>CM061918.1:139939707-140101341 GCA_031002005.1 Vandiemenella viatica | reverse complement strand
GATTTTTCGGCTAAAGCTTCTAAAAATCTTGGAATAAAAAATAAAATTCCAACATTTCGTGAGTACTGCCGATGAATATGGGAAGATTCTCTTTTTTAGGTAAGGGTGTCAGGGATTGGAATGAGTTACCAAGAGAAATGATGAATAATTTACCAAAAACTTTGAATGAATTTAAAGATAAAATTTGTAGAGGGAAAATGTAGGTGGGTGCAGGATAGGGGGAAGATGAGGGTGTAGGGAAATTGCCACCGGAGCCTGTGCTCCATTACAATTAAATTAAATTAAATATTATGTAAAAGATATCTTACGTTCAGCTACCCCCTCCCCTCAATTAACGCCCTATAATTATTTTCATCCACTAGGATGTTTCAAAATTTAATGCTTTAATCGTGTTAAAGACTATTTTTGTAATCTATTTATGCATTGTCTACGTTATAAGAAGCGGGAAAAGATTGGCAGCAAGGAATGGGAAGGAATTCGGTCATTGACTTTTAAATGAAACCATCCCGGCATTCGTCTGGAGTGATTTTAGCAAAACCATCGGAAAGCGAAACCTGGATGCCTGGACGGGGATTCGAACCCGTGTCCTCCCGAATGCGAGGCCAGAGCGTTAACCACTCACCCACCACGCTTAATATCTTACTTCTACCTGCTGTTAAATTATCATTTAACACTCTGTTATGTTTCTTCTAAAGTACAAAAAAGAGGCTTTGAAATTAACATTCATAAAGGGCAACAGTATGTTGTTGGAAAATTACAGTCAAAGAATATATGCTAGTAAAAAAGCAAGGGAAGTGGAAATTGCTGCTAAGTCAATCAAATTAATGTTGATTATAGATGTTAGTCCCTTCGGTACTATGGCACTAGACGAGTGAAACGTACCGTATTTTACCACAAAACTAAACATAAATAATAAAATGCCGTCTAAAAGGAACTGTTACTGTTTTTTTTTCTCCCCAAAAGCGTTTCGACCTTATGGTATGGGATATCATCAGTGGAGATATGTTGATAACCTCACGTGGCAGTCAGGAACAGCAATTTATACACTAGACCGCCATCTGAAGGTTATCAACATATCTTCACTGATGATGCCCCGCTCTGTAAAGACAAAACGCTTCTCGGAAATTTAAAAAAAAAAAAAAAAAAAAAAAAAAACCATTGACAACAACAATTTTTTTTAGACGACGTGCAATTTATAAGTAACAATTTATTGCTCAGCAACTGCGGAAAACAGCCTACAACCATATTAGTTAACAAAATGAAACTTCAATCGATTCTGGAGTAATGCGAGTAAATTTCGATATGCTTCCAAAGTTCCAAGAAGCAGGTAAGTGAGTTTTATACACGCTGTTGTTAATGATCTCTGGTGCAGCTCCGCCCTTCCAAGTTGCCGCTAGTCACGCACCTGTAGGGCCGACCGTTTTGTAGGTCACTGGTCGACCCTCGAGATATCGATCCCACTCGCGCGATGCGGCACTACCCACTGCTGCCAACATGCGCCGTCCAAAGTCACGCCGCTTGATTTCACTGGCCACTTCACATACCAACATTACATAACTTAGTGTGTAACACGTTTGTTATGTAGTTAACAATCGCACCTACACCTCGGTGGCAATTTCCTGTAGCAGTTATTTTTGTAATAGCTGTTACCCGCGACTTCGTACGCGTGGACTCAGAATTTTATCGCTAGAATTGGATATAGAAAGCTGTAAGTTACGAAAAAGGTTGTAACGGAACAATCGATAGATCGATATCGATCCTTACCAGAGAGAGCGGAGTATCAGGAGTGGAAGGAAAGATGGCGCGAGATTGTATTGTAGTGTAAGAGCGCGGAATAATAACTAGTTGTTCGATGAACTAGTAAACTGTAAGTCAGCTACAGAAACTTTATTAAGTGTGACTACAGACTTAATGGCAGTGATGATTTCAGTGAAAAGTGGTAATAAGTAGGAACTGTGAGCACTAAAGTGTGTTGCCGTTGCATGTGTGTTAGTTGTGGCGATAATTATTGACTTGTTCATTGCTTAAACGAACCTGGCAATCTTCAGATTTACGAAGTCCGATTAGCATTATTCATTTGGTGGTTTCTACGGTTTGTAGTAGTTTGAGAACATTTACGTAATAAATAAGTGTGAACTGTATTCCGGAGTGATGTTTTATTTGCATGCTAGTAGCTCCGTTGAATGACTTTATTTCGGGTAATTTGCCCGTGGCGACTGTGGTCAATATCGAACCTGCAGCATATCTAAAGCTGCTCAGAAACTGAATGAAACTGTTTGTTTAGTAAATTGATCTGAACAGACTTATTAATGTATTTATCAACATATACGCTAACAGCCATAAATCATTTACAAACCACTTAAGCGTTACATGGCTTAACCGTTTGGACAGAACAGTATATGTAAACCACGGGAGGAATTGACGATAATTAGTCACAACCGGAGGTGAAATATACGAAATAATTAAGCAGTGAACGATCAACAATCAAAGCTGATAATTGAACAGTTGGTGCGAAGCGTGGTCAGAGAAACTTGTTCTGCGATACAAAGAAATCGTACGCAGCACACGGCAAAGACTATTTTTCTTAGAGGGCGGTGCATTCAGAGAAAGTATCAGTGCTACGTCGACAGCGACACGCAGCGGTTTTTTGGGAAACTGCTCAGTCTTCAGAAGGCACAGCAAGCGAGCGGAAATAGCAGACGACAACAACCTGTCGGGTCCAGACTTCACACAGCTGATTGGCGTCCAAGAACGTGCTGTTCGTCGCATCGAAAGGGAAGTGAAAGATTTATTTTCAGTTTTTGTAAGAAACACAAGCCGGCACGAATAATTAATTAATTAGCAATTTTTTTAAGAAAAAAATATAAATATTTAATTATTTTGAATATTAAGTGACAAAGATTTTTTCTCTGATAACTTTTTAAGTTGAAATGCCGGACAACTGTGTTAGATTGGCTTAGCAAATTATTTTTCAAGGGGGGTAAAAAAAAAAAAAAAAAAAAAAAAAAAAAAAAAAAAAAATTATTTTTGCTGTTAATTGGAATCGGAAAAAAAAAGAGGATATTTAATGTGGTAGTGACAAACCAGATATACGCCAGCTGTAGTTGAGTGAGTTAATTTCAATAGTTTTTTTGTATTTTATGGATAGAGATTTCAGTAGATTGTCCATAATTTTGGTAACTGGTGGTAGTGTAGGTAGTCAATTGGAAGTGAATTTTATGACATGGTGTATATCTTGTTTGGTAGTTAAGTTAAGAGATTTGGAAACAGAATTTTACCTTTTTTCTGTGCTAATGTATACTGGTGTATTCTGTTTGCTGGATTGACGGCGTTGGTTACTTCTTGTCTTTTCTACAACGGAAGATTGAATTTTTTTGTTGGGTGAAATAATTTCGTAATATGGCATCTGAGGGTGGTGTGAATGGAGAGATAGGGCTGGGAGGTGAGTCCCTTGGTGACGCACCCAGTGTAGACATTAATCAGTCCTCCCTTACTTTGTCTAATCATTTACAGTCGATGACTAGTTTTGCTAGTGAATCAGAAGTTGACAAGTCAAGAGAAGTGCTTAGGGAAAGTAATGAGGCGTCCATGTCGGAAATGTTTTGTGCTTTCCAGGGACAATTTGTCATGTCAATTCAGTCCCTTCTTGAATCTAAATTAGATGAATTTAGTATGACCCTTAAATCAGCATTAAAAGAAAGAAATAATTTGATTGTATCTAGCTTCAAGGAAACACTGGAATCTAAATTAATTTCACTTGAATCCAAATTAAATGAAAATAATATTTCGCTTGAATCCAAATTAAATGAAAATAAAATTTCACTTGAATCAAAATTAAACGAAAATAGGGAGAGTATCGAACGTCTTCGGGATACTGTTGAATCGCGGCTAGGGCAGTTGAGTGAAGATTTGCACCAAAGTATGGAACCCATAAAGGGAAAAGTCGAGCTTATAGAAGGTAGCGATGACGAAAATTTGTCAGGTCAGGTAGAAGAGGTTGAGGCTTCTACTGCAGTATGTGTGAATGAAGGGTTACAGTTACAAGAGAAGCAAGTTGAAAGAAGTCTAGAAGGCGAGGATGAGGTAAGTGATTTGGTTTCTGAGGTCAAATCTATTTCTCAAGATGTTGGTAAACTCCAGGTGTCCACTACAGCGTTGACAGAAGAGGTGGTGAAGGTAGAGGTCCCAGTAGTAGTAAAAGAGGAGGTGACTAAATTCAGAAGTCTGCTTCAACCGGCGTTGCCTGCAGCAGTAATAAAAGAGGAAGTTGATGGGGAACGTTTTGATGGTTATGGTAGGACCCACCCTGTAGAGTTCATCCTAAAGTTTGAGAATTTTGGGCTCTTTTGTGTGGCTGGGGAGAAACAGAAGAGAAAGATGGAAGGAGAAATAGGAGGAAAGACAGTCGGGGTTGCACCATATGTTATCCCAAATTTAAATATAAAACTGATCCTTGGAGCCAATTGGTTGAAACCGGTGGGGGCTATCATCAATTGGGTAAAGGAAACTCTGGGATTTACGAGCCATGAGTGGCGGATCAAGGTTGGTCTGGAGAAGGGAGGAAGAAATAGGATATGGGACCCAGGGACAAGCAGGTTGATATCGTGGGGCGATGCCAAAACTGTGCGGCACCGCAAAGAGCGCCTGGCAGGCGGAAGGAGTGAAAGAACCGAGGTACAGGTGGAATGTTGAGTGGAAGTAAGACGGAAGAAGCGATGTAAAATAATTTCCATAGGATTTAAGTCTGGAGTACTCTTTCAACATAAGTGTTTTGTATAAATTTTGATTTCTCTAAAAGTTTTGTATCTTGTAAGGTTATTTACGTTTTGTTCGGGTTAAGATAAATAACAAGGATACTTGGGATAGATAGGGCAGATTAGACAAGAAATGTTTTGAGTTGCATTAAGAAATGGATATGTAGAATCAGTTGGTAGGTGTAGGGATTTTGTGTGTACTAGTATGGGTTTACTGTGATATTTAAGGTTTAGGGAATGGTCTTCGACTTATATTTGCAGTTTAAGAAAGAACGCTGCTGTGTTGGGTATCAAGTGAAGGTAGGTGCTCGGAGGGGAGTGTTGGCGGGGTGTCGGACACCGGTTAGAAAGGCACGCCTCCCAGCACTGCCACATCTCCCGCATCATTGATAATTAAATGTTGTTATGATTTATATAGGTTTTCATAAGTTTCATTTAGCAATCAGTCACGATTGCAATTTCAGAATGTGTAAGAAGCTGTACCAATAAATTAGAGAATAAAGTAACTTCAGTAGTTGGGCACAGGTTGGTGACCCATGTAGTATTAATACACAGTTGCTGAAGGCATTCTTGCTGGTTTGTGGTTCATAGTAATTTTGGCCCCGAGGCCGGGGAATGTACTAGTGCTGTGATGGTGACAGTTTGGAAAAAGGATAGAAAGAAAACAATTTTACAACTGAAGCAATTTTACTTCAGTTTTGTATTCTTGATGTTTTGAATGTATGTTACATGATTGTGACAGTTTGGGGAAAAAAAAAATGGTAGAAAGAGGACAATTTTACAACGGAAGCAATTTTATTTCAGTATTGTATTCTTGATGTTTTGTATGTATTTTTTTTTGATTCATGATATGTGTTGATGGTTTGTAATGGCATTTGTGTATAGTCATAAGTACCTATGATTAATTTGCCGTGAAACCACCATGTTTATTGGTAATGTTGTGAGATGATGATGTTGCTTGAGTAAATGTTGGCGCAAGATACGCTTTGTCAACCGCAACTTTCGCCACAAACCCAGCGAGGGGGGTGTAACGGAACAATCGATAGATCGATATCGATCCTTACCAGAGAGAGAGCGGAGTATCAGGAGTGGAAGGGAAGATGGCGCGAGATTGTATTGTAGTGTAAGAGCGCGGAATAATAACTAGTTGTTCGATGAACTAGTAAACTGTAAGTCAGCTACAGAAACTTTATTAAGTGTGACTACAGACTTAATGGCAGTGATGATTTCAGTGAAAAGTGGTAATAAGTAGGAACTGTGAGCACTAAAGTGTGTTGCCGTTGCATGTGTGTTAGTTGTGGCGATAATTATTGACTTGTTCATTGCTTAAACGAACCTGGCAATCTTCAGATTTACGAAGTCCGATTAGCATTATTCATTTGGTGGTTTCTACGGTTTGTAGTAGTTTGAGAACATTTACGTAATAAATAAGTGTGAACTGTATTCCGGAGTGATGTTTTATTTGCATGCTAGTAGCTCCGTTGAATGACTTTATTTCGGGTAATTTGCCCGTGGCGACTGTGGTCAATATCGAACCTGCAGCATATCTAAAGCTGCTCAGAAACTGAATGAAACTGTTTGTTTAGTAAATTGATCTGAACAGACTTATTAATGTATTTATCAACATATACGCTAACAGCCATAAATCATTTACAAACCACTTAAGCGTTACAAGGTGTTAAAAAAAGGACACTGAGCCGAAATAATATGACGGGGAAGCCATCACCATATCTCACAAAGAGAACCAATTTGTAACCTATTTAAAAAATACCAACGAAATTAAAAGGGGGCAGGTGTTAATTTTCGGAGACCACCTACCACAGTTCCTGGGGCATATTTTTGTTTGTGGTTTAAGATTATGTCATTTTTTGTGGGTATCTTATGTTAGTTTATTACAAAACGTTTTACTAACTTTGCGAAGCTTAGTGTTGCAAATTAAAAAAAAATCAGCTTTGTGAAAAAAAAAATCATGAAAAAAAACCTAGCACCCTTGTTTTTTTCTAATTTTTTTTTTTTTTTTCAGAAAGCAATATATTTGATAAATTATAGTTTCATTTACGGAACTTACAGCTTACAAGTGTGTTTTAAATCTTACTAAATCATATAATGTTTTACATAATGATTCATAAATGTATATATATAGGTAACATAATTTGATTCTTCCTCTATGTCAGTACCACATTCACTAGTATCAGCACTACCAACACTAGTTTGGTAGGTGTCGGAATTTGCTGTTTCTTCTTCTGTCTCCTCTATTTCCATAACTTCAGAAGTAGTTACATTTTCTTTTACTGGTTGTTCTTGTATTGTACGCAATAGATTTTGAGATTGCAATTTTAAATTGTGAGCAAAGTACACACTGTGTTTAAAGACTGTGCCGATAATTGTGTATTACGGTCTTTGAAGTTTGAATTTAAATTTATCATACAAAATAGGAGCTTTATTTCTTTTCAATCGTTGGTTTACGCCAACGGTTGGAAGGAAACGATGAATAATTACTGACAATTTAATGACTCAGTATCACTATACTCTGAGAGTTTAACAAGTATACGAATATAAGGAAAGCACAATAAGTAATAAAAAGAGGCAAAAAACAGTAGATAAATTACTAATTTTTTAAAAAGATCCGTTGGTCTACAGATAAATTCGTAGGGCTGGCAGCACTAGTTCAAATAGCGAGTTTCAGTCCAAACAACGGGGAACGGGGATTCCTTCTCGCGCAACCTAGCCTCTTCGGGAAGTCTCCGTTCAGAAAAAAAAAAAATTTCAGTCAATGTTGCCAATAGTTTCGTAATTTTTTTTTTTTCTACTGAACCAGAAAAATATATTATATTTAAAAATTAAGAAAAGTACTTAGAATAAACTCTAAAACAGTCATATTAAACAATAAATGCCTTACAAATTTGAGATTTAAGTGTTATGAAAAAAACGTGTCCCAGAAAAGAACATGTTTTTTTCATGTTGTTTCTTCAAGCCACAAAAAACCGTTTTCTTTTACAACACTAGATAAGCTATATAGCCTTTCGTTGTTGGAAAGCCGTGAGCTAGCTACATATACATCAAATTTATGAACAGATCATTCACAAACTGAATTATAGAAAAACAAAGCCTGAGTAACCGATCAGGGACTTGCACACGCTATCCGTCTGTCTGTCACTATGCAGTTAGTTTTCAAAATTTGGTTACAAAATATGTTATTTAACCAGAAAAAAGTATCTTATATGCTTCCTAATGATACATAGTATTTCTTTGTCAAATTTTATGAAGATCGACTTAGCCGTTTGGTCACGAAATCGGAACAAACAGACAGAGAGTTGCTTTCGCATTTATAATAATAAGTGTAGATTATAAGAAACTTTTGCTTTAAAGTCTTTCATTACTGTGGTAGATTGCATTATATAGTAGTAAGAAGCATGGTGGGTAAGCGGTGACGGTCTGGCCTCACACTCGGGAGGGTGCTATTTCGAATCGCCGTCCGGGCGTCCATGGTTTTTCCCAAATCACTCCAGGCAAATGCCGGGATGCTTCCTTCAAAAGGCTATGGCCGCATTCCTTTCAGTCCTTTCCCGCCTCTAATGACGTCGACGTCGACAATGCGTGAAGCCTCAACCCCTTACCCCTCTGCTTCGAGGGAAATACCATCATTTAAACATTTTTCATGGTCATTTTCATTTTGAAGCAATATTGTGACTGGCCATATTACACCATAACGTTTCGCGAATGTCTTTGCTCTCATCAGTCTCTCGACTGGTTTGGTGCAATTCTTCATCCCTTCCTGTATCATGCTAACCTCTTCTTCTCACAATCACCTTTACAACTCATGTCTTTCAGTTATCTGCTTCTTTGTCTTCCTGTGCAGTTCTTACCTTCGGCTGTTCCCTCCAATAACAAATTAACCGACCGAGCGTGGTGGTGTAACGGATAGCGTTCTGGCCTCGCATTCGGGAGGACGGGGGTTCGAATCCCCGTCCGGGCATCCAGATTTGGGTTTTCCATGGTTTCCCAAATCACTCCAGGCAAATGCTGGGATGCTTCCTTAAAAATGCCATGGCCGAATTCCTTTACATTCCTTGCCCCCATCCTTTCCCGTTTCTAAAGACCTCGCTGTTCAGAGACGTAAAGCAGTTAAAAAAAAAAAACGATCCCGCATGTCTCAAAATATGACCCACCATCCTGTCATTTCTTTCTGTAAACCCCTTCAGGAACTTCTTTCCTCAGCAAAAACAATTTAAATTCGTATTTTATCTTTCCGGTTAATTTTCAGCATCCTTCTGTATCAGCACATCTAAAAGGCTTCAATTATCCTTCTTTCTGGTACATATTCCTGTGTTCCACGCTTCACTACAATACAGTGCTGCGCAGCAAACATAGATTTTTAAAAAGATCTTTGTTAGTCCTCAGTCAAATTTGAAATTAAAGTACTGAAGGAATTGTTTCCCTCAAAAAGGCACTTTACGGTAGAGTTAACATTGTATCTACTTCGACCCTACGTTATATTACTTACTTTCTAAATATTAAATTTCACTTATTTTATTTAATTTTATTACGATGGAACACATATACCACACATGACAAGGAGATGCATCATAAGCTTCATGATGTCACGTTGGAAGTGTTGTTTTAATCGACTCCTAAATTTGAGATTGCAAAATTTGTGATTAAAAGGGAGGGGGGGGGGACACTCTCATAGTGTTACATGGACTGACAACGAGGTGGAGGGGTTAAAAAAATTAAAAAATATATAAAATTTGAGTGGCTTAATTTATGGATTACCCTGAAGATGATCCCATTGGGAGGTCGAAACGTCTGGCACAGGAGAAAAGAGTTTGGCATCAAAGAAAACCGTGCAGTATTTCAATCCATAAAATTGTGATTACTGAGGAAGGCACCAAATCTTTCGTCGCTTATTCTCGCTTTCACAAACAGGCGCGGTCCATTTGCGGGCAAACTCCAGTTTCCTATTTGGCGAGTCTCCAGTTCGGGTCAGTAGCTTGGTTTATGGTCTGCAGTCAACGAAAATGCGGGGTTAGGCTTGAAATATAGCGGCTGAAATGCTATCACAGCTAACCAAAGACTTATCGTGCGGAGTGATATATCCTGCACACAGTCCTTAGGATTTATTCTTTAAAAAACCGGCTGGACCGTGCGAAAATTAAGCGAATGATAAACGATGAACAGCGAGATTGGTGGAACCGACTAATCTGTAACAATTGTTTATATGTCAACTAAAATAAGAGGTACACATCGAAACACAACTTATTAAGGAACAATCAGAAACCATTTTCGGATACGTTGATCACACATATAACCCAAACTCGTGGCAAACAGAACGTAATGTACATTACAAAACACTTACATTGAAAATTTAAATCATAAAATACGTATATTACAAAACACTCTTTGTACACAATATTCGAAGTGGAAACAAAATCATCAATGACGTCATAATCATCATAATTCAATGACGTCAGTGAATGTGATAACGTGGCTTTAGTGAGGTGTGCACATTGTTCTCTTCCACTTCATGGAAATCCCGCATCTGTACTTTGAGGACTAAGACAAGGTGTGCGGTACTGCGGTATATGCGTGTTTGGCGCTGTATTTAGGACATCCATAAATTATGTGAGGTGTTTTCCAGATTTCCGGACACCCCCCCCCCCCCTTTCTGGGTAGACTTCGTGAGTTCTGGTCAGACCCCCCTCCCCTCCGGTGAGATCTGGTCCGTGACCCCCCCCCCCCCCCCCCCGTAGAAATCGCCCTCGCAACTTTTTGATACCTTTTTTCTTTTCGACGAAATACCCCCTAAAATCGACTTTCGCGCGTCATTTGTGGACCTTTTTCTTTTGTTAGCTTTACGGTCCCACAATCTTTCCAAAACCCAAGTGAGATTTCCGTAGACCCCCCCCCCCCCCCCTTGGTGAGATTTCACCTACCGAACCTCCCTCCCCTCCCCCCCCCTTATTTCACCTCACGTAATTTACGGACTCCGCCTAAATACTTTAAGCAGAGAGTTTTTGGCAATGTTAATTGAAAATGTAATGAATTACGTATAATTTCCTTCATACGGTATTCATATCGTGTTAATTTGTTTCTCTCTATTAAAATGTTACTTGAGGTAGAATGCAACGTTTTGCATGGAAATGACACACACCACTATTCTGTTTATGACCGCTTGTTGTTCTAAGGATGTTTTCGTGCGGTTCCGAGCGTTCGAGGTCATAGGTGTCCCTTCGGGGACATCCATAAATTACGTGAGGTGTTTTTCCGGATTTTCGGACCCCCCATTCCCACTCTGGTGAGATTTTGTTGAGATCTGGCCAGACCCCCCCCCCCCCTCTCTGTGGTGAGATCCGGTCCCGTGATACCCCCCTTCCCCTTACAGATCGTCTTTGCAACATTTTGAGACCTTTTTTTTTAAGGTCTCACCCACGCTTTTCAGCCAAATAACTCCCTAAAATCGACTTTCGCGTCAATTGTAGACCTTTTTTTTTTCTTTTTTTTTTTTTTAGCTCTACAGTCCTGCCCAATTTTAAAAAATCTCACTTGAGATTTCCGTTGACCCCCTCCTCCCCCTTGGTGAGATCTGGTGAGATTTTGCCGGACCCACCCCCCTCTTATTTCACCTCACGTAATTTATGGATGCCCCCTTGTTAAAAATTTATCAATTTTTTTTTTACTTATGGATTTACGCCTCGTCGATGTCTTTAAAGGTGGGATGGGACTGTGGACAAGGAACGGGAAGGAATTCGGCCATGGCCTTTTGAAAGAAGCATCGGGGCATTCGCCTGAAGTGATTTGGGGAAACCATGGAAAACCCAAATTTGGATGCCCGGACGGGGATTCGAACCGGCGTCCTCCCAAATGCGAGGCCAAAGCGTTAACCGCTCACCCACCACTCTCCAAAATCCAGAACTCATTGCTACTTCCGCCATAGGTGACACCTGTCAGTTTCATTTTCGACGTCGGATATCGCTGCAGGTGCAAATTATTGTTTCTCCGTCGCGTGTCTCGCATTGTTTTTATTGTTGCAGGCGCGTGGCCGGTAGCAGTCCGCGAGGTGGCGATGCACTATTTAGCCGGCGGCGACGACGAGGACGTCGATGCGTCCCCTGTGGCCAGGCCCATTCATCACTGCTGCCAACATGCCGCAAATGAAGTCCCCAGAGGCGGGAAGCTTTTCATTCGTGTCGAGAGCTATATCTGTGGTACGGACGGAAAAAGGGGGGGGGGGGGGAAGGAAGGAAGGAAGGAAGGATGAGAGGAAGGAGGACCACGGAGGACATGCGTCACTACGCGGGAGAGGGGGAAGAAAACCTGCGAAAATGAGACGCGCTCTGTCGACAATTGTTTTGAATCGAAATGTGAACACGTTTTTGATACAGCAAATCAATTGTTCCTAAACATAAATAAAGGCTTGAATTAAACCTTTTTTTTTTTAAAATGAAAATTCTTTATCATCTTAACTGAAATATTGAGCAGTATTGATTGCAACTTTTGACCCCGTCGTTACGCAACATACACTGATGACCCAAAACATTGTGCTAGCGTGTTGCCGCCCCTTTGGAACGCAATACCGCACAGATTCTGCGTGGCATGGAGGTATCTGGCACCAGATGTCTGCGCACAGATTAAGCAATTTCCTTAAATTATGTCCGATAGCGTCCCAGATGTGTTCTGTCTAGTTGACATCATGAGAATTTTGTACCGAGCGTGGTGGGTGAGCGGTTAACGTTCTGGCCTCGCATTCGGGAGGACGCGGGTTCGAATCCCCGTCCGGGCATCCAGATTTGGATTTTCCATGGTTTCCCCAAATTACTCCAGGCGATTACCGGGATGCTTCCATCAAAAGGCCATGGCCGAATTCCCTCCCGTTCCTTGTTCCCAATCCCATCCCGCCTCTAATGACCTCGACGTCGACGAGGCATAAAGCCATAAGTAAAAAAAAAAAGAGATAATTTTGTGTCCTAGTCATCGACGTGTGCTCACTATCGTGCTTATCAAACCACTGTAGTATTATTTTGGCCTTGAGATCTTCAAAGAAAAGTTTTATAATACTGGAATATGTGTTCTATAGCATTTTTGTTTGCTCTTTGATTATTGCTGCAATATTATACGGGACTGACTACAAAGATATTCACCAAAAAAGAAGAAATAAAACTATCAATAGCAGGAAAATACACATTTTTGACTGATTT
Source organism: Vandiemenella viatica (assembly GCA_031002005.1). Lineage (NCBI taxonomy): Eukaryota > Metazoa > Arthropoda > Insecta > Orthoptera > Morabidae > Vandiemenella > Vandiemenella viatica. Next base: position 140,088,392 of record CM061918.1, on the reverse strand, counting down.
TTTTTAACTCGATTTATACATGTTTTAAATAACTTATGGAAAGATTAGAGCTTAACATTTTTCAGTAAACACAAAAAAATTAAAATCATCATTACTAAAAAACAAAAACTGTGCGTGATAGAAGAAATGTTAAAGTAGGTGTGAGTCGGGCGCATCGAATTCCACAAGAATCACAACAAATATCTCCAGAAAAAAGTTTTTTTTTCTTTTATAGAACAGTGAAATCAGTAAACTTTCGGAGATACAATTATTGACAAAGTAATAACATTACCAACTACTGATAGCAGGTCAGTTAACCGCTTAGTATAATCAGTTTCCATCGTAAAGTGCAAATACATAACATCCCACGTCAGTTACAATATATTAATGCAATTTTCTGCAAGCTCTGCAAATAATTCTTAGAGCACTCTTTTGTGAATATATCAACTTCTTTGCTTGTGAACGGTTACGCCAGAATGAGATGCCATAGCTATGCGGGGAGAGAAAATAAGAAAAATCTACACACTTTCTTTTTGGATATTAGCTATTCTACCTATTGTCCTCGAAGAATGTTGTAGAATTAAGAAATTGCAATAAGGTGCAAATAAGTTGCCTGCAGTTTAATGTGTTATCTATATAAACACCCAGGAATTTTGGGAAACTGCTTTCATTGAATCCTTTTCCTACAGATATCATATTACAGCTATACTTTGGTTTATTTGTTAAAATTGTGTCTTTTCTGCATTAGGTATTAATTTATTTGTATTAAACCATTTGTCAATTTCTTAAGAACATCATTTGCGTGTTTGCAAGGTTTGGAACTGATGGTATTTCAATGCTAGTTTGATCTGTAAAAAGCACCATATATTCACTGTCCACTTTAATGAAATGTGTTGTGCCTGGAGACTGGGCTCACCTCAATAGCTCGGCTGCATTCGGGGCGAGTCTCGATAATACCCGAAGTATTAGTTACATTCGCTTCCACCACGGCGCTGCTATGCTAACCAGGGAATTTCAAATGAAAAAATGCTTTGAATATTTTTGCTCTTATATTGTTAAAAGGAAGTGTAACTTTCAATTAAATAATCGAATTTGATTTTAGTTGTACTTAAATTGTTAAAAGAAAGTCTAAATGCGATGCCAACTAAAATGAAATTTTCTATGTAGCAGAGATAAAAATTATAATTCGAGTCAGAGATATAAAAAAATTATAATGAGCCGTTCGTTTAAAATTATATGCTGTTTTTTGTTTATTTGCGACCACTAGAAGAAGAAATTTATGTAAAGAAAAGAGGATACGATGTAGCAGTTACATAAATCAAGTGACAACATAACCTAAGATTTCTTTGACAGGAGATAACAGTTAAGTTTATTAAAAATCAGAGAAAGGGTACATGGAACTAAGATAATCGTGAAATATAAAAATAAAATAAACAATAATTATTCGTTTTTTAAATAACTGTTCCATTACAACAAAAGTTTTGCGTCATTCAAAATTAAATTCAGTTATTTGGAAACATCCTAGCTGAATACTCCGAGAATGCAATGAGACAAAGTTTACATGCATCACTATAAATATCAATTAAAAAGATAATGATTAATCGATATTCATTTTTACTCAGAAACTTTTACAGAACTACCTCCTACTACCACCTTAGGTAGCACCCGTCATTTTTGACGGAAGTTTAAACTACTAACGTAATATGCGTGGCAGATCATTGATATAAATTAAGAACAGAAGAGAACCTAGAATTGAGCCGTGAGGTACACTACATTTGATAACGTAGAGCTGGTTGCAGTAAGACGTCACGACGACAGGAGGCGTGTACGCTAGTGTTGGTTGTGTTACAACTCGTCCAGTATGTTTGTGTTTGGTGTTTCAGTTCTACACGTGGCTGGAACACAGTCCAGTGGCGAACAACACGCTGCAGCTGCGGCAGGTGACGGTGTTCGCGCCGACCAACCTGGCGTTCCAGACCCACAAGGCGCGCGAGGGAGACGACTCCATCATCCTCTACCACATGAGTGAGTACTAACAACTCCACACAGCCTCCAACACCTAGGGTGAATTGCAAGTATCTATAAGGAACGTTCAAAAAGAAACCGGCCGGAGTCCGGAATGTGCAAACTGGTGTCAGAATGGTAACATCGTTGCGTCAGGAACAAAGAGGGTTTTCGACAAGAGCACGGAAGTCCACATGCCCGCCGATAGAGGCGCACGAGTGCAAGTCACGTGACTACGGAGGTAGCAGAGTCACGCGTCAGTCGTGCAGCGCTCATTCGTGTTGTAAGCAGTGAAATGGGGGCGTCAAAACAATAGCAAAGAGGTGTTGTTCGTTTTCTGACAGCGGAAGGAGTAAGGGGAACGGACATTCACCGAAGAATGTCACGGTGTATACTGCATGTCCTTTGCAAGGGTCAGGGCGTGGCACAAGCGCTTCAGGGAAGGACGGGTGTCGTTAGCCGATGATGCACGGTCTGGAACACCACACGGCATTACCGATGACATCGTCCAGCTGGTTGATGGACTCGTCACCCAGGACCGGCGAGTTACAGTGAAAGCCGTAGTCGCCGAGTCCGGATTTGGCATCGGAAGTATTCACACCATTATGACTGAACTGGCGCGAAGTGTGCCCCCAATGGGTGCCACACAGTCTCCAACCACCACAGGAAGCATGTCGAACGGGCCAGAGTCTTGACCATCTACAGCGCTATGCCAGGGAAGGGAATGAGTTCCTGGCACGAGTGGTGGCTGGAGATGAGTCTTGATGTCATCACTTCGAACCAGAATCCAATTACGACAAAGTCTCCAGTGGAAGCATCGAGGGTCACCACCACCAACAAAATCTAAGACCATCCACACCAGTGCAGGAAAGGTTATGCTGACGTTCTTCTTTGACCAAGGGGGCCCTCTTCTGATAGACTTCTTGCAGTGAATGCCTAGCGTTACTCGCATACCTTGACCACCCTTCCTCAAGCAATCAGAATTAAGTGGGAGGTTCTCGGTCACCTTCCATACAGTACAGACCCCTCTCGCAGAGATTACGCCATTTTTGGGTCCCTAAAAAAGGCGCTGAGGGGGAAACGATTCACCTCGGACGACGACGTCAAGCAGTACGTGCGGAACTAGTTCACATCGCAGACCAGGAATTTTGCGAGACAGCCATCCACCGCCTAGTGTCGCAGTGGGACAAGTGCCTCAACAGGCAGCGCCAATACTTCTGAAATACAGGCACTGGTTTCTGTTCCTAGGCTCCCGCTTCGATACTTTTTGAAGCAGCCTTTTATGTACGTATGTATTAAGTGTGGGTCTGTGTATATGATTCTCTGTGTGCTCACGTGTGTTTATGTGTATATATTTCCGTGTACATGTTTTTTGATTTTTTCTGTGTCTGTATATTTGTTATGTGTTTGGTTGTATTGATGTTTACATATCTATGTATGTATGTTTGTGTTTGTGTGAGTTTGTGTGATTTTGTGTGAGTTTGTGTGTGTGTGTGTGTGTGTGTGCACTTACTTATGTATGTATGTGTGTATGTATGTATGTATGTGCGTGAGTGTGTGTGTGTGTGTCTCTATGTATGTATGTATGTGTGTATGTGTGTATATGTGTAAGTGTGTGTGTGTGTGTGTGTGTGTGTTTGTGTGTGTGTGTGTATGTACATATGTATGTGTACACATATGTTTGTGTGTACATATGTATGTGTACACATATGTATGTGTGCACATATGCATATATGCACGTATGCATGTGTGCACATACACATGTATGTGTGCATATATGTATGTATGTATGTGTGTGTGTGTCTGTCTGTCAGTCTGTATGTATGTATGTATGTATGTATGTATGTATGTATGTATGTATGTATGTATGTATGTATGTATGTATGTATGTATGTATGTGTGTGTGTGTGTGTGTGTGTGTGTGTGTGTGTGTGTGTTTGTGTGTGTGTGATGTGTGTGTGTATGTATGTACGTATGTGTGCGTGTATGTGTGCATGTATGTGTGTATGTATGTATATGTGTATGTATGTATATGTGTATGTGTGTATGCGTGTGTGTCTATGCATGTATGTATGTGTACATGTATGCATGTGTGCATGTATGCATGTGTGCACGTATGCATGTGTGCACGTATGCATGTGTGCACGTATGCATGTGTGCACGTATTCATGTATGTGTGTATGTATGTATGCATGTATGTGTATTTGTGTTTTAGTCAGTTGGAAAACAGATATAATAAGTCGAACCGTAATTTTGTCTGTGGTCAATAATTGGGCGTCTTCAGGCCCTTGGTACCCCTCCAGTTCCGGGATTGCCGTGCATTGCCGTATGCGGTCCAAACACTTTGTCTCCGGCCTCTCATAACACACCTCTCAGCGACCAAAGATACAGTATCAAGAGCAGGTAGTCGGCAGGGCTACCAACCCCTGCTGTTGGGCGACACATGCCTCCCCTCTCGCCAGCGCTGAATACCCTCTCGAGGCGTCGCGGCGCCTTTCACGACGTCGCACAAAGACGGGGTCGCCAGTGGACAAAAGCGACTCCGCGGCCAGCCAATAGGAGGCGAGCACATGGGTTACGTGGAATTCACTGTGCGTTTCCATTCCCGAAAAGCTTCCCTTTGGTGGAGCAGATCACACTCCCACATGTAAAATACTGTTTCCAACCAGTTTGTGATATTGCTGATGGCGATAGTTGCATCTGCGTAAATAAATCAGCGTGTCTGTTTGTTTGAATCTGCATTTCGCAAAAACTACCCAACCAATTTTAATGGGGGTCGCAACCGCCTAAAAGGGTTTTGTAGGGACTTTTTTAAAGCAGACCAAATATTGTTGAGAATTTCGCTTTCACATTTACTTTTGGTCATCACTTAATAAATGCGGCAGCCATCTTGCACTAAGCTTTCTCGTAGCTAATTGTTGATGTAAAATGTACCACACCCTTTCTTCCGGAATTTTTACGGCCTCAGCTGTGCGTACACCTTTGCTCCTAGATCGTTCAATACCATATTGTGCCCCACGCGAAATTATCTCAAAAAACTGTAAAGCATGAATTTCTTGCTGGACGTTTCATAAATAAACTAAATATTAAACAAAAAAGAATATTTCCATCTGTAATTGTAGTTGTTTTGTAATCTTTGGCGGGAATAATCTTTTAAGAGACGTACGTGCGGGTTTCAATTGGCTGTAAACCGTATATAACGAAGAATTTTGTTTATCCAGTTCAAACAGACATAAACAACGAGTCTACTTTTAGAAGCCATATAATCAAAACTACTTCTCTACAGAAAGTTTAATCTTGACATTTGTTATTGAAACAAGTGTATCAATATCGCAAAAAAAAGATGTATTGGTAACAATGCTATCACCATATCAGGGCTAGAAATTTTCACCTTACCCTCGTAAATTTCGGCCATATTTTCCGGTTTCTTCCAACGTGTTCGGTTGTCCGACCCGTAGGCTTTCTCAGTTTAGTTTCGATTTGAAAATCCTTTATTACACATTTTTCTACGGCGATGTGTTCATTAATCGCTTTTTACCAACTAATACAAAGTCAACAACGACGAATAAGGTTTCAGTGGTAGGATGCTTTATCGACTTCCGACACAGAATATTAAACAGATTATTTGTTTAAATTGTGAGTCCAAAGTGTGTTCACAGGCGGCCGGGACACAGTTCCGTCACCGCAGCGCCTGCGTGTGTGATCGAGACGCAACCCGCCGAGCACCACAGGCGCTTTGGTAGCGACAGCTTGAGGGGTTATCAGCAGCGGAGATTATTTAATTTCCATATAGACAATATTTCTCTATCGATTACCGGGAAGTACAACGGCCCGCGGTCGTCCCTACACTCCGGCTAATGAGGTCCCGTCCCGTCTCGCCTTCGTTACAAGAGATCGTGGGAAGGCGGCTTAAAGAGGGACGGACAAAGTATGATTTGTACAACGATCGTGTGGCATCTGTGGTCTATATCTCTCATCGTTCAAAGCCACTAACCAACGCAAGCAATCACATAAGAGGCAACTAGAGGTTTTGTCCATCACGAAGATTCGTCATCAAAGAACTACACCTAGACGTGAAAGGGAAGTTCTTTGTTTGATAAACGTTGACGATGCTGTATGGTTGCATGAAGATGATGTTGACACATCGAATGTTCCTAACGTCATCCAAATCGAGAACTACATGATTGCTATGACACTCATAAATAATATAAAAGAACAGGTTCTAAGTCCATGGACACAACATGATTAAATATTGTATCGTTCATTTGATTTGTTATGTTTTGTCAATTTTCTAACATGTTTGTTTTATTGTTGATTTAATGGAAAAAACATGTAAATACATAAATAATTTTGGAAGTGCTATTTTAATTTAATAATTTCTGAACTAAAAATTGTTAAATACGTGTCAAGGATGGGCAAGTCTCCAAAAATCATGACATTCGTGTGAGGTAATTTGTGAGTGGCTCCATATATATATATAAAGAGGTTTTGTTTGAAAAAACATGTAGCTGAAGTTGATTCCACTGAAGGCAGCGTTATCTGGAAGGGAAGCATGTGAGGTCCCAGTTCATCACACATTGAAATAATAATAATAATTAATATTATACGACTTTGTTATTATCAATGTATGAATGTATTTTTTTTTTACAAGACCGTACAGTATAGTAGTATGTGTAAACAGGGGTACATTTAAGTTTTCATAATATGTTTTGTTTGTTGAAGTTGGTAGGCTGTAATTGTATTGTTAGTTACCCCAAAGAGATGCGTATTGATATAAGAATCATTAATGAATGTTTTAAAGCGCCATTGTTAGTATTTGACTTCATGAATGCGAGAAGTGTAATTATTTGTTAATAAATATTAGTTGTTATAAAACAACAGATACTTTGATTTCATAGACAAGTATATGATTAAATTTATATCTGCGAGGTGATAGCCAAAAAACGTGTGTGACGATATTCTGGGGCCACACATTTATCGTCGAGAGCATGCTATCAAATACAGAACAGATTGCAAAGCACCTGGAAGGAGTTGTAAGACCGACCAGGATTTCTTTAATTATCGACGCTAAAAATATAGAGAAGATAGCAGTTAAAAAGCAAACCTCGCAACGTTCCTTCGCACGGGTGTTCCTATATGACGAGATGAAAGCCTCCCGCTGTATGTATATGTGTATCGACCCCTTCCTTGCGGGCGGACCTGTAGTGTTGGCGAGAATCCATATCAGGCCCGCACTAACGCGCACGGCACCTGGGACCCGCACTGCATAATGTATCGGCTCGGGAAGACTAACACAATTAGGGCGGCCGACGTTGGCTACCCTGCCGAGGTACTCCCCCGCACCACCGGTCGCCGGGGAAATACCCGCCGACCGCAGTGACACCTGGCGCCACTGCGACGAACTAAGCCGCGCGCCTAACTTGGACCGTTGCCAAGACAAATGAGCGAGTCGGCTGTGGCAGAGGTAACGCTTACAAGTGCCCAGTGCTACACATGGAGCTACACTCACCAAAGACTATACTAACTCTAATAAGCGAATACAGGGTGATTAAAAAATAAACGAGCAGATTTCGCATTTTTATTTGTTACAAACTATAAAAAGTACCAGTACGTGCCACACATCATTGCATAGAGCAGGGGTGGCCAACGCAGATGATCTTGCCGGCAACATTGGAAATGCATCATAACTTTGCTAGCCGCATATACAGTTATATATCCCCATATTAGATTTAGACACAACATAGACATATTTTAGAGTGAAAAATTGAAACGTAATGAGTTATTAATGTTATACTTACATGTAAGCATTTAAATCAATGCACTCCGGAAGTTAAATCGATTGTATACAAGTCACTAGTACGTCCTCACTTAGAATACTGTTGTTATGTATGGGGTCCCCATCAAAAGGGTTTACTGGAGGCGTTAGAGAAAGTCCAAAGAAGAACCGCCCGATTCGTGACAGGTATATACAGGGTGTTACAAAAAGGTACGGCCAAACTTTCAGGAAACATTCCTCACACACAAACAAAGAAAATATGTTATGTGGACATGTGTCCGGAAACGCTTACTTTCCATGTTAGAGCCCATTTTATTACTTCTCTTCAAATCACATTAACCATGGAATGGAAACACACAGCAACAGAACGTACCAGCGTGACTTCAAACACTTTGTCACAGGAAATGTTCAAAATGTCCTCCGTTAGCGAGGATACATGCATCCACCGTCCGTCGCATGGAATCCCTGATGCTCTGATGCAGCCCTGGAGAATGGCGTATTGTATCACAGCCGTCCACAATACGAGCTCTAACATGGAAAGTAAGCGTTTCCGGACACATGTCCACATAACATATTTTCTTCGTTTGTGTGTGAGGAATGTTTCCTGAAAGTTTGGCCGTACCTTTTTTGTAACACCCTGTATAGTTTGAGGGAAAGCGTAAGTGCGATGTTGAAGGAGTTAGGTTGCGAAGACCTGGAACACCGAAAGCGTTCCTCTCGACAGAAGCTAATTGAATAATTCACGACTGACGTATTTCGGAATGACAGCCAGGAAATATTGCTACCAGCAACATTCATATCTCGGAATGACCGCGGAAATAAGATAAGAGAAATTAGGGCCAGAACCGATTCATTTCTGTACTCATTTTTCCCACGAGCGATTAGGGAATGGAAATAGAAAGGATCTACTGGTCGAGTAAACTTAAAATCCGACAGGAGTAGCTTTCGCTAAAGCACTCCGGCCATCCTGATCTGGGTTTTCCATGGTTTCCCGAGATTACTCCAGGCGAATGCTGGGATGGTTCCTCACAATAGCCCATGGGCGCCTCCTGCCACATCCCTTATATCCCTTTGAAACTATCACCTTTTCGGATGAAATATCCCCCCCCCTCCCCCGCTTAAGTCGACTTTCGCATCATTTTTTCTTTTAATCTCTACATTCCTACAAAAATTTCAAATCCTCACGTGAGATTTACGTTAACCTCCCCCTCCCCCTTGGTGAGGTTTCGTGAGATTTCGCCGGACCCCCCCCCCCCTTTCACCTCACGTAATTAATGGACAAACCCTTACGGCCTTACCTGATGTGCAAGTTCAAACTTGTAAATTCGTTTTAGAAGAAACAAGTTTTTTTTTTTTGGCTTTACGCCTCGTCGACGGCTAAGGTCATTATAGGCGGGATGGGACTGGGGGACAAGGAAAGGGAACGATTTCGGCCATGGCCTTTTTGAAGGAAGCATCCTGGCATTCGCCTGGTGTGATTTGGGGAAACCATGGAAAACACAAATCAGGATGCCCGGACGGGGATTCGAACCGAATGCGAGGCCAGAACGTTAACCGTTCACCCAACACGCTCGGTAAGAAACAAGCAAGTTGTTGTTAGCTTAGCGACGAAGCAGCGATTCTTGTACAAAGAGAAAATATATATATATATATATATATATATATATATATATAGCAATGTAAACAACCGCTATACTTCCGCATTAAAAGCTGCGGTTTCTAAAGCGTAGGTGAGTTTTCATGCTTAAGTTCCGCACTTGCGGATGCGGAACTCCGTTACGTCTCTAGTTCATACGACACTTGACTAGCTTCTCCTTGTGTCGACCATTAGCCGCTACTATATAGTAACCGAGGCTTTACAGAAGTGTCGGTGCGGTGACGGTGCGGACCAGTATCGGTCAAGCGTGGCCCCACCTCCGTACGTTTCTTCCGCGCGATACCGCCATCTGAATTATTGCACCTTCGCATCCCTTTACTGATGGCAGAAACTTTAACTCGCAATAAATCGACGCCGTTCAATCCGGGTACCCAAGAAACCGAGCCTCGCCCTGCCCACTCGATCCGATCGCTTGCACTGTGCGGTAGAACTGTTCATAATATATCGATATATCGAAATGTCGATATTATTTTTTGAAAATTTCGATATTTATGAGTGATATTTTTGGAACGATACATCGATATTTATGAGTGATATTTTTGGAACGATATATCGATATTTCGATACTGAGATCTAAATATCGGCGTCGATATTTTTAAAATTAGTTATCATTTTTCATTTGCTCTGGATGACACTATGTCCCTCAAATTTCTGTTACGCTTGGAGATCAGCAAGCTTAAGTAAATGTAGCTACGTTTCTATAATTAATTTGGAAGTTACCAACTCTACTTAGATGATGACAACGGTGTAGGCAAGGCATCGCTCGCTCAGTACGAATCGAACGCGAGCCTATTGTTTAAAATGAGCGTGCGCAGTGCCCAGGGAACTCGAAATTAGTGTGTTAGCAGAAATATTGGGAAGTGTAAATAACAATACTTGCTAATTAGAGAGCAAGAAAAGTAAGATAACTCAGAATAAGCTATGAACATACAAAACTAAATGAGTTACCAAGAGAAATGATGAATAATTTACCGAAAACGTTGAAAGAATTTAAAGATAAAATTTTTAGAGGACAAATGTAGGTGGGTGCAGGATAGGGGGAAGATGGGTGTGTAGGGAAATTGCCACAGGAGCGTGTGCTCCATTGCAATTAAATTAAATTTTAAAAAATCAACGATCTTCATCACCAAGAGAAACCATTTGAAAGTGAAAAACTTGGTTAAGAACAATATCACACATGTTTTTACCAGTGCACAGCCCTATTTTTACAAGATTTGTTTTTATGAAATTGAATTTATGAAAGTGTGGATATGTCGATACATCGATACTTTTTTCCGATATATCGACAGCCGATATTGATACTTTTTAAAATATCCATATATCGAAAATCCGATATATTTTTTTAGAAAATATCAACAGCCCTACTGTGCGGTGAATATTACTCACTCCCAGCCTGAGTGGTGTCAGACTCCCGGCGCAGTGACGTCAGAGCCCCGTTCTAATTGGGCGCGTAACTCAGAGACGGGGAAGCCCCGGGCGGACGTAATGGCGCGTAACAGAGTTACGACCGACCTGCCGGCAAATTTGTCGCCGCGCAAGCTTTTCTGCCTCTCACGCGAGTTCACAGGTCGTGTCGTGTGTCCGTGTCAGCATGTTATATTCAGTTACAGACTGCGTGCAGCTCAAAAAAAAAAAAAAAAAAAGTTCCTGTTAATAAAAGTAACATCCAGCAAACGCCAACACAAGTTTATTAAACGTACCAAATTATGCCGTTTTTTAAAAAAATAACGTGTCTTAAAAAACAATTTGTATGTTGAATTAATGGTAACAATTCTTTTGTACTGCATAATGCCATAGTTCTTCTGCAAAACAGGGTAGAATATGTATATTTTTCTGTCACCAGTCTTTCGACTGGTTTGATTTAATCCTCGATCTCTCGACGAAAGCTAATTGGAAAATTCACGACAGATATATTTCGGAATGACAGTCAGCAAATATTGCTACCAGCAACATTCAGATCTCGAAATGACCGTGAAAATAAGAGAAATCAGAGCCAGAACCGATTCATTTCTGTACTCATTTTTCCCACGAGCGATTAGGGAATGGAATAGAAAGGATTTACCGGGCGAGTAAACTTAAAATCCGACAGGAGTAGCTTTCGATAAAGCACTCCAGCCATCCTGATCTGGGTTTTCCATGGTTTTCCCGGATCACTCCACGCGAATGCTGGGATGGTTCCTCACAATAGCCCATGGGCGCCTCCTGCCATATCCCGTATATCCCTTCCAAACTATTACCCTTTCAGATAGGTGCAATGCACCCTCCGCCACACACTTTTAGTGAATCGCGGAGTAATAATAATAATAATAATTAATCTTGCGCTAACCTCTTCATTTAAACACACCCCTTACTAGACTTGCGCATAATAGTTCGCGACTGGGAGCGCTCAGTTTAGTTCGCAGCTCCCTCGCGAACTAGTTCGCTCTTTTAGTTCGTTAGTTCGCGTCTCGAATTCAGAGAAACAAATCGTTCTCTCGCCTTGCTACCGCTACTGCACGCGCTATTTTGTTTGTTATGTCAGTTCTATATGACTTAATCAGTTTTTTTGACGTTTCTAAATGGAATTTAATATGACCTTCTCAACAAAAGTTATTACTTCATAATAGCCCTTTCAAATGACATTAGCATGATCAATGGCCACCTATAAACCATAGTGGTCATTGTCCTTTGCACAAAATTGGTAAATTGAATATCTGTTCTGTTTTTACTTTTTACTTTACATGCATTCGTAGAATATTAATTTTAGAAGCCAAATTCTCCACAGAAAGTGGAATGTTCTAGTATTCGTTGATAAATGTCAGGAGTACCTTAATAAATGGTTAGATTTTAATTAAAGCAATTGGCTATACAAAATCCAAAAATAAAATTCAAAACACTGGGTTTCATTTGATGACTGTTAGACAATATTAGAGGTTGGAAATTTACGAGGAAAAATGAGTATCAAATTGAAGGAACAAAGTGAAATAACAATATTTCACGAAATCTAGGTAAAAGTAAGAACAGTATTTCATTAATAAAAAATGAGCTTTTGACCGACATTAATTTGACAATTGAAAGAGATAAAGCAAATGACCATTTTACTGTAGACAAAAAATTGTTAAATATGCAAGAAGTGCAAAAAATATAGCTTAAAAAATAAAATAGTAAAAAACATACCTTTTGTCATTTTCTACTCTTTCGTAAAATATTATAATTTCGAAGTGTACTATATTTTATAGGTTATTCTAAAAAACATACTACCATCAACCGAAAAAATGTTGTAACCCTACCGACGAATGGTGCTAGTTCGCGACCGGTAGCGCTCAGTTTAGTTCGCGACCGATAGAGCTCAGTTTAGTTCGCTACCGGTAGAGCTCAGTCTAGTTCGCGACCGGGAATGTTCAGTTTAGTTCGCGACCGGTAGCGCTGTGTTTAGTTCGCAGCTCCTTAGCGAACTAGGTCGCTCCCCTCTGGAATTCGCTCGCTTTGCTAGCGCTACTGCACGCGCTCTCTTCTTTGTTATAGTAGTTGTGGCTACCGATCGTTGTCTTTTAATTGTTAATGGGATCAAAGTGTGTTTTGTTTTCACATTCCATGTTCAATTTCCGCTTGTGACTTCTGCAATAATTATTAATGTTGAACAGTTATATTTCTTTTTTACATATATCTGTGTCTTCAATGAATTGTGTCCACAGCGAACTGTGTTTCCTTTTAGATAATAAACTAACACAAAAGTCGGTCTTCGGGAAAGAATCGAACGAACTAAGGAGCGAGAGATCCGGGAACTAGTTCGCGTAGTTCGCCTGTGGGAGCGCTCTTGCGAACTAGTTCTTTCGCGAACTACACAAGACTATATCCCTTACAACTAGCGTTGCGCGGGACGTCCCGATTTTCGGGGGTCTGGGAAGGCGTCCCAATTTACCCTAAAATGCGACACCAAATATCCAGATTTTTTAGCTAAGTGATAAAATGCCGTCATTCGTCGCAAAAAATGAAATCGCGTGTCACACGTGAGACTCATCACTCCCAACCGGCAGTGCTTAAAGCGGCTACAGATGACACACTTTCGGTCCCAATCTGCAGGGGCAATCTTGCAGGGTTCTTTCAGATTGCCGCGTGAGTAGGCAAATCGGGTGTGCTACTCCCGGTATCGGGAAATGCGGCTACAGATTACACAATTTCGGTCCCAATCTGCAGGGGCAATCCGGCAGGGTCCCTTCAGATTGCCGCGTGAGTAGGAAAATCGGGTGTGCTGCTCCCGGTATCGGGAAAAGTGGCTTCAGACGACACAATTTCAGTCCCAATCTGCAGGGGCAATCCGGCAGGGTCCCTTCAGATTGCCGCGTGAGTAGGCAAATCGGGTGTGCTGCTCCCGGTATCGGGAAAAGCGGCTTCAGACGATACAATTTCGGTCCCAATCTGCAGGGGCAATCCGGCAGGGTGCCTTCAGATTGCCGCGTGAGTAGGCAAATCGGGTGTGCTACTCCCAGTATCGGGAAAAGCAGACACAATTTCGGTTCCAATCTGCAGGGGCAATCCGGCAGGGTCGCTTCAGATTGTCGCGTTAGTAGGCAAATCGGGTTAGCTACTCCCGCTATCGGGAGATCGGCAGAGCCCGACAAACAATTCACAGATATAGTCACGGCCGGATTAAGACAGCGTCCGTAGCGGAAGCGAGTGGTTTGGAGCCATTAATCGTGTGTGTTCGTTAAAAAATGTTTAAATAGAAGGAGGTGTGGGCGAATATTTACGAAATTTATAAGAATATACCCCAATTGTGGGACAAATACAACAAAAAACCATATAAACCGCAAAATGCGAAAGGAGAATTTCCAGTTTTACCCTTAATTTACAAGGAATTGGACCAGGAAGTAACGTTTGCTTATCTCTCATCATGATCTTTGTCGCAGATATCTCACTCACCCAACCAACAAATTAGATCGTTCTAACTCGTCTACTCCACCCGAAACTTAAACTGGTCTGGCTCCTAATTTAACAACCGAATTCTGCCTATAAAATTTATATTACATTTTCGATTATAGAACTGCATGATATTAAAGTTGCAGCTATACTAAAATGGTTTGAAAATTATTTCATTTTTAATGGTATTTTGGCGCGATGTTACCAACTATCTGGCAGCTATACATTTATATTGCTAAAAAGTATGAAAACAAGAAAATTAGTCTTAAAATGATTTCAAAATGCAGAATTTTCCCCTGTACGGAACTGATGCGCACAGATAAGGGAGCGTCCATAAACTAAGTAGCTGCATTTTGGCCTCCTGTGAAACAACCCCCCCCCCCCCCCCCCACACACACACACACATCGCCCGATGCGGCATTTGTCTCTAGAAGGCGTCCATTCATATTTTTTTTTTTTTTTTTTTTTTGCTGTTGTCAGTCTTTTGACTGGTTTGATGCAATCCTCCATCCCTTCCTATCCTGTGCTAACCTCTTCATTTCTACATTAATTACGTGAGCTGAAATAGAGGAGGGGGTCAACGATAGAGCTAAAAAAAAGTCAACAAAAGACGCGAAAGTCGATTTTTGGGTGGGTATTTCGTCTAAAAGTGGGGGTGTAACCGGCGTTGGAAGGGAAGGGTGATTGATACCTTATTTAAAAAAAAAAAAAAAAAAAAAAAAGAAGTATAATTTTACGGAATCTCACCACCTCACGTAATTTATGGATGCCCCCTACCCGCCCCCCACTTACGTTTTTTCCCTTTTGAATCCAGAACACATTTCGAACTGTTTTCCCATGTCAGATTAGTAAATTACATGCGGAGATAATTAAATGAAGAAAATAGATATTCCCATGCTGTTGTGTTTTCTGAACCTCATTTTAACTGTGACAAATAATATGAAGCGAGAGCTACGTAGCCTGGCTCGGAACCCCCCCCCCCTTTTTTTTCCCCACGTATCTCAGCGTAGCCTTCTAGTCAACCCTTCCCCACCCCCCTACATAGAGCCACGTAGTTTACGGACGTTCCCTAAACTTACCCCTCCCAGGTGCCAGACGTACCACATCCCTACCAAACTTCAATAAGAAAGGAAATATGGAAGAAGCCAGCAGACCTTAAATTCAATCTCGAAGCCGTTGCCAGCTCTTGGACTATATTCTGGAACCTTCGCGACACTCTTACCCGGGGTGTTTGGTAACTTCCTGGCGTAGCCTCCGAAGTTTGGCCGCCTTTCTCCGTAATAACAGTTTAAATATTTATCGCTGTTTCGCCATCCCACAAGTTTACTACGCTCGCCTCTCTCTTCGCTTCCCCCTTTTAACCCCGTTCGCTCCCCCCCTCCCCCCGAAATCTTTAACAGAGCAAGTTTCCTGGCTCGCCGCTCTATACATAACCCCCCCCCCCCCCCTGGACGACAGCAATACGGAGAGTTTAAAACACGACTGGAGCCGCTCTTTGAACTTGCCCGCAACTTCCACTCCGCCATACTTTGCAGTTCTTTTTCCTCTTCTTCTTCTTCTTCTGCAGCTTTAACCGCCTCGACCTGTCCGGACCTCAATTCCATCTTTTCAATCGTCCACCCTTTGGCTTTACAGCTCAAATCCACGTTTCCTGTTCCCACCTCCTGCATTATCTGAAAATAACTTTTCAGCTTATTCTTTTCTTCCTACATCATTTCGTTTGTTCACGGTACCAGGAGCATTCCGGTTGAATCATAATCTATGATTTATTCAAACAGGAAATTACTCCAGAGTTCTACGACCACCACAGTCAGTTCCGCAAATTTAACATTTTTTAAACTAAATTTACCATATTATCAGATGATTTAGCACAAAGTATTCAATTTAACATTTACCATTTTTAATATTTTTTTCCTGAGAAGTCAACGATTTTCTTGCAGTGACAAAATTTTAGTGTTGCTCATTTATTTATCAGAATAACCAACCACAACGAATTGTTGTTACTTATTGTTAATTTAAAATTCGGTTGTTTTTAAATATTTTACAAGTGTAAAGTAAGAGCCTCAATAATGCGATTTAAGAAAGAAAAAAGTTCTCAATAAATTTAAATAATTCAATTGTAAAACATTAAACATGTATTGTTTATTCTTACTTTTATCTAAAATATATATTTAAGTATTATTTCAGACAAGGTGACCAATTTTTTTTACAATGAAAAGGAGGACGAAAAAATTTAAAAAATGTAAAACTAAATAAATTTAACATTTTATTAATTCAAACAAAAATACACTAATTATGCTTACATCCCTTCTAATTATTTAACTAAACGAGTATTTTTCCATTGAGTGAATACTTTTTGTGAATATATCATTTTCTAATAATATATTGGAAATTTTGGAGCAGGAAGTATCCTTCATATTGAATTTTACGATAAGTGCTGTAGCTAGAGTATCAACCTTCAATATTTTTTTGTATTTTTTTAGCTGCTTAACGTCTCTTAACAGCGAGGTCTTTAGAGTCGGGAAAGGATGGGGGGGGGGGGGGGGGGCAAGGAAATGGGAAGGAATTCGACCATGACCTTTTAAACGAAGCATCCCGGCATTTGCCTGGAGTGATTTGGAAAATTATGGAAAACCCAAATCTGGATGCCCGGACGGGTATTCGAACCGCCGTCCTCCCGAATGCGAGGCCAGAACGCTAACCGTTACACCACCACGCTCGGTACCAGAGTACTCAATTTCAGGCTCAAGTGTGTGGGAAGATTTTCTTTCGTCGATGAGAACGTCAGGGATTGGAGTAAATTATCAAGGGAAATGATGAATAAATTACCAAAAATGCTGAAATAATTTAAAATTAACATTCCCAGAAGGCAAAAGCAGACAGACAAAAAAGGGGAAATATGAGTGTCTAGGGAAATTGCCACCGGAGCATGCGCCTCATCGCAATTAAATTAACTTCCACCTGAGGCGTTATCTCAAATTAATACATTTTCCATTCTTTTTCGTCTCTGAAATGTTGTATCCTCATCACCGAAACACTCTTATTCTTCAATAAAGCATTGAACGTTTTTTAACGGAACACAGTGTGTAGTTGTCGACGGTGAGCGTTCATCACTGGCCGGGGTTCCCCAGGGATGCGTGATAGGGCCTCTGTTGTTTCTCATATACATTAATGATTTATGCGACGTAATAAGGAGGAAAAAACGCTATTTGCCGATGATGCTATTATTTATCGTGATGTAAAAACCCAGGACGACTGCGTTTTATTATTTTATAATCGCGTGGTGCAAAGACTTGCAGCTGGGGTTAAACGCTGAAAACGCCAAGTCATGCATATAAACAAAAAATGGAAGCCATTTAACTCTGAATACAAAATTAATGGCACTGTCCTTAGAACGGTAGATTCCGCTAAATACGTAGGTGTCACAATTCGTAATAATTTGTTGTGGAATCTAGAAGGTAATTGAAAAAGCAAATAGTATGCTTCGATTTCTAGGCCCTAATTTAAAACAGTGTACACCGGAAGTTACACCGATCGCATACAAAGCACTAGTGCGTCCTTGTTTAGAATATTGTTGTTCTGTATGGGGCCTCAACAAAAGGGGTTAATGGAGGCATTGGGGAAGGTCCAAAGAAGCTACGTGATAGTTATATGTAGCTGAGGGAAAGCGTAAGTGCGATGTTGAAGGAGTTAGGTTGGGAAGATTTGGAAGAGCGAATGCGTTGCTCTCGACAGAAGCTAATTGAAAAATTCTCGACTGACTTGTTTCGGAATGACAACAAACATTACTACCAGCAACATTCATTTCTAGGAATTACCGCGATAATAAGATAAGAGAAATCAGGGCCAGAACCAATTCATTTCTATACTCATTTCCACCTCCTCCCCCCCTCCGAAGAACGATTAGTGAATGGAATATGGAGGATTTATTGAGAGAGAAAACTTTGAATCCGACAGGAGAAGTTCTCGATAAATCACTCCGGCCATCCTGATCTGGGTTTTCCATGGTTTTCCCAGATCGATCCAGGCGAATGCTGGGATGGTTCTTCACAAAAGCCCATGGGCGACTCCTGCCATATCCTGTATATCCCTTCCAAACCATTACCCTTTCGGGTAGGTGCAATGCACCCTCCGCCACACACTTTTAATGAATCACGGAGTAATAGCAATCAAATTTAATATGGAAATATATAGTGAATTAGATACCAGCTTGTTGCCCTCGCATTCTGGAGGACGCGCATTCGAATCACCGTCCGCGCATCCAGATTTTGGTTTTCCATGGTTTTTCGAAATCACTCCAGGCAAATGCAGGGATGGTTCTCGCAAGCAGCCACGGAAGAATTCCTCCCCGTTCCTTGATCCCTATCCTATCCAGCCTCCAATGACGACGAAGCGAAAAGCTGTAATAAAAAAAATAAGAAAAATTCATTTTTATGGACGTGCGTTGGGAAGGAGGATGTCCAGTTAACACAAGCCGTCATCTGCCCTTTAAAGCTTCATTACTGCTTTTAACCACTCAAACTGAGCCATAACTCTGAGAGGGAACGTAAATATTGACGTTCCAGGCGACTATAAAACGGAACTTTATGTTCCCTCGTAGTTAACGCCGTTAGATTTCATCGCTGCATGGAACGGACAACTCTCAAAGCTGTTTTTAACGCCTCTCTAATGATTTCGTGGTATAATGTTGGCTCGGTAAGTGATTCGACTAAAACTTTTAACCTCATCCTGAAAATACATGCGCTCTTCACATATGAATCATAAATAGCCTTTTCGCACTGCCTAGTTCGGGCGGACCCTGGTGTGTATTTTTCTTCCATTATCGAAACGTAAACTTTTAAATGAAATTCCACAATTTCGTTACGCTTATTTGGGTGTTTATCTTTGCTGTAGTGCTTTCTGTGACATTTTCCGTGTATTCAAACGTAGTATATTTAAGAAAACTGAACAAATAAATATCAAAATTTAAAAGGGTTTTTGTTTATCTGCGATCTAGTGTGATCTTTGGTGGCTATCTCGTAAGAGTGTGTTCATCTGGGTGCACTGTGATCTCTGGAGTCTGTCTGTTCTGTGTACGAACGGTCATTCCCTGCCCGGTTCTCCGGTCACGTAGAGACATAAGATATACCGCATATTTTAAAGTAGACCATAAATTTTTAAACTGTGATAAAATGAATCAAATCAGTGCCGTAATTTTTCGCAGCCATGAAGTTGAATACCGGTACGGTTCGCAATATCCACCTCTCAAACTATACAGTTCACATACAAAACAGACGCTTAAAATATAAAACATAGTTACGCGTTTCACAGACTGTAACGATGTAACTGCCTGTGTGCTCGTAGTAACAAAATATTGTAAAATTTATGTAAAATTTTATTATTATTACGATCTTTTGCCTTGAAGTCATAAGCGCAGAAAAGTTTTCGCAAACGGGTGAGATTTGCACTGAACAATATATATATGTATAGTTACCAGGAAATAGTAGGAGCTAATTAGCGAATGGATTTACAAAAAAGAGGGATAGCGAAATGAACCACCACTTGCCTCAGATGTTGGTATCATGGGATGAACACATAAATAAGCACAAAACACAGGAAAAACAATTAATATTTCGGGACTTGGCCCTTATTCTTTTCTAAGTTGGGCATGTATCATAGATGTTGAGGTCTAGATGTTGTTTCAGCCGTGGATCTTTGTTGTTGCAGCGAACCTGGCGCACACACTGGACGAGCTAGGGGTCTCGGTGCTGTCCGAGCTGGAGGGGAACCCCCCTCTGTGGATCACGCGGCGGCACTTCCCGGCGACCAATCGGCACGAGGTGTACGTGAACAACGCGCGGGTGCTGCGCGAGCGGTCCGACTTCGTGACGACCAACGCGCAGGGCAAGAAGCAAGTGCTGCACGTCATCGACCAGGTGCTCGAGCCCATCTGGTCGACCAGCGGGCAGCTCTACAACCCGGACGCCTTCCAGTTCCTCAACCAGTCCGAGAACCTCGACCTGGGGCTGCACAGGGTCCGGTAAGTACATCACAGCAGGCGGAAGATACATTGATGATCTCCAGTGGCTATTGCGTCCAGTGTCGCGAGACTTCAACCCCACAGTCCGGATAGGCGGTGTAAACTTTCACACACGCGCACACAGTGAAATTCACACACTTCAGGTAAGGTCATCCTGTTGGTAGGATCACGTGGTCCCCGGCAGGCGAAGGACCCTGCAGCGAGGAGGTGCACGTCCGCACCCAACGATGGTCGCCCGACGAGTGATGTCTCGTCGTCCTGCCCGTGAGGTCGCCGGTGGGAGGTGGAAGTTCCCCGTCGTCACCCATGTGGTCCCCGACTTGGAACATCCGAGATACATACATTAGTGGCGTAGGTCGAAAGATTACCCTCTCTGTCCGCCCATTCAAACATCGAACCGCGCGAAGCTTTTGGCGCTCCAGATAGACGGGAGGGGGTGTTGCGGGAGGAAGTGTATTTACACACGATGTCTTCCTCACATCTCTTAAGCCTACGGCCATAATGGCGTCCCATACAAATGTGCTGAAAGCTACTCAGCGCAGTATATACATGTCCATCCAACGTCAGCGCAGAACGAGACGTTAGATATAATCAGTATACCCTACGACCGCTACTAAGCATCACAAGCCTAGACCTCTCGGGAGCTGAGGGTAGTCTTCTTTACCCTCAATTGGAGTGACTGGCGTACAGATTACGCCAATGAGTTACTTTCAGTGAATAGCGGACTAACCCTTCCTAAGCCCTCGTCCTCCATCTTCACTCCTAGTAACAATCTCCGACAATAATGCGCCTAGCCGATACGTTCACTTTGGCTTCTGACTTTCCTGATGAACGATTTCTCGTGCTCATCTCGCATTGGTGAACCCAGTACGCCGGCCCTCCATTAATGCCAAGAAAAGATTTTATGTCACCTGAAGTCAGTCTGCGGGTTTTACAAGAACTTTCTGATGAAGAAGCTCTCAGATCTGTCTATGAATCTGATATGGATGAATCGGAGCTCACTGAACATTCTGATCATGAAACTTACTCAGAAATTAAAGAAGATGTTCTTGATTCTCCTCAAGTCTGAGGGCGGATCAAAAAGTAAGTTACGCTTCCAAGTTATGGCCATTTACGAAACCACCTACACATGGCTATGATGACATACAATGTAAGTTCACTTTTCCACATAGTTCCCAAGAGACTGTAAACATTTCTGGGAACGGTCAGCCAACTTTTCTATTCTGGATGCGTAGAAATCACCTCCAGCGCTGTGTAACCACCTGGAGACAGTTGCTTTCACCTCCTCATAGTTTCGGTCGCCCACCGAGATCCTTCTTCAGCTTACCGAACACGGGATAGTCACATGGCGCTAAGTCTAGACTGTGTGGAGGATGTCGCCATACCTCCCACTTGAATCGCTGCAGCAGTTTGGACGTTTAGCGGGCCGTGTGAGGTGTTGCGTTATCGTGCAACAAAATCACACCGGCGCTCAATTTACTGCACCGCTTTTGTTTAGTTTACTTACGCAACCGGCTCAACGTTGTCCATAATTTCGAAGTGTAACTTACTTTTTGATTCGCCATGTACGACGATTCTACCGATTTTGGAGTTGTTGTCAGCGATGAGGTAATGACGATGTTCACGTAAAAACAATTTACAAGAACTAAATGGCAAGAGGGAACTTTCTAAAGAAGTAAGCGAAATTAATATATGAAAGAATAGTTTCGTCATGAGCAAATTTGTGAGAACGCCTCATAAAAATTTACTGAACACCATCTTTCGGTTTTCCAAAAACTGTGATGATGCAACTGACGAACTTCCTGCTTTCCAGCAGTTTAAAAACAGCAATATGATTGATTCTCACGGAGAGTATACAAACATTTACTTGCAACGGAACAGAACCGCGGATGACCCAAAAAAAAAAAAAACTCTCTAAGAAAAGCATATGTAACACCAAAAAGGTAGAAGCATTGGAGTTTTTATTTTATACTCTCTAGAGTCCAAAAAATGTTAACAACCAATCTTGATGAGGCGTGGGCGAAGGACGGCACGCAAATTGACATTTTGCAATGGGTCACGGGTCACAAACGATACAGAAACTTCTGCGTTGCATTCAGATTCGACGAAAAAGGTACAAATTCAGGCGCAGAAAAACTGGTAAGTTAGCTAAAGTGAGAGAATTTTTTGACTCTTTCAATGAAAAGAAGAAAAAGTTTACACAACCGGTGACCAACTCACAACAGACGAAAAACTAGAGCTTTTTCGCGTGAGATATTCATTTATTCAAGACGAGTGTAAGCCCACGACAATTTTTTGCTTATCGTCACGGATACAATTTTTAATGTCAAAGATTATAACAGGTTGGCCTGATCTGACATAATACGAACTTGACCTGTAATTCACCCTTAGAGTGAATAAAATCTCTTAAGCTTGAAGAACTCAGAAATATTAAAAGAAATATTAAACACGGACAGAGACCATTGCGCTATTTTTATTTAAAGGCAGTGCGCAACTGCTTCAAAAACATGGTGTTGTTTTTTTGATTGAGGTTGGGCAAACATCTATAGTATAATCTTTGGTCTTAGTATCTGTAACGGCCAGAGACCTTAATACAAATTCCAGATTATTAAATAGTTGAGCAACTCCGAAGAAAGCCACAATACTCGATTCGGTAACATAGCTGATCTGATGCCCACTTTAAATATTACCTAATAAATCACGTACACGAATAAATAAAGACCTTTAACGAAAGTGGTCAGTAAAATACGTAAAAATCAAACAGCAACATTACCGAATGTTTTAAATTAATTGAACTTTAGCCTAGGCCGGAATGACAATTGGCATTCGTGGTTACAGCAGAGAACATGAGTAATTTTTTTAACGTTTTCTTATGTTTCTTTCATTAGCGAATTGTTATTGAAAAGTAGTTCCACGTTATTTCAGCACTAAAGTTAATCGAATTTTTCAACTATGAAATGCTACGAAAAGCAAATTTAATGAATGTATTATGCAATTAAAATTATATCAGTTGCTCAGCTATTAAATTGTGGACATAATCTCGAATTTCTTCTAAAGATATCTGTGGGAGCTGTTAATTTGCGAGCGACGGCTGGCACGTGACGTCACCGTTCTCCATCCAATAGCTATCGAGGTGAGTGAGTGAGCTTACGATATTATATAGTAGATATGACGAATAAACCAGTTTCTTCTTAATTTGTTTCGGGTATGGTTTCATAAATTCTCGTATATAAATGTAATAAACTAGGAAAAATAGGAGGAAATTTAAAGCAGCGGATGTAAAATTGATATTGCATATTCCATACGCCGCCAACCTCGATTTCTCGGTGACGCCTCCACGCCACATGTTATGACACGCTCCTTCGTATGTACACATATTCACGCTATGAATTTTTAGAAGTAAAGAATGTGTGTGTCTAGTGTTTGAGTGACGGCTGTGTGTTTGCTGCAGGTCGTTCAGACAACGCGTGTTCCAAAACCAGAAGCAGGATGTGTTCAGGATGGACGGGAAACACACCTTCTTCATTCCGGTCGACGAGGGATTCAAGGTCAGTACGATGAACGCTCTCTGCTCGCGTTTGAATGGATTGTCAGTTTAACAGAATAGTATTGTCCCTTCACAGTTTAATTAATTTTAATCAATACTGAACAAAATAAGCACTGCACAGCTCCAACAACTGAGATGATTACAGCTTCCACATCCGATCCCAAGAATCTCTCACATTCAACAGTGTTAAGAGCCTCTCACTATCATGTATTCCCAACAACAGGAGCAACGTCACAACCGTCTCATACAGCAGCAGTTCACATCCGCGCCATACAGTCTCTACCACAGTACACAGGACCGGCTTAAGGAATTTCGGGGCCCCCTGCGAAGTTTGATTTCGGGGCCCCCTACTTCTTTTCTGGATGTACTTTTGCCTACACTTTTGATAATTTTCGTGACTTTGTACACACACACACACACATATATATATATATGAGCTTATTAGGTTCTTCAGTGGTTTAATTTATATATATTGATTAATTAAAAAGTCCACCAGAAGGTTATGTTGAAGATTTGTTTATTTGCTCAAAACGAAGTCAGCGATATTCACAAGCATAGATACAATACAGAGATGCACTTCTGAGCCGTCGCAAATAAAATCTCTGTGAACTCAACTTGAAAAACTAACTGGATGAATCTCTCTGTAAAACTGAATACTGAATCTGTCCAGCCAATCTGTTTATCGAAATTACGAGAATTCTTCAAAGGCATCCGCCCGATATTTCTCGAACATTAACAATCACTCAAACAATCAAACATATTAAAAACAATCGGAATTAATACAAAATTACTTAACAACATTAGAAAATGATCAGAAATGGTAATTAGAGATACTTAAATACAAAATTACTTGCAGAAATCATCTCAAACTGTAGAAAATTGTCCTGTAGACATCATAACTTGCATTAATACATGGAATTACAAACATTTAAGAAATTATCTTGCATCATTCGGTTCTTAAACATATTCAATGGACTTTAAATATTTTTCTTTCATAAAACAAAGTCTATATACACTGATTTACAAGAAATTACAAAACAAACATACCAGATCATATTCAAGCAAACTTTAGCTCACTACAAATACTCCATACAGTACAATACTATTCAAAATTCAGGTATGAGGGCTGTTACAGGCTCAAACAACGATTAAAGAGACGGACTGAGGTTTCTCTAAATCTGTGTACAAACGGGCCAGCAGTTTATTGAGTATTAGCTGAACGGGGCCAACTTCACTGAGTCTCTGGTGTTTTATCAATGCATCTCATATCGATCTCCCAGCTACTGTCACTTTCATTTCTGACTAAGCCCTGCTGCCCATTGTGTCAAATGAAATTGTTTTTGTATTCAATTTTATAGCTATTATATTTATAATACACTTTTTGTACAGGACATTTCATTTCTTCCCTTTCTTTGCTAGTACATATAGATTTTTGGGGCTGCAGACACGTAAGCAGGCATGCATATTTTAATTAAGTGACTTTTTATATGACACGTCGAAAGATGGATGAGTTTATTCGAACGAAATTACATGAATTGATGAAACAGGTTCAGAGTAATACACGCCTTTAAATATATAGGCCTATTGTGATTACATCAGATACGACTTTCACGAAACTGAATCTGATGAAGGACTTCTCGTGGAACTCCACGCCCCGGAAACGTCTATTGAGAACGCAGCTTGTTAACAATCTAAATTTGTAGATTATTTATTTTAGCAGGAAACTTGTTCTTTAAGTAAGGACAAATTTTGAAGGGGATCGTGGCGGGGCCCCCTCAAGCTTAGGGCCCCCCGCGACTGCGGTTCTTGCGGTAGCCCTGACAATACAGACCACTCATTTCCCTCCTACACGTAACTTATTATACCAGTAGGCTGACATTATCCCTCAAGAATTGACTCTGCTTTCAATTGGGTCAATCTGGATCGCCAATGCAGAGTGATTCAAAACTTTGAAATCAAATAGAAATTTGTTGAGATAACTTACAGAATCGGTAGATGTGTGATTTTGTAGCAAACAACCTCAAGTTTGATGCACGTAGCTCATCAGTACAGCATTCCGCCACCAGGAGCGCTGGTGTAGTGCACAGTTAAAATGGCTACTTTCACTGGTGCGGAGCGTGCTCGCTGTGTGTTCTGGTTCCATGAAACGAACGCTGCAACAACTGTTCGATGAAGATGACCGAGATGGGGTGGTTTACTGGCAGCAAGATGGCGCATCACCTTATTTCCTCACGGATGTTCGGGGTTTTCTCAATAATTGCTTCCCTAGGTCGGTGGATTGGCCGTGAAGGGCCAATCACATGGCTACCTCGCTCCTAGACTTGACACCATTCACCATTGGATTTCTTTCTTTGGGGTTTCATTAAAGATCTTGCGTGTAACTTAGCCGATCTGAAAAATGGAATCTACGCTGCCGTTGCACAAGCTAAGCCCGATTTGCTGCAACGAGTGTGGGAGGAAATTGATTACCGATGGGCAGTGGCGTAGCTATCGGAGGACTAGGCAGTGCTGTGCACCGGGCTTGCCAAGCTCAGGGGGGCCCCAGATCAGTTCACGGGGTCCCCCAAAGTTCAGGGAGACCCTGCCAGCAAACAAGCCCCGGTAGAGCTTTTTGCCGGTGGGAGGTTTCCGCATGACAAATGGTAGTCACATCGAATCAAAATGACACTTGACACTTGTATGCGAAACTTGAGGTTGTTTGCTACAAAATTGTACATCTACGATTCTGTAAGTTATCTCAACAAATTTCTATATCATTCCCAAGCTGTAAAATTCTATTTGACTCACCTATTTCTCCGTAGCCGCGTTGCACACACATAACGTTCCCTGGGACAAGCCCGTCAAACTAACGCCAGCTTGCAACAGAGAAATGTCAACAAGCTCAGAAATGTTTTCCTGTCTGTTACAGCTTCCAGATATCTCCACAAGAATCTCTCATAACTAACAGCTTTCTGATGTTCTCACTAATATGCATGACAGACAACTGGGGCACAATCTCAACCATCTTGTACGACAGACAGTTCACATTCGTACCGTAATGTCTGTGCCACACATAACACCACTCACCCAGATTATAGCTGTGGCCAAATCAATTGGCGGTTGGCACCGAATGCGCCGTTGCCAAACCATGTACTTAACAGTTGTATTCACCTTTTTACTTGAAGTAATAGTTTTTAATGTGTTTTAAATAATTTATAATCATAATTTTGTGATAAAATATTGATGTATGCCTTTTCGTTAAGAAAGTTATGTTAGTGCAAATGCATTTAATATAACTGAAGAATACTTTATCGAGAAACTAAGAAAACGTATTGAATTACTCTTCTTATTTTATTTGTGGCTAAGTACGTATTAAATTTTATTTTCAGGTTGTACAACTAAAATTATATTTTGTTATCCTCTACACTGAAAAAACTTGCATAATTGACGACAAAATTATTTATATATATATAGTAGCACGGAAGGAAGACTCCAACCAGTAACTTATTATATACATTGGCTGATATTATCTCACCGGCATTGCCTCCACTTTCAATTAGCTCAACCAGGGACTAGCCCGCCAATTTGATGCCAACTTGCCACGTAGCAATGTCACCAAGATCTTTGATGTAACGCTGTGCTGTCCGCAGCCCGTGCCTCGACCAGAGAAGATCGACCAGAAGGTGATCGACGGTCACGTGATCCCGAACCAGGTGCTGTTCACCAGTGCGACGCCGCTGGACCAGGAGTTCGAGACGCTGGCCTTCGGAGACATGCTGCGCGTCACCGTCTCCTTCACCATGGAGTCCGACGGCAAGGAGCACAAGCGTGAGTACCACCAGCAGGTTACTCGGGCTGCCTGAAATGAAGACCAACTCCAGATGCACTCGATTCATTATCATAGCTTCACACACAATCTACATCTACATATATACTCTGCCTGGGTGGCAGAGGGTGCTCAGCACCAAAGCTAATCTTTTTGTTGTGCATTACAATCCCTAATGGTACGAGGCAAAAAAGAATTCACATAAGAATCATTGCGGCACCTTATTTCTATAATTTTATCTTTCCTGTCCTTCCGACTCAAATAGGTTGGTGGACGAAGTATTTCACTACACTCGTGAGTGAAAGTGGGAGTACACATGTTTACCAATAAGTTTAAACGAAACGTGCGTCGTCTATCTACCAGAGACTCCCAGCCTAGTCTACTAATCAGTTCTGTGACGCCGTCGCAACGACTGAGGCGAGTGGCTCTTCTCCGTACTTTTGATCAACCCCTTACGAAACGGATCGCAAATGGCACAACAGTAGTCCAAATGTGGACGCACAAGAGATTTGTGTGCTATCTCCTTTGTTTGTTCATTACAATTTTTCAAGATTCGACCTATGAATCGCAGCCTAGAATTAGCTCTGCCTACTAACGAAGTAATATCCATCATAGTGATCTACTGACGGTAATAGCCTCTCGCCTTGTCAACATAACTGGGAAATCCCAAGTCCCAGACTGCGGGGGAGTTTGTGCGCCTATTGTGCATCTCCTTCCATATTGCATCGTAGTTATCTTAAAATTGTGTGTCTATGTCTGGATTATCAATATCCGGTAGTTTTCCATTAGTCTGGTTATGGCTGTCTCTTCACTGGTGGTCAAGGAGTGTTGCCGTAAGTCCTTTCGCTAGAGCTGTTATCAGTGGACTGGTAGATGTCTGGTTTGCAGTGTAAAAGTTCCTATAGAATTACTTGCTTAATGCATGTGCAGAGGCGACCAGTAGTAAACATGAAGGCAGTCATGCTTGGAGGAACGGGTTTTGGGGGCTTAAAAAAAAAAAAAAAAAACAGAATTGATTCAGAGTCTGTCAGTCCCTCAAGCAGTACAGAAGGATTTATGTTCGAAGAGCAGGGTAGAGCTGGTTGTAAAAACATCTTGTTCTTACACTAAAATGAGCAGCTACAGCCGTGAAGATTTCATTGCAATGGTTAGATATTTTGCTTTCTGTAAAACCGACATCTGTCACCTAATCTTCCCTACTCCTGCCACCCTGTCTGTGCATTGTTTATGTTTGTGCATATGCTCTGTGTGTGTTTTTATTTTCGTCTAGATAGTTTGGAGGCCAATAAATAAACAAGTATATATCAATTTGAGTGTGCAGTTGTTTGATGTGCTCCCAGCTTACGTGAAGAGCAACACGATCTTGGGGGACGCTAACCACGCGACGGGGGCGGTGCTGGCGGAGATAGTCCGCGCCAACATCCCCGTCAAGAACGGCGTGGTGCACCTCATCCAGCGCCCCCTCATGGTGGTCGACAACACCGTCAAGCAGTTCCTCGAGGTGAGTGCGCGGGAGCTCTGCCCAGCGGCGCCCTCTCTCCTTCAGTGCGGAGACTACTGTCCTTCTCTCTCCGGGCCACTGGGGATTCAGTTCAGTCAACACAGGCGGCTCAAGGTCCCCACTCAGCTACATGTCAGGGGGAAATATACCACTCGTTTACATGGATACAGTAGTCCGCTTGGAGAGAAGCGGGTCAAGGGTACGTGACCTTGAGCCGCCAATTCGGAATGAACAGGGTATGATAAACCTGATGAATCATATGGTTATAGACGTTGGTTCTTTGACTTCCCCACACCTCTTTTACCTCGGTTCGGTCTCAAGCTCCTCTTCTGTAGATTTCCAGTATCAATATGTAGACATACTCCCTAAGCTTGCGCGTGATTCAATACACGTGGATGAGACAGCCTCTCGATAATTTTTTCTCGCGAAAGAAGTTTGTGTAAGAAGCTTTCAGAAAGAAGCGACAGGCTGGTAGGTCATATTTTGAGACATGCTGGATTGGTTAATTTGCTGGTGGACGGAACAGTCGAAGGTAAGAACTGTAGAGGAAGACAGAAATTGCAATATGTGAAGCAGATAATTGAGGACGTGGGTCGTAAGGGGTATGTAGAAATGAAGAGGTTAGCACAGGATAGGAAGTGATGGAGGATTGCTTCAAACCAGTCGAAAGACTGGTGACAGCAAAAAAAAAAAAAAAATATCACAATTAATTTACTGGCATTTAGTGCAAATTATATGATGAATCATACTCGTAAATGTTTATTATACTAATTTCCTCATTATAGTAATCGCTCAGTACTTCCAAAAAATCCCATGTCCAACTGACTATTCGTTAAATATGTGAGAATCGATTAATTTGCCATACTACGCACAACTATTGGTTTTAGACACCCAACACCCAATATCACTAATACAAAGAAATAGTAGATGGCATTAGGATATCACCACATTTCTTTGAGACTATTTGGTCAGGTATTAATTTCCTGCACCGTATCGATTTAAGGTAACGTGATGACATACAAATACGTCTAAATTATTACAGTTTCGATGATACGCAGGGAAAGGTTCCACTGAAGAATCGATGAATGCCATGTTTCGACTTCTCCACTGATCTCTGAATGGTCGTAAATATTCAACAAGGGCAAGCCTACCACAATACCGAATTCTTACTGCTCCATCTATCCGTCAAAAGTGCAATCAGACAAGTTTGCACACATTCTAGCAAGCCTTGAATCTGGCGCTTCTGACACATGTGTGTTGTATCTAGTACATTAAATATCTTAAGCCTTATCCGATTTCGGTTTTCGTAGTATCGTATACTTCTATGTTGGTATCTCGAGAGGAAATGAATCAGAATATTCTCCTATAGGCCAAAAAATATTGTTATGATTGTATCGCCAACCTCAGAAAACCAGTGCACGCTAACCGCCACCATTAAAAAATGGTACTAAGGGAGCGTCCATAAACCACGTAACTCCATTTTGGCCTCCCCTGCCCCACCGCGTAGTATGTAGCTTTTTTCCCTCTTGTTTCCAGAAGACATTCTGTAGTGTTTTTTCTTCTGAGACTATCATAAATTACATACGGAGATAATTAAATGACGGAAACATATATTCACGTATGCTGTTGTGTATTCTGTACCTTATTTTAACTCTGACAAATAATATGAATGAAAAGCTACGTGGCTTGGCTCTGAAACCGCCCCCCTCCCACCCCAGCGTAGCTTACCAGCCAACCCCCCCCTTTTTCTAGACCGAGACGTAGTTTATGGACGCTCCCTAACCTCATGAACCCTGCATCAACTAAGCGCACTGATAAACACTTCAACTGTGCTTGCACTTTACACATTTTTATAATTTTCAAAGCAACACTAGATCACATTTCAACATATCCACTGAGGAATAAATTATTGGAAACAATACCCGCACTTTCTACACTGCCTGAAATCTATGTAAGGAACATGTTAATTTTTGGAATATCGCTATTCCTCGTTACAAAAGAGTTCAGCTTTATATCGGAAATAAATTGGAAATTATTCATTCAAAACTGCGACCTGTTATCGAACGCTTTGACAGACAGAGATATTCTAATACCGCATCGAATCCAACCTCGTACAACAAAACAGACTGTTCACGTGCCGTAATTACTACACGAATTCGATTGATCCATGACTTCCATAGACCTAAAAATTACTTCTTAATGCCAATTGTTGGTTTCTTAGTGGTGGTGGATATGTTGCCTTACCATATGAACACTATTGACTCTGATATAATGTAAAGGAATAGCATTCTTTAATAAGATTTTTGCTGTAAGAGAAGAATAATCTAGCATTAATACTAAGGAAGATGAATGAGTTAACGGGAAGTGTATTAGTGAGCAGAAAGATTTTGTGAAGGTCGATCACATGTCACTGATTAACATTGCAGTTTGAAGCAAGTTTCTTAGAAGCAAAAAAAAAAAAAAAAAAAAAAAAAAAAAAGTTTATTTTGATTTGTAAGAAAAAACTTGTTAATCTTTGAATGACGCACTATTCTTTAATGCATAAACTTGGTTATAAAATCCCGTTTCATTTTTGTTTATAAGAAACCACATGAAAACTGAATTTATTGTATTGCGCTAATGATTTTACGAAGAAATTTAATCAATTTGGTGTAATGTTAAGCTATGGAACCAGTAACATCTTTATAGCACATATCACTGAAATTCCACATTACAGCCAAGCTTTTACGACAAAAAGCACCATGTACAGGGTGAATCCATAACGACTGATAATCTTTACCTAAGTGCTATTGGTCACATCAACCTATGCTGTGATCACGACTAGCCGAATAAGGTTTTTTTTTTTTTTTAGTGGTTGTAGGCGCGTTATTTATCTCACAAATTGTAGAAGTTACATTGAAAAATCACCGAGAAGAATTTTTTCCCATAAGAGGTTGGTGCTGTATAAGCAATCGGTGGCTGACTTTTAGAAGTTATGACTATTGATTAATTATGGGATTTCTTACTTATTTTCTGCCTTCATCAACAGCACCGTCACGTAAAATGTCGCAACATTCCGAGTGACACAATTCCTCTCTCAGAAATGCAGCTTGTTTTTGTAGAATGATAATAATACATGCAAATAACATTTTACTTCGAGAATTTTTTCGTTGTTTTCAAAAGATAACCAGTAGTTTATTATAATTCTTGCAGCTCTTATCAGCACTATTAGAATAGAAATGTAAAGTGAACTGCAGTAGAAAATATGTTCATCACTTTTGTTTGTATATATATATTTATAATTATTTACGATTTAATCAGTGCTTCATTTGGTGATCAATCTTTTTGTAACAAAATTGTTTAACAGTTTCGATACTTTGTATATCTGTAAACAATTAATCCCAAGGAATACTGACTTTCTTGAATCCTTATTTCCTGACCCGGAGAGTGATGCAGATCTTTGCACTTAATGAGAGAGAATCAGTTCACTTCTTGATCTGAAATTTTTGTATTTTGAATATGCTATTTTCTTCAAAATTTACTTTTAAATAAAAATATTGCTAGCCTGACTTGACTGATTTTTTGAATTACAGTTCCTTTCTGTTTTCCCAAGACAGTGAACTTTTTTCTCTATCTTTCACAAAATACAGAACTCTTTGACAAAAAGACAGAGAACAATAATCTCTTTCACAAATGTTATATATATGTTTTATTTTAAATCACTTACTTTTATACAATATAAACCATGTGATATTCTGTTACACAATTTATTCAAGAATATTCATGAAAGAAAAATGTTTCACTCACAACTCTTAATTAGACATTGTCAATGAAAAATTCCATACATTGACACTGAATAATAATTATTTCCATATGAAATAAAACTTTGAAAACTTCTTTCAATATTTAATTTCACTTTTTTACCCCTGTGCACATGCGAGTCTCTTTGTTTTGTAGTTTTACAATTAATATTATTATTTTTTTTTTAGCTTTCTCTTTTTCTCCAAGAACAACTTAAGCCATTGTGTGACAGAATGTAACACATGACATTATTATAAAGCAAGGATGGGATTATCTGTATTTGATGTCTTGCAAAATTAATCTCTTACATCAGAATATCTGTATATTTCTTTTTAAAAATCTTTATAATTGTGAACATTCATTATACACATCACTTTTACAGTAGTGTAATGCTTTTTGACATATTAATTTATACAAGTTTGTTTACTGTAGATAATTTTAATCACTCTGAAATATAACACATCATTTTGTTTTGATATTTTAAGTAACTGATTTCTGTTTTATTTGCTGATTAGGACTAGTGTGTTTTGCAAGATAATAAAATAGCACACAACATTTAAAACAGCAGGTTGTTTGTCTTTGAGATATCCCATCCCTGCAGATGAAAAAAACAAAATTGTACTGACATTTCTTTTCATTCCAGCACCACAAGTCCACGAAATACTGTAACATGCACATACAACTAACTAAATGATTCCTTTTCACTTTTTCTTTTCATATTTGGGTAACTTGACTATCTTCTGAAGTCGTTCAAGGTAAACTGGATTTCTTAGTTTTTCAGCATCTTTCTCTTAATACCTGGTGTTTTGTTTACTTGCTTGAAGTTTTGGTACCTACTATGGAGATGTTTTTCTTGATGTAGTATTCCATTATTATTATTATTATCTGTGTTTGTTTTGCGATGTTAATTAACATTGTACTATCACTTCTGTATGTCCAAAATTTATACCTACCGGTAGCTTTGACAAGGGTGTGTATGTACTTACCCACCAATATCACTAAACACCTGACTCCTTGTCATTTTTCTCTAAAATGTGTAACATGATGTGTTTGAGATCTCTTTAAAACAATTGAAACTCAATGTATGTTGGGGATTGAAAACAAATACACCTTTAGTTTCACTAATCAAGGCTGAAATGATATAAATAAACAGTTTTTTTACAATCAGAAATTAGATTGTTTGCAGATGACAAAATGCTATATAAATGATCAAAATGGTAGAGGACTATAAACAGCTGCAGGGTGATCTGGACAGGATATCTAGTTGGGTTGGTAAACATGGGATGAATATAAATGCAAAGAAGAGTCAGCTTATTAGATACACAAATAAAAAACAAAAGTTTGATTATGATTATAAGGAGGGGAAAGAATTGCTTGTTGAAGACTTCAAATGTAAATATCTTGGCATTACATTTGATAACAAGCCTAAGTGGGCAAGACACATTGGACAGGTGGTAGGAAAAGGTTTAAAAATTCAGCACTTGTTGGAGAGAGTGATGAGGGAATGTAGGAGAGAAATAAATGAATTAGGTTACAAAACTTTGGTAAGACCTTTGCTTGAATATGGTAGTGTAGTATGGGACACACATTTTGAGTATCAAATGCAGGATTGGGAGAGAGCTGCTAAATTTGTTTCTGAAAATTATCGCAGAATGCAATCAGTTACAGATATGATAAAAGAGCTGGAATGGGATTCATTGGAAGACAGGAGGAGGGTGAAGAGAATCATGGGAGTGTACAAGGCATATATTGGTGATGAGACATGGAAAGATCTTGGTGTACGAATTAAAAGTAATGCATAGAAGGGTAAAGATGACCATGACCAGAAGCTGGCACTCGATTTCAGGCACAAGGGTGTGGGAAGATTCTGTTTTTTAGGTAAAGGTGTCGGGGATTGGAATAAGTTACCAAAAGAAATTATTAATAATTTACCAGAAACATTGAAAGAATTTAAAGTAAAATTTATAGAGGGCAAATGTAGGTGGGTACAGGAAAGGGGGATGTTTGGTGTTTAGGGAAATTGCCACCAGAGTATGCACTCCATTGCAATTTTAATTAAATATAATATAATACTCAGATACCCAGTTATGCTGAAATGAGAAAAAAATTACTTGGGAGGAACAGTGAATAATCCTGTTTTCCTACTGAATAAAATTTTGATTGAAATATCAAATTCAAAATTGAATAGTGAGAATAGAAGCTATAGCAATTTTCTATAACATTGAAGTTTTTGTGTACAGTGGTTTCAAAAGAATAAGCCATTACATTAGAGGTGTTATTTATACAGTGTGATGCTCAACTTAATTTAATTCAATTGCAATGGAGCACAGTCTCTGGTGGCAATTTCCCTACACACCCATCTTCCCCCCATCCTGTACCCATCTACATTTGCCATCTACAAATTTTTTCTTTAAATTCTTACAAAGTTTTCGGTAAATTAGTCATCATTTCTCTTGGTAACTCATTCCAATCCCTGACACCGTTACCTAAAAAAGAGAATCTTCCCACTCCCTTGTGCCTGAAATTGAGTACCAGCTTGTGGTCATGGTCATCTTTTCCGTTCCATGCACTACTTTTCATATCTATTGCAATATCTTTCCATGCTTCATCGCCAGTATACGCCCTGTACACTCCCATGACCCTCCTCATTCTCCTCCTGTTTTGCAATGAATCCCATTCCAGCTCCTTTATCATATTCGTCACTGATTGCATTCTGCGATAATTTCCAGAAACAAATCTAGCAGCCCTTTTTTGCACCCTCTCCAACTTCTGTATTTGATACGTAAAATGAGGGTCCCATACTACACCACCATATTCAAGCAAAGTCTGACCAAAGTTTTGTAACCCAATTCCTTTACTTCCCTCATACATCCCCTCATCACTCTCTCCAACAAGTGCAGAACTTTGAAACCTTTCCCTACCACCTGTCCAATGTGTCCTGCCCAGTTAAGCTTGTTATCAAATGTAATGCCAAGATATTTACATTTCAAGTCTTCAGCAAGCAATTCTTTCCCCACATTATATTCATAATTAACCTTTTGTTTTTTATTTGTGTATCTAATAAGCTGACTCTTCTTTGCATTTATCTTCATTCCATGTTTACCAACCCAACTAGATATCCTTTCCAGATCACCCTGCAACTATTTACAATCCTCTATCGTTTTGATTCTTTTATACAGCATTATGTCATCTGCAAACAATCTAATTTCAGATAGTAAACAATCAACACAATTATTCATTAGAATAATGAATAGTAATGGTCCCAATACTTATAATGCATGAGACTAATACTCTCTTTGCACTAAAGTATTTTTACGGTGGCCAACAGATGTTATTGCACATTGTAGAACAGTGTTATTTCTTCAGATTGAGAAAAACAAAACAACTTCTTCCTGCTTTTCTTGCTTTAGAATGTTGTTCTCTGTGGCTGCACAATAAGTAAGCTTTAATCCTAGTAAAGGATTCTGGGTTATCCAAATCCCCTGTCAATCCTGCTATCTGCAACACTATCAGTACAAAATGCTAGTGAATAAGGATTCTTTTATCCAGCTAACTATGTGTGAATAAAGATCACTACATAGACTGCATGCAGATAAAGTTTAAAGAAGTGTACGCACATAAACTAACAAGCAGTTATGTGTGTGTGCCATAACAGTTATGTGATGTAATACAGTATTCACGTTTATGTCAATTTGGATTGGAGAGGTTTTGCTTATGTCAATGTACTATAATTGTTTTTTTAAAAATTGCAGTTTAACTGTTCCATTTATTTAAATTAAATTTTGTTTGATAAAATATAAATTCTCTGACCTTGATGAACTCCAAACCTTGATTACCGACTTCGACTCTGAGTGTAAAGCAGTTGACCTCAGAATGAATCTATCAAAAACAAAAATTATGTCTAGTAAATGGGCCACAGAGGGGATTGTGCAACTAGGTAATGAATCTTTAGAAAATGTCATTTATCTTGGCCATCTTGTAAATATGTGATGGGATGTAAGACCCGAAATTTTCTGTCGCATCAAGCTGGGATAGCAAGCATTTGTGAACCATTCTATTATCCTGAAATGACCACAAATCTAAAGCAAATAGTCTATGACCAGTGCAATCTCCCTGTGCTGATATTCAGCTGTGAGACCTGTACTCTAAGCGAATTTACAAAAGGTAAACTAAGGGCTGCCCAAAGAGCTATGGAGAGGTCAATGCTGGGCTTAACGAGAAAAGACAAGAAAAGAGCAGCCGACCTTAGGTCAGTTACGAAGGTCACAGACATCTTAGGGAAGACAGCATCCTTGAAGTGGCAATGGGCCGGTTATACTGGACAAAAATACTGTTATAATGGAGCCCAAGAGATCACCACAGACCAGAGGAAGACCACCAGTCCATGGGACAAGGATATATGCAGGGTTGTCGGAGTTATCTAGCAGAGGATCACCCAAGATCGTGTGACCTGGACGAAACTGCTCGAGTTAAATCTGAAATTATGACTTTAAGAGGCCACATCAGAAAATGATTGAATTGTCTGATATAAATTCTCAAATCTCTAGTGATTTATACATATTTGAAATAATGATAAAAAACCTTAATTGAATTGAACATATATATTTATACAAAAATCCATGTCAGTTTTCTGAAACATAGCATATGCAGAAATATTCCTATCCTTTATTAAATTAAATGCATCAAAAATTAATGAGACTTTCTATAAACTTTACAGGATTCATATTTAGAAAAATAAATACAGGATGATTGGTCACGGCAGCCTTAATATTATCTACATTTTCCCTGATTTCATTGGCAGGTTATTTTTTTTAAAAAATTCTTCCTTCATAAAGAATCTGGCCAGCAGATAAACAGGTTTTAACCTACACCAGAGCTGCTTTTGTACATTAATTCATTTCTAATCTCTTTGTTTCAATAGTAAAATGGTGTATCCATGATTCATCATATGTGAGGATGTGTCTTAAAAATTAGGTTCTTTTATAACTTATATATGAAAAGTAAAGGTAAAAACTACCCACCATTTATAAAAGTCAAAAAGATGAGGACAGCAGGAAAAAAAAAAAAAATCCTCCACAAACACAACATTTCAGGCTATGTTCTTATTCAAGAAAACAGAAACGTGTGACAGGCAAATGCTGGGATGGTTCCTTCAAAAGGCCTCACCTTGCCACCAGTTCTCTCCCACCTCTAATGACGTCAATGAGGTCTAACAAAATAACCACAAGCAGAAGAAAAAGAAGGATATTACACTTCAACCTTATCATATTGTCACTTCACAATTCCCTCATACAACCCTTGCTTCGAACCCGACAGAAAATTAATTACATTCAAATGGCAAAGTTTACTTGTGAACTTAACTGTGTACTTTACATGGAAAAGAAAGGGAAAATACACCCAACACTCACTAAAGTTGAAGTGAGGAGGGCAACAGCAACACAAAACAACACAAAAAGAAAAAACAATTCTTATACTCGCGGTTATATTATCGTTGCTCCCCCCACCATCGCCAATGGTCAATTGCGTTCTGTGAGTGGCTGCATCCAACACAAGTCTTGCGCAAGACCAGCCACCTCTCTGTTAACTTGAAAAGGGTATTTTCACCTGAAATATTGTTTTTTCTTTGTTTGTTTGTTGCTGCTGCCCTCCTCCCTTCAACTTTCGTGAGTGTTGGGTCTATTTTCCCTTTCTTTTCCATGTAAATACTGCCTTACAGCATTTCTTTCCTTTCATTGTTACCTAAATGTGTACTTTCTTAGATGATTGAGGACTAACCCAAAGTATTTTGTTTTTGTGTATCTTGTGTTTGCAATACTTTGTTAATGGTTGGGTTTAATTTATTTATCCTTTGTATACATATTTGTGACATTTAATATCTATAAAGTCACAAGGAAACAGGTCTTAAAATAAAACCTTCTTAATCAAGAACAATATGTATTGTATATTCATTCTTTGTCACAGATGTGGAAAACATTTTACAAATATCTGACTAAAACATTGTAACTCTTCTCCCTATTGTTGGAATCCAAAGATTATTTGCTGTTCTGGGATTCCTGAACTGTAAGGAAAATACAGTGCTAATTTCTTATATAAAATGAAGGATATTAGAAAAAGAGTGAAAATCTGTATACAATATTAATAGTTTGAATAGGCATGTCACACCAGTAGAAACTCCTGTCTAAGACTTTTGAACATCCCCAACATCATTGAGTCATAAAAAGAGGATAGGTGAGCCGGTTAAAAAAAATAAAAAAAAAAAAAAATTTGAAAAGTAGTGGTTGGGGGAGAAATA
The DNA here is from genome assembly GCA_031002005.1 of Vandiemenella viatica. Classification (NCBI taxonomy): domain Eukaryota; kingdom Metazoa; phylum Arthropoda; class Insecta; order Orthoptera; family Morabidae; genus Vandiemenella; species Vandiemenella viatica. The sequence goes on along the minus strand of CM061918.1, from coordinate 140,049,133 downwards.
AATATTATATTTCTTAATGACTAGTCTTAGTTTAAACTCTATGATATTATCAATGACAAGGAGTCATTGATTGTAAGCTACTGTAGTTCTGCTTTCCTACTCCAGTGGGGAAGTAACAATATTTTAATCACATAACCTATTTCCCCATCCCCCAGATGTGCGTATATATTCCGTTCATGTACAAACAAGCGAAACCAACACATCACGAAGCAAGCCACCTGTACAGTTAAATATTCATTGATTTTACTTTTTGGAAATTTTTATTTTGCTGCTTTTTGCTGCAGTAGTTGAGAATAAACAACAAAGAAGTTTAGTTTTGCTGATTTATTACATAGCTGAAAGAAATAACAACCCTAGCTGTGAAAGCTAAAATTTTTGGTTGTGTTGAATAGAGAAGTCTGTAAATTGATGATGCTTGCAGACAAAAGTTGTGCATGCGGTCTAGAAGCCGGGATAGCCAAAAGCTAATTAAGCATACTATTAGGAAATTTAAAAAAAAATATGCGGAAATGTTTAATCAAACTTGGCACTTTCACCGTTTCCAAACTTTTAAAATATTTTAAATTTTCACTTAATTTTTTAGTTTATTTCTGACCTTTTTTTAAATATTCCTTTACACTTTGTTACAAACGTTTTAGGCTTCTTGAACAACAAATTAACAAGCTGAAAAAAATTGTTTTTGAAGAAGTAATAGATGCATCTGTCTTAGAAACTTGAATGGAGATGCAGCTGAAAATGCTGGTAGAGATAAGTTTTGTACAAAATGAAATGCATTTCTTGCAGAATCCCAAGATGTATACCACATCTGGAAGTAATTTAAGAATCAAAAAATAAATAAGACATTGTACTGAAAGATTCTGAATGAAATCCTGGCAATGTTTTGAACTATAAAATGTTATATATAAAAGAGAAATTTATATTCTTTTCAAGCAATAGTGAATTCATTTATGGAGGATGTTATTTTAAGCTGTTTAGAAATTAGCGCAGCAAGGAAAGTTTCTTTGGTAATAAATGAAACTGCTGTAAATATAACTCAATTCTATACATGTGCTTTAAAATGTTGACATACTACAAGGGTACAATGGCACAGTTTGAAACTTTGTATTTGGTTTGGAGGACATCCTAGAAAAGGTTAGGATACTTCTAATTGCCACAGGTAAAATAATACATTCTATAATCAAAATTAACACAGGATTCACAGACAAATGGTGACATGTTCCCTGTATAAAAAAGTTCTGAAACTATACAAGGTAGTTTCTATTCAGCACTACTCACAATAACTGTTGGAGTCTTGCAACACCAAGGGTGATGGTATAGTTATGCCCTTCTGCCCATTGTTAGACAAAGGATAGGTCTGATGTAAACAAAGGTGCTGATTAGAAAATAATAATAAGGAAGGAGACAGCAATCATAATATACCACAGATAATAGTAAAATAACAAAATAACATTAAAAAAAACTCCAGTACACAACATTTTAGGGAGTTGGAGGGGGGTGCAAAGAAGGGCGGCTAGATTTGTCTTTGGAAATTACCACAAAACACAATTGATAACTAATATGATAAAGGAGCTGGAGAGGAATTCGTTAGAAGGTAGAAGGAGAGTGAAGAGAGTCATGGGAGTGTACAAGGTGTATAATGGTGATGAAGCATGGAAATATATTGGTGGGAAAATTAAGAGAGATGCTTGGAAGGGAAAAGAATACCATGACCATAAGCTGGCACTCAATTTCAGGCACAATTTTCTTTCGTAGGGTAGGATGTAAAGGATTGGAATAAGTTACCAAGAGAAATGATTTACCAGAAACACTGAATGAATTTAAATTAACAATTAGTAGAGGGCAAAAGTAAATGGGAAGAGGAAAGGAGAATGACAGATGTGTAGGGAGATTGCCACCAGAGCGGGCGCTCCATCGCAATTATTATTATTCTGTAGTAGAGCGTGCACTACCTACTTCATATTCTGCTGATGGAACATTACATAATTGTTTTGTACTATGTATCTGAATGTTATTGCTTCAAACAGTCCTGGAATTGAGTTTTTATAATTAATAAATATAATTTGCCTTTGTGTAATTGCCACTCACGTAAAGCCACAAATTTATGAAACTGATCGCACAATAATTGCAACAGGGAGAGAGAACGAAACACTTGTATGTATTTAATTTAGTAACAGTTTTTTTTATGGAGTAAGTCATAAATGTGAATATATTTCGTACCAATCTTTGAGCAAAGTAACAGAAAATGATACAAAATAAATAAAAATTAAACTAAGGAAAAAGGAAATGGTTCTAGGCAATATAAATTGCAAGGAAAGGGAAAATGACTCATCACTCACCAAAGTTGAAGGCAGCGACGGGAGAAGAACATATATCACGAACACACAAATATACTCAATATTTCGTTTATTAAACCTTATTCATGTTGGAGAAAATGAGCCATGAGGCTTGGGAGGTGTGCACACCCCAAAGGTTGCTACATGGCGGTGTATCAGTCCCACCATATTGATAATCCACCTAGTCATGTAGCACTCTCGGCGTGTGCACACCTCCCGAGCCTCATGCCTCATTTTCTCCATCATGAATAAGGTTTAATAACCGAAATATTGAGTATATTTGTGTGTTCGTGATATATGTTCTCCCATCGCTGCCTTCAACTTTGGTGAGTGATGAGTCATTTTCCCTTTCCTTGCAATTTAAAATAAATAAAAAGAAACATTGGTCTAAAACCTACTAAAATGTTATCTTAAATACTCTTCAGTTAGAGTTTGTGATATGCACATTGTTGCAAACCTTTAGTTTATCTTCTTAAATATTATTTTATAAATAAATAAACAAGAGCTAATTTTTTTAAAATATTTCTAAAGTATTTTTTAATTAATTTCTTTGTTATGGCTTACTATCTTAATACCTTATCAAATGAGTAAGCTATCTCAAGTCAAAGAAAAAATTTAAATAAACCTCAAATAGTGAAAAGATTTAAAATGATAACTCGTGCAGTGAAAAAGTAGATGTGTTAGGGAATTGTCATTAGGGCATAACATATTTATCAATAATGATTTATAATAATTAGGGTTCAGATCTTTAGGTCAAGTCATATTTTTTTCCTGCCTTCTTTTTTAGCTGAAATGCTGAATTAAACACTGATACAACGTTACTGATTGTATTTAAATGTATTTTATATAGCATATAAATGCATATTCAGACCATTTTCCTAGTTTTATGGTCATATCGTCATATTTTGAGGAAAAATCTGGCAGTTTTTTAATACTACTGGGAATTCACTAGATGTTGATGAGAAGAAATTAAGATAATTATTAGCAGAACTGTACTTCTCTATACAGGTGGAGAAAAAACTAATTTTTACTGTGGTCAGAAATCACCAGTCAAGAATTAAAGTTATACATTATTGTCACTCTCTAAACTTAATGTTCCGCCCGCCTTTTAATCTCGACAATGCAGCAGCAGCATGCCTGTGTCGAGCCGCGTCAATCAATATCTCAATTAAATATCCTCAGTCATCGTTGAATCTGCAGTGGATCAGTGAGTAGACCTACCAACATGCCGAAAGTAAAATTTTCTGAAAGTGTGAAGTTACGTAAGGGAATTTAGAGAGGGGTATTTTAGTACAGATGAAAGAGTTCTATTCTGTAAATTATCTGCAATTAAAGTGACTTCAACAAAACGATTTAAAATTTAATTTCTCAATGGTGCAGCGAGTGCACGGAAGCAAGTTATGCTGTCTACATTAAAGCGACACTACTAGATAAAATAAATGATGTATAATTGACCATATTTTGATGTATAGTAAATTTAAATGTTTGGTCATATTTTGCCATTTTTAGGTAATATTTACCCATTTTTAAGGTCATATTTGCCTGCATATTTCTCTATTTTTTTGGTCATAAAGATCCGAACCCTAATAATAATATTAAAATAAATGAATTTGAAATTGTTAGAAAGTGTTTGCCAAGTTTACACATTCCTCCTATGTCATAATATAATCTAATCTGATAATCTTATAAAGTAAACAAGACCTACAATTACAATTAATGTGACCTACATCGCAAATCTGAAGGTCAGTTTATGTACCTGCAAAAATTACAGCTGAACCAGGATTCGGTTTTCAGCTGTAGCATAATCAAAGGAACAGGTTATGATAGGATTCATCTATACACGTATATATATGCAAAGAATGGTTATTTAATTATAAAAAATGTTATTTGTTTTAAATTTATGTTGAAAGATGCAGCCTTGCATTAAAGCAAGATTATATTTCCAGAGTGGTAACTCGTCAGAAGATTCAGAAGAAATGCATTTCCCGTAGGCATAATTCTCCTAATACACTAACAATTGGTAATAGTGGTGGAAGGGAATTCTGGACTCTTGGTTACCTTCTGCATGTCACATTCCCACAGTCACAATGAAAGAAGATTTTTCAAGCAATTGGAAAAGACAGCTGTAGAAAATAAATTAGTTTTTATTGCATGTACTTTGACTGCTTTTACAACAGTATACAGTAGCTTGCTTGTATTTTGTGGATATGTTTTCCGAGTGCATGTCTGTCTTTCTCTATCTATTTTTCCCAGAAATTTCAGTTTGGGCCACTGTTGTCATAATGAAAATAGGAACCTTTTTTACTGTTCACTGGTGAGGGAATTTACACATGTTCAGCACCGAGGTTTACTTGTGCACTTTCGAGTTTGTTTAAGTGTGGAATCTGTTCCAGAAGATGTTGTCCGCTTTATTGCTATGCATCTCGTGGCATTCTTTTGATATGACTGAAGTCTTAATTAAATTGCACTTAATGTTATACTATGTTGCTTAGTTTTTTAAAAATGCCTTGTCTAACATATTTTATTAGAATTTATTTTGATACTTGTGACATTATTCTTGATTGGGATTTTATGCACGATTCGGGATTCTAGTTTGGACAGTGAACAGTGGCTCAAACTTATCTCGTAAGGATGCCAAGCGCGACAAAAATCGATAAGTTCTGTTCTACCATCAACAACAAAATTCTACAAACATTTGGTTTGTATCCAAAATCATTCCCTTTTGCTTACAATTTTGTCACTGATGTAAATGATTTAGTATTACTGGAAATTTATTTATACTACAAAAGACTACATTTGCTGTGATACCATCTAGTATTCAGTACTAAAAAATAAAAGCCTTACATTTTTTCATAGGCTACAAATTCAGCCACTGAATGTAATATGAAATGGTGTTTTGATGTCCTACTTTTAATTTTTATTATATACTTGCCCTGAAAGGAATGAAACAGTGATTTCATTGGTTGTTTCAATATATGAATTGTATTTTGTGATAGGCAGAGAAATGAATTTCACAGAAAATATTGACTGTAATTGAAAATAAAATAAATAGTGACTTCAAACACCATGTCAAATTGAAGCTCTTGGTAGAACATGAGTAAAGGAAGTTCAAAACTGTTTAAGCATTCATTAGATTAAAGTTGCACTGCTTCAGTTCCAAAAATTAATAAAAATTCAGCTTATTTGATTACGTAGAATGAAAAATAAATAGTTCTTAAGAGAAACTGATAGTAACTAGTTTGGCATCCTTACTATATTGCACATTCTATATATTCTTCTATGTATCATACTAAAGATAGACATTTCCCTTCAGTGTTCAGTGCTGTTTAATATATATTATTTAACAGGAGTGTTTTGCTTATAAAATATGATTCTGTTCACTTTTTTAAGTGTCTACTCACAACTTGAACCAAAAAAAGCTTCTTTATTTTGTAATATATGAAAACTCTGTCTGTTGCTGTAACGTGATGTCAGCAGAAGAAACTTTTAATTTGATTAAGCGACAGAAACATCACTTTCCAGCAAGTGTGTATTTCGTTTTAATTTTTTCTTATACATTATTACTTGATGCATATTTATTATATTTGTCACTGTTTTTCAGTGTTGATTAATGTACTTCTTCCCTTGCTTTGCATGTGACGTCGTATTGCGGACTGCATGGTGTGAAAAAAAATAGGGTTTTGTAAGTATCGAGTCTTTCCATTTGTAAAACTGAATAGTGGCAGTGGCTTCAGGAAGGCAGTCATAACTTATGTCAGATTATTCTCATAAGGGAAGAGGATACTCTTCTGCTAGACCAACATGTTATACCTATTTCTTCTTCTTTAAAATGTTGTATTGTTGGACATGGTGGTTTTCATTATTATTTCAGCATCCACATGTTTAATGAGTTGTAAAACATGTCTTCATCGGAGGTGAGTGATGATTCATTTCCCTATCCTAATTTGTAATTATGTATAATGAAGGACAGGGAAAGTAAACCAATCACTCACCACACATGAAGACAGTTGGGCAATGGGAAACACAAACACACTTTACAATATTTTGGCTCTTACGTGTGTCACACGAGATTCGTGTTGGGTGCTAACAGGTAAATAAAAATACATTTTGATTAATGGTGACAGAAAAACTTCCATTAATAACTGAAAAAAGAAGATAGGATAAGGAAAAATAACTCATCACTTACCACAGATGACGGCAGGAGAGTCAGAAAACATTAAAGAAAACACACATACTTCACAATATTTCAGTTTTTAACCTTATTCATGCAAGAGGTTAGACATGTGACAGGGGGAAAATATGTATACATCGGGACATACCATATGAATTTCATATGGTATGCCATATGTCTCATCCCCTGAATGAATAAGATTGCAAACCGAAATATTGTGAAAGGTTTTTGTGTGTGTGTGTTTGTCTGGCCTGCCTTCATGTGTGGCAAGTGATGGGTTAATTTCTCTGTCTAACCTTAAAATACAAACATTGACATGTGACATTTACTAAAGGAAAACTGTTTTACTGTCTAATCATAAACCATAGTCTCTTCTCAATACCATATTGTATTGTCAACAATCCATACACTAAACAAATAAATCTCTTATCGATTGTTGGCTTCCTATCTTATGTGGCTCACCAGAATTAGTTTATCTGAGAAGTGAGACAAAAACTATGCAGTTTATTTTTTCATGCATTGTGGATTTTGGTTCCATGCTGTTTTGTAAATTTGTTTGAATTCATTTCAGATAAATGTTGTCATTTGCATAATAGTCCTTTATAAAATACGACTTTATTTTATGATGGTCTCGGTCCATTTATCCTGTAATAATTTACCACATCATAAAGGAAACTTCTTTAGCAGTGAAAGGGATGGTTTGTTGAAGCAGACAGCACCAGTATGCTGTTGCTTAAAGAATTGTTGTAAATATAGCCACTGTCGGGAACAAATCTGGCATTCGATTTCAGGCACAAGGGTGTAGGAAGATTCTCTCTTTTAGGCGAGTGTGTCAGGGATTGTAATATGTTACCAGGAGAAATGATGAATAGTTTACCAAAATCGTTGAAGGAATTTAAAGTTGAAATTTGTAGAGGGCAAATGTAGGTGGGTGCAGAAAAGGGGGAAGATATTGCAATTAAAATTAAATTAAAAAATTTAGTGACTTGTAGAATGTTCCACTGCTCCTCAACATATATTTTGTTTGAATGCTACATTTTACGAATATCACACGCCTGCAAAGCTGGTAGATTAAAGCCTTTATATCCAGTTTTACATTAAAATTAAGCTTTTCGTTTATGTTCTGCTAATTGTGTGCATAATAATCCAGTTCCTAATGATGTTTTTTAATAACAGATTCATTAGAAACTTTATTTTGCCTTTAGTTTCAAAAAACTTTTATACCAATTTTGCAGATGAACTATTGTATTTTTGGAAAATAATTGTTCTTGAATTTGCATTATCAACAAGAAATTTTTATCCTCCTTTCTTATATAAATTGATAGTTATCAGTTGCTGTTACAATCTAATTTTCATTCCATATAATCCTTGTATTTAAAACTGAGTCCATCTTTGGGATTTTTAACTTCTTCAGTTAGTGCAACAAATCAATCAGCTGTGTGTAACTCCTAATATCTATTTGACATCTCTATCAATAGGTACTGGAGATTTGTTTGTCTTTATTAACACCAAGGGTATGTTGTAGCTAACATATAAAATTTTTCTGAAGACTGAATGCAAAGATTTACCTCAATAAATATGCAGGAAACTTTATCACAACATATTTGTCATTTACCTGTACTGTTGACGAAAAATAGTTGAGAAACTTTTTATTATTTGTTCCTCTGATAGTATCCATGATAAACCAACACATCATAGAAAGTACAAATTATCGTTAGAAAAGAGGAGTAAGAAATGTGTGATTACTTGAACTGTGGATGCCGTTCTAATAGATGAGAACCACTGTGCGCCGTGCACACTTACTTCCTGAAGCGGCTGCCAGTAGAAAACAACAGGGTCCAGAACTCCTGACTCTGCTCCTAATGGAGTGGAAATTGTTTTGTGTAGGGAATGAAAATGAAGAAAATGATAGTTTGTGGGTGATAGGTTCCCTAGTACACCAGCTGAAAATATAAGGCTTTTTAAATGCTTTTACCCTATACATGTCTGTATATTTACATAAATTGATATTTTAAATTTTTTATTTTCACTCGAGTTTTTTATTTATTTTTTCCTTTTTTTGTTATTGTAAAAACATTTTCTCTTCAGTATTTCTGTGTCATACATTTTACATGTCTGAATCCGAATTCTCAAGGTGCCCTCCAAAACATTTCTAAAATAATTTAATTTCTAAAATAGATCTGAATTTGATTTTTGAAAAAGCAGGAAAAAGCAAAAGGTGAGTTAGAGATGTTTGTAATATTCTATTTGGCCCTAGAGTGTGGAATTCTGGGCCCATCAGTAGTTTATAGAAGTTTTTGTTTTAATGTTGCTTAACCTTTCCACTCTTGTGTAGTGTTGTACATTGATCTCTGTGACTATTCCATTAATGAACATTGTTGAAGCATTTGTCTACAGAGGAATTCATAATTTGTTATTTGTGTATTTTCCCTTGTTGTTGCCATTTTTTAAGTATTATATACTAGTATTCAGTACCAAGACTACTGCTGTGTGGTAATTGTTTAAGGAATGTTTCCAGGTATTGGAAATATATCCACAATGATTTAAGACCAAACATTTGCCCCTAATGTATATTTTCAAATTTTTTTGATCTCTTTTACATGAATTTTTTGACTGTTTTTTGAATATTCAGTTACTACATGTCACTTCCAATATTAAGAGTAGATTTTTGAGAAGAAATGACTTATTAAAATTTAATGCATGACCGTCCATGTTTTGAAGCATGTTTAATATTTTTGACAAATTCTTGACTTTTTTTGTTTGATGTTAAGTAATTACCTATTCCATTTTACATGTATGGCACTATTTACTGATATTTATTGGAGAACATAATTTTTTATATATAAAAACATACAAGCTAATGAGATTATGATTCTTTATACCAGATCTTTAAAATTTATCAAGGAAAAAATTTCCAGTTTCAACTTAAAAAATAATAATAAAAATAACTGCACTTTTTATTCAGAGAGTTAACTTATAAGTGTATGTTTTTGCTCTCCAAGTAGATGTGTGGTTTGGCCCATAACTAAATACTTAAGACACTGAGAGGTGAAAAGACTGAAGACATGGTAGGTGAATATAAGAATATTTAATTTATGGAAAACATCAGTTCCCCCCTTTTACCCCAATTTGCTAACAATAATAAGTACAACAAGAGGGATAGCTAGACAAAGAATGATATGGAAAGTAAAACCAACACTCATCAAAGTTGAAGTCAGGAGAAAAAGAGAGAGAAAGAAAAAGAAACTACTGCTGTCGAATTGTGTCCATTTTGCCTTCAATTTTTGTAAGTGATTGGCTTATTGTTGGCATCCTTCTTTGTTTTGATATTGCCTCAAAGCTTTTTCCTTCCTATTATTAATGTCATAGAACACAAGTTAATAAATATCCCACAGCTTATGACTGTACATACACATAGTACATATAGGATGGCTTTGTAGGAAGCTAATAACGTGCTACAAAATTTTGCTTCATAAAAGCTTAAGGTCTGTATACTTTTGCTTATTTTTCCGTCATCACTAAATCCCTATTGTCACATAAAATGGAACAAAAGACTGAACTTCAGCTATGTGACTTTTCCATTCCATAAGCCATAACTAGGACTTGACATAGTCCATAGGAAAAATGAAAAAAAAAAATATTTCACTATAAAACAAAATATAATTTGTAGAGAAAATTGTAGGTAGTGCTCCTTTTTAACACTCAAATTCTCATACAAAGAATGCTTGAATTAGGTATGAAAAAATATATATATTCTGGGTAGCAAATCAGTTTATCCAAGAACTCAACCCTAGCTTTTAAAAGTAGGTTTACTTGATCAGGTTAAGATGGGGTTAATTTAATATGTGTGTCTCAAAATTGTGTTCTGTAGCATACCAAAGTCTTCATAGTAAATAAGATTTCTTTGACAGAAACTGCTGTAAATTTGTAGACTGTATATCAAACAGATCTATTTCTTAATATGAATGTTAAAAGATCAATTCTAGTCACAGTAACTCAAACTGAATTTTATGAGATAATCGTAAACTTACTGCATTGGTGGTGAAATATGAATGCACAGTTGACTTCTTATACAAAGTAGTTTATGGTGAAAGAATAAATAAAGCTGAGTAATGCCCAAAGTCACAGAAAGTGACAATATAGCTTTATTTTCTAGACAGAACAGATAGCAACAAATTTTTTATTCAAGTTTAATCTCAATTTGAATGCAGTAACCTCAAACATACCCTTTTGCTTTTGTTTGCAGCACCTCTGTTTATCCCTCGATTTTTTACATTTCTCTCGGTTGTGGTGCAGGAGAATGAAGATGGTCCTCTGTTCAAATTCTACCAAGTAATCCTGGACTCCGGCGGAGATTTCATCAACCGCATCACCGAGATGAAGGAGTTGACTCTCTTTGCACCGTCCAACGCCGCGTGGTCCGAGACCGACCTCAACAAACTGTTGGCCGACCGCAAGAAGTTCCGCGAGATTCTCAACCTGCACCTCGTCGGAGAGAAACTCAGTGTCGAAAGTATCATGGAGCACAACCTCAAACAGGTAACGGCCGTTCGCTTTACTGATTTGTGCACTTAAGTGAATTTAGAAATGGTGTGTGTAATTTCTGTATGTAATTATTTTGTGGCACGAGATTGCAGCACGATAGTTTGAAATACGAGGGAGTGTTGTTAAAATTAAATCTTCACCGTGAAGCTATCGAACTAATCAGTAATAGTCAGTGATGTCACGATTTAATTTTACACGGTGTGAGTGACACCGACCGCTGCTGGCCGCTAAAACAAAACAAGTCACCACAGGAAGATTTAATTTATAGCACCATGCACCTAGTGATCAGTAGATATGTGGATCAAATTAACAAGTAACATCTTGTAAGACTGGAGATTTTCTCGGCGTTGTAAATGAATAAAATTTTCTCGGGTAACTAGCCGAGTTAGTCCATCGTTTGACCACGACGTTTCGGCGGTCACAATCTCTGCCGCCATTGTCAGTCACTTGACAATGGCGGCAGAGATTGTGACCGCCGAAACGTCGTGGTCAAACGATGGACTAACTCGGCTAGTTACCCGAGAAAATTTTATTCAAGTAACATCTTACTGTATTGCTTCATAACTTTATTTAACAGCATGGTAAAATCTTCTCTTTGGAGAAAAATAAAATGAAAGTAATTACATAAATAACTTACATTTTTTAAAAAGTAATCTGTTTCTAATATATTTTACAGTTGATAAAAGTTGCTGTTTGAAAATATAACAGAAATAAAAACACGAGTCCAGAATTGATGATATTGCTAAAACTGTTTATGATAATAGTGTTTGTAGCAATATTTCTTTCCTTTATCTGATTATTCAGGACAGTAGGACTTACAAAAAACATTTACTGTTTCAAATACAAACTATATTGTTTTCAATAGAAAGAAAACATTTATTTTAAAATTTTAGTTTAGGTAAAAGATTATCCCATGAATAATAAGCATAAACAAGGAAAGAAAGTAAACCAGTTATTTACCAAAGATGAAGCCAGGAGAGATTTTTTTTTAATAACAAAAGAAGAGATGCTGTATTTCTGATGATATCTGCAATCATGCGAGGGTGGAAATATAATGTACAGCATGCCTTAAATCTGTATCAAATACTTTCCATTTGTCTCATTCCCTTTGGCTCAAGATTACGGGATCATACAAAATACTGTGCTTTTCATCTTCTGACATTGAAAAACTCTGCCTTCATATTTGGTATGTGATTTTTTATTTTATATTGATATTGACTATGCACTGTTTTCTGTTCTGTTAGATCTTTCCATAATCTCCACTACGTTACAGCCAATTCGGTCAAATCATTTACCAGACCGTTCATAAATAGCAATTAACTACAATAGAGGCCTGACAGTAAAATAAAACTCAAATCAGATTTTCTTACTTTTATCTAACATTGGGTTCTGTTCTCATTAATTAAGCTTTCATCATATGTTTGTACAGAATTTGTATTTGAGAAAAATGTGAGTTTTTGGGTAAAGATAAATTTTTTAAATCATTGTGTTTTTGTGGCTTTGCATTTTTTAGTTACTTTGGAATAGTTGAGGCTCACCTTTGATCATAAAAAGTGATACATGAGATGTCCCTTTACATTTCAGTCAGTTTTGTTTATGACAGTATTCAGTGAGCGCCATGCTGTCTGTCGTCACAGGTAACTGAATTGACAGATCATTGATGCACTGTAAATATGACCACCAACATTAAAACTTTTTTTGCTTCTTGCAAGGTTTGCAAATATTAATCATAATTTATTATTTTGAGAGCAATGTTTCCCAATTATCAGAAATCTTCAAACAATTATGTAAATGTTAATTATGTTTTAAAACCTTAAATCTTTATAACTTTGTACTTTAGAACATAAACGTAACAGATATTTAGTACAGTTTTATATTACTTGTTATTTAATGTGCAATGATTGCATTTTTGCAAGTTAAGCTTTGGTACTATCCAGTATGTTATTATCCTATTTATTTATTGCCCTGTTCTTTATGTTTTCACATCAAATCAGTCAAGTATTAAATTATTAGAGCTTCCTCCCCCCCCCCCCCCAGTTGAAGTAAAAAAGTTCAACATTCAGACTAACTTGGAAACCATCAGACATGTTAAGAACGGGTTTCGATCGCTTTCATATCCTTTGTTTCTATGCATGCAAATATCTAAAAAACTAGAGAGTATTTTGAGAAAGGACTACACCACTGACACACATGCTGTCTACCCTTCAACATATATGAAGGAGATCAAAATCCGTTCTTAACATGTCTGATGGTCTCCAAGTAAGTACCAACAGTTTATTTAACAATTTATAAATAACTAGCTACAACAGAGCTTAAGTCCCAATGAAAAGTTCTGCATTACATGATTTTTTTATCCTAATTCTGGTACTGTTTGGGATAAATTGTTTTCCTTCCTCAACAATTTATTCTTATTCCTGGCTCCTTGCTTACAAATAAAAAATTTCTCGTTCAGTTATAACTGAAATTAAATGCTAGTTTATGAGCAATTATCTAGCCAACCATTCGGAGGTAATCAATAAATACCTATCACTCTCTCCACACAACTCCTGTCTTCAGGTGTCTTCCAATCTAACTTTTTACCATATCAATTACCGATTTTATTCTTAAGTAATTTCTGCAAAACTACCTAGGAACCCCCTTTCATAAGACAGGATCCACACTATCCCAACTTGGCGAGAGCGTGACCAATGTTTTGTATTTAATCCCCTCACTTCCTGTTATGTCCCTTCATTACTCCCTCCAGTATATGCAGGATTTCAAACATTATCATACCATCTCCCTACTGTATACAAATTCTGTTACCAACTGAACTTATTGTCGAATAACAATCCACGATATGTAGATTTTTTTTAACAAGTATTCCTCTCCCCCAAATAGTTACAATAATTTTGTGTGTGTGTGTGTGTGTGTATGGTGATTTTCCTGGCCTGATGATAAAATATTATCTCTTTGGAGCAAGATGACGTCATGAAAACACATTTTGACAACAGGTTCTGTTGTCTTCATCAAGAGTAAAATTCCTTCTGTCGATGACAACTTTAGTATGACTTCCTAATGTTGTGTACTTGCTGGTGGCCACAGTGCAGTAAATTTTGGTTTTATGCTGTCATACATGCTGTGTATTTCACTGTAGGCTGTGGATGAACCCAGGTCATCATATAGGACACCTGATGAACCAGTTGTCGAAACTATGTTTTCATATTACTTTGTCCTGTTGGAAATCTGAAAAGATTACATTGTTTTATTATAAGCTGACGTTTACCTTCATTCCAAGTTGACCTAACTCACTCGATGTCTTGTCCAAATCCATACCTTTTTTTTTTTTTTTTTTTTTTTTACTGCTTGCTTTCTGAAGTACACTAGTTCAAATCTCTGTCGAACCATCCAGATTTCGGTTCTTCATGATTTTCTGAAATCGCTAGAGGAAAATCTGGGATGGTTCCTTCAAAAGGCAATGGCTGAATTCCTTCCTGTTTCTTGCTCCCATCCTTCCCTGCCTATACATTGACAATTTTTAATTTAATTGCAATGGAGCACACACTCCGGTGGAAATTTCCCTACACACCCAACTTTACAATGTGTAAAGACTGAAGCAAAATAAAAAAAAGAAGCTATCTTCAAGCAGCCTTGGGAAAATTCCATCCCATCCATTTCTTGCCTCCCATTCTCTCCCTCCTCTTAGTACTTAGGTATCAACAAGGCATAAAACTGAAGCAGGAAAAAGGTTCCCACATAAGGACATGGCAAAATTGCTTCCCGTTTCTTGCCCCCATCAGCTCCAGCCTTTAATGACCAAAGGAACAAACTCTTTCGTCTTAGTTCCATTACACAACATCCAAAAACAACCTAACTTATAGCTGTAAACCAACATAGAATTATTCATTACAGTAATAAACAGCAATGGTTCCGAATGACTTTGTGTTCCCATCTATTAAATTTTCTTAATATTCTAAATTAAAAAGATGTATCACTAGCATTTAGAATTTTTCCTCTAAGATTAAAATTTTAGACATGAAGTTCTGGTTTATTTATTGTATGTTGAGTTGGTAAAGACTTTCCACATTTGTGTGTTGTACTGTTGTTAGATAATACTTTAATATGGCTTGTAAACTTACTAACCTTTGCAGTGGAATAATTGCACTGTTTCTGTACATTTATTTTATTGTTCTTTCCTGCATGACACTTTAATAAATTTCTGGCTTTATTTGTTTGTTGCATAACATATTCTAAGAAAAAAGTTGACCCTACAAATGGTTGGGGTCATTAGTGATGTAATTAATGAAGTCTTATTTTTGTGCATTTTCTTTTAATAAAATGGTGAAATAAAGCAGATTCATTACTTACCTTAAATGAAAATAAAGTCTATAGCAGTGTTGTTGATGATTTAGGATGCTCCTACACAGGAGTTGTGGCGCTAACTCAAATTTCTCTGCCAGCATTTCAACAATCTTGATTATTATTTTTAAGACACTTTTCTATCTGTAAAAATTTCAAGGGAACAGCTAAAGTTCTGATCCAACATTCGGCAGGATGTGGTTTCAGTTTTATCCAGATATTGATTTTTCGTAGCTATCTGAAATCATTCCAGATCTCTTCAAAAAGATATTGACAAATCCCTTCTTGTTTTTTGCCCCAGATCTCTTCCTGCTCTAATCACCTTGGAAACACTGAGTTTTTAAGCAAAAATTTAAATTGATAGATAATTTCATATCAGTAATACATGAAATAAATAGAATACCACAACATACATAAGAGTGAACCTAACCAAATTCCTTACCCTTGATGCATCCTCTTTCTATGAATGTGATCTACCAGGAGAATTTTTCCCCCCTAAGCACTTAAGATCATACTTCATATATTATGAGGGTTGTTTTTTAAGTAAGGGCCGTTTTTATTTTTTAAAAAAAGATACAAATACTTTTGTAAAAAAACTTTTATTTTCTGATTCTACACACTTTTACCTATTTTTCTACATAGTTGCCTTGTTTATTTAAGCACTTGTCATGCCGTACAACTAAGTTTTTAATTCCCTCTTCAAAGAATTCGGCCGCCTGCTCTGACAGCCAAGAGTTCATGGCTGCTTTCACTTCATCGTCGTCATTGAAGCGCTGCCTGCCAAGATGGTGTTTCAGGTAAAAGATGAAAATCGCTAGGAGCAAGGTCGGGGCTGTATGGTGGATGGTCCAAAACTTCCCAGCCAAAAGAATCAATCAAATCCCGAGTCTTTTGAGAGGTGTGAGGCCTAGCGTTATCATGCAGGAGCAAAACTCCTTTTGTCAGCATGCCGCGCCTTTTGTTTTGAATTGCTCTGCAGAGCTTCTTTAGAGTTGCACAGTAGGTATCTGAGTTGATTGTCGTTCCTTGTGGCATAAAGTCCACTAGCAAAACACCGCCCCGGTCCCAGAACACAGTTGCCATAATCTTGCGCTTTGACAGAGTCTGTTTGGCTTTGACCTTGACGGGTGAGGTTGTGTGTCGCCATTCCATTGATTTTCGCTTGCTTTCGGGAGTGATATGGGATGCCCATGTTTCATCTCCAGTGACAATTTGACTCAACATGTCATCCCCTTCTTCCTCGTAACGAATCAAAAAGTCCAATGAAGTGGCAAATCTCTTCCCTTTGTGGTCCTCTGTGAGGAGTGTGGGTACCCACCGAGAACACAGTTTCTCAAACTTTAGGTTTTCAGACACAATTTTGTACAAAACCGATCTTGAAACTTGTGGAAATTCCAAACAAAGAGTGGAAATTGTGAATCTTCTGTCTTCACGAATCTTTGTTTCGACTGCAGCCACCAAATCATCAGTGATCACAGAGGGCCGGCCTGAGCGTTCTTCGTCATGGACTTTTTGACGGCCATTTTTAAACTCTCTAACCCCTTGACGCACTTTACCTTCACTCATTGCATTCAAGCCATAAACTTCCGTTAACTGACGATGAATTTCTGTAGCTGATACGCTTCTCGCGGTCAAAAAAACGTATCACTGACCGTATCTCACACGCGGCGGGTGATTCAATAATCGTAAACATTATAAAGTAGCACAGCGATGCGTACACTACAGAGCTGCAACTGGCATCAGTGTGAACGGGAAGGATGCCGGCAAGTGGCGTGGTGGATTGTTGCGGCGTCCGCGCGAACTATGGGACTATACGCGCGAACGGCCCTTACTTAAAAAACAATCCTCGTATTTACTATTTTTAACAAGATAAAATAATGATAGTGCTCTCAAAGTGTTGGTAACAGAGTTTCTTACTAGTTGCGCAATACACCTGTCGTAGCCTCCTAACCCATCTGGGTAATCCTATCGGGTAGAGGGGACCTACAGTTTAAGACAGAATACAAACCGTGTGGGTGTCCTGGCATCTTCACATTGACATAGAAAAGCGTTGCCAGAGGTGAAAGTCAGTTTTAAACTTTTAAGGCCTGAAAAAGGTCCAGCTAAGACGAAGATTTGAATCCAGGGATCTTCCATACTACATTCATGTGCCTTAATCAACTGAGTCACTGGATCACTATGTAACAATATGAACCTATGATTTGTATTTCACTATTAATGTAGGAGCAGTAATAATGTGTGGTAACTTGAATCTCTGACCACAAGAGTTTGCAATAGCCTCCTTGGCATCTGCTATCAAAAGAGTATCATGGAGGAACTAAGCCATAGTGCATAAGCCATATCGCTTCCAGTCTGGTGCTGAAGATATAGACAGGAATACGAAGCTCTAGATGTGCTGGATATCGATCTATCCCACAACGGTCTGGGAAAGGCCTCTCTAATTACTTTGGATAATGGTGGCAATAAAACTGCCACTAGGCAATGAAAATAAGACAGAATAGGGAAAGTAACTCATCACTTATGGCAGATGAAAGCCAGACACCTTACTTGTGTAGGAGGCAAGACGTGTACTCATCCAGAGCTACCAGGTGAATCAGCCCGAGATGAAACCAGAGGAAAGGGTGGGGATTGCACCGGTGGTAGTGGGAGAAAGTTGACCAACGATAATTGTGGGAAAGTATAATTTCTGTGATGACCAGTACAGGTAAATTTTCTAAAAAATAAAATTTCGATCTGTTAAAATAAAAAAATAAATTAAAGTTGATTGTATACTTGTAAGAACTGTCACAAAACAAATATGTATTGTGGCTTGGGTGTGGGATTATGCAATGAGATGATAACATTTTTGTTTAAAAGTTCAGTCTGAATCAACCATATAAAAATTGTGCACCACCAACTCTTTAGCTAATTAATTTTACGATGCCAAAACAAGAATATCAGAGCTACTTTTCTGAAGGTTCTTGCCACGTGCCGGATAAGCCGACACCAAACAGTCACTCCAGCGAAAACTGAACTAACTTCAATACATCAAAATTTGCTTGGAAACTTAGTCCAAAACAGCTGAATACTATACCAAAGTGTTCGTTATATACTGCATTTCACCTCAGAAATAATTTTTACTAGCTCTTAGACATTTTCTCACAGTTTTGTAGTCTAAAAGTAGTGCAGGCTTGCGACCTCACTAAACTGTGCTGCAATACAGATGGGAACAATCAAGAAACTAAGGCTGGTATAGTGCACTGACGATCCCCAGCAATGCCTCTCGAAAGCCTAAACAATTAATCTCATTCAAATAGTTCTTTAAACCCTAAAAATTCTTTATTCTGGCTCCAAATAATTACTACATCAACAAATCACTGCCTCATCACATAATGTACTGGTTTACCTGGTGGGGACTTAGCTTAGGCTGAGGCTAGGAGTATGTCTGATGTATTATTTTAATGTATTTTACCAATTACATTTACATTCTACTGTTACTAACAAAGTGTAAAATTCTTAACAGTAAAACTAACTTCTATATAATTTTTGTAAGTGTGTGAGTTATGCAGCTTTCAACATGAGCCTTTGATGTGACTAATGGGCCTGTTGCCCTGTGTTGCTGTCTGATTCAGATGGTGACGGGAGTAAACAAAAGCACACGTGTTTCTTTTCCTCTGCACTGTTGTTGCACCTTGGGACTGTATACCTGTAAGTTGTTGTGTGCATGTTGGAATGCCAGGTACATTTTATGTCTTGAAATATTATTAACTATTTTGTTTATACTTTCTTCTAATTCACATTATTTCTTGCTGTAAATAAGTAATTACACTTTGTGACTTCTCTGTAGTACTGTGTGGGTGTGACAGCTCACAAAATAAGTGATAATGGAACAGTGACTTCAAATTCAGGGGGTTTCAATTAATTTAATTTCAGAAGTTAACATCTACTAAAAAAACAAACACTCTAACTCTTTTCATCATATTCCAAAGTTTCCTATCATAGAAAACACATTGGCAGACATACTATTAATTACATCAAGTGCACGTTTTTAAGCAGTATTGGGCGTAACGTCAATAAAGCAGGATTCTTCCTATTTCCCTGAGTTTGACAATTTCAAAAGCAGTTAATATGTCACTCTGGGTTTCTAATATTTTTCTTTTATGCGGCGATTAAATTATTACATCCCACTAAAAAGGAGTAATGTTCAGGTCAGTGCAACGATCTTTTCTAGTGTAATGTTGTAGGTAGTTTTTCCGCCTTTGCTCAGCAAATTAAATGTTAAAAATTACGCCAACGCAACTGTTTTTGCATTAGTAACTGTTCCTACAGTTTGTAGTTACTGTAAATGAAGTTGATGACAAAACAGTATTTGTTATTTCGCCTTTTTCTCTAAAGTGTTTCACCTGAAGCACATTTAAGAATCTATTTCGCCAACAGACTTTCTTTTTAAGAGCTAACTTTTAATGTTCAAAATTGCAAATCTGATTTACCTAGGAACGACTGAAAGAATTATTTATACTTAATGTACTCATGTGGTGAACACACACTATCAAAATATTCGATTAGGGATAGATATGTATAACAGTTTGAACGAGAATCATTTTAAACATAGGCTTCAGATAAAACGACTTAAAAAAATGTTGCAAATAGAAGATGAGACAACCTTTGAGGATCACGTTTATTATTCTGTCCTGCAGAAAGTGTACTGTAGGTTTTACATTCCCATCTGATTAGGATAGACTTTATTTGCATTCACAACATTTCATTCTCCAGATCACAAATTCCCCTCTGCCAAAGATTATATTTGGCTTCTCAGTTTTTATATATTAACTGTTCCGTCAATTATTTGTGTGAGCTGTCAGCCCACCCTTGTGCATGCCCTGTTACTGGTGTGGTTGTGGGCGGTGTCGGGTGTCGTAAGCGCGGAGGCCGGAGGGGCGCGGCTTGACCCCAGCTGTTCCAGGTGCCCACGATGGCCGACCGCAAGAACCTCTACTTCAACGTAGTGCGCGGACCGGCGGGTAACAAGACCGTCACCGTTGAGGGCGGCGGTGTCAACGCGACCATCATCCAACCCAACATCGCCGCTACCAACGGCATGGTGCACATCATCAACAAGATCCTCGGCGTGCCCTCGACTAAAGTGCGCGAGAAGCTGCGCACTGACCCGATGCTCAAGTGAGTATTCGGTGTACTTCTCTACACACATAAATCTAAAAGCAGCATGTGTCTGTTCCTTTGTTACTATATTACACAAAAGCTACAGAACCAATTGGGAGATAATTTCACTTTGAAAACTAATAGTCTAGCTTATAATTTGTTCTATGAGCAGTGAACAAAGAATAAACTCTTCTCGGGGTTCCAGCTGCGTAAAAATGTCTCACTTGTTGAAAATGAGGGCTGAGACAGACGCCTTCGAAACATCCCACAAGTGAGACATTTTTATGCAGCTGAAGCTCGAGAAGAGTTTATTTATATACAAAGCCATGAAAAACTTCAATCCTACGAAGGATAATCTGTTCATCTTCTATATAGATTTCGATGGAGTTTTCACCGTTTTAAAGCTTAGAATCTTAATTCACTTGTCTGGCATGTCTTATGTTTCAACTTAAATAATGTAGGAGCATTAAATAAAATTCTGAACGTATGGTGAGAAATTCCACAGGAGGAATCACTAGATTGCGCATACTCCGCACTAAACACACAACACAATGTCTCTGACCATAGCCTTTAATTAAAGCAATAAGATAACTTATAGTAATAACTATTTTGCACACTAAACAAAACTTTAAGTATTCTTTCTTTTAATTCGATATATTCAATTTTTAAAAGCCATAGCTTGAAGTATTCTTTCCTTTAATTCGGGATAATTTTTAAACGACATAGATAGCCATAAAAACAGCAGAGATTTTCTTTAAGCACGATCTCTGGACAATATCTCTGGCCTTCAGCATTAGTCTTCTGTTTACGATAATATTATTCCGGATCCACTTTTGATATTTTATCTGCAGAGTTAAAGGATCTGGCATTTCGAGCCACAAGTATATCCATTCACTTCGCAATTGAATCAAACGTGAGTTTTTAACATAATCTAGGATTGTTCAGTAATGTAAATATCTTAACCAAATTATCGAAGCTTGATATACGTGAATCTTTTCGGACGAATGAAAATAGTATACGTGCAAATAAACTTCAGCCCACCAGTTTCTTGGTAGGGGGCGGGTGAATGTAAGTTTGCTTTAATTCCAAAAAGTTGGCGCGTATTTTATGAAGCTTTGTACAAATGTTTTGCGGGAATAAAAATAGGGTACGGTTAAATCTACGCCAACTATACCGTGCAAAACCGGGAGCTCCGCTAGTAATATGAAAAGATAGGAACCACAGATCACACTGCATATGAAATAAAGCTCAAAATATATCTACCGAAGATCATACTACATCACCAATAAACTTAACCTACCACTTTTTGAATTATGTTTCTTCCCACCCTCCCACCCCCACCAAACTTTGATTATCTATTTCTTCAGCTTTCTGAAGTATAATACATTAAAATGCATTGAAAAAGAAAATCAAACCATTACATCAAAGACGAACACCCCAATAAATTGCTATATTTACTTTAACACATTCAATTTTTATACAAAATCATTAATGAACCAGTATGTGTGTGGCAAAAATTATCAACAACCTTCAGTATTTTCCTGGAAGAGCTGATATCTTGAAACTTTTGTAATGTATAATTTGAATGGAATGCACGGTTTGTTTTCCGCCTACTGAATGTTTCTGACATTTTAAGTCTTTGTTTGGTGGTTTTAGGACTGTTGCAATTTTTCACTTGTCTCAGCAGAGACTTATGGGGAAAAAACAGAACAACAAGAATAAAAGCATCATCTTGGTCATTACAGTCTGAGATTAGAGTGAATATTCTGTGAGCTGCTGTGAAAGAAACAAAAGGAAACCAGGCATATCTTAAACCCTCCTGGTGTTCCCAATTACTCATTTCAGGAAATAACAAGAAAATCAAATTCTGTCCAATCACTTTAGGCCAAAGTTTAATTTCTGTGTGTAAATTAGAGAATAACAATAGTCCAATAGTATAGCTGGTCATATCCTGGGCTTGTAGAACCAAAACTAAATAGCAGTAAATATCATGCTACCATTGGTAATTCTGATCAACAGAAATGTGTGTTAGCGACATTCATTTGTTATTAGAAAAAGAAAATGTTATTACAGTAAAAGTCCAGTTATCCGAGTTCCGATTATCCGAGCCGCCAGATTAACCGAGGCAAATTTCTGAACAAGATAAAAATGAAACTATTCCAAAAATTTCTCTTGCTGAAGGTTTAAAAAGAATAGAAGCAGCACTTGAGTATATTGAGCAACAGGAAGCAAGCACAGCAGCCGACATAATGATGCTACAGCGTCGGTGCTATATAAGAAGAGAAAATAAAGACTTTTTTGGCCAGTGATCGTAATTAATGTAAAAAAAACAACTTTATTGTTTCCCCAATTAGTTTTACACTATAAATGAATTGTATTATTTCAGTTTCAATATGTTTTTTTGATTCATTGTAACATCTTTCCTTGACCTCCGGTTATTTGAGTTTTTCGTTATCTGAGGTGGTACCGGTCCCATTTACCCCAGATAATCGGACTTCTACTGTACTTAATTGCATGTAAGACATTTCCTAGCTGAATACTTTATGCTTGCAGTAAGACATACCACCTGGGAGAGATGGCAGGCTTTAACGATATCCTGGACCAGAATCGAACATACACTTACTTTGTTCCGAGAGACCTGGCCTGGAAGAAGTTCGAAATCAGAGATCCGTCAGCTCATCGCAAACTTTTCATGAGGGACTTCACATATCAGGTGAGTTAACTAGGCACTTCATTGTCTACCCTCAATGTAACATTGTTAATGAAGAGCTCTTTTCATCTGACTTATCTGTTAAAAGAAGGTTTAGAAAAATCTGTACAAATACACAGCAACCTGTTAATCACGTCAGGAGAAACTACAACATGTGGAATGACACACGTTGTAAGCACCTTAGAATTTTGCCAAAATTCTAGTTTTGCTTAGGTTGGACTTAGAAATTCCAAGAAAAGTAGTTTTCAACTGTAAGGAATTTCCCTGTAATCGTTCCTACAGTTACGATTCGCCATAAAAATCATTTTAAAGTGTATTTATCATATCGGGAAATGTTTATTTCAAGAGATATTCTGCTTTGTTCAAGCTTGGAAACACGTGATCATAAAAGTAAAATTTTAAGATTTGTAATATCTTTAAATCGAGTAAAGCGACAACTGATCTTTTATCACCAGCTATAGTCAGCATTGTTCCGGATATTTTGGCAGTAAAATTAAATAATTTGGCAAAGTTTAATTAGCGATTTTAAATAAGAGAAAAAAAGCTTTTTAATTAAAAGAAATATTAATTTGAAATTTATACCAGTAGATAGCCCTAATTAAGACGATTCTGAATATCTATTGGTTTTAGTAAAAAGTTTTAGCATTTGTCTGGTAATTAAGTTTTTGAAGATAGATTGTCGCTGGAAAAATTCAAACGTCTGGGTTAATCCCCTACTCCGGAGATTTGTATCACCACGCGGAAATTAAATAAAACTTTAAAACTAATCACTCTAAATTTCCCACTAAACTGCTGTTGGACTTCCAGTAGATAAGTCTAGACATTGTCAAAGTTTAACACTCTTAATAATCTGGATCGTCAAATAAATTACACACACTTTTGATCTCGCGGAAGCAAAAAGTTGTGATATGGTTCCTGTGATCATTGGTTTGCCCACTTGCTATATAAACTCGTGCTTACATGTGACCGGGTCTTTCGTTTGATTTCGTCTTGCCTTTTGTCTGTATCCTGGGAGCATCATGTGAGTGAACTTGCGTCAGTTTGTGTTGGAGCGTGAAGTAGCTGGTTGAATGTTGGCGCCATTGAGTCAGCCATGTTGGTACTTTGGTGATATCCTGCGAGTAATGTCGAGTTAGAACTTTGAAATTCTGAAAAGGGGTTGGTTCGGAAAAATTTCTCTCCACAATCTGCAATATTTTGGAAACGAGTGTTCGATTTGCCTACTCAACTGTTAAATGCATTTTAGTAAATGTGACTTTGAAAATAAAACTTTGAATTTTCTGGAAGTGAACTTTTGTGATTTAGTAGTTATCTTGGAAACTTTTCTAGATTTGTGGTTTAGAAACAGATCTAGTGGCGACCTTCAAGCATTTAAGTTGAGTTCTGTTAGGCTACATGGTCAAATTCAAATTATTTTATGAAAATTGCACAGAACTTTCCATCCATGTGATCTGTTAGTTAAGTCACCAAGGCGATACTATGAGACCCGGTGTCAGCCTTGGGTCTTACAACGTGCTGGAATGGAACTGGGATGATTGGTGTTGATGGGTGGGGCACCATGAAGGCTAGGTGGATTAGTTAGTGGGGGAAGACTCGTAAAATAAAATAAGGAACCAGCCACCCTAGTCAAGCCTCATACAGTTCGGTATTCTGATATCCTTCATAGATGTAGTGTAATGGGTAAGATGGTAGTCACTTGATGCAAAATAAAATTTCTTCAATAATTGTCCTGTACTATTATCAATTAAAATCTGTGTTATTTCAGGTACGACAGATCCTGGAAAGGCACCTGGTGATTTCGGACAGGGTGTATACCATGGCTACCCTCAAGAAACTCACTGCCAACTCTACATACATTCTTCCTACTATGCGCGACCACCTCAAACTGCGCGTCCAAGAGACAGACAAGAGTGAGTACTCCTTCGCATTACATTACCTTTCGAAATTAAAGAATGTTGTTATGGAATATGTAATCAAATAATTGATGTATCCAGTCTGAACATAAACTGATTCTGGATTTAAATTTAATGTCTGATTCTTTGGAGATTGATTTTTGTGTTGTATATGCTTACAGTCAAATTCTTGCTTCTGATGGCCAAATTCTTCTTGGACTGATTTTCTCTCTTGTTTACATGTGGTGGAAGTGTGTTGACCATTGTCCTCCAACTTGCATGTCTCAAATATCATTTCCAAATTCTTTTATTCATGTTGATAATTGATTGATAATGAATCTTATAAATGTTACAAGCAGCACCTTTATTTGTATGTGTTTTGTATGTTCCTATACTTTTTTCCAGTTATTTTGAATGCAATAAAATATTAGCTTTTTTTACCTGACAAAACTTTAGAAACTTTCTAAGTCATCCATAGGTATTCTTAAAATAAAGGTTGATAATTTTCAACAATAAAACTTCATCGCTTACTTATGTACACTGATGCAGTTTACACAATATTCCTCAAAGTTTCCAAACAATGATTTTTCTTAATGGTATTCATTTTACACTGTGGAAATTTGTTATAGTAGTGTAATAAATGTTCTTTTAGTATGCTAAAGTATGGTGCACAATAATAGTATTTGTTACAATTACTCTAGTTGATGTAAAATATTGTGGCTTTTATTTGTTATTCTCGATCTTCTTCATCTCCCTTTAATTAAAGTCTCTTTATTTTCTTTATCTCTGTTATAAGGTCAGATTCAGGTAATGTGTTCAACAACAACTGCTTCTTTAGATAAAAAAATATAACCTTTTTTTTCTGATCTTGCCATTAGTTGGCATCAATCATTTATAATTCCAGTATGTGTTGGTGCAAATTGAATAGCTTCAAATAACCTGAGAGAAAGATTGACCATGCAAATTTTATGAGGTTGTAGCTATAATTTAGCAAGATACTTAGCTAGTTTTTTTAAATGTATATGTAAATTACTAAAAAATATACAAAAATTGGTGATTTGTTCTGGCTTATAGGTAACCACCATAACCAGACAAGATATAGGTCGGGTGAGTGCTGAGTGTGTCGTACTGCATGAGTTGTCGCTCTCTCCAGAAACTGTTCCAACTTCGTTTAATAGTCTCTGTGGACTTTCATAACCAGACTTGTGTTAAACTAGCTTGGAATAGTTGCATACCAACTCATCTGTCACTGTTCATTACATAAGTTAATAGTGTGAGTGTAATTTTTTTTTTAACTTTGATGAACAGATGTCAGATGTGTCAGTGAAGGTAAGTCCGTCTGTAGTGGAGAGAGCCAGGTTACTATCTAGTGGTACTGTTTCGCTGGCGGCCACAACACAGGATGATTTTTTCGTGAGAGAGACATTATTTCAAATCATCTGAACATATTTTTTGTTTGTATTGCTCTTGAAATATGCTCTAATTATACAGTCACTCTTCATACTTGTGGGACAGCCCTTTCCTTCGCTGATGTAAGTCTTTCTTACGGGGAGCTTACGTATCTGTGAGATGTGCGCTGTTACACACATTTGACCGATAGAAAGCTAGAATACTCTGTTCATATTACCAGCTCCTTTTATGGGTACTTAACCTCACCTTCAACAAAGCTTTTAATTTAATTTAAAAAGTAATTGAACGAATGCACCAGTGACAATTTCCCTACACAGTAAATTCAAGATTTTTAAATTTTTTTTTTTCTAATCGTAAATTTTTTAAGTGCAATATCACTATGCACCCACTATCACACTTTACAATTTCTTCTTCAATGTTTCTGATACTGCTCAATATCCTGCTTGCTTGGCAATTTATACGAGCCCCTGATACGAAAGAAAATTTTCTCACTCCCTTATCCCGGAAATCAAGTTCTGGAGTGATCCTTCCAAATACTGCTCCTAATTCTTCTACCAACAGCCATTAATACTACATTACCCTGTGTGTTTTATGCATTCCCAGCATTTTCTGCACCCTGTTACTGTCTCTCTACGACTCCAAATCCAGATTCTTTATCATTTCAATTTCTTTATCATTACAATGATGACTGGTGTGTTCTGCAGTAATTTTCACAAACAAATTTACCTGCACTCTTTCACATCCCCTCTAACTCCTGCATTTGATATATAAAAAGTGGGCCGCACACTACAACACTATATTAATTCCAGTTCCCTCTTTTCACCGATACAATGTCTCCATTAAATGAAGGATTTTGAAACTTGGCCTATCACCTTTCAAATGTATCCAGCCCAACTGAATTTAGTTTTTGTTAACATGAAGTATGCTATGTATGCTTCTGGTTTGGAATCTGGTGGGGACGAATGAACTTCATCACAAATTAGCACTTTATTTCAGGCAGAATGGAGGGGGAATGTTTAATTTATAGATATGAGAGTCAAATAGTGAAAGAATTTAAAGTAACGATGAAATAAATGACAGGCAATGAAGTGTATACCTCCATAACCAGTGCTAATTAACAACTTGCAATTAATTGGTTCATTCTTCACTTCCACCTTTGCCCAACGTGATAACTGCCTATATTTGAACGCTGAGGATTTTCCGGTGGATAATTAATAGTTTCGTTAATCACAGTTGCTATTCATTATGGAATATTTTAAATTGTCTCCTTGTGGAACTACAATGGCATGTGTATATACTGACATTCTTTGTCTATGTGAAGATACATATTGCACTGTAGGTAGAGATGGTATCCCCAACTGCATTCAATTTATCTATTATTTTCTTGATCTGTGTTGTGGTGGCACTACCAGAGTTTGAACGGAGCTTCTTGTGTGCACCTTAGACCAGCGGTTCCCAAATGGTGGTCTGCGGAACCCTGTGGTTTCACGGAAGGGTCACAGGGGTTCCGTGTTGTGTCCGATAATTAATTAAATGAGTCATAACCATGCCGCGGGAAGGCTATCATGGTTCTGCTTCTATTTGTGACCACTTACCCATGCGAGACTGGTTTTTCACCTTACGCTTATAAAAACGAGGATTCGCCAAATAATGTGCAATCAATTAGGGTTCCGTGGCCAAAAAGAAATTGGGAACCGCTGCCTTAGACCATTATGAGCACCTGTGTGTGTGTTTGGGTGTCTGTTATGAATGGAAGTATTGGGATAAGTTTAGAGTGTCACTGTATGTGTACATATGAGCTTTCGATGTTTTTCAAGACTGCACTGGTGTCATATGATATGAGCACACCTTGGGTGATTATTTTACAGTTTGTTGCTGCTTGTGCTGTGTGAGACGGTGCTTGAATGCTTCCAGTACTGTCGAGTGCTTTTTCTGCAGTTTGAGCTTTAATGTGTGTTATAGTGTTTCCTAATTAACTTCTTTCACAGTGGTGAAAATCGGAAAGATATGTTTGTGCACGTATGATCAGGATTTGTAATTTACCGAGTGATAATGACGTGAAATGTGAGGTTGTTGCTTACTTATTTTCAGAATGACTGACATTTTCTTATAGCACTTTCACTATTAAGTATAAATATTGACAAATAGTATTTCGATCACCTGTTTAAAATCATGTCACAATTCAAATTTCTTCAAGACTGAATTTATAACATTACCAGCTTGAAAGTGACATTTTGGAGCATATAAGAGTTTACTGTTGTATTTAATTTTAGCCAGATAATGTATTGAATGGTTTTAACATCTTATGCATCAACTTGTCATTGGCTTTCTGTGTTGTGCATTCTGCAGTTTTATAATCTTGTCATTAATTTATCTTACACATAAAAAAAAAATGTTTTCACCCTACAGATAAATAATACAAACAGGAAAAAAGTCATGTACTGTTAGCTGATAGATAATACAAACAAAAATTAATATTGGTTCGTGTATTTATAGTCCTGGTTGAAGGATCTTCGTGCTTCAGTTTTGGGGCCAATATTTTTGGTTAAATTGAATTTGATTGTAAAGGAATGCACATTCCAGTGGCAATCTCTCTACATTTTGTCCTTTCTTATAGCTGCCTACTTTCACCCTCTAGAAATTTTAAATTGTTTCAGCATTACTTCCCTTGGTTATTTATTCCAATCCCTGATACCCTTACCTAAAAAAGAGAATCTTCCCACACCCTTGTGCCTGAAATTGAGTGTCAGCCTGCGATCTTTTCCCTTCCATGTTCCTCTCCAAATTCTTTCACCAATATTTTATTTTGAACCTCATCGCCAATATACACCTTGTACACTCCCATGACGTTCTTCACCCTCAGGGGCGTATCTACTATGGGGCTAGGTGGTGCAGTGCACCGGGGCCCCTACACTCAGGGGGCCCACAAGCATACCTCAAGAGGCCCCAAAGTGCATCTCTGGGGGCCCCCAAGTGCAGTTTAGAGGGCCCACGAGCCCTCTTGGCAAACTGGCGACCTTTTTTTTAGCTCTACCGTCGTCTAAAGGGGCCCCTGAGACACAGGAAGGCCCCCACTAAGGGCCCTCGCTGCTCAGGGGGTCCCCAACCACTGCTCAAGGGCCCCCATCCTCAGCTCAGGGGGCCCCTACCAGCACACGAAGCAAAAAAAAAAGGTCGCCCGTCTGGCTTGAGGGCCCAAAATAATTTTTTTGCACCGGGGCCCTTGTTGACCTAGCTCTACGCCACTGTTCACCCTACTCCTGTCTCCAATAAATCCCATTTCAGCTCCTTTATTACATCAGCTACTGGTTGGGTTCTGCGGTAATTTCCAGAGACAAATCTTGCAGCCTCCTTTGCACCCTCTCCAACTCCTGTATTTGATACCCAAATTGTGGGTCCCATACTACACTACCATATTCAATCAATGGTCTGACCAAGTTTTGTAACCCAATTACCTTACTTCCCTGATACGTCCCCTCGTCGCTATCGCCAACAAGTGAAGGATTTTGAAACCTTTTCCTGTCCAATGTGTCCTGTGCAGTTGAGTTTGATATTAAATGTTATGCAAAGGTACTTACATTACAAATCTTCAGCAAGAAATTCTTTTGGTCTTCGTGAGGACATTAGCAAAATACATTCCAAAGCAATAAAGTATTTTTTCAGATACATGTAATACTGCTACTCCATTACCTTGGTTTCCTGTCATGGCGGAAAAATGTTAATTATTTTGAAACTTAAAGATACTGTCAGGCGGAAAGGTTCATTGGGGGTTACAACACTTTTGCCTGAACTGTGGACAGCTAAGTTCATGATCATGTAGCCTTCTAGTACCTAAAATATTTAAGAAATCGGCCGCCACGCATTCGTATTAAACCCCAAATGCAAAGGGTAATTGAAATAAAGTCACTTGACACAGTTTCAGAATAACACAATACTTATATTCTTGCAAAAGTTCACTTGTACATTGTCAGTACCAGATACGTGAATAAAGCATCGAACAACAGTTTCATTGGAGATCACAGGTTAAGTACAATCATACGAGGAGACAAAAACTCACTAAGTCCCACTTACATTAGTGAGTACTATGGCATGTTGGAATTTGCCGAAACCGCTACCGCTCGGAGTGGTTCGCCCTGCTGACTAGCGTGCAGTTACGCGAACACTTTCCAGCGAAAGAATGAGACAAATCATGGTGGCTGCATGGCCTTTTATAAGCTTGCAATGGCCTATGATGTCAGTAATTTTTTTTTAATTATTATCTCCTAAAGTACGAAATAGTTTAACTTGCAATTTTTACAAGGGTTTCCTACGATCATGTTCTATCTGTTTTAATTTAATTTTACTTTCAAAAGTACTTCTATAAGGTTAAAATTGAAATCTATCATGTGACCAACTTGGCGGAATTTTTAGGCACTTCAACAACAATCAGCAACAATCTATCTTTTAAAACTTAATTACTAGACAAATACTTAAAGAGTTTAACCAAAACCATTAAATGTTCGTAATCATCTCAATTTGGGATATCTACTGATATAAATTACAAATCTGTATTCCTTTTAGAAAAAAAGTTAATTATTTTCTCTTAATTAAAACTGCTAATTAAACTTTGCCAAATTAGTTAATTATACTATCAAACTACTCGGGACAATGCTGACCATAGCTGGTGATAAAAGTTCAGCTGTAGCTGTACTAGATTCAGAGTTATTTCAAATCTTAGATTTTTACTTTCCTGATCGCGTGTTTCAAAACGTGAACAAACCAAAATATCTCTTAAAATAAATTTTTTCCGATACAATGAAAACACTTTAAAATGATTTTTGCATGATGAATTCTCACTGTGGGAATGAACACAGGGAAATTCCTTCAAGTTGACAATCGCTCTTCTCGAAATTTCGAAGTCCAGCATAAGCGACTTCAAAATCGATTTATAGAATATTTTGCTGTTGAGGGTAGCTAGTGGGGATGCTTTACAATACACGGGTGCTCATAAAGTCACCGTGGCACTCACGGACAATCCTCCCGACAGGTTACTACGTGGAGTGGCAGGGCGAGTGGATCCACATCTTCCGGCCAGACGTCGAGTGCACCGACGGCGTGATCCACGTGATGGACTACGTCTTCGTGAGGGACGGAGACATCGTGGTGACCGGCGCGGACAACGGGGGCTCCACCCCGAGCTCCCTCCTCCTCGCCCACTTCGCGATGCTGGTTGCAGTGTGGCTGCTACACTAGTGACACAGGCAGTGAGTGTTGTACTTGTAACCTAGTTTACAAAATACACACTTATTTTGCTGTTCATAAAATTCACTGGTATGTCTGCCCTTTTGTCATTTGGCAGGGCCTGGATTTAATTACCAACATGGTGGTCGTTCAAATTTGGTTATTATTATTATTACTACTAACAGAGCCGATGATTAAGTGTGGGCTATATTTTATGATTGATACACATTTTTCTTTCAGATCCTTTGACTGTTAAGTGTGTTATTCAGTGTCTCCCTTGCCTCCAGATATCAACTTCCCTTCTCCATTGAGTCTGAAATGAAGTATACTTAGGGGCGTTGATTAATCACATGAGGTGTTTTTCCAGAATTCCAGACACCCCTCCCCCTTTCCCGTGATGAGATTTGGTCAGATTATAACCAGGCTGTTACCGTTTTCTCTTGGCAGGGTAAGCCAGCCGTAACCTGCCTATGCTTCTTTTAATCCTCGCAGGTTGTGCTACGTGCAACCAATCTATCAGTTGGTTGGTTTTGATGTTAAATAAAAAAACCAACAAACACTCCAACAACAAGAAATATTTAATAAACCAAGATAGGTAAATGCCACAGCATTTTTAATACATTCCGCACTTTCTATATCACCCCAGTGATCACAAACTAACCCACACACCCCACTGACTTTTTTTCTCTCTTCTCTCTGGCCGTGCCCAGGGACCAAAGATTATTGTAACTTAATACTACCCAATGGCATTATAATAATGAACAATCTGTGCAAAAAGTGAGTACATGTATTCAAATTGTTACACTGTCCATTGAATTACTAAGAGTTAATAATTACAAAAACAAATTACTTACTATGCACTTGGAGTCGTAGTGTATATGTTACAAGATCCCCCACCCCTTTTATAATGATATGAGATCTTGAGGAACCCCAATTCCCCTGCTGACTGATCTCGTAGTTTATTTGAGGCCTCTTTTTTTCTTTTTTTTTTTTTTTTTAAAGGTCAGTATTGGAGTCGTTTCTAGATTTTTTTAGCTCTACTGTTTTTCAAGAAATTAAAAGATGACATGAGATTTTTTGTCGACCCCCCATTTCACCTCATGAAATTAATGGACTCCCTCTGATAGTTGGATAGTATGCCACCCACATTATGATCCTGTAATACTGGATTTGGATGGAATGCAGAAGAGAGCCAATATATTTGTTTGCATAAATTAGAGAGTGTCCGTAAACTACGTGGCTCGGTCTAGGGGAGGAGAGCGGCTATGCTGGGTTATGTGGAAAGGGGGGGGGGTATCTGAGCCAGACCACATAGCTTTCCATTCATATTATTTGTCACACAGTTAAAATGAGGTACAGAACACACAACAGCATGTGAATATTTATTTCCATCATTTAATTATCTCCGTATGTAATTTACTAGAGAAAACAGTACAAAATGTCTTCTGGAAACAATAAGGAAAAACACTAAATGCTACATGAGAGGGGGGGGGGGGGTTCCACAGGAGGCCAAAATGGAGCTACGTGGTTTATAGACGCTACCTTACCATTTAAAAAAAAAAAAAAAAAAAAAAAAAAAAAAAAAAAAACAGGTTGGGTCTCACTGAAGTATAGGAGTTTGGTGTATATACCAGGTGTGTAAATATAAAACCAGAATAGCTGATAGATGGCTCTAGCTATCAATGTAGTTATCGTCAGACCGCGATTTTTTTCCCCCCCTCCCCCTTGACAGCTGTCAGAGATTTTCAACTGGCCACAATACTAGTTTCATACAACAGTGTAGTTTCCAATAATGTTGAACATGTCAAGTTTTGAGCCTACAAACTACAATTTGTGGACGTCATTGATTTTCTGCTACCATTTCAAGAAAACTGCTGCAGAATCACATCGAATGCTTGTTGAAGCTTACTGTGAGCATGCTCTCAGTAAATTGCAGTGTTCTGAGTGATTTATAAAAATTCAAAAGTGGTGACTTTGACATGAGAAACGAAGGCTGTGAAGACCTCCGAAGTAGTTTGAAGACAGCTGGTTGCAAGCATTGTTGGATGCAGATGATGCTCTAATGCATCAACAACTCACAGATCAATTAAATGTAACATGGAAAGCTGTATTCATACATTTCAAAGTGATGGGAAAGATCCAGAAGATGGGAAAAATGGGTTCCACATGAACTGAATGAAAGACAGAAGGAAAAACGAAAAACCACTTGTGAAATGCTGCTCGCCAGGTATTAAAGAAAGTCATTTCTTCATCGAATTGTGGCAGGTGATTTCAAGAACCCTAAGTTTAAAAGACCATGGATAACTCCAGGTGATACGTCAACATGGAAAGAAGATAATACTGTGTGTGTTGGTTGGATAAAAACAGATCTATTACAAGCTACTAAAACCTGGTGAAACTGTTAATACTGAATGTTATTGACAGTAAATGATCAATCTGAATCAAGCATTGTGGGAAAAATGACCAGAATACCAGAAAAGGCAACACGAAGTGATTTTGCTTCATGACTACGCACCATCACATACAGCAAAACCGGTCAAGGAAATTATTGAGGCACTAGGTTGGAAGGTACTGACGCATGAGGTTTACTCACCTGACTCAGCTCCGTCTGATTACTATCTCTTTACATTGATGGGACACACACTCACTGAGCAGTGCTTCGCTTCTTACGAAAATGTACAAAAATAGCTTGATGACTGGTTCGCGTAAAAAAAGCAAATTTTTTTTGTGTGGCATTAATAAATTACTAGAGAGATGGGGAAAATGTACATCTAACAATGGAAAATATTTTGAATAAGATACTTTATATCATTTTTATACAATAAACGTGTATTTTTTATATTAAAAAATTTGTTTTCATATTTACACACCTAGTAAAGCTTGAATTGAATATGAGACCTGGGTGAATATTTGGAGAAGAATTATGATTATTAGTATCTGGGGAATAAAGTAAACGTATACGAAAGTTGTGTGTTCATTTCGCTCCAAAAATGGAATCTCTCAGGAGATGTGAACTATTTCAGAGGACATTTAAGTATACAAAAAGGTTAGAATACCGTAGATGTCATTTACCATTGGAAAAAAGAGAAAGGTATGATGCAGCTGTCTGTAAATGACATTAAGAATTGCATTTAACATTACTACACTAACTGTGAGTTTCAGTTAAAAGAATATGAGAAGTCTGGTGACTTTAAAATCGTCCAACAAATATAAGTTCTTAAGGTTGAAGCATGTCTAATTATTGAAGGGATACGTGAAGAATGGGAAACTGAGTTTGATGAAGAGGCACGGTTTTCTGTGGACTTCGTTATGGATAATATTCAAGATGAGATGCATCTAGTTTGGTTCAAGGTGGTTGAGTACATGGAAACTGGAGAGTATGTAGCAGTATATGAAGATTACTTTGAAGATGACATTTTGAGAGTGACAGGTTTGCTTCAGTACCGGATTAACCACGTAGCAGGAGGTAGCTAATGCTATGGGCCACACGCCTTCTAGGGGGCCTCGCGCACCTAGGCTAGATAGGCGACCCTTTTTTTTTAGCTCTACAAGTTTCCCCCGAACGTCAAAAATCAAGGGCCTCTTCTTCACATTTGCTACAGGCCCCACGCTATCTTAATCTGGCCCTGGTTTGCTTCCTAAGAAAGCTAAGTATACTTATGTGAGAACTAAGGCACAATGTGAAGATACTGAACTGGCAGATACTTTGTTTAATATTGACTGTGGAGAGGTAAAGAAAAATGTTGAGACATTTCCAATAGCTAAAGGTAGCTTTGATATTGCAGTAGCACATAACAAAGAGTGCTTTGGGTTTGAGGAGATTTCTGAGAGAAAAGAAAATGTGGTTTATTCTGTTAAAGATTTTTCTGGTACAGGGACACCTCAGGCAGTAGAAGCGAATCTTTTGTGCATAAGTAGGAAAACTGCGCAAATGGAGAGTAAGGCTGAAGTAAAGGAAGAATGTAACATCCCTGTTAACTAGCTTTACTTAATTCAGAATGTAGTAGAGGAAATTTTGCTCTAGAGCACACTAAAGAAGAAAAGAATGCTGATTTATTAGCTATGGAGGGATTGTCATGTTTAGAAGTAGTTTTAAAAAGGAAGATAAAATATTGGTTTTGCACAGGAAACGGCTGATGGAGGGGGACATAATGAGTTTAATGTAGATAAAGAATATCAGAATAATAATAGTAAGAAAAGTTGGGTTCTGGAGAGTAAACTAGTTCAAAGAAAGGTCACATATGGTTGCCTGGAAAATGTAATAGATCCAGATGTTTTGTCCATTAGTCCTAATGATGTTGATACAGAAATAGAGAGTACAAAACTAGAAGAGACTACCCACTTTAATTCAAGTTAGCTAAAAATGATTGGGATAGAAGAATACAAAATTATGGATATCATAGGCAATATGAAGTGGTCAATGGATTCTAAGGGTAGTAACTAATCAATAAATACTAAACCGGACGTAATTGACAGTGGTGATTTCAGTGTAAACCGGGGGGCATTTGAATTCCAGTATAAAGAAGATGATAGCAAGAAAGGAGATACAAATAGAAATAAGGTTAATGCAAACCAAACTTTACTAAAATCCTGAGGACACTGTCAGTATCCCAAGTAATGTTAACAAAGAAATGTTAACAAAGAAATGCCTATTTCTATTAATGATACAAGGTTTGATAGTATTATTGCTGATAGAGTGCCAAATAGTGAAGGAAAGGTTATTATTAGTCAATTAAAAGATATGGTAGTATTTGGAAGAGTAATCGAAGTAAAACAACTGATCAGTACTGAGGATAAAATAAAGCAGTATGATGAAAATTATGTTCATCGATCCAAAATGAAATTGTGCTTTTTCAGAGTAATGGTAGGATTTGTTTATAATCTTGTAACCATATTTAGTGTTGGCAAAGACGTTTTATTTCCAAAAAGACAGTTGGTTTTTGAGTATGAGTTTGCAAAGATAGATGGAAACGCAGAAAGAAGCATTTTCATTAATTCTGAGGGGTGAGTGAACTCGCTACCTCGTACTGCGTACAGATTTATTTTTTTTTTGGTAAGGGGTCTAGATGCATAGTCTACCCGTATTCAAATATTTATAAGGGTTTTTTTTTCAATTGTGTTTTCTTTGATTTAATGTTCTTACTTGACAGTAACAAGATTGTTCGTATCTTTGTTAGCAAAAATAAATGAATGACTGAGTGCTGTAAAAATTAAACAAGTCTATAAAAGCTTGAGAGTGATATATATATAAAATGTATCTCATAAAATTTGGGGGAAAGCAAATTTTAGAGACAATTTTGAGCGGGGGGATATGTCCAATAACAACATTATCTGACTATTTTATAAATTCTTAGTAATAATAATCTTTGTAAGGTATGTATACTTTGGAGTTGTTGGATCATGTGACCAGAGAGAATATTGTGTGGTGTTGTAGTAACAAGGAAAAAAAAAAATGTTAACCTGAATGTGTATTAATAGAATGATAAATAGAGAAAGTATATAAATGTGAGAATAAAAATCAATGTAAGAAATATTAATATTACAATGTTTGTAATTTCTGTATTGCAGTTTGGCAGCTGTTTAGACAGGGGGTGGAGGCCTCCTGCACCCCGTGAGTGTGTTCCTCGTTTAAGTTCAACCCCTCAGTCGTCGGCAGTCCACAATCTCGAGCTTGTTTCTACATGCTAACAATGTACTGTATTATTTGTTCCCCTTCATGATGTAAAACTAGTACTACTGATTTCTGTGTTGGGGAAAAAGGAACTGATTTTAAGATTTGGTAACTGTGTTTGTCATCCATGTCTGTTTGAAACACAGTGTTCAACTCCTTGAATGATGTGATGGAATTTTTGGCTTGAAACATTTCAATATTTTGAGGGAAGAAAAATGAGAAAACAGATCCAAAAGTGTGTAAAAGTTTTTGATTGTTTTCCAGATGACCGTTTAAAACATATAATTAATAAATAGTGTGATGATGAAAGAACACACACAAGCTTTATTTAAAAAAAAAAAACACTTTTTTGACAAAAGAAATAATTTTTAAGTTACAGGTTTATGTTATCACCTTATGTCTATAGTGCTGTTGGGGAGGAATTTAGATTTTATTTCCAAAACAAGAGACTGTAATAAAAATTATTAGCTCTGAAATTATTTATGATTCTAGACTAAGGAGACAGTGCTACTTAGGACTCAGTAAGTGATATTCTTAAAGCTGTGAATCAGGAACTATTACTGGCTGCCTCTTGCTAATTCTAAGAGAAGAGAAATTATAATACTTTACTGTGTTAAAGAGAGCAAGGGTTAGTGCTGAAACATTGAAACAAGATAAATTATGCAATAAATTTGATTTAACCGCACAACACACCTTGCTCAATGTAAACTACTTAATATTAGTGACAGAGTCACCAAAAATGTTTAACACAGTGGCTTGCTGAAGGTATAAAAAAACAAGTGAGCTACAGTACTGCAAAAACAAAACAAAAAATTAATTTGGTGACAACAAAGCACTAACCCACACTATGTTTCAGGAAGAACTGGTATATTTGTAGCTTATGTTGTTGACATGGTATGGATGACATAGCATTTCAGGGACTGTCATAATACAAACATTTTATTTTTAAAATTTTAACCGATCATATAGTGTGCTTTGATGGAGACATGTCGCATCCTTGGTTTTTGGACTGTTAATGTGAGACAAAATGAAATGTTCTTACTTTAAGAGCTGTTGGGTAATGAAATAGAAATTGCAACTTAGCAACAACAATTCTTGCTAAAAATTATGTTCTTTGTCTCCAAAAAGACATAGTTAAATACATTTCTTCATTTTCATGTTGTAATTTCATTGACCTTACCATCAAAATCATATATCTTTATATGTAAATATGAATCTACAATACTTGTTTCTGCTAAGGGTAAAAACATTTACTTTCAAAGCTACATATCTATGCACTGTTGCAATATTTCTCTCATATTACCTCTATCATTTGCAGTGTCCACTAAGGCTGAACACAACCCTTTATTTTCCTTTTTTTTATATAAAAGAGAATCACATAAATATATATATATATGTATATTATTAACTTCTGTAAAAAAAAAAAAAGTCATTATGCATATAATAGAAAGATATATAATAGATTGAAAAAAAATGAGAAAGCTGATCTAGATATTTATTTTATCTTTTTAAGAAAGGAAATTAAGTGTATCTGTATGATTTTGTGACTAGTGTGTTGTTGAATGCAACTGTAACAGTTTTGTATTAATGTAAGAAACAAAATCTGAAGCATTTCTGTTTCTGATGTGCAATGTTTGGAAATTTTGCTAGTTACCAATGCAGCAGTGGCATTAAAATCTGTAAGCTTGTATTTTTGTCTTTACTTGGAAGATGCATCGAGTCACAGAATTACTGTAGTTTGTCGTTTGCCTCGTGTGTTTCTGCCGCCTTTGCTGTGTCGAGAAGGAGAAGACAACTACCCTAGTCGGTAGCTCCTCCTCGGAGAACTCTATCTTGCCCGTCTGAGCGACTGTGTCGAAGGGTGAAACGCAATGTGTGAATGCCATGCTTTGTGTGACAATGTGAACGTCTGTTGTGAATATGTCTTAGTAATTTTTACTTCCTTTTATATGTAAATAGTTATATGTACGAGCCCTTTTAATAGTCGTGAAATGCTTCATATTTTGATACATACACAAGTAAAAGGTATTTGCTGTACTGTATTCAGTCTGTGTAATGCACGATCATTAACTGTAAAAGCGTACGGTGGCAGAAATTAAAAAAGCTTGTGATGTATGAATCAAAATAAATTGCAGTTCATTTTTTTTTTCCATGAGCTTATATTTTGATGTGTGCTTGAGTAAATTTTTTTTACTGCCATGTAAAAGAATGGAGTAAATAATTTACTGTGTTACAATATTTAAGGAAACCACTGCCATTGCAGAAATCATGTGAGTTGTTAATACGGTACGCAAGCAACAAAAAGAAAGGCCTTGTTTTTTGGTCTGAATTTTATAAGTTTTTCACCTTCATTAAATGAAATATTTATGTGCTGTTCATCAAATGGCAACAACAGGAATAGCAAATTAAAGAATATAGACTTTCTCGGTGAGTCAGTTGCGTAAAATCTTCTCGGGCTTTCCACCGGGATAGGGGACATTTAGGAGCCTGCCTCCGGCTCCATCTTCCGGAAGATGGAAAGCATGAGAAGATTTTACACAACAGGAATAGCAACTTGCTTTGGAAATTATCCACTTTATTTTTGGGTAATACAGGAAATCAGCTTCATGAGTAAAATGCATATGAAAAATCGATGTATGATACAACTTATCTGTAAATGTTTTTACTGTGCAGAATGTTTCGGGAGGAGTTTTGCTGTTTTCAGTGTTACTTTTTGACTGTGCTTGACATTAATCAGTCTGTTTAGTACAAACATGCTAGCCTAAATAAATAATAATTGAACAAAGTAATATTTCTACACTGTTAGCTGCCTTAACACTTCTATTTGTGAATTAGAAAACAAACAAAAAAACTGTGTCAGTTACAATAAACGTATGTTGTTTGAGCAGGTGCTACTAAGACATACCAGTTTCAATAATTTATGTATCATAAGCATAGTGATTTTCAGTAATGGATAAGAAACAATTAGTGACAGAAAAGTATACAAGGGCAGCAAATGATATTTGCCAAAAAATTTCAATTTTTATGTCATATTGTTTTGCATCACTTTTGCTGTGGTACATGAAGAATTCTCTCTATTCTTTTTGAGATGAATAATAAATATTTATTTATGAACTGTTATCTGTCTGAGACACACTTCTCAAAGTGCCACAATTGTAGGATATCAATGATGATGTGAAATTTTTTAATTATTTTATGTCTATAATAAAACATGAATGCATTTATGTAAATGAAACCTACTTTGGTAAACACCAACTTTGAAATCGCATTGGCTCTTGATTAATGAATAACACATCTAATGTGTAACAATCTTCACCCTTTCAATAGTTATAATTTAAAACCGTACTGCAAATCACTGTTGCTGTTGAAAATATTTTAACACCAGGTTCTAGCCAAATGTTTTGTGGAAAAAAGAAACAGCAGTGACATAAAAC
This sequence comes from Vandiemenella viatica, assembly GCA_031002005.1. NCBI lineage: Eukaryota > Metazoa > Arthropoda > Insecta > Orthoptera > Morabidae > Vandiemenella > Vandiemenella viatica. Next base: position 140,008,273 of record CM061918.1, on the reverse strand, counting down.
AACAAAAATTCAACCCCGTATGAGCTGTATGAAAATTAAGAATAAATGGACCAAAATAAAGTGACATTCCACACATTTTGTTTTTTGATTGACTCCTTACTAACCATTCAAGTAATTCCATTTGATTTTTTCCCCCTTGAATTTACTGATCTACCGAGTATACAGAACAGTGTGAGTTGCACGATATGCATAAAGGAAACAGCTGATAGAACGATATAAAGCGTATGAAACATCAAAATATCATAGGTGACTGGCATACTGAAACAAAATGTGAAGAAAAATCTACTGTACCTATAAGCGGAAGTAGAAATAAGTAAGGGGTGACAATGTAAAATTTTGTGGAAAATGGAAAACGAGTTGTAGTAAATTCTAAATTTCAGAATCACTACAAATTCCAATGGAGAAAGATATGAAAACTAAACTGCATTTAAAGAAAGACACAGGAATAAAATTCTTGAGTGAGGCAGCATCAGTAATGGACACTGTTCAATAAGATGCAGACAAACATTATAGAGCAGGGGTGGCCACCCCAAATGATCTTGCGTGCCACTTTGGAAATGCATCATAACTCCGTGGGCCGCATATAAAATCAGATATCCCCATATTAGATTTAGACCCACTATAGACATTTTTTGGAGTGAAAAATTGAAACAAAATGAATATTATTATTGTGTTTACTGTTATTTTTATATGTAAACATAGATATTATTATAATAATGATATTAAACGCACATTGTAAATAAATATATAACACTAAAAATGAAACATAAAAAATATTTTGTAAAAGTGTGATAAATCTCGAGGGCCAGAAAAATGTTCAAGGCAAGCCGCATGTTGCCTGCAGGCCGCGGGTTAGCCACCCCTGTTATAGAGCATAAATAAGGAACACAGATCACTCAGACAAGAACCGTTCAAATGAAGAAACCTCACTTTAAACAGAAATCTGTATAAATAGTTGGGGAAAAAACCCATTAAGTAAGAATTGATACTTAAATTCAGCTGAAGATAAAAATCTAAGGTCAGGCATGAATACCATAGATTTTTATTTAATGATTATCCTGGTATCCTGCTGAAAGTTCACTACATTCAATATGTAATGTGGTAATAATTTTTGAAAGACACTCGACAACATTTGTACAGAAATATGCAGGGGATTCATACAGCTACACAGGTAACAAGCACACTTCACTATATCATGCAACAGGCTCTGGAATATACAACTACACAAAAATGCCTCACAGCAACACCGACCATAATTTTGAACAACTGTTCAACAATAACACACTTGATGGAATAAGTATACAAAAAGAGGTTCACTCCTCTATTTCATGAATGGGGAGATGGACTGTCAGACAATATGCTGTAGAGTGTAATAGCTTATCCTGAACTTTGACCGTAGGCAATTAGCTCCTATTATTTCCTGGTATATATATATATATATATAGTAACCATGAAATAATAGGTGACCACCCAGTATCTTATCGTACCACCACACATGATACCAACAATTTCAATACTTGCTTCACTGTCTGTGCCATCAGAGTTCTCTCAGACAAAAGCAGTATCTCTGAACTCAGAAGGTGGGAACTTGCCTACCAATACAAGCTAGGCACAAGGCAACCTCCTGGTCTCAATTTAAGATGATACCCAGTTAGTACTTTTCCTACCCTCTACCCTATACTTGCCTCCATGCCCACTGTCTACAGTATATTGAACCACCACATACCAGAGGTGATGTTTAACTACATAGATTCTTTTATTATTATTATCATTATATTTTTTCAATTTTATTTTGTTTACTTATTTACTTTAACTTTCTCAAATGTATGTTATGAACATTTGAATATATTTTTCCGCACTTTTTGTAACATTTTGCATTCTCAGGTACTAGCTCGAATTCACTGTCCCCCTCTCCCTCCCCTCTGTTTGCATTTACCCCCACCATGTTCCTGACTAACAGCCATTCTGTGAAACAGTCTCCTACACCACCCTCCCTCCTTGATTTGCTCCTGTTGACGAATGGCCAAATCCCGAAATATTTATTGTTTTTCCTGTGTTTTGTGTTTATTTATGTGTTCACACCATGATACAATCATCTAAGGTAAGTGGTGGTTCATTTCGCTATCCTTTTTATATATATATATATATATATATATATATATATATATATACATAAACTAGCTTCGAGCCTGTCAAAAATGACGGTTTGAATGCCATATTCTGGCAGTTCCTTTTTTTGCAGTTGGTTAATTATACGGAATTGTCATTACATAATGCTAATTTCTTTGATTTTGTAATGTTCTAAATATTTGACTTGCTGTTCACATAGCAATACTGCAGAAACTTCTACTGAATTAATGACGACGGAAGTATAGAACCAATAAAATTAAATACAATTAAAAACAAATTAGGATTCCCAAAAACTTTTGCTGTCCATGTAATATCAGTTTTATTCCTGGTCCAGGCACAATTCAGCATGATAGGTATGGAACTACTTTCACCCGCATTAAGTAATACGTTCAGTAACACGGCGCTTATGAAAGCAGTTTAAATGGTTTGTAAAACTGATTTCAGAGCGAATTATGCTGCAATAAAATGTGTCAGTTACCATTCTGGTCTACTTAGCCACAACCTCCACAACGTTACATTCGAAAATCATAGCTTTTATTACCCTCATATGAATAACGACAGGCAGCACCTATGGTGAATTTATTCTGGAAAAACTTGTATGGAAAAGCGAATATCAACCATTTTTAATTATATTTTCGTGATAAGAGTACCATACTGTGGTTAGATTATCGGGGTATTTTACTATGATTTATTTAAATAAATTCATTTTACTTTAATTTTACTATAATATCAAAAATGGTTAACGGTCATTTATCTGGGTGGATACATTTCGCGATTCGTACATTTCTCTAAGTTTGAATTAACTTAATTGTTTCTCATCATCTAACTGATACAGGTAATATAATGTAAACAGAATAAATACCCTTCTCCTTACATTAATTTTAATTTTTGCATTTGGCTGTCGTAGATAAATAAAAAGCAATATGTAAATTTAAACGAACTTGTAACTTTGTGACATATAATTGCCTCACATTAATTTTTTTCCCCTGCTCTCCGTATTTCTAATATCTCTGCTCACTGCTATTTTGCGGCAATAATATCGTTGTTGAATTGCGAGTGTCACATGGCTTATACAGTTGATGATTTAAATCTAATAAAAAGGTTATCTTAAATCTCATTTAATAGCTAACACATGTATCAAATACTAAGGGTATCATCTATAATGGTAGTAGGAATTTATTCAGGAAAAGCTTGTAAGGAAAAGAATCATTTTTAATTATATCTTTCATTATATGAATACATTACTCTGGTTAGATTATCAGAGTATTTGTTAATATTTTAAAATAAATAAATGCATTTCACTTCATATGACGGGGACTATAATTTCGAAAACGGATGACTGTTATTTATTTGACTAATACATTTCGCATTACGTACGTTTATCCTAGTTTTTAATAAACTTCGTTGATTCTTACCGTCTGCCTAAAAAATTCTTAGGTTATGGTTTAACCTAGTCCTTATCACTGATACAGATAAAATAGCGTAAATATTGAATCCCCTTCTCCTTACATGAATTTCTGCGTCTAACTGATACAGGCAAAATAGCTTAAATATTGAATCTTCTTCTCCTTATATGAGTTTCTGCATCTAGCTGTAGTAAAGAAACAAAATACAACATGAAGGAAGGAATGTAATATGAAGGCTGTTGATTGGCGAGTGACGGCTGTCACGTGACCGTTCTGTAGCCAATGCGTGTAGTAGCTATAGACGCCACGTTAGCGTTTTATATAATAGGATAAAAAACCACCGCTTACCAAAAAAGAGGTTTCCAGCGGCGTTGGTACACGAAAAAAACACGACACACAAAGAATAGAAATTTCGAGCATGGCTCTTCCTCAGTAGAAGTGAGATGGCTGCATGCAAGACAACAGTTGAATATTTCCTCTATGAATGATGAGGAAAATTGGAAGTACCTAACTCTGAGGCTAAGTAATGACAGATTTCCAAAGCTTGCCCTGCAGTCCTACCCTACAGGAAGAATAGATATTGACAGACCCATGAAGAGAGGGTTATAAAACTGAGGACAGAACAGGGTTTGGCCTATCCATAAAGAGGAAGGAAAAATGTTCTCCATACTGGTAGTCTGCTGAAGCATGTACATGGAGTAGGATTTTAAGAAGAAGGATACCCACTTCAGGGAAGAAATATGCCAAGAGTAAAGGATCTGGCTAATGGGAAGAGAACTGGGTGGTGCATATCAGGCTGCAGTCAGCTTGATGGGGTATGGGAACTATGGGATAGTAGTTTGTGAGACATTTTTTATATAAGATGCTGTGAGAAATGAGGGTTTGTGTTAGGTTCTGGGAATACCTGTAAAGTGACTTATGATCAGAACAGACATGTCTCTCACTGGTTGCAAGTCTACAATTTATTCTGGAAGCAGTGGCAACTGACAAAGTGCGAGTTACAGGTATGGTATCATGCTTTCCCATAGTTATCATTTGTCAATTTCTCTTCCCATCATTGTCATCCTCTCCCTACCCACCTGGATCATCTTTGGTTCAGGGTCATGTGGTGAGTCTCAAAGGATATACATCCAATCTCCACTAATCATGATTAATATTTATACTGAAAGTTTGTAAAATATGTTCATGTTTAAGCTGTATAAATAATTCATAAATTATATAACAATTCAGTTTGTTTAATCAAAGTAAAGAATTATGAAACAAACATTTAAAGCAAACTTTTGGTGACAATATTCAGTTTATATTAATAAATCAATCAAGAAAAAGAAAGAACATGAAGAAAATGGTTAAGAGGAAAGGATGGGTACACTATCATTTTAGGATGTGACCATTTACAGGTCTCCTTGAATGGTTTGAAGAACAACTGGAATGCCAATTTGACATAATATATTACCATTGATTCAAGCCCACTAGTGAGTGCTTATGACTTAGTTCTTTCTGGATGCTTGCTTTTGTTCCAAATACCTATTGAGCCCAGATAATCATTTTTCCTTTCTCTCCTATGAGATGGGTTTACAAATTTGACATAACCAAAAACAGATTTTATGAAATACAATAAAAAAGACTCCAAATCTGTGTATAATGTATAGAGATACATAATATGTGGCAATGGAAGGTATTTTTTTTTATTTTTTTAAATGGAAAAAATCTTCTATTAGAGACTCCAACCTAGAACTCAGAAAGAATTTTCTCAGGCCTTACGTTTCAAATGTCAAACCTGCACACAACGGAAGTAAGGGAAAAAGATGGGACAGTTAAATTTTTAAAACTAAGTGAGAAGATTGACTGATAAGCAGACATGTTCTAGAAATTATTATCATTATTAGAAAATAAATTTGGGAGGCCTTAAACACAGGGTAATAGAATTCCAGTTTTTCCACACTAATTACAATTTATGTTATGCTGGGGTGGCAACTATTGATGATTAAACAAATGTTTACTTTAAATTAATCTGCTATTTGAGGTAAATTTTTAAGATCTCACCCCCCCCCCCCCCAAACTGATAACTTGCAAAATCTGTCAATAACTCACCAAATCCTTTACATTGAAATAATTTTTTCAACTTATACCTCACATAAAGAGCTAATTTAAGGTCTTTATCATTACTTCCCTTCCACATAGCTCTTCTAGTTCTTTAAAAAATATGCTTTAAGGCCCGACTGAATTTAAAAAAAAAATGTTGGTAGTGAGGAAGGTTCTGGTGTGCTAGAAATGGGGAAGACTATATTGAAAATATAAGTACGCAAATAAATTACTTATTTCTGAACGCGTATTTTCCCAGTGTGTCAATTCAATGTTGACAGGTTTTCATCTCAAAGGTGTCATAAAAAGACAGTATTTCAATGATGTTCTCCATCATCTTTATCAGATATGTGCTGTCCAATAAATCCAGGAATACACTGTCAGTCAGTGGGCAGATGGGCTTATTCAATGTCCTACAGTCACAGTTGTCATATGCCAGCCGGCCAATGGGAGTCGTGGCTCTGTGAGCACTCCGCTCCGTCGTGCCGTGCAGCTCTGCTTGTGCTGGCTTCATTACTGTTGTCAGCCTTAAACCTAAAGTGCTCTTGTCTGTAGATTGAAAACACCAGTTTTTATGCATCAGTCAGGTAAAGTGTTGTCATTAAGTCCCTTTTGACAGTTTTTTATGACAGTTTCCAAATGAGTACAGTATCTGGCCCAGTGCCTTCACATTTTCAAGTCCATTTTATGGTCACTGTCAATTACACGTTCTGTGACCGCAGAATTTGTAAATTGTGCTTATGTACAGTGCACTGGGTCTCATTGGTATGGATGGTCTGCCCTGATATAGAATTTTCCACATTCGCAGGCTATGTATGCTACAAACCCCTGGTATTTTTAAACCTGGATTGTCTTTCGTGTAACAAAACCAATCCCGAATTTCTGCAGCCGGGTGGAACATATGACCTGGGTTTAAGAATGCTGGGGGTTTGTAACATACTCTGTGAATCTGGAAAATTCTAAATCAGACCATCCATACCTTTGAGACCTGTTGCACTGAACATAAGCGCAACCATTGCCTGTTGCAATTAAAGAAGTCTGCGGCCACAGAACACATCGCTGAGAGCGGCCATAAATCGGACTTTGAAAATGTAAAGATGCTGCCCCAAATCCTGTACTTTTTGGAATCTGTCATAAGTAAAGCTGTCAAAATGAGATGTAATGACAATAAAATTAATGGAGATAAAGGACTCATCTGAGTGACACATGGAAAGTGATGCTTTCATTCCTCAGACAGGAGGACATCACTGTTAAGACCGACAGTAGTAACAAAGCCAGCACGAGCAGAGTTGCACGTCACGACGGAGCGAACAGTGTATAAAGCCACGACACCTACTGCCCGAACAGCGTACGACAGCTTTGACAGCGAGGACGTTAAATTAGCCCATCTGACCACTGACTGACAGAGAAAATCAGGATTTCTTGAACAGCAGATACCTGATTGAGACGGCACAGAACATTGTTGAAATTCTGTATTCTTATGACACCATCCAGCTGAAACCTGCAAAGACTAAATTGCACCTTATTTTATATTACTTTGATAAAAGTGAAAATAACAATAACGAAAGACAAGAAAAATAAACCACTCATCACTAATGAAGACAGGAGAACTGTGATGAACACATAAACACTTCACAATATTTCGGTATGAACGTTAACTACAATTAGAGGGAATCAGCTGTGTCTCTCACCATATGACTCAATGATTACTTCCTTATTTACTTTGTGAATAAACAGTAAATTATCATTTAAATCTGGATAACTAACTCAGCTACATCTGTGTTATTTTGCAGCTCTCAAATTACTTTCCATCTGCAATTCACAAATCTGTCAGTCGCAGAAGATACTTTGTACCAAAATCAATCTTCTCCTTGTGCACTTCAGTTACCAAAGACACAACAAAAGAATTTATACATATATAAACATCATTGTAGCACCTTGTTTCATCTCATACTTTTTTTTTTTTTATCAAAATCTGTTGGTGGACAAAGTATTTTTCTCCATAGTCACCAATGAAGACAGATGTTTGTCAATAAATTCATTTGGAAACCAAGGCACTGAAATGCCAAAAAAAAAATAAAAAATCCAAGCCCATCCTCTGCACAAACTTTGCGACATTTTGGTAAGAGTTATAGCACGCAGTTAATAAAAGGTGGCACTTCTCTGTACTTTGTCGATAGCAGTAACCAATCCTTTGGGATGTGAGTCCCATATAGATTAAAGACGAGGACGCACAATTTTATACATTATCTCAGTTTTTCAAAATTTTACCATCTATGAAGCACAATTTTATACATTATCTCCGTTATTCAAAACTTTACCATCTATGAAACGGTCTCAAATTTTCTCTACCTACAACCGAACTTATGTGCTAATCCCACTTCGTATTGCTCTTCACTGTAATGCTCAACTAATTGAGAAATTTAATGTGGAGCTTACATTATGCTTAAATACAGTGGGATTATTTTTGTTTGTTATGTGCATTATCTTGCACTTTTTGCAACGTAATTTAATTTGCCATTTATCACACTGCAACGAATTGACGCAAAGACCTCGCAGAATTTCTAAACAATTAGAAGAATTATTTATTTCCCTATAGGTAGCTGTATCAACAGTGAACAATCTCAGAATGCTATTACGTTGTCTCCAATATCTTTTACCATATCACCCATTTGCAAACATATATATTATTTCTCAACGGTGTTTTTTGTCAGTAAGCCATATCTCCATTAATACTTCACCAAAATTGATGCCTGAGACATCATTTTGAAGATTACATTCCCTGCTAATGACAAAAAATACAAGAGCAGTTTAAAACTAATGGTTTCACTGTAAAACATTGTTTTAAAAGCTTTTTTTTATGAAAACTGCATTTCCATAAAGATGCGAAAAGTGCCATCTGTTGACAATGTGTTTAACTAACAAGCATGACTGCTGTAATTTCCAATTTGTTACCTGGAGTGGAAAAAGTAAAATAAACGTTCAACTGTACTCCACAGAATTATCGAACTCCCAAAATCCATCCAGTTTACCACCTCATAATTGCTATTGAAGAAAAATTCTATTATTATGTTAATTAGAAATCTTAAAGCTAATGGGGGATTAATTAATGGTGCAAGGTTATTGGTAACTCAACTTATGTGAGCACAACATCAATGCTAAATTCATTAACTCCAATTAAACTGTGCTCATACCACTCATTAACCTCAAACCATCTGAGACAACTGTGCCTTTCCAAATGATAAGAAAAAAATTCCCAATAAAAGTAATCTTTGTTATGTCCATTAATAAAGCTCAAGGTCAGACACTTCAAAGGGCAGAATCATATTTACCAGAACCTCTTTTTTTGCATGGACACCAAGTTCTTTTTTTAAAAATTTAGTGATGTTTGCGTTAAAGACACAAAAGACTAAAAAATGATCACGTTATAACTGCTAATATTATTTTTAAAGTTTTCTGAAGTAGAGAAGTTTGAAAAATAAATCACATCTGATGAAGCCAAAATCTATTTTTTTAATGTTTTATAATCAAACAATTCTATATAATAACTAGCGGCGAAAGTAACACTCGAGCGGTGGTTTCGCTGTGTCATTTCAACTGAATGATTTACAATGTCAAGTAGGTTCCACACACATTTTACAAATTTCCTCACAAAATACAAATCACAACCATTTCAACAATTCAACAGTCAATTTTATTTCAAAGGCGGATAACAGCTTTTTATAGTAAGACTGTTATTTATTACTACTCTTCAAAATAAAATACCTTTCATTAATAAATACTTGCATTTACCTATTTCCACATTATTATATTACGATTCAGTGATTCATCACCTAAATATGAGAAATATTTGCACTGTTCAGCTAGTTAATAATAATAAAAAATAATAATAGGACTATAGGAAAGTCTGTTGGTGTATATTTTTAAAAAATGGAAAAGTAAACAAGGGAGAACTTCACACACCATTCATATAAATTAAAAAAAAAAAAAAAAATGGATAGTTAGATTACTAGGGGAGTTGCCACCGGAGGTCAGCATCATTGCAATTAAAATCAATAATATAAATAAAGAAAGCTTTGTATGTATACTGTGATATGTTATAAACAAAACACAAGAATTCTATTGTGTGCTTCACAGTTATTTTTATCCCATTCGTGCAGAATAAGGTATAAACATTAACTTGTTCAGTTATAAATCACCAAGAGAAATGACGAATAATTTGCCAAAAAAGCAGAAGGAATATTAATTTGAAATTTGTAGAGGGGAAAAATTAGACTGGTACAAGAAAGAGGAAAAATAGGCATGTAGAGAAATCGCCAACAGAGCATAAACTCACAGTTATTAAATGTGTCAATTTTTTTCTAATTCCATTGTACCACACTTGCATAGTTCAGCTATAATGATTCTGTAAATCGACAAAAATATTTTATTTAATTGCGATGGAGCAATTTCCCTACACACCCATTTTCCCCTTTCCTTTTCCCACCTACTATTTCCCTCTACTAATTTCAACTTTAAATTCTTTTAGCATTATTCATTATTTCTCTTAGTAATTTATTCCAATCTCTGACACCCTCAGAAAATAAAATCTTCTCACACCTTTATACATGAAATTTAGTGCCAGCTTGTGGTCATGGTCATCTTTTCCCCTCCATGCATTACTCTTAATTCAATATCTTTCAATGCCTCATCACCAATATACGCCCTGTACACTCCCATGACCCTCTTCAACCTCCTCCCATCTTCCAATGAATCCCATTCCAGCTCTTTTATCATATTTTCATTCTGCGGTAATTTTCAGAAACAAATCTAGCAGCCCTATTTTGCACCCTCTCCAACTCCTGTATTTGATACTCAAAATGTGGGTCCCATACTACACCACCATATTCGAGCAATGGTCTGACCAAAGTTTTGTAACCCAACTCCCTCACTTCTCTCGTACATCCCCTCATCACTCTCTCCAACAAGTGCAGAACTTTGAAACCTTTTCCTACTACCTTCCTACACTACAGCATAGCTGATGCTAGCTTCACTAAAAGTTGCACAAGAAAATAGAAGAAAACACCAGCACTTCACTCTGCAGCATCTGTTAATGGAAAATGCATTTTCAAAGTCGGGAAATTAAAAAAAAAAGGTTGAGTAAGAATTCCAACAAGTGTATTACAAAAAAAAATTAAATATTACAATATGACTATCAGTACATAACAAGTGTGTTTGCAAACATATTCTATTAATACAAAAGTGTTCCAACAATCCCTGAAATATTCACAGCCATCTATAGAAAGTTGTCAACAATAACTGCTGCTTAAAATTACAGCCAAGAGATTGATAAATCATATTTTTTTTGTCTTCACCTTAGTACCATAATTAAACTGAGCAATAATTATTAAATGAATTGGAGTAATTGAGTTATTCAGTCAGCAAATAAAGCCCGATGAAAAATAATGTACAAAAAACAAACTTTTGCTACCCATAATAAACAGTTTATTTGATTTCTAAGTATAGTCCAACTGCAAGATATTTTCTAAAAATGTTACCTGGACTAAAAAAATCTGGTGAACATAATTGGCATATAATACTGATATTGGTATTTATAAAGTTAACATGAAGTTACTGGTGTTAACAACGGACTGTGTTTCAGAGAATGAGTAACATATATCAATTCACTTACGAACGGTTTAAAAGAACAATGATCAAAGGGATTTACTCACAGTAAAGTATTAGTCATTGTGGAAGAATATCTCTTTACGTGTGTAAATACAGAGCTGAGGTGTCATAATATTCTCGTTTCAACCTAATAATAATAAAATTGTAAAAAAGAAACATGATTTGTAGTTTCCACATCAGAAAAGTCACAATAAAAAGAGTAATTTATTATTTTAACACTAAGGACAAACCATAAAGAATACTAAATGATACTGCATAACAAAGAGCAACTACACTTTAAAAAAATCACTTATAAAACTGTAAATTCAGGTAACAATGTAGGTACACTCAAATGAAACAGGTTTAGTGGAACTTGGTAAATAATTCTATTATAGATGCATTAAATCATGATAGAGCACAAAATAAAAGCATGCTCGGGTTCAAAAGGAGCCCATATTACCATATCACAGAGCGAAGAGATCAAAAGTGTGACTATCGTAATGCCAACGTAAAATACCAAATCTGTTAACAACAGCAATGTACATCAGTCAATAATCACATAGGGTAGGACATGTAGTAATTCTCCCTTATAAGATTTCTTGGAAGCTGTCTCATGCCACTCTCGAAAACCGTCATCTTGCGCACTTTTCCTGGCCCCGTCGTCGAAGATCCCGGTGACCCCTTCAATCTTTTCAATGGGTATGTTGGGGGAGAATTCATCTTCATCAGAGACTGTCAAATCCGTCACAGAATCATTAGCAACAGGTGCTGAACTGCACACATTATAAACAGTTTGACTGTCATTAATTGTGGGAGTTTTAAAAGCTTCTTCACATTCTGAACTTCCAAACTCGGTAACTATTTTGTCAGGTTTAGAAATATTTTCACCCTGAGTATCACTACAAACTTCATTATTATTCACTTCACTTTCTGACAAAGTTTCAATCTGTATTTCAGGTAATTTCAGTTGAATCTGCACATCTGTGCCACAATCAGACACTTTTGACTTCACCTGAGGCAAACCAGTATCAGGATTTCTGGTCTGGAAACCAGATTTCGAATGGGATAGGCTAACCCCAGAACTTTTTTCAGGAGGACCTCCATTAACTGTCACATGTGAAAGTTCACAGTTGGAAGTCTTTTCACTTCGCACACAAGAAGTTTTCTCCGATAAATTCTTTATGGCGTTGTCTAGATACGGTATATTCATGTCTTTCAAGTCTTCAGAAGAATACCTCATTCTAGAGTTCTCGATCATATTATGCACTAACTCCTTTGTTGTTTTAATTTTTTGCCGAGGCTCGCATTGCAAAGTAGCCTTCTTTACAGTTGTCACAGCAGGTTGCATTGCTTTGAGTTTCAGTTTCAGACTATTACTGCTACATACTCTATAATCCCTGTTAATAACGTCTGGACGATCAACTATTACTTCGGAACTGTTTCTATTTACCTGCTTAGGTCCTGTTTTTTCATCAGTTTTCTGTTTCACATACGACTGTTTTTTACTGAATAGTTGATCTCCAACAACAGATGCGACCGCTTTTTTCTCACTAAACACATGATTGGAATGGTTTGGAGAAACAAAGCCATTGTTTACATTTGAATATTTGTCAGTCACCACACGATATTCATGATTTAGAATATTGCTTTTGCTTCCATGGACTTTATTGTGAGATGCGAAGTTTTTAGCACAATGGTTTTGCTGATTGCCACAATTCTTAATGGTACTTTTGTCATGAACTGTAGGTGATCCAACACATTTTTCCCCTCGAGCACACGGCGATATTAAATCATTACGCCAACGCTTTACCAAATTTTTTGCCCTGATAGCTAGCACTTGATCTTTAAGTTTGCGTCGCATGTCATTCACTATTTTACCCAAGCGTGTTAATTTTAAAGCTTCTTCGCTGACTGGCGTTTTCTCCAGGATCCCTAACACTTCTCGGACCGTATTACAATCAACAACACAATAATTTCTGTCCAGTGCCCCTAATAATTTGTCCCTAAGCTGCAACAACTGTTTATCCATCCTAACGTCCGTAACTGTTACGAACAGAATGACTCAGGCTTGAGCTAAATGATATACAATTATTTAGACTCCACACAAAAAGTAGTCCCCAGACCGAACACGCTCGAAAAGTTGCATATTTGGTCTTTTTCTCGAAAAGATAACATCTAAAATATCCCTATACATACGTCGCCTACGCTAATTTGTATTACTACGTTCAAAATGTGTAAAATAGTAATTCTAAAATATGTAAAAATCCTTCCGCCCGATCACTGCTGTATCGTTTTAGACAAAGTTTAGTTAAAATATGAAAGACCCTGGGAAAACCAAGCAATGCGCGAACTAATACACATAAATTCGCATTTTTACTTACCAAAAATTGTATGCTCTAGTTCGCAAGTTGTAGTAATCCGTTTTACTGACAAATCTTCAAACACAAAAACATCGCGAATCTCCTCAACAATGAAGACGCAGCGACGAATCAAATGCGGGTTTGATTCAATTCTGCCAACGTGCTTTTCTGATTTACCTACATTGTGCTGAAACAATATAAAAACAGGATATAAAATTGAATCTTTGTACTGAAAGAGCTATAAATATTTTAATAATATTTTGCTTTAAGTGTGTGGTTGGACTTTATAATAAAAAAAATTAAAGAAACTGATGCAGACTTGTTTATTACTAAGTTGCGGTTAAGTATTCTTAAAGTTTTAAGTGACTGCGCACTATTCATTTCTTTGAATAATTTTACAAGATTTTTGTGGATAAGGGAAATGTAGCTTCGTAGGAACATGTTGTCTCAACTGCGTCGTTTAATCTATGGCGTATCGGTACTCATTAGGTTTTCTGTTGAACAGAAATATCAGCTGTAGATAATGTTTTTCTAAGATGAAATATTTTTCTTCTCTTTGTGTAGAAGCCTTATATATTGAAATGTGACTGGAATATTTTACTTCTCGAGCTATTCTCGATCTCAGGGAGTGACATCTCTTGTGGAAAATCTCGGAACTATACAAGAATGATAAGTATAAATCGTGGGCTATCTTCCGATATGTTGGTCTTTGGCTTAGTATTTGTTTTGATAATATCTGGTTAAAATTTAGTGACACCGGACAGTTTGTTGTTAACATGGAAGTGGATGGTAATGTGGGATGTATGGAAGCTGAAGCCCTGAAACGAAAAGAACGACTCAAACAGTTAAAAAAGGAAACATGAAGAATTATCTAAAGAAGAAGCATCAACCGAAGGAAAGTCTGATACAGCGATGTCTCTCCCCAAGTAAGTGTTGAGAATCATTTTTCAGTATTGAAGTTGTGGGACAATGTTAGTTTATAACAATAAATTTGTGAAATATTCTCTATACCAAAAATTTAAATGTAAATCGCTGTCATTACTTTTGTACATTGACGTGTAAGAGGTTATGGTAGCTCTATCATTACCGTGGCACCACAATCTCATGATGAATTCGTATAAAACTGGACGAAACAAATCGAAAATAAAGAATGAAACTTTTTGATATCTCCCTTAGTTTTCGAGATATAGCATGCAAAAAATCAGTTGTTATAGGTAGCCTATAGTTCCTTGTGCTTTTGGTTAGGTTACTTCTGATCCAGATCGTATTTCAACCTAACAACAACCACAAGGAAGAAAATAAAACACCCATAGTGCGTTTCCACCGTTTAGATATAATGGTTTTTGTGTTTTTTTTTTTTTTTTTTCTGGAGCAGGCCAGATCTCACCCTAACATCCTTTTTTATATGATATCTTGAGAACTTAAGTGAGGTATCAGAAAATTTTATTCCTTACTTTCAGTTTGTCTCGTTGAATTACATAAGAATCCATCATCAATTTGGAGCACCACTTATCGTATAATTCCCGAGATTGTAAATGACTTAAGGAAGTTTTTCTCCTCTACCAAATACTTTTGAAGGGTTAAGGAATGTTTGTTTGATCTGATTATAATTGGATGAATTTCGTCCTACACAAAATATGGGTGGATTGACGGCAAATTTAGACACTGAATTGCTTGAGGTATTTAATGGTTTTTTTTACCTTCCTGTAAAATTTTGTTTCCCATTGTAGATTGTTCAACATCGAGAAAAATCTCAACTGGAACATATTTTTGTCATCACCTACTTAAAATAATCGCATGAAAACAATTTACCTTGCCAACTTATTCAATACCTTTTTTGTCAGTTAAATGAATTTTCAATTGATCTGAAGTATTTAATTCTGTCATAGAAGGTAACAAAAAAGGTAAAGAATCCACAGCAAATCAATGTTATGTTGTTGTAATCGAAGCGCAATTACAACAAAAAATTTGATTTCTAACAGAGGCGCACACAAGGTTTACACGATCACTTCATATTCCTAATCCAAAGCATGAAAATCAAGCAACCACTTGCCACAGCTGTCAAGCAACGAGTTAAGATCTGATTCAGCAAAATGATGACTACACACTCGGGGCCACCTCGAGATCGTTTTTCCATTCTGCAGTTGTATGACCCACCGCTTTGGCCGATTTCTGTCTTTGGGGAAAACATGATAACTGATGCCCTTATTTTTCACCGAAATTGCCGAACATCTGTAGTCGCAACGAATAACGGGTGTAATTTTGTATTTAATAAGCTTTGTGACAGCCACAATACATGTAAACAGAATGTTAGAACCCAACCGAAAGTCGAGTATAGGGTACTACATTTCGGTAGCCATATTGAAGTTGGAAAGCACTTTACCAATCTACCTCTGGTGTTTACACTGGGCACACAGACAGTGTGCAGTACATTCAGCACCCCACCCAACCCCTTCAATTGTCCATCCTGCAACCGAAGTGCTTTTCTATCGGGCAATGTTGACCTGAAGACCATTTGCAAAACTCTTCACACTCTGCAAAGCTTTTGACAACTCCCCTGGCCAGCACAATCCCCCACCGAGCATGCACGGTACTGGATTGGATGCCATTTGCACCTACACGACAGCAATCATTTGACTGCATCACGGTGGAAAGTACACAAATCTACATCCTGCAGTCAAAAATTGTTTATAGGCAAGAGCTGAGGCAACATTACTTCTAGAGGAGGATATACAGGGTGATTATAATTAAAGTTTAAGTTTTAAAACACTCTAAAAAACGAACCACTGATTAGAATGGCATCAAAATTGAACGGCGTATTATTGAAGAAGGGGGAAAGAACATGATCCAAAAGAGCATCCATCCAATCAGTTTTTAACTGTCCTGAGGCCAAAAACCACATAAAAAGCATCCATCTAATCAGTGTTTAAGTTTCGCGAGACTGGCGCAAAACATTTTCAATACGCTGCCCACTGTTGTGTGCAACAAGATTAAATTGTGAAACAGCTTGTTCCACAACCAATCGAACTGTCACCGGGGTCAAGTTCAGAATGTGTCGCGCAATGCGTGTCTTCAATTCAGCTACATTGGCAATCGGAGTACTGAACACAACATCTTACAGATAACCCCTCAGCCAGAAATCACACGGGTTAAGATCAGGTGATAGGGTCGGCCAGGCTGTAGGGAAATGACGACTGACAATTCTAGCATTTCCGAAATGCTGCCTGAACAACTGCTTCACTCGATTTGCAATGTTGCATTCATGTTCTTTCCCCCTTCTTCAATAACACGCTTTTCAATATTAACGTCATTCTAATCAGTGGTTCGTTTTTTAGAGTGTTTTGAAACTTAAACTTTAATTATAATCACCCTGAACAATACACTAACTTCATGCATTGATAATATGATTATTAAATAATTAAAGTGGAGCTGATATCAGGAGGATTCTGTGATAACTGTAGTGCCACAATTTAATGGTGGGTTCTTACATAACTCGATTAGTTCTCGAGATATTGTATCACAGAAGTGAAGTGGTTAAGTTGAGATGTAGCCTGGACCAGAAAAAATCTCCATAGCTGCAATGAACTTATATGGTGGACAGACACAATAGATGTTTTTTTTCCTTCCTAGCAATTGTGGTTAGGTTGAAATACAGCCTGGTCCAGAAGAAAAACTATCACCAAAAGCTACTTTATGTATAACTGATATATGACATCTGAAATCTCGAGAACTAAGTTAGACATCAAAAAATTACAGTCTTTACTTTTGACTTGCCTTGTGGAGTTACGTAAGAATTCCTCACCAAATGGTGGCACCACAATTATGATAGTGCTGCTGATCTCAGCAACCTATCAGACTATTTATGAGCTTTCCTATAAAATAGTAACAATTAGCTATGTAGAATCCAACAGGACCAGAGATTTTAACAAAGCTATTGAATAAATATGCTTCAAATAAAGCAATCATTTCCAAGAAAATTACATTCGACTTATTTCTGTGATTCATAAGAAAACTAAAATATGTAATTGGTAACACCATGGTTGAACTGTTAAACAACAGAGATAAAGTGTTCATGAAAATAAAAATAGATATTGAAACCTTCACACATTATCACATTTTTGTCAAGGCAGTAAGTCCACAAGAAATAGTGGCATCAGGAAATTTAAATTAAAGATTCATGCTACAATCCTCATTCCTTATGCTGTGCCATGGAATGTCTTAAAAAATTCTGGTTCGGGCAATATTTCAATCAAACCACAATAATCATTGCTGCTTGAAAATCAAATCTTTTAAAAAATTCCTGAGCATATGATCAAGCAGCATTTTCCCTGACCCCTGCTCATATTTCCTAAATACTTACTTTAAATTCTTGTAGGGTAAATTGTTCAGCACATTTTGGTAATTTATTCCAGTTTGTGACTCGCTAATCCATAAAAGACATTTACACAAAAAGTTGGTTATCATATGATATCATTAAATCTGTTGTTCAAATTTCGCAAGCTTATAGGAAAGGCTGTAAGCAGCTACACAAGTTGTATCTTTTAACTGAATAACACATTTGCTTTCTGGAGATTAAAACAAGAGAAACATAAAGTATTCTAATTAGGATGTACGTAACTGGCAGTGTGATATTTCTACGATTAGGTCACCAGCAACATGGACTGAACTGACTGCTATTATTATCTTTGAGAAAGATCGAAAATTTATTTTTAGGGCTAGCACACAACTCGTTAAACTAATCTGGGGGAAATTAGCAGACGGAAGAACAAACACCTTCAAAGAATTTTGATTGATGTTCAGGAGTAGTTCTCTCCTGCATAACGTGTAAATGGAACCTGAAAACTACTCTAAAAACAGTGATCAAAACACTTCGGCCTAAGATCAGACATTTATAGTTTTACAATGGTTTCAAGTGGTTCAAAATGAGGAGCAAAATGCCGTTAAGAGACTCAAATTAAATGGTACCTGCAAGACATAATTCATTTTGATGTTGCGAATGCTTGGTTGTTAATCAACTCTTGTTTGGTGCACTTTGACAACTGGAAGTTAACAATTCCACAAAACTGTTCAATGTGAGTGCCATTTGTCGTATGGTACATATCCACTTGATAGACTTTTTTTTTTATTTTGTTTGTGCCTTTACACCTTGTTGAGATCATTTGAGGCATGAGAGGATGGAAGACAAGGAATGGGAAGGAATTCATCTATGGCCTTTGAAGGAAGCATCCCTGCATTTGCCAGGATTGATTTGGGGAAACTGTGGAAAACCCTAATCTGGATGCTCGGACAGGGATTCAAACTGGCATCCTCTTAAATGTGAGGCCAGAGCGTTACTACTCGCTCAACATGCTCTGTGATAGGCGAGTTCTTCCCGTATCTTGATCAGTGTGTCTGGAGTAATTGATGCAACAACTGCTTCAGTGCCGTTTCTTAAGTCAGGTGATGTGGAGATCAACAAAATTAGCCCTGTCTTCCGATCATGGTGCCCAATCAAGCGTACTGAATTATTGCAGTGATGCACCGCACAATCTTGCTGCCAAATTAAATTCTCTGAATTGTATCTTGGAAGTTGAGTAAGCTGCCATTGTTGTAGCGCATTAAGATAAGAAACACCAGTTAGTTTGTTCACCTAAAAAGAAATACCCATAAACTTTTTTGTTGAGACATGACACATAAAAAAGAAAGCGGGTGTCTTCAAACTGATGACACCATCTATGGATGTTGCTATTACTTGGAGGAACTTGATATAGTATGTTCGTAGAGCTGCAACTAGACATTCACACCTTGAAAAAACTGCACAAAAAGCTTTATGTTCAGCAGTCACCATCTTTACCATGGGCGTCGGGAAGGGGGTGCATTTGCACCCCCATCCTATAAACAAAAGTACACGGAAAAGATTAAGAAACAAAAAAAAATATTATTAAATTCACTGTTTGAATAATAATTTAAGGTGCCTGGGTTGTTGTCCAAATTTGTGTAACACTTTGTCAAAAATTCAGTATCCTTAGTTAATATGTAATAAGTGTTATATATAATGAATAAGAAATGTACAGATGCACCTTCCTTTAAGTAATCCTCCCGGCACCCATGGTCTTTGCTACTAGAGCTTTCTAGTGGAAGGTAGGGGAAACACTGCGTGTGCTTGCATACAACAAAACTGTTTAATTTGATCTTTCATTCACTGTATTGTTTATAATTGTATGTCAGATAATAAAAATTCTGCAAGCCTCAAACCCCAGACATTCATTTCGAAATGCTCTGTACTTTGAATATGCTCAATGGTCTTTTTATGATCACGGCCCAGTGGACAATGGTGTCAGTGTAGACGTACATATGCATGGCGATGTCTTCCAGAAACTGATCTACAAGAACGCGCGCCTTCTTTGGACCACCTGTACCAACATGGAGCCACTTCCCACACAGTGCACAATTTACCAACAGGACCTTCTGTATGTCCACTATATGGCCTCACTCAAACTCTGTTTACTGCACAAATGGCGTGTGCATATGCTGTCATAGCCTGCCAACAACATTGCAGAATTGGAAATGGCTATCTAGTTCCACTGCATGTGCACAGCTACCATCATTTCCTTTACCTTTCAAAGGCTTCCATTTGTGTCTTAATTCACCCACAAAACTGCTTTTCATCATCACACATGGTGTCATGAAGTAGCACCATATGTCAGTATGATAGTTCTCTATCATATCCTTCACGGTGTTATTTTCCCATCTTTGTAAAATAATGTATGTACTAAGTGGTTGGTAAGTTTGTGGGTACAATGAATAAAAGATATCAGAAAACAATAAATGGAACTTGGTAAAATATAATTTTGTGAATAGGGTGTGTATAGTAAGAGATTATCAAAATATTTTGTGATGGTGTTATAAAAATAGATTTGACCATTTATTATAAATTGATGGCTTGTGGCATGTTTGATAGGTGCAAGAGTATAAAGATGATGCAGAGTTGGGAAATTGGGTTACAAAACTTTTGTCAGATCATTGCTTGAATATGGTTGTGTAGTATGGGACCCACATTTTGGGTATCAAACATAGTATGTAAATGGTATGTAAATGGAGACTTTCCCGGCGTATTGATTCAATGAAAGTGACTGCGTATGGCTCAATACGCAGTCCGCAACGCTGATACCCTCGGCCTGCGGTAGACCGGTTAAGCAACGGTGAGCGTGGCCAGCACTTGGATGGGTGACCATTTGGCTCCATACGCAGTCCGCAACACTGATACCCTCAGTTCCAGCGCGCTGATTGGGCGTCGTGGCAACCCTCTGTAAACGACATTCGAATTTCGGAGGCAGCGAAGCCAGTCTGTTTTTGTGATTTTGAGAAGAAATATCAAGAATAGACCTGATGAAGATAACCGAGCAGGTTGTCGAAACGTCGTCGTTTTATGACACCATCCGGCTGGACTCCCGAGAAACTTTCATTGAATCAAACATAGTAATTGTAGGGGGTGCAAAGAAGGGCTGCTAGATTTGTCTCTGGAAATTATTGCAGATTACAAACTGTAACTGATGTTAAAGGAACTGGAATGTTGTTCATTTGAAGAAAGCGCATATTAGTGATGTGTGGAAAGATATTGGTGGAAGAATTAAGAGAGGTACATTGAAGGAAAAGATGACCATGCTGGCACTCGATTTCAATCATAAGGGTGTGGAAATATTTTTGTTTAAGTGGTATTGGGTTAGGGATTGAAATAAATTACCAAGAGAAATGATGAATAATTGACCAAAAAAACTGAAACAATTGAGGGCAAAAGTAGGATGGTACAGGAAAGAGGGGAAATGGGTGTGTAGAGAAATTACCATCGGATTGTGCACTCTGTCACAATTAAATTAAAAAATTAAAACTAGGATATTAGGAGAAAGGACATATTGCATCTTAGTGATAGCTGTAATGCAACTTAGGCCCATCACTGTGAAGATAGGTCACCTAATGATGATTAGGTAGCAGTGGAAAACTTAATTCTTTCGAGTTTAGCGATGCTTCTTTCTTCTGCATAGATAAATAACATGACCGATATCCAAGATATGCTATTAGTCTTAGGTGAGTTCTTGAGATCGGGGAGAAAAATGTTTGATCACACAAGGTGATTTATTTAAATAAACAGAAGCTGGGTTGATGTAGTAACAATACCCATAATACCATGTTTGCAGTGTTTTTTTATCTATGTAGCGGACAGCTGTACATAATTACAGTATTATTTTTGCCTTCTACCAGTTGTATATCTGTGTATCAAAAACTTTAAACTTTTTTGCAGTAGGTTTATGAGCAAAGATAATGTTGAAGGAGGATCTTGGATAGCTATGTAAAGAATAAAGAAGGCAACACATTGCAGAATAGGAATTGGTAATGTTCAAGTAGTTACTTGGATAAGATTCATTGCTAATCTCTTCTTAATGTTCTTTGTGTTTCAGGCCAAAGTTTCGCAGCTACAGGCCTCAAGATGAGAACTTGAAGGAGAATGTTGTGCCTGATGCAAAGCCTGGAGATGTGGTGGAAGAAGTTAAGGACCAGTTGAGCTCGGCACATGCTAAAGTTGTTATAGAAGAGTTGGTGAGTTACTACATTCACATTAAGAAAACAAAAACTCAAGCTTCTCCTGCAATGGCTTTCAGAGGCTGGTCTGGGCAATTTTATTGAATTCATGACATCATTTTTTTAGCGAAATTGCTTCATTTTTTTTCAAAGAGCATCCAAAATAATACCTGTGAGCTGTTACACAGTATTAATAGTGCATATTGATGAGAGAAAGTTTATTGCTTGCCATAGTTGACAGCTGTATAATCCTAAATTTATAATTCAAATAAATAAAGGGTTAAAGAAAGCTCAATACATCCATTAAATAATGTAACCACTCTTGTCATGGAAGGAGTTCCTTGCTAGGCAATAAATGTACAACAAATTTAATTTTCTTGAAATTGTGATTTCTTTGTTTTACCAAAGAAGCAAAATACCCCTTCCAATAAGTGCGACTATAAATTTTGTACAATTTTTTGTAGTGGTAGCAACAGCACATATCACAAAGATTTTAATAAATTGCTTCACTAACATCGACTTTTGTTAAGTACCTATTACACTAAACAAATAAACAATTGATACAAATGAGGCATTTCTTCTTTCATCCTATTAAAAACCACCAACTTACTATTCATTGTATTTGTGAAATTTTCACATGGGTCATCTAGTCTGGTTATAAATTTGGTTGGGGGCACATGCCCTTCCCCTCCTTGTCTAATGATTCACATTGGCCGTGTGTGTAAAATGGTAACCAGATTTCACATGGTCCTTGAGGGGGAAAAAAACCATGATCTGTGGTAAGTTATGGTTACTTTTACTTAAAAGGCCTCATACGTAATTAAAACTTTAGAAAGTTGTCAGCCTGAGCCAGACCAAAAAAAAAAAAAATTGAAGGTGACTATTTAAATAGGCATTATGGCTATCTCTGTGTGGCTCACATTCAGTTTGACTTGTTAACTTACACAATTTTGGTTTAAAGCATTCCAGATTGTTTCAAATTTTCTTCATGGGGAAAAGATTGGCAAATACTTAGTGAATGACAGAGCTGTTGTACTAGTATGTGACAAGATTTAAAAACAAAATACAAATGGGGAAAGAGAACCACTGTGCACAATGAGTGGTAATGCTTGGGCGTGGCGTTTGGAATGATGAGAGTATGATCCCTGGCCCAGATATCCAGATTTAATTTATGCATGGTTTCCTAGAATCACTCCACGTACAGATGCATCAGTAAGTCAGGAATATACATACTGAGCATGGTGGGTGAGCGGTTAACGCTCTGGCGTCGCATTTGGAAGGACGCCAGTACGAATTCCTGTCCGGGCATCCAGTTTTGGGTTTTCCATGGTTTCCCCAAATCACTCCAGGTGAATGTCAGGATGCTTCCTTCAAAAGGCCATCACTGAATTCCTTCCCATTCCTTGTCCCCAGTCCCATCCCACCTCTAATGACCTCAACATTGATGATGTATAAAGGCATAAAACAAACTGGTTAGAAATATAGCACAAACCATGGTTTATAGATTTTATACAAAAATGTCTAATAGTTTTCCTTATTGATCAAGTGATTTGTGAACTAGGAAGTTTTCCAAGATGTGGTATCAGTTGTACAAATTGTATAGCATAGCCCTCAACGTCAGTTGTGTTGCAACCAGATACTAGTGTCGTCACAAGCTGTTTTATATACTACCGTATTGTTGGTTCCTGGCACTGAGGTCCAACCATCTTAGTATACAGTACTCAAGTTATAAATACACCTTAGTAAGGTGTTGAGAACAGCTGTGTGTAGTTTCTGTTTGCACTTAACAAATACTAACCCTTGCAGACAAGACTTGTTGCATTGGACATCGGAAGCTGTCACGAGCACTGAGGTAGAGTATTGGCGCAATGTGTTATAAAAAATGTTTTTTACTGACTTGAAAAAAAACATGAACTAAATTTCAAATTTTTAAGACATTTATCGTTTAATATGACTGTTTTAGAGTTTATACTAAGTACTTATATTAATTTTTAAATCTACTATATTTTTCTGGTTCAGTAGGGGAAAAAAATTGCAAAAATATTGGCAACATTGACTGAAGATTTCTTTTACGGACTGGGACTTCCCGAAAAGGCTGGGTTGCGCGAGAAAGAATCCCCATTCCCCATTGTTTGTATTGATACTCGCTACTTGTACTAGTGCTGCCAGCGCTGCAAATTTATCTGTAAACCTACGGATCTTTTCAAAAATTTAGGAATTTTATGTTTATCTACGGTTTTTTGCCTCTTTTTATTACTTATTGTGCTTTCCTTATAGTCATATACTTGTTAAACTCGCAGCGTATAGTGCTATTGAGTCATTAAATTGTCAGTAATTATGAATCATTTCCTTGCAACCGTTTGCGTAAACCAACGATTGAAAAGAAATAAAAGCTCCTATTTTGTGTGAAAATAGATTTAAATTCAAACTTGAAAGACCTTAATACAGAACTATTGGCGCAGTCTTTATGCTCAGTGTCTACTTTGCACAGAATTTAAAATTGCAATCTCAAAAGCTTTTGCTTGTAACTATTTCTGAAGTTATGGATCTAGAGCAGACAGAATAAGAAACAGAAAATTCCGACTCCGGCCGAACTAGTGTTGGTGATACTAGTGAATGTGGTACTGACATAGAGGATGAATAAGAAATGGTTACCTATAGAGATACATTTATGAATCATTATGTAAGACATTATATGCTTTAATAAGATTTAAAACACACATATAAAATGTAAGTTCCGTAAATAAAATTATAATTTTCAAATATATTGTTTTCTGAAAAAAAAAAAAAATTAGAAAAAAAAAACAAGGGTGCTAAGTATTTTTCGTGTTTTTTTTCTCACAAATCTGATTTTTTTTTTCAATTTGCGACACTACTCTAGACATTATCAACAAGTGTAAGCATTAAGAAAAAGATTATTTCATTAGGTGAAGAAAGAAACTTACAAAATACAATGTAAAAGCTGTGGGAATAGGGCTCTAGGGCAGTGATAAACTCAGTGTGTCTTACCTTACCCACTTACCTCCTCCATACTAGTAACATTGAAAGTATCCATTTTAATGCTTCAATATTTGTTCTCATTATGCAGGACATAACGAATTTAGCACCCCGCAAGCCAGACTGGGACTTGAAGCGAGATGTCGCCAAGAAGTTGGAGCGGTTGGAGAGGCGAACTCAGAAGGCGATAGCGGAGTTGATTAGGGACCGACTGCGTAAAGGGCAGGAGGATCTGGCCAACAGCGTCAACGCTGGAGCCCGCATCAACGAGATCGACGCCGCTAATGAGGACTGATTTAGTTCCGGTAATTGGCTATTCTTCCAAACCGTACTATGGCTCATTCAGTACATAACATAACATTGTTAAGTGATTTGACTGATAAATTATGTAAGTAAAAACATAAAATTTCAATTTCAGTAAGTTGAATGTTTATGTGCATTGTTTGAGAAAGTTGGTGAAATATCCAAGAGGCTTCGGTTAATTGGGAGGAAAGGGGATGTTTAGGTTCTTAAGAGAGAAGTTAACATCTGTAATCAACAATATTTGCAAACAAGAAAATATTAAATAAAATAACACCATAAAAAATGTAACCAAGAAAAAAATGGGAGTTACACTCTGGTGCTGATGGTTGTGTGCAAAGGTCATGTATTAAATCATTTTTTCAATGGTAACAAGTGGTTTTTAAATGAAGTGCACATTTGTTTTGGTAAAGTAGAATACAAAATTGGTTGATTTTGTGAAAAAAATGAAATTTTCGCAAATAAATATATATATATATACACAGACGGAAAAAAAATCCCAACACCAAGAAAAAATTATTGTAGAGTAATGAAATTTGGACAATGCATTTGTCAAGTTAACATGTTTAATTGATTAAATTTTCAAGATCACAGGTTAATTTAAGCTCAAGAAAATGCATTTCAAATGTGAAATACTGTTAAATTAATAGCCGGTGTAACCTCCAGAATTTTGAATGCAAGCCTGCAAACGTGAATGCATTGTGTCATACAGGTTTCGAATGTCACTTTGTGGTATGGAGTTCCATGCTTGTTGTACTTGTGCTGTCAATACTGGGACGGTCAGTGCTGGCTGTGGATGATGCTGGAGTTGTCGTCCAATGATATCCCATACGTGTTCAATTGGAGACAGATCTGGTGATCTCGCAGGCCAAGGTAACATGTCGACACTCTGTAGAGCACGTTGCGAGACAACAGCGGTATGAGGGCGAGCGTTATCCTGTTGAAAAACTCCCCCTTGAATGCTGTTCATGAATGGCAGCACTACAGGTTGAATTACCAGACTGACGTACAAATTTGCAGTCAGTGTGTTTGGTATAACCACAAGAGTGCTCCTGCTGTCATAGGAAATTGCTCCCCAGACCATGACTCCAGGTGTAGGTCCAGTGTGTCTAGGCCGCAGACAGTTTGGTTGCAGGCGTTCCCCTGGCCTCCTTCTGACCAACACTCGGCCATCACTGGCACCAAGGCAGAACCTGCTTTCATCAGAAAACACAACAGATCTCCACTCCGTCCTCCAATGAGCTCTGGCTTGACACCACTGGAGTCGCAAACGGCGATGGCTTGTAGTCAGTGGAATGCACGCTACAGGGCGCCTGGCTCGGAGCTGTCCTTGAAGTAACCGATTTCTAACAGTTCGTTGTGTCACTGTGGTACCAACTGCAGCTCGAATTTCTGCCGCAGACGCAGTACGATGCGCCACAGCTGTACGCCGAATACGGCGGTCTTCCCTCTCAGTAGTGCCACGTGGCCTCCCGGAACCCGGTCTTCTTGAGGCAGTACCATCCCTTGACCACTGCACCCAACAATCATGCACAGTGGATACATTCCGGCCAAGTCTTTCTGCAATATCGCGAAAAGAAAATCCACCTTCTCGTAGCCCTATTACACGACCTCGTTCAAACTCGGTGAGCTGTTGATAATGGCTTCTTCGTCTTCTTAAAGGCATTCTTGGCTAACATCAACTCACTATGTCAAATCTCAGCGGTAAATAACGTTCACAAACTTTACAGCGCGTATTTAAAGCAAACCTGATTTGCAAGCTCTGAGTAGCGCTACTAGCGCCACACTTATGCGCGAAGCGCGAAATTTGAATCGATGTCATCTTTCAGATGTATAAACACGCCTACCAAATTTCGTTTATCTAACACAAGTCTTTCTTGGTGTTGGGATTTTTTTTTCCGTCTGTGTATATATATATAACAACAATGAGCAGGAAAAAGCTTTAAGGCAATAAAATTAAGGAAGGATAGGGAAATATGACCCAACACTTACCACAGATGAAGGCGGCTGGGACGACGAACAAAAAACAAACATTCGTCGTAAGTGTTGGGTCATATTTCCCTATCCTTCCTTAATTTTATATATATATATATATATATGATTAATGATATTCTGTATTGAATGACACAAATTATTTTTTACTATTATAATTTTTGTCAGATTATAGGCTCATCGCCATTTAACGTTTCCACTTCTTCTGTTCATCTGGCACATCCTCTTCCACTAATGGTCTCTGCAATATTCCTACTCCAATCAACCCTTGGCTATTTTGTTGTATAAGTACTCTCATATTGGTAATTTCAAAAATAAACATTATTATTTTGCTGAATGCTTATTCAAAATTTGAAATAACAACAACAACAAAATCTGAGCTTTTGTAGGTAGTTGAGTTGCCGCCTGGTGGATCAGTGAAATCTCTTTGGCCTGGCATTCAGTGTGATACTGGTTAAATGGCTGTCCAGTTATCCAGATTTCTTTTTTCCGAGATCATTCCAGGTGATTGCCAGGATGGAATCTTAAAAAGATATCATCAGATGCTGCCCCCACTGCATTCCTCCCCCATTTCTAATGATGTCAACGATGTGTAAAGCCTGAATTTAAATGATTGTTTGATATACCCATGAAGATTACTGAAAGAAAAAATTTTCCTGTAGCTCTCCATTAAATCCCCTGTATTCTATGAGAGTTCCTAATTTTATGTTAAGATGGAGTTAAGTTTAAGCACTTTTGTCAGTTTGAAGAATCCAGGCCCTTCCATTCTGAACTCTGGTACTTTATTAGTGGCTCATACCGAAAGTTGTCATGTTACAGTGCTTGGTATTGGCTACCCTTTTTCATGTCCACTTGTTATGGGATCATGAAAGGTGCCTCCCCAAAGATTGTGATTTGAAAACGTTATCAGAAGCAATCGGGCGATCCCTGGGCAACGGTATAATGCCGGCCAAACTTTTCACACCAGAAACATCAATAAGTGAGCCCTTGTCAGGGCCACAGTTAAAGATTGTCTCCATCAACATTGAAGGCATGTCATCAGCCAAGGAAGAATTGCTACAAGATCTATGCAATCAACACAAATGCCACATTTTATGTGTGCAGGAGACACATAGAAGTACTGAAATGCGCCGACCTAAAATAAATGGAATGATCCGTGTGGTTGAGAGACCTCACCATAAATACGGAAGTGCCATCTTTGTCCGACCAGATGTTCAGATCCTGTCCACGGCCTTCACAGAGGAGAATGACATCGAAGTCCTCACCATTGAGCTTAAAAACTGCACAATCTCATCTTTATATAAACCACACAGCAGTAAATTCACTGTCAAACCACCGTTTAATTTCCATAATCAACATCTGCAGATTGTTATCGGAGATTTTAATTCTCATTGTACTGCTTGGGGCTACGACTTCAGTGACGAGATTGGCATTGCAGTAGAAGAATGCGCAGATGTAAATCAACTTACTATCGTACATGATCCCAAACTGCCAGCATCTTTCAACAGTGGGAGATGGAGACGGGGCTACAACCCTGATCTAATATTCAGCAGTAATCACATCAGCCAGCAATGTGTGAAGTCTGTCTGTAGCCCAATACCAAACACGCAGCACAGGCCAATAATGTGTGAAGTGTTTGCGACAGTAAGACCCCAGAGAGTTCCATTCCGCAGGAGGTATAACTACAAGAGAGCTAACTGGTCTATGTTCACAGAAATATTGGATGCGGCTGTGTCTACTATTGAACCAACACCAGAATCATATGACACATTCACTGCAGCTGTGAAAAAATGCTCCAGAAGATTCATTCCCCGTGGTTGCCGATCATCATATATTCCAGGTCTCACCTCAGATCTAGCTGCCCAGTTCATGGTTTATAAAACACTTTTCCAAGATGATCCATTTGGTGAAAAGACAATAGAAGCTGGTAATCAACTTATCTCATCTCTAAGTGCAGCAAAAAGAGACCGCTGGATCAAAACATTAGAAGAGCTGGACCTGAAAAGAGATAGTCACAAGGCATGGAGACTTCTAAAACGCCTCAACAATGATGCATCGAAGACCACTGGACATTCCAATATAAACGCAAACCAAATTGCACATCAGCTACTCATGAACGGGAAGGAGACTCATAAAAGTGGACAATCTAAAAAACAAAGAAAAACGAACAGAAACAGTCAGGAAGATATGAACAACCTCACTGAGCCCTTTAGTATGTCAGAGTTGGAAAAGATTATTCATGAGTGCAAAACAGGAAAGTCGGCAGGCCTCGATGACATACGATCAGAACAAATTAAGAACTTCGGATATAAAACCAAAGAATGGGTTCTACAGCTTTTTAACAAATGTATGAGCTCATATCAAATTCCGAAGGTGTGGCGGAAGACGAGAGTCATTGCGCTGCTGAAACCTGGAAAAGAAGGAAACAATCCTAAAGATTTTAGACCTATAGCACTCTTGTGTCATCTCTACAAAATATTTGAACGATTAATTCTGAATCGTATCCAGCCTGTGGTTGATCCAAAACTTATTCCACAACAAGCTGGCTTTCGTCCTGGCAAAAGTTGTACTGGGCAACTACTGAACCTAACACAGTTTATAGAGGATGGATTTGAGACCCGTTAAGCCACGGGCGTGGTCTTTGTGGACCTGTCAGCAGCATACGATACTGTTAACCACCAACTATTACTTGACAAGGTCTACAGTCTGACAAAGGCCACCGGATTAACCAAACTCATCGCTACTCTTCTTCAGAATCGTAGGTTTTTCGTTGATTTTCAAGGACAGCGCAGTCGATGGAGGGTACAAAAGAATGGCCTACCTCAAGGTAGTGTACTGGCCCCAATACTTTTCAACATTACAAACGATCAACCATTACATCCAGCTACCAGGAGCTTCGTGTACGCTGATGACCTAGCTCTAGCCTCACAGAGCACAAAGCTTGAAGTTGTAGAAAGAAATTTGTCTGCTGCTCTTGAAGGCCTATCAAGGAAGGCCTATAAGGAAAACCACTTAAGACCTAACCCTTCAAAAACTGAAGTGTGTACCTTTCATCTAAAAAAATAGGAAAGCTCAGTGTAAGTAAAAAGTAATGTGGTCAGGTATCGAACTGCAGACATGTAACACCCCAAAATATCTGGGAGTGACACTCGACAGAACCCTCACATATAAGAAGCACTGCATGAATTGCAAAATGAAGATCTCTACAAGAAATAACTTACTGCGCAAATTAGTTGTATCACAGTGGGGCAGTCAACCACAAACTATACGTACATCGGCAATGGCCCTTTGTTATTCTGTTGCAGAATATGCATGCCCAGTTTGGTACTCATCATCTCATACCAAACAGGTGGATGTAGCCCTCAATAACACCTGTAGGCTAGTGACAGGTTGCTTAAAGCCTACCCCAGTTGATAGGCTTTACCAGCTTTCGGGCATTGCACCACCCAGTATCCGGAGAGAAGTGGCTGCGAACAAGGAGAGGACCAAAGTAGAACGGGAAAGAGCTCATCCACTGCACGGCCATACACCACCAGCCCAGAGACTCAAATCCAGGAAAAGCTTCCTCAGAACATCACGGGAACTAATTGGGTCACCTGAAAAGGCAAGAGTACAGTTATGGAAACTGGGGGTTCCCAACATCTCGGGACCACTGACAGTTGCTGAGCGCTTGCCACCTGGTCATGAAGAAGACTGGAACGTCTGGCGGTCTTAAAATCGATTGCGAACAGGAGTGGGCAGGTCCAAGGAAAACCTAATGAGATGGGGTTATACTGATAATACCAGTATTAAATGCGAATGTGGAGAAGACCAAACTATGAACCATATGCTCGAGTGCCCTATGTGCCCATCATCCTGCAACAACGAAGACCTGTTTCAAGCAACACACAATGTGATTGAGGTTGCGAAGTACTGGGCCAAGTGTGTTTAAAGTTGTTGATTTACAAAATGTATTTAACTGTGTATTTTGATGTTTTTGACACGAGAATAATAATAATAATAATGGGATAGTAGGCCTAGATATTGTTCGTAAATACTGTTGTTGGTTTTGTAGTTGAACAGCAATTACTTCAGTGAAAGATAAAGTTCAGTCACTTGGATAGCAATATACTCCCTCCCATATGTGATCTGTTGTGCAACGATTCAATTTACTCAATCTGTTGAATGTCGTCTTGGTATTAGAACTTTAAATAATAAAATAATATTTACTAACTGGCATTTAATGCAAATTTTAATAAAACACCCCAAGTTTGGTTCTAAAAATATTTGAAAGATTGCCACAAAGTAGGAAGGGAAACCACTTAAATCCTTAATATTTTAAGGCTTCGACAGAAAATGTCCTCTGCTTCTATCTCAATACCTTGTCTTCATTTAGTAGACTCAATCTCTGGGCACTTCCCTAACAGATGCTCGCTAACCCCTTCATTAAAGTAATCAGATACTCAGTGTGTGAGGTGTTAGTTCTACCTAACACTTTATTAAACCTGCCTCTCTAGCAGTTATGTATGCACATAGAAATTGTAGACTCCTTGTAGATTGGCTAATGTAATACTTATCATACATTGTTCCGTGCGTCTCACATGTAGAATATCCACGCCTGCTTCCCTTGTGTAAAAATTTGTCACTGTACGGTCACTTCACTCTTGAAAAAATTAGTGACTGTTTCCGTTTCTTTATTTATAGCCTTTCCTGTCACATTGTCACCTCAGTAAACAATGCCACTCATCCCCTCCAAACAGAGACACAACAGCATAGTTTACCACTGTCTCACTTATGGCAAACATGGAAATGTTGAAGTTACGTTGATGTAAGTCACCTTTTGCTTGTTCTAGAAATGAACATAACGCAAAAAATATTGTAACAAATTGATGAGTAGAAATGTAATGCTATCGTTTTAAGTTTGTCACTAGATCAAAATTTAACATTGAGGCTTGAACTAAATGGAGTATATACAGTGGTTACAATTTTATTGCTGACAAAAGTGACTTAAACCACTGTTTATTAACAAAGCCAATGTATTGTACCATTGTGGATGACACCAGTGTTTAATAACATATGTTTGAAGAAACTTGCCTTGTATTTCTGGGCTTCCATTTCTCACAGGTCTCAAGACAGCCTAACCTTGAATTCTTTCATCAGAATCTATAGAAATCATAATGCAGTCAGTCAACATGCTGGAAGCGTTTACAAACACGATGATGCAAGTCTGACTTACACTACTTTACTCATTAAAAAAAATTGTTTCATTGTTCGTTAGAACTTCCACTGCTTATTGTTGGTAGTTGAATGAAGATTTAACTCACTTCACATTTTCTATTAGCAGAATTTTTTGTTTTTTAAAATGTTACTTGAACCTATCCATACTGCAATATGTATTTGAAAGAAAAAGAAAAAGAAAACTTCCAAATAATGCATACTAAAATGCCTTTGAAGCATTACAGACTTCGCACTTGGTTTGTCAGTCAGTGTGTGTATTCAAAATGAACAACAAATCTTGTCCAAATTTTCCATTAAAACAAGGTGGACATTTGGATTTAGGATTCCAATGATATTCTTGATAAGCCTCGCAGTCTCCCCAACAATGAATTTTCAGTAAATTGAGTCATGTTTGAACATTTTCTTGAAATCGATCCACAGTTAGAACCTTCGCTGGAAGTTTTTCATTGCTCTCTCTCTCTCCCATCACTAACTCCTAGATACCACTCAGTCATTCTTATGTCTTATTGGTACAATATCATGAACTGTTTGAATCATTTTAAATGTTTGTCACTTTTATCAAATTTAAAACAGTTTAAAATTGAAATGTTCTCCATTGTTCCTTTTCTTGAGATTCTGTTGCTTTTTAAATTGTTACAAATGAAATGGCAATGCCAGTCATGTCAAACCTTCATAAAAGATGGTTGAAGTTTAGTGCATATATTTATTTGTCCAAAAATGGCACTGGTGGTTAAGTTTGACAGACTGTCTATAATTGGAGATGTATTTATGTCAACTGGTGATGGTCAGTTTCCTCTGATAAGGTTCTTCAACTTCCAATCTTCTTTACCCAAACACATTGCGCATTTCACCAACCTTTTGTTCACTGCAGTGATGTAGCCAGTTTCCTTATTTGAGAGTGGCCTCATGCAAGAAACAATTGATACAAATGCTGGGTGGTTCCTTCAAAAGATGTCTCATTCCTTGGCACCAATTCTCTAATGATTTAATTGTTGATGAGATATTAAATCCTAAGTAAAGAACAAAAAGGAATTATGCAAAACTTAATTCTTTTGTGCTTATGTTACTGTATGTCTTTATATACTGTCATGCCTTCTTTCACTGTAAGTGATCTTCTGTTTCCTTAATAGAGTTAAGTATTATGAAAGTAAATATAATTTTCATTGAATGTACCAATTTATGATAGCAATGGACATTTGTCAACAGCATATTCTGAAAA
Source organism: Vandiemenella viatica (assembly GCA_031002005.1). Taxonomy (NCBI): domain Eukaryota; kingdom Metazoa; phylum Arthropoda; class Insecta; order Orthoptera; family Morabidae; genus Vandiemenella; species Vandiemenella viatica. The sequence goes on along the minus strand of CM061918.1, from coordinate 139,974,368 downwards.
CCAGCCACCTTGCAGTTTTTGATGTACCTGTTTACCATCCCACCCTGCATGTATAATTATTTATTATCTTCTACATATCATATATATTATATCTAATGTGTTTTTTAAATTACCCATCTTTCTCCTTCCAAATTCAATAAATGAGGTATCATTTTAAAGATTCAGTTCTCCACTTTTGTAACATCTTTAATAAAGAAAGGATATTTTCGATATTCAACCTCAAATGGCAAAATTGTAAACAATGAAGGTCACTGGTATGCAGTAGTTCAGAATCAAGTTGCTTTGCTGGCAATATTACTGCTAGATAGTGACACCACATATCGCAGATATTGATATACTGTATTTTCTAGAGTAAGGAGCTTTTTGGATATTTTTTATTCTTTTAGGGAAACATTTAATCATTTGTAATCGTCCCACATGATGTATGTTTTTTGCTATGTACCTATTTCAGTTGACATGTAAACAGTAACTACAAATAAGCTGGTTTTTCTTTCGTCCAGCTACAAATTGACAACCTCGTTATTCATCATATATCGTACATCATTCACAGAATTTTCATATGGGCCACCTAGTTTCGTGATATTTATTTTCTACACATTAATTTCTAGTGGTATTGCTTTTGACACATCCACCACCTCCTTTTGAAGCTGATAGTAAAAAACAAACCGTTGTGTGGCTGGCTCTATTATGTGCTTCGAGTTCTGTATTGTGTGAGTGCAATTTTGGGTTTTTCTGTTTGTGTAGTTTTGTTGCTACAGCGTTCCTCCTGCTTTTTTAAGTGACTGGTCTACTTTACCTAGCTTCCATTTTCTTCCTGCGCCATTATTCTGAGTTAATGATGGAATATATTTATGTACATGTTCACAATAGTTTCTCATTGTAATTTATTCTTCTGTTGCATGGGCATTCGTAGTTTAATAATTTCATTTCAAATCTTGCTTTTTGAGTTTATAAAGATTTTTACCTTCCCAATTTTTTAAAACAGTCTTCAAACTTTTCAACTCTTAATATACCATAGTCTTCTAAACTGAGATAGTGGCCAATGTACTGTTTATTGTAACGTTGACCTTAGTAATGGTTATAGTTTACAACTGTGTGAAGTGTGGAGAAACAAGCTGGTTAAGAGAGAATAGTATGTATATCACAAAACAAAAGGTAATTTTTTCATGGAATGCCTTTTGTCTACATGACAGTGGTATTGCAGGTACAAAACAGGAACAGTGTTGGTTTGGTGAAAGGCTGTTTAGATGGCAGGATTCAGCATTACTTTGTTGAGTGAAAAGAATATAATCCAGGAGAGTTGAGCTAAGATTTAAACGGAATCACAAAAAATCATAGGCATGATTTCTGTCACAGGCTGTAATCTTTGCCTCCCTTGGATTCTTGTTTTGGTAGAGGATAATGGTACAGAATCATTGCTTCATCACTTGTAAGGATAGATACTATTATTTTTGCTTAGTGGTCATGCAGATCGGTTACTTGTTATTCCTTTTGAATGGAGACAGAAGTTGGAGCTCCCTTCTTGTGCTGATCTTGCTCATGAAAAATGCAGTGCGTCCAAGTACTTGAGAGATCTAACCTTGCCGAGATTAGCACTTCACAGTCGAGTACCGAGATGTTCTCTGTCAGCACTTCGTTGGCAGCACTGTACACAGCCTGTTTTTGTTCTCTCAGCCCAACCAAAACTGATAGAAAATTAAGCATAAAATTAACTGTGCACACCATTTAAGTGCCGCTTTATTACACTTGCTTACTTCCTCTTCCAAAAACCTGTTACCACATCGGTTTTCTATTGTTCTCTTCGTGGGTTGACCAATATACCTTCTTCCTGTAGGGCAGGCTGCAGGGCAAGCTTTGGAAATCTGTCATTACCCATCCTTAGAATGTTCTACCAATTTTCCCGATTTGTTGGGAAATTCTATCATTCATAGATGAACTATTCAGTTGTTCCCTTGTTTCTTCATTCCTCCTTCTGTCATTCAGGGAATATCATTTTATTGCTCTTAGAAATTTCATTTTGGATGATTCTTGCATTGTATTTTATTTACCCATGTTTCACTGTTATACTGCCACTGTTTTATAAAATTTGAGTCAGGTCTCCTCTCAGGCTTTACCTTTCAGTGTTTGTCAAATTGTTCCACACGTGTATTGAAATTAGTGAAGTGTCTTTGTTAAAAGATAGTTCACAGCTGAGGTTGGTAAAGCTTAAGACTTGTTCTATTGGTTGATTTTCAATTGCTGTTTGACTCTGATAGGATATTTCTCTTGTTGTGCCATAACTTTGTATGAGATCACTGCAGTCTTCGTTGCACTGGGAGAAAAACATTCCATTGTGAGGAACCGAATCACTTGACAGTACTCAATTTTTAAACAGTGTGTGGTGGGTGAATGTAGCGCTCTGGCCTCGCGTTTAGGACGCGAGTTCAAATCCACATTCAAATTTTGGTTTTCCACAGTTTCCTGAAATCACTCCTGGATAATGCTGGATGGTTCTTTCAAAAGAAAGTGGTTGAATTCCTTCCTGTTCCTTACCCCTCCCTCCCCACTTTTCCCTTCCCCACCTCTAATAAAACTGCACCAATGAGGCATAAAACCACAAGAGATGAAAATTAATTTTTAATATAATGTGGAATAGTGCAATATGTCTGGATCAACTGAATGCCAACAATAAGTTCCTGCACATTGGCTCCTGCTAGTTTCATGTAACCCACTCAGAGATGTCATTACCATATATTAATTTCTTTACCCTGAAGCACATCTGGGGCAGAAGTTTTGGCACCGGTCTTGTATAAGTTGCATTCTCTCTCTCTACTCGATGCATTTGCCGTAATTGCTTTGTGATGGTAAATTATTTTTGGGGTTTTATATCATAGTTTTGATACCCAGATTGTGTAAAGCAGCTGGAAAAACAGCCTCAGTTTCTTTATTATTAATTTCTGCAGTTTGTCTTTCCATTCCATCAAGGAGCGTATGAATTAATATATGGTATTACTGTTACATAATGATAATATTAATTTCAGTATAAGGGTTCATAAGTTTTCTCATGTTCAGAATGCAGTATGCAGTTTGAAATGTATCTAGAAATTGTCTGGGCCTATTGTCTACTGTTAATTTTTAAGTACCCTGAAACTGCTTTGTTGATTACACTTAATACTAAACAGTTCAGCCTGTAGATTCACTGGGACAGCAGCATATGGCTGCTCAACATTCACAGCAGCATATGGCTGCTCAACATTCACAGCTAAGCAAATGTAAATGAAAGAATTTAAAATTAAAATCTGTAAAGGCTGGAAGGAAATTATACTCAAAGAATCTAAGATACAAATTATAATAGGGGAAACAGGTGTATGGGGAAATTGCCAATGGAGCCCAATGGGTCATGTAGTCACCACCATTGATACTACAAACAGGCATTTACATACCTGAACCTGTCTGTCCTAGACCTGAGGTCACAGGCTTATACCTAATATTTTTATATTCATCATTAAAAGGTCTTTTTTATTAGTCACTCAAACATACTCTCGGCTTTTTTAAAACTACAGTCAAACCATGAACCCTTTGATATTTCAGGCACATAATATTTTATAATAATTAATAAATGAGGCCATACATACATACAAATTTAATTCATTTGAAGGATAAGTACTGGGTGTGAAAGGTGCTCATTACCTTACTCAGTTTAATTACTTTGTAATATCCCTTATTGGGTACAGCTGCAGCTTGATTGCCATTTTTACTTATTAAAGATAAATTTTTATATGAGATTAAAATTCATCAGTTTTGACAGGTTTGTATTAATTGGACTGGGAATAATGCCTAAGGTTTATTTAACTTTAAAACAATAATTAATGAATGGTTGTATTTGGAATGAAAGTAACAGGACACAAAGCACTTGAACTGTGAGCGCATAATGCATTTGGCTCAGTTTTCACTGAAAGTTTGATTACAGGGTTAGTTTTGCTGTAGATATTGCACATGGATGGATTACCACATTGATGGTGGGTGAGGGGCCTCGCATAGGCTGTGTAGAATGGATGTCTTGGGATTGCCTGGTTAGAAGGTAGCTGTGAATATAGTGAGATTCCACCCTAGTGTTTCTGAGTACCACCACTGGTGCACGTTTTGTCCTGGTGCCAATTTCATTCCTCTCCGAGTTGAATCACCAATCTTCTCAGTATTTTTTTGAATGTTCGGTATGGAGATTCCTTGACCTTAGGGTGCAACGAGATGAGGAGTGTGCAAGCCCATTTCAGGACTACCGCTCGGAAAATGTCATGAAGTCCATTCTGTAGCTTGAGGAACATGTTTATGATATGCAGTATGGCACGCAGCAACACCTGCTGTTTTGTGACTGGTAATACCTACCATGCCCTGTGTCATACCTCCATGAACACAAGGCACTTTTTCTTTAAATTGTGAAACATTGCAGTCTTTATTCTCTTTTGCAGGCACTTTTTCAGAACTAAATTCGGGAAGACGACGGTACAAATCTCTGTTTGGGCATCCAGATTTGGGTTTTCCATGGTTTCCCCAAATCACTCCAGGCGAATGCCAGGATGTTTCCTTCAAAAGGCCATGGCCGAATTCCTACCTGTTCTTTGTCCCCAATCCCATCCTGCCTCTAATGACCTCGACGTTGATGAGGCGTAAAGCCCAGGCAAAAAAAAAAAAAAAAATCTGAACTACAGGGTGCCTGCCATTGTGTGCTCGCAGAATATTAACTGCACTTTATTCTACTTACCCCTGTTTTTATCAATTGAAAGCATAATGAAAATTCCTGTTAAAATATTTAATTTTAACTTTATTCTCTTTTAAGTGTTTCATGAGTTTATATGCATTTTATCTAGTTTCTGCTCAAAATTATTTACCAGATTACCTGCAGTATTTTTTGTGTAATGCCACAATTGAAAAACGGGTAACAATAGTAAATGTTTGCTGGGAATTGTGAAAAGTAAACAAAGGAAACTGAAAATATAAAGTAACATTGTTAAATTTTATCTCAATATTATTGGGCTATTGCAGTTTAATTTGATTATAGCAGTCTGTGCGTCCCATCCACGTTATATTTTAAATTGCTTGTATATATTCACGACATAACAGACGTAATCGTGTATGGTGAGGAAGAAATGTCCCAAAGACAAAATAAGTGAGTATAGGTAGCAACAGTTCACAAAATTAAGCTTACTGATTATAGTGATTAAATTGTATTGAGACAGCTCAAAATAATTGTGTATGGATACAACATTTCACAAAATTGATATCAAAGTGTTTACATGTGAGGACTTGACTTCTATTTAATCTGCTGTTTTATATTTTTATTAATTGACCTTTTTTCTTTTCAGGTGATTAATTGTGTACACCTGACCAATTTGTATCCAGTGCCATTGGATTGGATAAAGTAACTCCACGAAGAGTTAGTTTCTGCATTTGATGATGTTTTTAATACATGAATATAGTGATCATTTGTGGAAATCTATTTTCCACTGTGCTATGACAGACTGAAAAGCTAGTGTTTTAAGTTGTATATATCATAATGAGAGGGAAAATTGTCTTAGGCAATGAAAATAAGGATAGGTATGCAAAAAGCAGAAAATCTTAAACTGAAATGCTTCACTCTGATGACTTTTTTTTAATGGAAAATATTTTTTGAAGATCTGAAAGGGACAGGAAGCAAACCGTGTAATACCAGTATTTTTCACGATATTTATTTTTACTGGCAAAGCCATAATTTCTTCTTTTTTGCAACTTCTTGCCTTCACGACAGTTTTCAAAAACTCGCAGTGTAATTAATAGAAATTAGGAAATATGTTTTGAAGTCTTCTACTAGGGAAGCTTTACTTGGCTAGTATCACAGCGATCACATCCGCTAAGTGTCCGTTTGCAACATTAAGGTGCGATACCAAAACTTTTGTTACCATATTTTTTTGTTTGTTGATCGCAGCCACTGTCATCTGTGGTTTCCTTCCTAAGTTTCATTGCCATAATGCATTTCCTTGTGTATATATTGTAAATAAGATACATTTTATATAAAATATTTATTTCTCATATTTATATAGAATTTTACATGAATGTTAGTCCTAAAAAACTAGACGTTAATAAATTATTTATGTACATTTATGACAGCTCATGAAAATATATTTACAAAATGTATGGTGTGATAAAATGTGTACTGCTGCTTAACAACAACCAACTTGTACAAAAAATATAAATAAGATGAATATTGTGCATAGTTCATCGTATTGTTACTATACGAAAACAAATGTTTTGCTTTAAATATACCGAAAGAGTTCAGCAAAGATTTTAAGTTCACAAAAGATTAATAATTAGTCTTATTTACAGCACTTGTAAAGAGTCTGCAAAGAAACTATATTGGGGCTATAGTATGAAAATTTGATTGAATTTAGTCAAGTGTAAAGGATACTAATAAATTAATGCTGTTGATAGTTGTAAAATTGAGAAAAATAATTCAAATATTTGTATATGTTTTTTTTTAAAAAAAAAATACATCTCACTGTTTTATGAAATAACAGGATTTAATGGAAAATGTTTTGACGAGCAATAAATAATGTGCACCAGTGAATGATGTATCATCACTCTCTCTTTCTCTCTCTCACACACACAACATGAAGGAGATTGTTTCAACAAATTGGCTGGACCAATAAAAATATGAATATTTCCATTATTTCACAGGTCTACTGTCCAGCATACTAATGATGTATTTCAAGACATAGCTTATGAAATGTGTTTTTTTTTATGTTACCTGTGAATATTAAATTTTCAATTTGTCTCTCACTTTGGTAGTAACTTCTGTATGAGAGATTTGAATGGAACAGTTGTCGGTAATGATGAGGGGTCCAAGGATGCATTGTTTAACAAGTAATATCATTTCAAAGGTGGCTTAAGCCACAGTGATGTTAAAAGATGGCATATTCCACATAATAGTTGAAAAATAATGAGCCATTTTGACCCTGGTGAATTGTCTCTGCATCATTGCTTTTCAACTGTTGTGATGATAATATATTTGAAATAAAAATTACTACTTTCCTCATCGGTTTCTCTTAGTGACAGGCTTGGCAATGAAACAGTATCAGTCACTGTGACTGATTATGTCATGAATTTGAACAGAAGTACAGTAGTTCTATCAGTTTGAAAATTCTCCCGTACTTCCGATCTGTTACATTTCGTGTAACATTTTCTTGCGATATTTTTCCCTTTCTATACAGTCGGAGCCCAGTTAACAGTACATAACTTGGGTCCTATAGTGTCACAGGGTGAAGTGCTAGACAGCTGAACGGAACAGCATCGTCAGCAGCACAGTGAAGAGAGACCGGAAGCTGGTGGGGGGGACGACCGCAGAGACGGCCGCGGTCGGCAGGTTTCCGACGTTGAAGAGCACCGTGCGGCGGCCCAGTGGCTGCACTGGCCGGAAGTTGTGCGTCAGGAGTCCGTCCTGAGAGCGCATCTTACGGAAGGCGTCCACCTGTAACAGAAAAAGTCGAATGTTATTTTCTCTTCTTCTCGTGTCGATGACAGAATCAAATATGACGAAGTTTTTCCACCAGTGCGATGGCTTTGTCAGTAGCTGATTGGTAGTCAAATTGGGATACATTCACCCCAATTTGTGGACATGACTACAGATGTACCAAAGTTTCTCTCTCCCCACACGAGCATGTGGTATCTGGCTGTTCTCCCTGGTATCCCCAGGAAGTAATAGTATCTTTGGAACAGCCAACTCGAAACCTATTTAGTGACTTCCATATGGGCCATGGTTGTTCAGACCCAGGTGGTAGACGGTCTTTTGGCTTGAACCACTCGATGTCATGTCTTACACTCTTATACTAAATTATTTTTCCACTTATTTTAAGGGATACATCCCCAGAGTTCCTTTGAGATCCGATAAAAACTGTTTTGTGTGACACCACACCAACTTTAAAAACAATTTTTAAATTTCAGGTTCGAATTTTTTGGTCAGCAGTTGTCCATTCAGAATTGGTCCAGTGCCATTTGATAAGAAATATTATGGGCTTTCAGAATATGATCATTTACTTCAGCCGATTTCCCTATCGTTATGGAGATATTTGCAAAAAGAAATAAAATAGTTTCAGTGTAAATTTTGCTTCAGGAGAAAGATGAAGAAGAGGTAGTAATTTTTTCAATCCAAATGTAGACAGTGTTTTTCTATTTGTTTTAAGTAATAAAGAATTGTGGAAATTACCCATCATCCATCATAGTTTAAGTCTGAGATGAGTGGAAAAACATATACAGTATTTCAGTTTTGCAACTTATTCGTGTGATAAGGAACGAATCATAGGGTTTGATAGGTGTGCATATGCTGAAGTTTATGACATGGCAATTTCTTTTGTTTTAAAGAGCACTTGTTCAAAGTTTCATCAAGATTAGATAAAAACTGTGGTTTTATTCGTCACCACACCAACTATAAATCATTTTTTAAATTTCAAGTTCAAATTTCTCTGCACTAACTATCCAACTGAAACCAGTCCAACTAAAATAAATACTAAATTTTATGGGCATTCAGAGTAATACAATTCACTTTGGTTGATATCTGTACCATTTGAGATATCTGAAAAAAATAAGCATTGCAAATTAAATTATTATGAAGGGGATGTTCGGGGAGAGAGGGTGGTCTTTTTTTTCCAGAAATCTTAGCATGTGCACATACATTTCACTGAAGTTTCATTGTAATATCATGAATGATACGTGAACGCATACAAGACAAACATTCATGTTTACTTGTTAGGTTTGTTCCTTGCACCGACCTGTCTGTGTGACAGCAGGATGGGTGTCTTGAACTCGATCCAGGTGACGACTTCGGAGCACGGCGGCGTGGTGAGCGAGCCGTTGTACGTGAAGTAGAGTTCTGTGTTTTCTGGCAGCAGAGAGGCGAGCTGCACCCCGCGAGCCAGCAGCACCTTGGTGTCGGGCGCAGTCACCGCGGGCAGCTGCCGCACGATCTCGGAGTACACGGCGTTGTCCGGCCCGTACACCTGTCGTCATCACGTACTGAGCACTCTTCAAACCTCTGTCGTTACAGTGGTATTAAATCTACAGCTAATTTTACATGACTGGTCCCGGTAGGTGGGGAACAATAATCGTTGTTTTTGATTAAAGGGAGCAGAAAGAACCACTTGTTGAAGACTTGTAAATATCTTTGATAATAAGCTTAACTGGGCAGGTGGTAAGAAAAGCTTTCAATATCATTGATTTACTGGAGAGAGTGATGAGGCGATGTATCAGAGAAGTGAGAGAAATAGGTCAAAATATTTGGTCAGTGAGGACGCATAAAGGAGGGCAGCTACTTTCTTTTGCAGAAATTACCACAGGAGCCAGTCAGTAACAGATATGATAAAGGAGCTGGAAGGGGAGTCATTGGAGGGTAAAGAGAGTGCTGGAAGTGTACAAGACATGCGTTAGTGATGAGACGTGGAAAGATATTGGTCAAAGAATTAGGTATAGTGCATGGAAGGGAAAAGATGACCACAAACTGCCTCTCTATTTACTTCATAAGTGAGTGGTAAAATTTTCTTTTGTTGGTAAGGGAGTCACTGATTGTAATAAATTATAAAGGAAAGTGATGAATAATTTACCAAAAATGCTGAAAGGATTTAAAATTAAAATTTGTAAAGGTCAATGGATGATGTTAGTAATAGTAATGATAAAGTGGTAAATGGATGTCAAGAGAAATTGCCACTTGGCATGCACTACTTTGCAATCTATACCTATAAAATGCAAGTCTTGGTTATGGTGTTGCTGTCACACTACATTGTGACATCGTGCTGTGATTTCACATTTTTCGCCTTCGTTGTCCAACTTATAACTGGAGATGATGCCGAAGAAAATAGCTTAGCTTTGGAAGAAATGGATTATTCTGTCAAACCAGCTGAGAACTTCCTGATTCCGTGCTTTTTATAACCACTTTTAGCAATAAAATTCTAATTCCATACATATGAAGTCACGGGTAACAGCTTGTTTGTTTATAAATATTGTCATATGCTAATTCCAGATTTTGGAGTGACTAAAGCTTGTAGTAAGTTTATAGCCCGATGGAACCCAGAGCTCGCATTCATCTTGTACTAACTAACCAGTGCTCATTTATGGAGCAAATATCTTTTCTGGTGTGAATGAGAAAAAAATCTAATTTGGTTAACATGTTTATCAGTGTTACTAAAAACTAGATTCAAATTATCTGTGTATTTAACATCTTGTAGTTACTTGTACTTGTATTCAACCTACATACCTTGATTGCACCACCGGTAAGGTCAATTTTCTCAACTTTCAAAAATATTCTGGTTGAAATCCATGGATGTTTCACACTCGTACAACAACAAAATTTGAGAATTTTTTTCGCACACTGCCCTTTCTCAGAAATAATAAACATCTTACTTTTATTTGAATAAGCCAATTATCTAAGTCCAAAAGTCAGTTCTGCTGTTACTGCATTTAATACCCAGTTTATGTACAGCAATGATCCAAAACAATTCATTAGAAAGCTCATGATATCATCAAAAGTCATTAACAACATAGAACCTAGCATATTACACCCCAACTGTGCCACAAGTGGTGATTTTAGTGTTGGTTCACATGGTGATTTCCAGGGGAAACAGACAGGTGGAAATATTTTTAGTTAGACTAGTGAAAGGAATGATCACTTACTGCATATAATGGCACAGATTATTTACTGCCAAACTCTCTGACCGTTCTGTTTTGCTGATTGTAACAGGAAGCTTAACTTGTAACAAAAGTTATTATATAACACTAGCCTCGTACACGCGACTTCGTACGCGTGGATTAAGAATTTTTTTGCCAGAATTAAATATAGAAAGTTGTTGGTAACGAAGGATTGGCCCCAAACAATATCGAGTCGGAATAATATGACAGGAAAGCTATCACTATATCACTGTACCATCGAACCTGTCTCCTGAAGACAAGAAGACAATGAATTTCCAACATATTTCTGTCACCATTCGATAAGGTCTCAAAATTTTGTGACTACAGCTGTTAATCATACTGGAAAAAATATCCTGTGCCCTTCATACAGATTTCCTTATAAAACTCCATCACAACGATATAGCCATTTAGTCGTCAAAACGTAACAAAAAGACAGAGACTTACTTCCGTATTTATAATAATATTACTGTGGTTCACATACACTGACTGCGAACAACACCTAAGGGATCATTATAACGTAAAAAAGTGTACACCTGCAACATTGCAAGACTACCTATGATTTGCCTCGTTTTGCACCACTAACTTTCTAATATCTACAGTTTAACATTCAATCTGAATAACCTACGGCTCAGGCCTGACTCTTACCATGAAAAACAATTTTTAAAAATCTTAGCCTCCACGGAGATTTGAACCGGAGACCATGACGTTCATAAGCAAGTGCTTTAACCACTGAGCTGCCAGTCCACTACACGGAAACATGGTACGGAGATGTCCATATCCAACGTGTCTGTCTATCGCCGTATTTCGAAGTTATGAGACAACATGTGTTATTTATACAGATAATTTTTCAACCAAATGTAGACAGTATTTTTCTCCTTGTTTGAAAGGATAAGTGTGCAAAGTTTCATCGAGATTGGATGAAAACTGTGGATTTGTATGAAAAACAAACATACATTCATCTTTATATATAAAGATGTTCCTTCATTTTTTTCACGTACAGACACAACTTGTTACATAGTACAGATATGGATGTGGATTTGCACTGTAATTTTGTGTTTACCTAAAAGTAGGTAGGTAAGCGTTAACGTTCTGGCCTTGCATTCGGAGGTCATGGGTTTGAATCCCCGACTGGCCATCCAGATCTCAATTTTCCCTGGTTTCCTCAAATCACTCCAGTTGAATGCCAGGATGGTTGCTTTAAAAGGCCATGACCGAATTTATTTCCGCTCCTTGCCCTGAATCCTTTTCGCACCTCTAGTGACCTTGACATCGACAAGGCCATGAACAAAACAAAACTCTTTTTATAAAAAAAGGGGAGGGGGGACTGACTCTGAAATGTGCCACGACTGTAACATTTGTAGAGCATCTTGTTTACTGTCTCATAATATCAGGGAATTGCTTGCAGTTCATTGGAGAGAGTCATCACCTTCTATGGGCTGGCCATCCTGATTTGAGTTCTCCACAGTTTTACTGGATTGCTGCGAGGGAATGTTAGGATTATTCCTTATGATAGCCCAGGGATGACTCGTATCTTATGCTGTATATTCCTTCTGATACATAAATGTTTACACATTAGGATAGGTGCAGTACACCCTCTCCGCTCACTAAGCAGTCAATCACAAAGTAATAGTAACAGAAGTGGACAGTAATTAGCTAGAGATATGTTAACAGTGCTTCCATATGACAATAGTAATGGGGCTGTGTAATATAAAACGATATGAATTTCATTAACTTACCTCATAGAACAATGCCACAACCGCAAGTCCGTCCTTGAAGTTGAGAGCGTTGTTAAAGTTGCCATAGTCTGTCTTGTAGAACACCATGTGTAGCTCCAGGGGGAAGCTGTCAACATATACAACATGTGTTTCACTTAATTACTAACCAAGTATGATGGAGCTTAAATCCTGGTGGCCATTTGCCTTCACATCTAGACTTTTAACTTTAAAGTCATTCACCGTTCCAGGTAAAGTTTTCAACACCTCCCTCAGTTTCTGATACCCTTACCTATATCTGAAAAATGACCCACTCTCTTGTGCCTGAAATTGAGTTTAAGTGTGTGACGGAATCGAGATCCTCAGCTTGAAACCTGGTGTTGGCTAAAATTTGTACAGTCCTACACCTTGATATAATGTGATTATAGAGATACTGGGATACTCCACAGATTGGATTTGATGTTGAACTGTATGTCTCACTATTATCAAATGTTATCCCAAGATACTTACATTTTAAGTCTTCAACAGGCAATATTCCTTGCCTACGCTATAATCATAATCAACCTTTAGTTTTTTTATCTGTGTACCCAATGAGCTGACTCTTCTTTGCATTCATTGTCACTATTATCAGACACCTTTTTGAATAATCCTGTATATTCGTAACATCATATTTCTTCACTACCAATATTTTGTAAGTATAAGTGAAGATGGGAACACCGAGTGTCGTGGGTGAGTGGTTAACGCTCTGGCCTCACATTTGGGAAGACGACGGTTCGAATCCCAGTCCATCCATCCAGATTTGTGTTTTCCATGGTTTCCCCAAATCACTCCAGGTGAATGTTGGGATGGTTCCTTCAAAAGGCCGTGCCCAAATTCCTTCCCATTCCTTGCCCCGAGTCCCTTTCTACCTCTAATACCTCTAATGACTTCGACATCGACAAGGCGTAAAACCATAAATAATTTTTAAAAAATATGCTGGGACCCTGTAAAAATCAGATTTGATTTTGAACTGTATGCCCTCTTATTATCAAAAGTAATCCCAAGGTATTTACATTTAAGTCTTCAACCAGCAATTCCTTACCAATTCTGTATTCATAATCCACCTTCAGTTTTTTTTTTTATCTGTGTACGCAATAAGCTGATTTTTCTTTGCATTCATTGTCACTATTATCAGATGTCTTTTTGAATGATCCTAATACATTTATTCACTGCCCATATTATGTAAGTATAAGTGAATATAGGAACAAAATACATGCTGTGGATTATTGCTTTCACTGTCTGTAGAAAAGCTTTGCTCCAAAATAGGCTACTTACATGTTTTAGCAATATATCTCCTTGTCCCCATATTCCACTTTAATCCATTATATTTCTCAGATATATTTTTTTAAATAACCCTATTTAATTGTTCTCTTTACAACATAATTCTACAAGATGATATATATATATATATATATATATATATATATATATATATATATATATATATTGGCTGTAACTAAATACCACATTAAAATTAATACCATGTCGTCCCAAAACCTCTCCATGTATAACTAATTGCCATTGGATTTCACATTGTTAAACAATCCCCCAAAAATCCATAAACTTGTTTCTCCTGCCACCTTCTACGTTATCTCATGCCTGACGGTGACACGTACTGCTGGAGTGGTTACCTGCGGTTGTTGATGGTGTCCTCGCTGCCGACGGAGTCGTTGGCTCCCCAGTGGAAGTGGAGCTGTGCGAACATGTACTCCCCCTGCAGCGGACCTCCGGATATCGTGGTGGGCTCGGACATGTTCAGCTCCAACATCACTGCATGTTAACAACAGGGTTAGCCAAGGTTGTTCTCTGTCTGTGGTACTGATGGCACATATTGAGGAAGTCAACAAAATGTGGCAGATGAATTTAACACAAAATTTCTTTGCAGATACCGGTAACCTAACTACTGTTCATGCAAAAAGCGGTGCTGTTTTTCACACCGTATACTCAATGTAAGCAAGTTCAGACACAAAATTGTTAAACCATTATCAGATGCTACAGCTTATTGAAGCCTTTAAGGGAATTCAGAATCTGATAAATAATTGACACTATTGTTTTCTGTATATTGAATTAAATGCATTAAATGAAACAAAACTCATATATCTCAAAAAATGCCATTAAATTAAAATATCTTGATATAACATTAGACTGAATTTTTTAGTAAATATTCAGTGATACTAAATATTTCCACTTTGCCTCCATGTGATAACAGTTTTGGGTATCTAGAACACTAAATATCATTCTTAAAACCAATAATATTACCAAATACTGATTACAGGTAAGTTACTTAGCATCCAAAAACTATAAACAATTTAAAAAATTTATGCCTCATCAACATTATTAGAGGTGGGAATGAACTGTAGCAAGGAAAGGGAAAGAATTTGGTGATGGTCTTTTTGAAGGAACCATGTACAGGGCATATACTGGCGATGAGGCATGGAAAGATATTACAATAGGTATGAAAAGTAGTGCATGGAAGGGAAAAGATGACCATGACCACAAGCTGGCATTCGATTTCAGGCACAAGGGTGTGGGAAGATTTCACTTTTTTAGGTAAGGGTGTCAGGGATTGGAATGAGTTTCCAAGAGAAATGATGAATAATTTACCAAAAACTTTGAAAGAATTTAAAGATAAAATTTGTAGAGTGCAAATCTAGGTAGGTGCAGGATAGGGGGAAGATGGGTGTATAGGGAAATTGCCACCGGAGCCTGTGCTCCATTGCAATTAAATTAAATCCTGGCATTCCCCAGGATGTTTTCAGAAAACTGTAATCTGAATGGCCAGAACAGGGTTTAAACCTGAGTCCTTCTGAATTCTAGGTCTGAGCATACCCCACTCACCCATCACACACAGTGTACGAATCACAGTGTTGACTAAAAATCCATAAACAATCCCTGTTATAATATTGAACGCAATACCCAAGGACTTTTGTTAATTCATAGTTTGAAGAACATAAAATGAATCACTTGTTGTTCTAGTGCTGGGCACGAAGTTGGAAAAGGTTTCAAAATCCTTCAGTTGTTGGAGAGAGTGATGAGGGGATGTACGAGAGAAGTAAAGGGATTGGGTTACTAAGCTTTGGTCAAATCATTGCTCGAATATGGTAGTGTAGTATGGGACCCACATTTTGAGAATCAAATACAGGAGTTGGAAAGGCTGCTAGATTTGTTTATGGAAATTATCGCAGAACACATTCGGTAACAGATATTATGAAAGAGCTAGAATGGTATTCATTGTAAGACGGAGAGGATGAGGAGGTAATTGGTGTACGAGGATGATTATATGTGGAAAGATATTGTTGTAAGAATTAAAAGTAATGCATGGAGGGGAAAAGGTGGCCATGACCACAAGCTGGGGCACAAGGGTGTGGGAAGATTTTCTTTTGGATGTAAGGGGCTCAGGGATTGGATTAACTTGCCAAAAGGATGTTGAAAGAATTTGAAGTTGAAATTTGTAGAGGGCAAAAATAGGTGACTACAGAGAAGGCAGAATTGGGTGTGTAGGGAAATTGCCACCAGAACATGTGCTCTGTGGCAATTAAATTAGTGATTCTGAGTAACTTTCTCACCTTCAGTCTTATTCCATTTTTGTACTAAGAGAAGGAAATCGTCTTTTACATAAAAAAAATTACTTTTGAAGCAGAATCTCTTTGTTTAGATTTAATGCTGTGAGATTTTTGAATAAAAAATTTATTTTCCATGTTAGGACATTCAATAAACCATCTACAGTGAATGTAATCCCATTCTGTTCAATTTTTAATGACTAATAATTTTTGTTCCTGACATTGATATTGATGTCAGCAAGAAACTAAAGTGATCCTGATTTTCTACTAAAAAGAAAAGTACTGTATATGTACTGTGCTAGCATTGAAAGTAAACCTATATTTCTAAACAGGTTTTTTTTTTTTTTGTTAGGAGTACTTATTCCACAAATAGAGGATTTTACAATAACTGTAGCGTCGCAATTTGATCATGGATTCGAGATATTGCACCTCAAAATTGATATGGTTAGGTTTAGGTTAAAATGCAGAAAAATTTCACCAAAGCCAAATCTGATGATTTATTATGTAGAATTTTTCGATATGTCGCTTAGTACAATAATTAAGGTGATTTGTTTGAAATGTGGCCTGTACCATAATTTAAATTCTCGCTAAGGTCACAAGGAGCTAAGCGCAATGTGTATTTTGTTCTCTACCTAGTGATAGTGGGTGGTTAGGTTGAAATGCGGCCTGAACCAAAAGATAAAAGTCAAAGAGAATATAAACGCCATAGGCACAAGGAATTACAACTTTAAACTAATTTTCACAATCTATATCTCGAGAACAAAACGAGATTATTCTCCACTTTCGATTTATTTCGTCGAGTAATATAATAATGCATCATCAAATTGCGGCGGTGCGGTTATGATAGAGCTGCCCATAAATGATTTTTAAAAAGGATGGTATTAATATCAGAATAGCAATAACCAAATGTACCCAATTCCCGCCCCCCACCCAAAAATGAACCAGCTAACTTTAAAAAAAAAAATCGTTTCTAAACTTAATTTGAATTTCTATCGTGATGGAACAGACAGTCTTGGGTGGCAAATGTTGCTCCCCCACCTATACCTACCCTTTATGAACTGCAACTTTAAACTCCTTCAGTGTTCTTGGCAGCGTGTCCATTATTTCCCTTGGTAATTTATTGTAATCTCTGGCTCCATTAGCAACAAAAGAAAATTTTCCCACTGTATTTCACCAGAAATCAAGTGCCAGCGTGTGAATATGGTCCTCTCGTCCCCTCCATGTAAAACTCTTAATACTTTTACTAATATTCAGTGTTTGGAACACAAGCCTTTACGCAAGTGGTATCTGGACTTGACATAATTCAGAAAAAGTGTATTAAAATCTTTTGCTGTAAAAATTTGCAAAGATTCAGAAGCGAAACAAAAACGTTCCAAAAATGATAATTGGAGGAATAATTTTACAGATAAAACCTACAAAAAGCAGATAAAATTGTAGATAAAATCTTGAAACTTTGGACGGAAATGACAAAGATTAGTATCAGATAACTGGAAACGCAGGTCGCGAGGGATATGTTGAGATGAAGAGGTTAGCTCAATTTAGGAACTAGTCGAGAGACTTAAAAATAAATACGTTAACTGCTACATTGGAGCAGGGTTGCATTGTGAAACTGAAGACGATCTTGCGGTTCAGCATAATATTCCAACAAAACCACGCTCGAGGATTTGAGGAAAGTGCCTACAAGGATCGAGTTTCCACAATGTCAAGCACTCTGATATGAGGAAGTCGTACCTGAGTCGTACTTCCTCACAAACTATACAGAGCAGTAGTATCCAAATAAGGAATATAATCACGGTGTTCAATAATTAGTAGGTACATGCTTGAGGGTCGAATACTACAATTGTTCTGCGAATATTCGTAAAACTGTCATCAACAATAAGGAATACTTGGAAAAGCGACCTGGTCCACCGCGCGGACTAATACTACGGTAGTCAATCGCAAGACTTTTATTTTCAAGCAGTAATGTACTGTAATGAGCTACGCCAGGACGCTCCGTGGTTCGGATTCCACGTTAATCTGTAGGTCCCAGAGGAAAGGAACTGGCCGTCCTACCTCTGACACAATGGCTTAGTATGCCTCCTTCTGGAGGATCCAACCAACCTTCGGGTTGTGGACTAAGTTAAGTTTTATGTACTGTAATACACTATGAACCAGAATGACATTATGAATTGGATGAAATCCACTATCGACCATTCTAGCGGTCTAGGGTGTATTCCAATCTAGGTACTGCTTGAATATTATACGTCTTGCAATTGACTATCGCAGTATTAGTCTCAGGGGGGGGGGGGGGGATGTAGTTACAGCGGAATACCGATCTTCCTTTAAAAACCCATCATAAGAATGCCATTAAAAAAGAAAGAAAGAAATTTGCTTGTTACAGCATAGTGTGGTAAATTTCGGAACGTTATCAGATTTTCTTATACCATCCCATATATCCCGCAAAAGCATAATATATTTAGAATTCTTTTGAATTTCGTAAGTGTTGCGCAGATAAAAAGAAAACCTTTGATCATCCACAAGGAGAAAATCGGTTTTTAAGTGTACGATTAACATTGTACTACTCATAGTCAGAAACAATACACAGATTACTCTCCGCCGCGTGCAAAGATATTATTTGTGACGTCTTGTTCTTATCAAGCATAAAAGTAATTGATATCTCAAGAGAAAAACTTCAATATTTAAGCAAAAAGTATATAAGTCGTTATCATTCCTGGACTAATAATATTCACAATGTAATAATTTGGATACAAGTAATAGGATATCTGTGGCGTATTTTCGTCAACGCGTTATTAGTATGTCGTCACGTGCGCCATGTTTGCGATGCCATTACTTCCCGCGCCAAAAATTAGTCCTGCCAGTATCCGACACTTAATCGTCATTAAAAAAATATGGGTACCAGAATTATGATAGGATCATCAATGGCGAATCTATTAGCTGATAAATTCTGATGGTCAGCGTTAGTTTAATCAGCTATGATAAGCTACGGCATCCAAGAAATAGACAAAGTTCTATTTTTAACGTCGAAACTTAAATGTTAAAAATAGCGTTGTGCACTTTAGGTAAGTTTCGGCAGTAATTAAGGGGTAAAAGCTTTTAGCTGATTAAATCCTTTGAAAAAAATAACGAGCGTAGTGCATATACGGTAACGTTCTGACGTCTCATTTGAGAGGACGCAGGTTAGAATCCCCATCCGGGCATCCAGATTTTTGTTTTGCATGGCTTCCAGAAATTACTCCAGGCGAATGCCGGGATGGTTCCTTCAAAAGGTCGTGGCCGAATTTCTTCCCGTTGCTTGCCCCAACCGTTCACCGCCATAGCGACCCCGATATTGACGAGGCGTGAAGCCATAAGCAAGGAAAAATCATGGTTCAGCCCCACCAGTGAGAAAGTTTCACCTTTCTCGAATTTTCCAGATGGGTATGAAATGTGGAGGGGCATGATTCATAAACACCAAATTATGAGCCAAGATCCTGGGACTAATCTCAACCTCTCCGTAGCGCGTATGCAGTGATGGCATGCGTCATTTTCTGTGCCGATTCAAGTGTCAAATGGGGACGTTAAACCTTGCGTCCCTGCAACATTAAGCCTGAACTGACTGGCATAGCTAACGTGACCATACGTCCCGCTTTCAAACTGTTTGTCCCGGGTGAGAGAAAAATGTCCCGCTTTCGCAAACAAAACGACAATTTAATATACCAACCTATTAAAAACTAAAACAGACGAGCACACAAGTATTTATTAACAGTAGCCAAGATATGGGTTTTCGCTCATTTCCAACTATGTCACGGATCAAAAAATCACTAGCTAGATTGTTGCTAACACTCAACTTTAAGAACTTTTGTATAAGTATTGAGTACGTTAAGAGTCTGCCTGGAACTAAGGCACCGATCGAAAGAGTTTTTTCTCTGATTAATAAAATATGGACAAGGGGCAAAACACAGTTATGCGTCTCAATATTGAAAGTCATTATGATTACCAAGCCTAACATCAAAGAATCATTCCTCAATTCCTACTTGAAAACTAGACCAGATATTTTTAATCTGATTTGTTCCGCCGATAAATACAAAACAACTGGCTAGTTAGACATCAGATGTCGGACACTAAGGCTATGTAACTCAGCTAACACACAATACATTCTGCTGATTATAAGTGTTCTTTTTTTAATAAAAACTAGTAACATATGAAAAAAAATTTAACAGAATTCCTAAGGGGTCCGGCTCTGACGAAAAAGATAAATGGTCACGTTATGCACAGCACAACAATCACAGCTCATATACATACATCCGATAATAACAATAGTAATCGTATTGGTGATGAACACCGGAACAGCACTCCAGACCATATTTCAGGGCGAATTGTTAACACACACCATATTAATCCGTCTACGAGTGAGAGACCGAGTATTACTCGCATTCATCCTACGGATATGCTCGCGCGTCGGTTTCTAACTCGCGCCTACGTCATATGCAGCCAGCGGTACTGCGTTGCCGACTTGTTGCATAACTTGCGGCGCGCGTGATGTGGTCATCACTGGCAGCAGAGGCATTGAACCGAAAGCTATTATCTTTGGAATAAAATTGTAGTTTAAAAAACTAAAATCACGCTTTCGTAGTAATGTGAACTAAAAGGTTAAAAATAATATTTAAATATAAACATTTTGTTTAACAGTGATAGAACGTCCCACAATTCAGGATAAATTAATTTTTTTTAATAAGCTTAAAGAATAAAGTCACTGATTACAAAATTAACTTTAATGTAAAAAAGCATGGGGTGCTATTTAAGTTGTCTTATATTTTTTGTCGTTGGCTGTTTGTAAAGACAAAGTCATTGTCAAAAGTTATGTAGATAACAAAAATAACGATGATATGTGCGGAGGTGACAAATCAGCGAAACCATAAAAGCATTTTGAAAGTGTGATAGAAGAAAGTGGAACATACAGGAAATAAATTATGAAAAAGAAGAAATAGAAGAAAGGAATTCTCGAAACGTGTCAGAGAGTATGGAGCAGGAAGATGGAGATTTAATGACAGGACTTGCTTTGTGTAGTCTCTCACGAAGCAGCATCATAATGAAAGATGAAAGCACAAACGAGGCCTGTAAAATGGAAACTATTATTATTAAGTTCATTTACCGGAGAGGGTGATGAGAGGATGTACCAGAGAAAGTAGGGAGTTGGGTTAAAAAAACTTTGGTCAGACCATTGGTTGAATGTGGTGGTGTAGTTTGGGACCCACATTTTAATTATCAAACACGGCAGTTGGAAGGTGTGCAAAGAAGAGCAGCTAGATTTGTTTATGGAAATTATCGCAGGACCCAGTCAGTAACTGATATTAAAAAGGAGCTGGATTGGGAGTCATTGGAGGAAAGGAGGAGGGTGAAGAGAGTGCTGGGAATGTACAGGGCATATGTTGGTGATGGGGCTTGGAGGGATATCGGTCAAAGAATTTGGAATAGTGCATGGAAGGGGAAAGGCGACCATGACCACAAGCTGGTGCTCGATTTCATGAATTCTTTTGTTGGTAAGAGTGTCGGGGATTGGAACAAATTACCAAGTGTAGTGATGAATAATTGCTGCAGTTGAGTTAGGTATGATTGTTGAAATGTCGTTGTTAGAACGCGTAACAACTGACACGAAGAAATTGGCTTTCATGGCCATTGCGTGCGTATTGTTTTTGTTTGGCTTCATATGGTCTCCAAGTAGCTGAACATAATTATATAATCAATCCTCTACTGTATAGATGAAAGGTATAACATTATATCTGATATCATATCGACATGTTAAATTACAATACTAAATATGTAAACTAATGTGAGAACATGTAGCGAAACCTAAATGTCAACTGCTGTAGAACGAACATGCAAGGAACTTGGCTGTATTTCTGATAAGGGCGAAAGCCATCAATAAAAATAGTATTAATTATTAAACATTTCCAGTAAATGGTACTGATCCATGGCATGTAAAAACAGCCCATACCAGGATAGAGCCACACCATCTTCCACCATACAGAAAATTCGTACCATTTCTAAATCCCTCCAAAGTCAACTGAAATTCTTCAAGTTTTGCACGTGGAATACTCAGGGTCAAACACGACAACAAGTTCGTATTTCAGCCAGATAAGGTACAACCATTTTAATTATTATTATTATTTTTTTACTTATGGCATTACGCCTCGTCGACGTCAAGGTCATTAGAGGCGGCATATGACTTGGGATAAGGAACGGGAACGAATTCGGTCATGAACTTTTAAAGGAAGCATCCCGGCATTCGCCTGGAGTAATTTGGAGAAACCATGGAAAACTCAAATCTGGTTGCCCGGACTGGGATTAGAACTGGCGTTCTCCCACAAGCGAGGTCAGAGCGTTAACCACTCACCCACCACGCTCGGTAGGTAGAACCGATATGACGTTTGACCCTTGTCGCTTTTAGATATTATGGTATGCATTTTTTGTTTGAATTTACCTTTAGAGGTCCAACAATGATCAGACTCAAGAAATGGTTCAGATCAGATCATGCAAGCATTTTTTGTCCATAAAAACTCCCCGGCGTCATTGCTTTCAAAGTGTTGAGTCGATTTTCCAAGACTGAGTTTGTATTTGCTTCACGCATAATCTTCCCACCTACCCGACTTGAAAAACATTACTAAAGAAGTTGTTGCATCAGTTACTCCAGGCACATTCATCAAGCTGTGGAAGGAACTCACCTGTCACCGAGCGTGGTGGGTGAGCGGTTAACGCTCTGGTGCTCACATTTAGGAGGACTCCGGGCATCCAGATTTGGGTTTTTCATGGTTTACCCAATTCTCCCAAGCAAATGCAAGAATGCTTCCTTCAAAAGGCCATGGCAGAATCCCTTCCCATTTCTTGTTCCCAATCCTCTCCCCACTCTAATGACCTCTACGTCGTCGAGGCGCTAAGCCATAAAAAAATTCCCTTGCCTATCGACTGGATGTATGCCATGTCACGAATGGTGCTCACTTTGAAAACTTGTACGAGTATGTAAAAGAACTGCTTGATTTGCTCTTCCATTTGATGTTTCATTTATAATTGTCAAATTATAAAAATTCTTCAAAGCCTCAAAATTCATTTTGAAAAGCCGTGTACTATTACCAGGTCTGGGATACCGAGACTTGACCAGAAGACAAAACTGGGTTGGAATAATGCGAAAAGCACGAAGAGATGATATGCGGGAGGAGAAACATTCTCTGTTGAAATGATGCTAGAAGTTTCTGCCAACTTCGAGTGATGATTCTGAGAAGTTGGATTGGTAGGACTGACCTGTGTGTCCATTGTTGGTGACGGTGGAGGTAAAGCCCCTGTTGGGTAGGTAGGACTGACTTGTGTGTCTGTTGTTGGTGATGGTGGATGTGAAGCCCCTGTTGGGTTGGTAGGACTGACTTGTGTGTCTGTTGTTGGGGATTGTGGATGTGATGCCCCTGTTGGTTTGTGTAGTACTGACCTGTGTGGCCGTTGTTGGTGATGGTGGAGGCAAAGCCCCTGTTGGGTTGGTAGACCTGACCTGTGTGGCCGTTGTTGGTGATGGTGGTGGCGAAGCCCCTGTTGGGTTGGTAGGACTGACCTGTGTGGCCGTTGTTGGTGATGGTGGAGGTAAAACCCCTGTTGGGTTGGTAGGACTGACTTGTGTGTCTGTTGTTGGTGATGGTGGATGTGAAGCCCCTGTTGGGTTGGTAGGACTGACCTGTGTGTCCGTTGTTGGTGATGGTGGAGCCCCTGTTGGGTTGGTAGGACTGACCTGTGTGTCTCTTGTTGCTGGTGGTGGAGGAGAAGTCCATATTGTGTTGATAGGACTGACCTGAGTGCCCTTTTTTGGTAATGGTGGTGGTGAAGTCCATGTTGGGTTGGTAGGACTGAACTGTGTGTCCGTTGTTGGTAATGGTGGAGATGAAGCCCCTGTTGGGTTGATAGGACTGACCTGTGTGCCCCCTTCTTGGTGATGGTGATGGTGGTGGTGAAGTCCATATTGGGTTGGTAGGACTGACCTTTGTGTCCATTGTTGCTGATGGTGGAGGAGAAGTCCATGTTGAGTTGGTAGGACTGACCTGTGTGTCCGTTTTTGGTGATGGTGGAGATGAAGCCCCTGTTGGGTTGGTAGGACTGACCTGTATGCCCGTTGTTGGTGATGGTGGAGGTGAAGCCCCTGTTGGGTTGGTAGGACTGACCAATGTGTCCATTGTTGGTGATGGTGGCAGTGATGCCCCTGTTGGGTTTGTAGGACTGACCTGTGTGTCCGTTGTTGGTGATGGTGGAGGTGAACGGCGTGGCGGTGAATCCCCTGAAGCGCAGCGGAGGCATGCGCACCTGCTTCACCAGGTGCTCCTCGATGTCTATGGGACTCTGGTACTTGCCCGCACAGCTCTCGTACTCTTCCTGCCAGTGGTTCGGGCCTGCAACACACAAACACTGTTTACATAACCGCTTACTGTCGAGTGTACTCACTCACTATGTGCAGTTTCTTTACGAATAGGTTTCGCTTGATGCCCGAACAGACAGACAAAATCCTCAATTTTAGTATTTTCGCTTCTGTCATCAGTAATGCATATCTTCTATCGAGGACAGGTCTGGGGATCTTGCTGCTCAGGGGAGTACCTCAACATCACGCAGACAGTTCACAGAGACACGTGCTGTGTGTGGACGAGCATTGTCCTGTTGGTACTGTCGCGTGAGAAGTAACACATGAGGACGCAGGATGTCCGTGACGTACCATTGTGCCGTCAGAGTTCCCTCAATCACTACCAGCCGTGACCTGGAGTCACACCCGATGTCTCCCCACACCATGACGTCAGCAGTAACACCGCTCAGCCTCTCCACAACACTGGGAGAGTGGGACCTCTCCCCAGGTAACCACCATACCCGCCGACGATGGTCATCCAAGGTAGTGCAGAATCGGGATTCACCGCTGAGCAAAATGCGACGCCATTCATTGTGTGTTATTTGGATGATTACAATTGGAAATGTGGTTAGAGGTTGCACTCACTGTGTTGTGGAGAGGCACAGCGGTGTTACTCCTGACGTCATGGTGTGGGGAGACATCGGGTGTGACTTCAGGTCACGGCTGGTAGTGATTGAGGGAACTCTGACGCCACAACGGTACATCACGGACATCCTGCGTCCTCATGTGTTACCTCTCACGCGACAGTACCAACAGGACAATGCTCGTTCGCACACGGCACGTGTCTCTATGAACTGTCTGCGTAGTGTTGAGGTACTCCCGTGGCCAGCAAGATCCCCAGATCTGCCCCCAATAGAACATGTGTGGGACCAGCTCTGACGTCAACTCCGTCCCAGTGCCAGTATCCAGGATATCAAGGACCAGTTACAACAGTTGTGACCAGCTTGCCTCAGGAGAGGACACAACGGCTTCATGACAGCCTTCACAACCGAATCAGTGCATGCGTCCAGGACAGAGGGGGTGCAACGTCATACTGATAAGTGGGCTCTTCGTAAATTTGACTCGATTTCGTAATCACTGATATAACTTCACATTCTTTCACCCCGTTTAGTTTCATGTCGTTTCTCCCCCCCTTCTGGGTGCTTCAGATCTTTTTTTAAAAAAATTATTTATTCGTTGAGGCCAATTAGGACCACGTTAAGATTTTGTGCATTTGGCAGCGAGTTTCTTTTTTTAAAAATTGATTGTGTAATTTCATGAGACAAATCTAGCAGCATCTCCAACTCCGGTAGTTGATACAAGGGGTGATAAAATGAAAAGGTACGAAACGACACGGTGGGTACAAATGTAGACTTTATTCAAAATATACACCATAGGCCTGAGCACAATGATCCCACTGATGAACAAGCCGCAGGATTCCTTGTTCCCAGAATTCCTGTGGCCGTGACGAGACCCAGTCCTTCACAGCGTCCTCGAGTAGTCGTCCGAGTTGAAGCGCTTCCCTTTCAGGTGTTTCTTCAGTGGACCAAACACATGGAAATCGCAGGGCGACATGTCCGGACTGTAGGGCGGATGGTCTAACGTCTCCCACTTGAACTTGGCCTGTTCCATGTGTGTGACTCTGGAGACGTGTGGACGCGCGTTATCATGGAGCAGAACCACACCCTCCGTGAGCAGCCCCGGTCGTTTGTTCTCGATGGACCTGCGTAGGCGTCGGAGTGTCTCACAGTACACATCCCCCACCTGTACGCCATCCTGTCCTCATACGGACTGCCGCATCATTTGGACGCCGCTTTTGATAACAGCCTCTGCTCTCTACTGCGCATGCGGGCGACCGCGCATGCTCCGATCCCAGTCAGAGACTCCAATCGCATCCCGAGATGTCTCGCTACGTTCTCGCATGGCGGAATATGCAAATATTCAACTGTTACTGTTTTATGTCGTTTCGTACCTTTTCATTTGATCACCCCTTGTACTGAAAAATGTGCGTCCCATATTACACCACCATATTCAAGTAGTTGTCTGACCACGGTGTTGTAACCAAATTCCCTCACTTCTTTCGTACACCCCTTCACCACCCTCTCCAGTTAATACTTCTTTCCATTAAGCTATTTGAGATTTATGCTGTATATTCGTTTCTCTTCCTTTCATGGTGTACTACGCATTTGATTTCGGCAACAGAAAGTTTTCAGTATTAAAGAAAATAAGAATTTAATAAATAACTGTGTAAAGAAACTGGTTGTTGACTCACCAAGCTCTCCGTCATAGCTGAATCCTTCAGGTCTCGCTTCCGCATTTCCTGCAACATAAAGAGAGCGGAAACCCGTCTCAAAACAGATCCAGATCTTAAGTGTATGGCAGGGGGTGTTATTAAATTCAGGAAAAAATTAAAATAATATTTAATTGACAACTCCTTAAAAGGATTTCTTTCAAAGGTCTTTATAATAGCTAGTATCTTATCAGCAAAGAAACGCAGCGCAAAACCCGAAAAGAAACAAGTAAGTGCAATTTTCGATAATGACGCCTGCGAAAAGTGTGAAATTTTGTTCACATAATTAATGTTCATATTATTCTGTGACTTCATCTTATGGCGTATACATCTCATTTGTTGTGCAATCATTTTGCTATAAACTGAGTCATTTTAATATTCCATAGACTCAGTCTCTTATACTGGGATCTACGCAAAATTAGTTTATTATATTGTATTGTAAAAATTAAGAAACATTGTGGGTGACAAAAGGTACTTGGCACTAAAAATAATCTCTCCTACGTCTATTTCAGTCCAAATGGAACCTGGGGAGTAAACATACATGTAGGCACCAGTACCACATCGTGTTCCCCTAATTTTATCTCCGCTGTCATGGCGACGCAAATACTTTGGCTCGATAAGCTTTTCATAGTAATAGTAAATAAGAGTGATCGCTCATACGTTATCCAAAAAATTCAATTGGGAACTATACAGTACGTCGTCTGTCTACTACAGAATCCCAGTCTCCATATCAATTGTTTCGTGAGGACTGTGGCAAGCGGATGAAGTAGACACGGGAGGTCAAATTGATAGCGTAGCAGTAGATTTCTCAAAGGCTTTTTGTAGAGTCAGCCATAAAATGGTGCTAACTATTGGAGTGGATGAAAAAGTGATTTGCTGGTTAGAAGAATTCTTAAAAGATAGAAAGCAAAACGTCAGGGTGGGACATGCAGTATCAAAGGAAGTGGAAGTGAAGATGGCAGTGCCACAGGGTAGCGCATTGGGACCAATACTATTCGTCATTCTAAAAAATGATTAATTTGGTGGGTTACTATCAGAAGTTCGGTTGTTTGCAAAAAAACAGAATGCTTTATATGAGGATCAAAACGGTAGAAGACTGAACAACTGCAGGGTCATCTGGACAGGAAATGTAGTTGGGTTGAGTTTAGCGTGGAATCAGAACCACGGAACGTCCCGGCGTAGCTCATATAATCAAATACAACTCCTAAAAATTTCTGCTCACTACAGGATTTGCACACGAGAGCAGAGAGATTAACTTCCAGAAGAAAGCATTTTAACCGCTGAGATACCATACCGCGTTGTTTTGAATTATACATATGCTAAGTACTATCAAAATCGGATTAAAAACCTGTCGGTTTGTATAAACAACATTGACAGAAAATAAGTTGGGGAGATGAGGAAAGGAGGGGAGGAAAGGAGGAGAGGGTTTAGGTTTTTGTAAACCAAACTTAAACAATGTTTTTCTATTTGTTTTAAAGTATACGTATGCAAAGTCCCATCAAAATCGAATAAAAACTGTGTGCTGTCTGAAGAAATTGGCAAAACAAACAAACAAACAAACATTCACTTTTATATATCAGATACAACTATAATCTCTAGTTTCATTGCTGTCCAGGTGAAACACGTCATGCTTATAGATACAGATATACTGTTAACATTAGCATGTTGGTGATGCGTGCAACACGTCTTAGAATGTGGATGACTGGCTGTCGCCAACTCATA
Source organism: Vandiemenella viatica (assembly GCA_031002005.1). NCBI lineage: Eukaryota > Metazoa > Arthropoda > Insecta > Orthoptera > Morabidae > Vandiemenella > Vandiemenella viatica. The sequence continues at coordinate 139,945,973 of CM061918.1, read as the reverse complement.
GATTCACCCCCTTCCAAACATCGCCTAAAGGGACGATAGAAGTTTTCACTTAAAAAAAAAAAAAAAAAAAAAAAAAAAAAAAAAAAAAAAAAAAAAAAAAAAAATTCGAACGAGCAGCAACAAAAAGACTACCACGATCGTTTAACAAACAAAATAAACTTGGATCCTCGTATGGTACATGTTGACAAAGTCGTAGAGGAAAACAAGTAGGCTCTAACAAGTGTCTACAGAAACCCTGTCAACACTGTAGAATGTAGATAGGAATGGACCCGAGCTAGAGGTGCAGTGACGTCAGAACCTGGTAATGGCGACCGACTGCTCTTCGGTACGTGACTGTGACTCGAAACATCGTTAGAAGACTCATTACACGTCTAATGACGACGACACACAATGACTGTGAAGCCGTGCTCCAAGTTTAACGAGGCCGACACCTCAGGAATATACAAAACGACCAGCATCAGGGTGGGTTTCGAAAAGGTAGATGTTGCTCAGAGCAAACATTCAATCTAATATCCATAAATCATCAAGGAATATTAAACTCCAAGGACACAATAGTAATATTTATAGATTTTAAAAAGGTTTGATTCTGTTGATAGGGATACTTTGGATAAAAAAATTTAATGAATTTGTAGTGAAATCTAAATTGGAAAACCTAAACCTAATACTTTAAACACTTACAGACACAATTTCAAAAGTAAAATTTATGGGAGAAATCTCAAAACCTATAAACATAAATACAGGAGTGTGGCAAGGTGATGGTTTGTCACCAATTTTGTTCATCTGTGTCGTAGAGAAAAAATAATTTGGAATAATAAATTGAAGGAACACAAAATTTCACCAATAATTTCGGAAGAAAAAACAAAGGTGTTGAAATTAATTCCAAGGCATTTGCTGACGATTTCGCTATACTTTCAGAGAGTATTACAAATGTGAAAACACAGATCAATCTCTTGGAAGCAATAACCAACAAAACAAGCTTGAGAATTTCTGTAGAAAAAAACTAAATTTATTGCAAACATTAAAAAACGCTCCAAAATTTTAACGACATATATTGAACGAGTAGAGAAAGTAAAGAAATTTAAATATCTGGTTTAAAAAAAATTGATTATAGAGGAAAGGATGCACAGGATAGAAATAGCGTATGGTATCACTAAAAAAATTTATAGCAAAAAGTGTTTGTCTAAAAATCTTAAAATAAGGTCCTATAACTCGTGAAACGAGAATGTCTGTATGCTAGTGAATGTCTAGTTTGGAACTATAGATTGGATAAACTGGAATTACTAGAAAGAAGAATCTTGAGAAAAATCTTTGGTCCAGTTAAAACAGCAAAACTATGGAAGTTAAGAAGTAATAAGGAAATATACCAGAACACAGAAAAAATAACTGAATCAATAAGGAAAAGGAGATTAATGTTTTTTTGGACATATCTACAGAATGAATGATAAGATACTAATGAAAAAGATATTCAATTACCTTTGGGAAAAAAAATCAACAACCAGATGGATTCAAGAGGTTAAGAACGATTGGAAAAGAAATAAGATAAGAGAAAAGGAAATTATGGAAAGAGAGATCTTTAGAAAGAAGATACTAAGTCTGAAAGGTTTCCAAGGCGGAAGAGGAAGAAATCTTCAATGTTCTGGCCTCGCATTAGGGAGGACGCGGGTTCGAATCCCCGTCCGGGCATCCAGATTTGGGTTTTCCATGGTTTCCCAAATCACTCCAGGCGAATGCCTGGGTGCTTCCTTCAAAAGGCCATGGCCAAATTCCTTCCCGTTCCTTGTACCCATCCCGCCTCTAATGACCTTAGCCGTCGACGAGGCGTAAAAAAAAAATCTTCTCCGTAGTGGTGTGAGGAGAGAAGGAAGAAACATAGTGAAATGACGAAGGAAAATCAACAACAAAGGATGAACAATTGAAATTGGAACGTGGTACCAGAAGGCCTTCTCGGAAAGAAGAAGAAGAAAACGACCAAAAGACATCGTCATCTATTCATGAACCTACACGATTTTCTGTACGTTATTTCATCTCAATGCCAAAGGCGATAATTTTCTTTATCTTTATGGCCGCAAAACTACTCTATTTGAACTTGTTTGCCGTTTATTATTTCTAGTGACACTGCGCAACGCAACATGAAATTGCTGCGATATATTTACCGCTATTTATCTTTGCTGACCTTAGCATTATTTCACAGTCAGCGTTCCGGTCTGGCAACCGCAGGTTTGTCGGTTCGAATCCCCCGTCCGACCATCCGGATATCGATTTTTCATGGTTTCCAGGCCGAAATCCAAGGCCAGCTTGTGGTCGTTGTCATCTCTTCCCTTCTACTAATATCTTTCCAAGCCTCGTCACCAATAGACGCCTTGCAAGCTCCCATGACCCTCCTCATCCTCCTACTGTCTTCCAATCAATCCCACTCCAGCTCCTTTATCATATCGGTTACTGATTGGGTTGTGCGGTAATTTCCAGAGACAAATCCAGCAGCCCTTCTTTCCTCCCCCTCCAACTCCTGTATTTGATACTCAAAATGTGGGTCCCATACTCAAACGTTTGATCCCTGTCTCTTCACTTGCCTGGCACATTCCCTCATCATCCTCTGCGATAGATACATTACCTTTAAACATTTTAAATCAGTAAATTATTACACAACTTTCCACATAGTTACATTTAATAATTTGATCATAAAAGTCATCCTGTACGAAATAATTATAGGAAATCTTTATCCTCGCTGTGTATCTAATGCACTGAATCTTTCTGCAAATGTCTTCGACAGGTTTTTTTCTGACATCAGTCTTTCGACTGGTTTGATGTAATCCTCCATCCCTTCCTATTCTGTGCTAACCTCTTCATCTCTACATACCCCTTAAAACCCACGTCCTCAATTATCTGCTTCATATATTCTAATCTCTGTCTTCCTCTACAGTGCTTACCTTCGACTTTTCCCTCCACTAACAATCCACCATATCTCAAAATATGACCTACTATCCTGTCCCTTCTTTCTGTCCCTTTCTTCTGTTCTGTTGCGTCAGTATTCTCGTCGGAGGCGTCTTTGCTTCAAACACAGTTTCCGGAGGACGTGGCTTCGAATCCCCGTCCGGGCATCCAGATTTGGGTTTACCACGGTTTCCCCAAATCACTCCAGGCGAATGCCGGGATGCTTCCTACAAAAGGCCATGGCCGAATTCCTTACAATTCCTTTTCTCCCATCCTTTTCCGCCTCTAATGATATCGAGGTCGACAAAGCGTAAAGCCATAATCCATCCAATCCATTAAACAGGGTACTTACTCTTAAGTGCCACGATTTCGCAGATGTAACGATATGATACTGCAGTGGACAAGGATCTGTATATTGCCTTCTGTACTGAGAAGTACGGTCCGGTTTTAATATGTTGTGATATTTTATAGAATTTACAATTATAATATAATTACAATTTATAATTATAATAATATATTTTATAGAATGCCCTTTAATCTGTGCTTGGGAGTGGGTACTGATGTGGTGTTGCGGATATCAGAGTTCTGCGCGGTGAAAGTTCTTATTGTGAGCTGCGGATGTGGTCCAAGGCGAGTGCGAGAGTTGATCCTTGGTACGCCCTACCCCGGTAGTCGAACCGAGGTCCCCGGCGAGGACGGTCTCTGCTGGGACCACGGCTTCTGTAAACACTGCCATCTACCAGGCGAATCTATAAACAACAACACCAGTGTGACTGCGTTGAGACGCCACGCATTGCACTGGGTAAGTACGAGGTGTTTCCGCTGTGCTGATTGATGTTCTAAGGTGGTTTCTATCATCAGTGCGAACACTGGAAATATCTCCCATCCCCGCCTCACATTTCACAAACAGAAATACACCTGTCACACACACCACATACACAGACATATGGCAACACAACAGCCCTTCAATGGTGTGAGTGCTCCGGATCTGACAAATCCGGCGATACGACAGGACAGGTTTTTTTTTCGGTCTTTGAGTCTAACACTGACAAAACACTTTTTTTATTGCTTCGTTACATCAAGGTCGTCACATGCTGGATAGGATGGGCGACAAGAAATTGGAAGTAATTCGGCCATTGCTTTTTGAATTAAACATCTGGATATTCTCCTGGAGTTATTTGGGAACAATGGAAAACTAAAGTCAGGATGGCTGGACGCGGATTAGAACCAGCGAGCCTCATGGTTACACACTGGACGCCTGGACACAGGTGCCGGTGTCTCATGGTACACCAGGGCCGACACGGAAATAATAATAAAGGACCAGTGTCGTAAAAAAACGGGTTCAATCTGGTTCGATCAAGTAACACAAGACATGGAAAAAGCAAATATCAAGAGATCATAGATCACAAAATCATCAGACAAAAAATACACGACTGGGCAGTCATGCCAGAAACCAAAGCCAAGAAGACCGGCACAACATGGACAGAAGAGAGAAAACTTGCCTTCAGTAAACAGATGCGAGAATACTGGAATAGCAAAAGAAACTCAGACAGAAAATGACTACGTTTTGCGTGATTTTTATAGGTCTATTTGCATAAAATAATGATAATAATGATATCATCCATCAAGGTTTAAACCATTAATGGTTTGTTCCGCCTTCATACATTTTGTTGTATCCACCTGTTCTTAGGTCGACCTGTCCTGCTTCTTCCCTGCTTTGGCTTGTAATTAATAATAATAATCATTATGACAGTAAAATAGTATGCTGTATGATTGCGCGTTTTCTGCCACCGTGCGCCTTAAAGGCGTTTCCGGTAGGCGCGCATTCATCCCCGTGTTTGTGCGATATGTCTGAATTCAGCTCGAGCTGCTCGAGTTTGGAACGGCTAGTAGACTGCCGAAGGGAGGACAGCGCTGCAGAAAGCGGTGAGCGGAGAAAGCTCTAAAGGGTAGAGAACATTATCCTCCATCTCTCCCCCCCCTCCACACTACGCGAAACTGCAGTTCAATGCACCCTAGCGTGAGGGGAGGTGTAATAGGGGGGGGGGAGTCCGGGGAAATCTCACCAATACGGAAATCTCGTCATGTTTTTAATTTCTTGAACAGTAAGGTACAAAAAAAGAAAGATTTACAAACGAAGCCGATACCGACTGCTTTAGCAGGGATATAAAAAACGTCTCTAAACCACGAGGTCGGTTACTAATGGGAGGGGGAGGGGTCCCCTAAAGATATGACGTCATCATAAGGGGGGTCCAACCAGGGGCGTGGAGGGGGGAGGGAGGATGCCGGAAAAACACCTCACGTAATTAATGGTCGACCCCTAGAGCCCTGACACGTGAACTGAAGCGAAATAATATCATCGCCTACGAAATGAAAGTAATTTTCGAAATATTAAGACACTTCGAAGGTAAAATTGTCAAAATACGGGAAGCTTGGGTAAACCCGGGCACTTTAAATTAATTGCAAAAAAAAATAAAAAAAATAAACACACACATTTTCTGTCTTTATTACAATTTTAAAATTAAACTGCAGTCATATTAATTAGTTATCATAAAATTTTGTTTTCGATAAATTAAATTGAAATCACTTTCGCCTTAATTTCTATGCAACACAAAAGTTGTCGGGTAGCCCTGGACACAGTAATAAATGGTGGCCTACTAGTGTTTTGGTCTTACAAAAATCACAATAATAATGGATATCTGAAGAATATATATAAACGCAATCTTGATGGCCCCTGTCTTTCCTTCATAGCACTGAATCCAGTGTTCTTCAAAAATTTCTCCAAGCATGATGCATTCGGTCTGTTTTACTTGATTTGCTTCGGAAAGACTTCGAACACATTGCATAGTATTCAACTTCTTTATAGCGTCTTCTCCTTTTTATTTTTTCGCTTCTCCCATTTTACTGCCTTCACTTTTTTCTCCTTCCTTTCCACATTTTTTATATGGCGAAATGTTAAAATCCCGCCCTTTTGGATTTTTCAAGTCCGCGTTACTATGCGTTTATTTGACTCATCATATTCAATAATCTCCAACGAATTTTGACAGGACGAAAAACTTGTGCCAGGGACGAAACCCACACTAGTTTTGAACTCACTAAGCCGCAGGCAGCTCAGTTGCATTTGTGTTTACACTACAGGGCGCGAATTCACAATGAAGTTTCACCGACGCAACGTGGTTGGTTTTTTAGAACTTTAAATGTCCGCGGCCATCCGACTTTCCCCTAAGTGGTATTTTTTTTTTACTTATGGCTTTACGCCTCGTCGACGTCGAGGTCATTAGAGGCGGGATGGGACTGGAGACAAGGAACGGGAAGGAATTTGGCGACGGCCTTTT
>CM061918.1:139887330-139938707 GCA_031002005.1 Vandiemenella viatica | reverse complement strand
AAGTAAGCAAAGGAAACTGAAAATATAAAGTAACGTTGTTAATTTTTATCTCGATATTATTGGGCAATTGCAGTTTAATTTGATTATAGCAGTCTGTGCTTCCCATCCACGTTATATTTTAAATTGCTTGTATATATTCACGACATAACAGACGTAATCGTGTATGGTGAGGAAGAAATGTCCCAAAGACAAAATAAATGAGTATAGGTAGCAACAGTTCACAAAATTAAGCTTACTGATTATAGTGATTAAATTGTATTGAGACAGCTCAAAATAAGTGTGTATGAATACAATATTTCACAAAATTGTCATAAATTGATATCAAAGTGTTTACATGTGAGGACTTGACTTCTATTTAATCTGCTGTTTTATATTTTTCTTGATTGACCTTTTTTCTTTTCAGGTGATTAATTGTCTACACCTGACCAATTGTATCCAGTGTCATTGGATTGGATAAAGTAACTCCACGAAGAGTTAGTTTCTGCATTTGATGATGTTTTTTAATACGTGAATATAGTGATCATTTATGGATGTTTATTTTACATTGTGCTATGACAGACTGAAAAGCTAGTGTTTTAAGTTGTATATATCATAATAAGAGGGAAAATTGTCTTAGGCAATGAAAATAAGGATAGGTATGCAAAAAGCAGAAAATCTTAAACTGAAATACTTCACTCTGATGACATTTTTTTTTTAATGGAAAATATTTCTTGAAGTGCTGAAAGAGACGGGAAGAAAACCGTGTAATACCAGTAATTTTCACGTGATTTATTTTTACTGGCACAGGCATAATTTCTTCTTTTTTGCAGCTTGTCGCCTTCACGACAGCTTTCAAAAACTCGCACTGTAATTAATAGAAATTAGGAAATATGTTTTGAAGTCTTTTACTAGGGAAGCTTTACATGGCTAGGATCACTGTGATCACATCCGCTAAGTTTCCGTTTGCAAGATTAAGGTGCGATACCAAAACTTTTGTTATCATCATATTTTTTGTTTGTTTGTTGATCACAGCCACTGTCATCTGTGGTATTCTTCCTCAGTTCCATTGCCATAATGCATTTCCTATGTATATATTGTAAATAAGATACATTTTATATAAAATATTTATTTCTCATATTTATATAGAATTTTACATGAATGTTAGTCCTATAAAACTAGACGTTAATAAATTATTTATGTACATTTATGACAGCTCATGAAAATATATTTACAAAATGTATGGTGTGATAAAATGTGTACTGCTGCTTAACAACAATCAACTTGTACAAAAAATATAAATAAGATGAATATTGTACATAGTTCATCGTATTGTTACTATATGGAAAAAAAGTTTTGCTTTAAATATACTGAAAGAGTTCAGCAAAGATTTTAAGTTCACAAAAGATTAATAATTAGTCTTATTTACAGCACTTGTCAAGAGTCTGCAAGGAAACTATATTGGGGCTACAGTAAGAAAATTCGATTGAATTTAATCAAGTGTAAAGGATACTAATAAATTAACGCTGTTAATAGTTGTAAAATTGAGAAAAATAATTCAAATAATTTTTTTTTTAAATTACATCTCTCTGTTTTATGAAATAACAGGAAATGCAAAATGTTTTGACGAGCAATAAATAATGTGCACCAGTGAATGATGTATCATCTTCATTCTCTCTCTCTCTCTCTATATATATATATATAACATACACACACACAACATGAAGGGGATTGTTTCAACAAATTGCCTGGACCAATAAAAATATGAATATTTCCATTACTTCACAGGTCTACTCTCCAGCATACTAATGATGTATTTCAAGACATATAGCTTATGAAATGTGTTCATTTTAAATTTATGTTACCTGTATATTAAATTTTCAATTTGTCTCTCACTTTGGTAGTAAATTCTGTATGAGAATTGAATGGAACAGTTGTCGGTAATGATGAAGGGTCCAAGGATGCATTGTTTAACAAGTAATATCATTTCAAATGTGTGTTAAAAGATGGCATATTCCACATAATCGTTGAAAAATAATGAGCCATTTTGACCCTGGTGAATTGTCTCTGCATCATTGCTTTTCAACCATTGTGATGATAATATATTAGAAATAAAAATTACTACTTTCCTCCTCGGTTTCTCTTAGTGACAGGCTTGGCAATGAAACGATGTCTATCACTGTGACTGATTATGTCATGAATTTGAACAGATGTACGGTAGTTCTATCAGTTTGAAAATTCTCCCGTACTTCCGATCTGTTACATTTCGTGTAACATTTTCTTGCGCTATTTTTCCCTTTGTGTACAGTCGGAGCCCAGTTAACGGTACATAACTTAGTGTCACAAGGTGAAGTGCTAGACAGCTGAACGGAACAGCATCGTCAGCAGCACAGTGAAGAGAGACCGGAAGCTGGTGGGGGGGACGACCGCGGAGACGGCCGCGGTCGGCAGGTTTCCGACGTTGAAGAGCACCGTGCGCCGGCCCAGTGGCTGCACCGGCCGGAAGTTGTGCGTCAGGAGTCCGTCCTGAGAGCGCATCTTACGGAAGGCGTCCACCTGTAACCGAAAAAGTTCTCGTGTTGATGACAGAAACAAATATGAGGTAGTTTTTCCGCCAGTGCGATGGCTTTGTCAGTAGCTGTTTGGTAGTCAAATTGGGATACATTCATCCCAATTTGTGGACATGACAACAGATGTACCAAAGTTTCTATCTCTCCATACGAACATGACGTATCTGAATCAGGGTTCCCACAAGCCTTAAAAAGGCCTTAATTTTCATTTTGATTTTTAAGGGCCCTTAAAAGGCCCTAAAATTTGCTTAAAAGCCTTAAAATCTTTGAAAAAGCCTGATTTTTTTTTTTTTTTTTTAAACACCCAGATACGGCATAGTAAATTTCACTATCTCGGCGACGTGCCGATCCGCAGATTTCTCTCTGGCTCTACCTTGACCAAGTGTGAGTCAAAGTGCTTATATATTGCAAGTAGTAGAGTCTTTGCATAGAACCTCTTTTATGTAGTTCTGCTTCGTACATGCCTGCGTCTTACATTTCTTTGCAATTTCTCTCTATTTTCTTATGTATATAGTAGCAAAAATATTGTTGCTGTTGTCACATGGACAAGCAGATGTTGAACGAGGCTTCTCTGTGAACAAGCTGAAGTCTTTAGTGGCTAAATGATTAGTCAATCATCATTTCAAAAACAGCAAAAATAAGTTGTTAATAACTAAGGAGTTAAGGATGTATCCAGCTCTGGCTTGCCAAAAGTATATTGCGTACCTGGAAGAGAAAAAAAAATGCAAAGAATACAGGGATTCAGGGAGTGAAACGCAAATCTATTTTAGGGAAACGCAAATCTATTTTAGATGATTTGGAAGATTTGAAGAGTAAAAAGGCACATCTAGAAACTGCGATTAAAGATCTTGAAGATAATGCTGATAAACTAGCAGATAAAGCTAAAGTTATAAAAGCTGAATTTTAGGATGTTGAAAGTAAAATTAAGGCTCTATTGAAAGATTTAAAAGAGAATTGACCTTTGTTTTTAATCAATGTGAAAATAAAAAAAAAATAATTTAAAAAAGTATATATTTTTTATTTAACCTGCATACATATTAACAACTCTTACCAGTATGTTTTATGTTTACCCTTATAACATGTTGTAGCTCATCTGCTAAGTAAACTTTACTCATATAAGAAAATATTTGATCAAATATGCCCAATAGGAACTACTGCTGTAACTCGAAAGATGTTGAAAATGTTGTATTTAACCTATTTCTTAAACCTATGGAAAATGTTTCATCTTTAACAGGTCTTTTGCATGTAGCTTTCAAAAAAAGGGGGGGGGGGAATGAATCTTGCTCATTCAACATTATACCTGATATCTAATAAGTAATTGAGCTGACAATTTGGCAGTCTTTCTCTGACGTAACTGCTAATGCGCTATAATGTATAAAAACAAATTAAGTTAAAATATATATTTATATGTTAGTAATTCTTATTACTAAGGTGGTAATGTTTCTTTTTGCCCTTGTGTCAGTTTTCTGGGGTATAGTAGTTTTTTTATTTTATGTTTAATATATGAAAAGGGAAAAAGTTTCAATATTCACTGCATTGTGTGAAAACAAAAGTATTATTTATTAATTTATAAACTCGATTAAAGGTTATTTCATCTTAATCTTAACGTGCATATTTTAATTTCTTTGCTGTAAGTTGCATATCAGTTTTTTCAGAACATTTTAATATACGTTAAATATAGCCTTAAAAATTGACTTAAAAAGCCTTAAAAAGGCCTTAATTTTTCTTTTGCTAAAAGAGTGGGAACCCTGTGAATGTTCTCTCTGGTATCCCCAGGATGTAATAGTATCTTTGGAGCAGCCAACTCAAAACCTATTTAGTGACTTCCACATGGACCATGGTTGTTCAGACCCAGGTGGTAGACTGTCTTTTGGCTTGAACCACTCGATATCATGTCTTATACTCTTATACTAAATTATTTTTCCACTTATTAAGGGATACATCCCCAGAGTTCCTTTGAGATCCAATAAAAACTGTTTTGTGTGACACCACACCAACTTTAAAACCAATTCTTAAATTTCAGGTTCGAATTTTTTGGTCTGCAGTTTTCCATTCAGAATTGGTCCAGTGCCATTTGACAAGAAATATTATGGGCTTTCAGAATATCACCATTTACTTCAGCTGATTTTCCTATCATTATGGAGATATTTGCAAAAAGAAATAAAATAGTTTCAGTGTAAATTTTGCTTCAGGAGAGTGATGAGGAAGAGGGAGTAGTTTTTTCAATCCAAATGTAGACAGTGTTTTTCTATTTGTTTTAAATAATAAAGAATAGTGGAAATTACCCATCATCCACCATGGTTGAAGTCTGAGATGAGTGGAAAAACATATACAGTATTTCGATTTTGCAACTTATTCGTGTGATAAGGAATTAATCATATGGTTTGGGAGGTGTGCATATGCTAAAGTTTACCACATGATCATTTCGTTTGTTTTAAAGGACACTTGTTCAAAGTTTCATCAAGATTAGATAAAAAGTGTGGTTTTGTTGTCAAAGCACTGACTAAAAATCAATTTTTAAATTTCAAGTTCAAATTTCTCTACACTAACTGTCAAACTGGAATCAGTCCAACTAAAATAAATACTAGATTTTATGGGCTTTCAGAGTAATACCATTCACTTTAGTTGATATCTGTACAATTTGAGATATCTGAAAAAAATAAGCATTGCAAATGTAAATTTTTCTGAAGTGGCTGTTAGGGGAGAGAGGGTGGTCTTTTTTTTGGTCAGAAATCTTAGCATGTGCACATACATTTCATTAAAGTTTCATTGTAATCTCATGAATGATATGGGAATAAGATAGGATAGGGAAAATAAACAGTTATCCGTCACTTACCACAGATGAAGGCAGGAGGGCGAGACACGTAAAAACACAAAAACAAACGAATTGCACAATATTTCGACTTTAGTCTTAGTCATGTGGGAGGCGAGACATATGGCAGGGGGGAAAGATGTGGCGGGTTGGGATGTGACCACATCTTTCCCCCTGCCATATGTCTCGCCTCCCACATGACTAAGACTAAAGTCGAAATATTGTGCAATTCGTTTGTTTTTGTGTTTTTACGTGTCTCGCCCTCCTGCCTTCATCTGTGGTAAGTGACGGATAACTGTTTATTTTCCATATCCTATCTTATTTTCAGTGCCTCGCGGCAGTTTGTTTGTTTCCTTTATCCGAATGATATGGGAACACATACAAGACAAACATTCATGTTTACTTGTTAGCTTCGTTCCTCACACTGACCTGTCTGTGAGACAGCAGGATCGGTGTCTTGAACTCGATCCAGGTGACGACTTCGGAGCACGGCGGCGTGGTGAGCGAGCCGTTGTACGTGAAGTAGAGTTCTGTGTTTTCTGGCAGCAGAGAGGCGAGCTGCACGCCGCGACCCAGCAGCACCTTGGTGTCGGGCGCAGTCACCGCCGGCAGCTGCCGCACGATCTCGGAGTACACGGCGTTGTCCGGCCCGTACACCTGTCGTCACCACATACTGAGTACTACTCAAACCTCTCTCGTTACATTGGTATTATAACTACAGTTAATTTTACATGACTGGCCCCGGTAGGTGGGGAACACTAATCGTTATTTTAGATTAAAGGGAGCAGAAAGAACCACTTGTTGAAGACTTTTAGTGTAAATATCTTTAATAATAAGCCTAAAAGGTTTCAATATCCTTGATTTACTGGAGAGAGTGATGAGTATCAGAGAAGTGAGAGAAATGGGTCAAAATGTTTGGTCAGTGTGGACACAAAGTAGGTCAGCTACTTTCTTTTGCAGAAATTATCGCAGGATCCAGTCAGTAGCTGATATGATAAAGGAGCTGGATTGGGAGTCGTTGGAGGAAAGGAGGAGGGTGAAGAGAGTGCTGGGAATGTACAAGACATATGTTAGTGATGAGATGTGGAAAGAAATTGGTCAAAGAATTAGGAATAGTGCATGGAAGGGAAAAGATAACCACGACCACAAACTGGCACGCTATTTCATTCATAAGTAAGTGGTAAAATTTTCTTTTGTAGGTAAGGGAGTAGTGTTGTAAAAAACGGTTTTTTTTTTTCTGGCTTGAACAAAAAAATGTTTTTTTTTCTGGGACACGTTTTTTTTTTTCACAACTACTAATTCTCAAATTTGTAAGGCAGTTATTATTTAATATGACTGTTTTAGAGTTTATTCTAAGTGCTTATCTTAATTTTTAAATCTACTACATTTTTGTGTTCAGTAGAAAAAAAATTACCAAAATATTGGCAACATTGGCTAAAATTTTCTTTTATGAATGGGGATTTCCCGAAGAGGCTAGGTTGTGAGAGAAGGAATCCTCATTCCCCGTTGTTTGGATTGATACTCACTATTTGAACTAGTGCTGCCAGCCCTACGAATTTATCTGTAGACATACGGCTCTTTTAAAAAAATTAGGAATTTAAAATTTATCTACAGTTTTTTGCCTCTTTTTATTACTTATTGTGCTTTCCTTATATTCGTATACTTGTTAAACTCTCAGAGTATAGTGGTACTGACTAATTAAATTGTCAGAAATTATGAATTGTTTCCTTGCAACCGTTGGTGTAAACCAACGATTGAAAAGAAGTAAAGCTCCTATTTTGGATTATAATAGATTTAAATTCAAACTTAAAAGACCATAATACAGAACTATCGGTGCAGTATTTATGCACAGTATGTACTTTGCTCATAATTTAAAATTGCAATCCCAAAATCTTTTGCGTACAATACAAGAACAACCAATAAAAGAAAATGTAACTACTTCTTAAGTTATGGATCTAGAGGAGACAGAAGAAGAAACAGAAAAGTCCAACACAGACCGAACTAGTGTTGGTGGTGCTGATACTAGTGAATGTGGTACTGACATAGAGGATGAATAAAATTATGTTACCTATATAGATACATTTATGAATCATTATGTAAGACATTATATGATTTAGTAAGATTTAAAACACACATGTAAAATGTAACTTCCGTAAATAAAACTATAATTTATCAAATATATTGTTTTCTGAAAGAAAAAAAATAGAAAAAAAACAAGGGTGCTAGGTTTTTTCATGTTTTTTTTTTTTCTCACAAATCTGGAAAAAAAAACACTTTTTTTTTGCAATTTGCAACACTATAAGGGAGTCACTGATTGGAATAAATTAAAAAGGAAAGTGATGAATAATTTACCAAAAATGCTGAAAGGATTTAAAATTAAAATTTGTAAGGGTCAAAAGTAGATGGATGATGTTAGTAAAAATAATAATAATAATGATAAAGTGGTAAATGGATGAGAAGAGAAATTGCCACTTAGCGTGCACTACTTTGTAATCTATGCCTATAAAATGCAAGTCTTGGTTATGGTGTAGCTGCCACACCATGTCGTCACATTGTGACATCGTGCTGTGATTTCACATTTTTCGCCTTCGTTGTCCAACTTATAACTGGAGATGATGCCGAAGAAAATAGCTTAACTTTGGAAGAAATGGATGATTCTGTGAAACCAGCTGAGAGAATGATTATGGAGAAAAATGATTAATCCACTTTAGTCAGGAAGTATGTCAGTTATCTACACTAGTATAATAAATGTGAAAGTAACTCTGTCTCTGCTTGTTTCCACCACTAAAAAATTTGACAAGGATGTACTACATATCATTAGTAAGGATATAGGATGTTTTTTTTAGATAATCAACATATTTTGTTATGAAATTCTGAAAACTGACCAAATGGCGACAGACAGAACACAGAGCTTGCATTCATCTTATACTAACTAACCAGTTCTCATTTATGGAGCAAATATCTTTTCTGGTATGAATGAGAAAAAAATCTAACTTGGTTAACATGTTTCATAGTGTGTGAGTGGAGACTTTCCCGGCGTAGTGATGAAATATAATCTTCACGGGTGTTCAGCCGGATGGTGTCAAAGTAACACGACGTTTCGATAGCAAGCTCGGCTGTCTTCATCAGGTATCAGTGTTTGCTGGCAGTCGACGCGGTGACAGCCAGCAAACACCGATACCTGATGAAGACAGCCGAGCTTGCTGTCGAAACGTCGTGTTACTTTGACACCATCCGGCTAAACACCCGTGAAGATTATATTTCATGTTTCTTAGTGTTAGTAACAACTAGATTCAAATTATGTGTGCATTTAACATCTTGTAGTTACTTGTACTTGAATTCAACCTACATACCTTGATGGCACCACCGCTAAGGTCAATTTTCTCAACTTCAAAGATATTCTGGTTGAAATCAATGGATGTTTCACACTCATACAACGACAAAATTTGAGAATTTTCTTCGCACACTGCCCTTTCTCAGAAATAATAAACATCTTACTTTTATTCGAATAAGGCAATTATCTAAGTCCAAAAATCAGTTCTGCTGTTACTGCATTTAATACCCAGTTTATGTACAGTGATGATCCGAAACAATTTCATTAGAAAGCTCATGATATCATCAAAAGTCATTAACAACATAGAACCTAGCATATTACACCCCAACTGTGCCACAAGTGGTGATTTTAGTGTTGGTTCACATGGTGATTTCCAGGGGAAACAAACAGGTGGAAATATTTTTAGTTAGACTAGTGAAAGGAATGATCACTGCATATAATGGCACAGATTATTTACTGCCAAACTCTCTGACCGTTCTGTTTTGCTGATTGTAACAGGAAGCTTAACTTTAACAAAGTTATTATATAACACTAGCTCGTACCCGCGACTTCGTACGCGTGGATTAAGAAATTTTTTGCCAGAATTAAATATAGAAAGTTGTTGGTAACGAAGGATTGGTCCCAAACAATATCGAGTCGGAATAATATGACAGGAACGCTATCACTATATCATTGTACCATCGAACCTGTCTCCTGAAGACAATCAATTTCCAACATATTTCTGTCACCATTGGATAAGGTCTCAAAATTTCGTGACAAACTGTTAATCATACTGGAAAAAATATCCTGTGCCCTTCACACAGATTTCCTTATAAAATTCCATCACAACGATATAGCCATTTAGTCGTCAAAATGTAACAAAAAGACAGAGACTTACTTCCATATTTATAATAATATTACTGTGGTTCACACGCACACTGACTGCGAACAACACCTGAGGGATCATTATAATGTAAAAAAGTGTACACCTGCAACATTGCAAGACTACCTACGATTTGCCTTGTTTTGCACCACTAACTTTCTAATATCTACAGTTACCGTTCAATCTGAATAACCTACGGCTCAGGCCTGACTCTTACCATGAAAAACAATTTTTTTAAATCTTAGCCTCCACGGAGATTTGAACCGGAGACCACGACGTTCGTAAGCAAGTGCTTAGACCACTCAGCTGCCAGTCCACTACACGGAAACATGGTACGGAGACGTCGTCCATATCCAACGTGTCTGTCTATCGCCGTATTTCGAAGTTATGATACAACATGTGTTATTTATACAGATAATTTTTCAACCAAATGTAGACAGTATTTTTCTCCTTGTTTGAAAGGATAAGTGTGCAAAGTTTCATCGAGATTGGATGAAAACTGTGGATTTGTATGAAAAACAAACATACATTCATCTTTATATATAAAGATATTCCTTCATTTTTTTCACGTACAGACACAACTTGTTACATAGTACAGATATGGATGTGGATTTGCACTGTAATTTTGTGTTTACCTAAAAGTAGGTAGGTAAGCGTTAACGTTCTGGCCTTGCATTCGGAGGTCATGGGTTTGAATCCCCGACTGGCCATCCAGATCTCAATTTTCCCTGGTTTCCTCAAATCACTCCAGTTGAATGCCAGGATGGTTGCTTTAAAAGGCCATGACCGAATTTATTTCCGCTCCTTGCCCTGAATCCTTTTCGCACCTCTAGTGACCTTGACATCGACAAGGCCATGAACAAAACAAAACTTTTTTTAAAAAAGGGGGAGGTGGGATGACTCTGAAATGTGCCACGACTGTAACATTTGTAGAGCATCTTGTTTACTGTCTCATAATATCAGGGAATTGCTTGCAGTTCATTGGAGAGAGTCATCACCTTCTATGGGCTGGCCATCCTGATTTGAGTTCTCCACAGTTTTACTGGATTGCTGCGAGGGAATGTTAGGATTATTCCTTATGAAAGCCCAGGGATCTTATGCTGTATATTCCTTCTGATACATAAATGTTTACACATTAGGATTGGTGCAGTACACCCTCTCCGCTCACTAAGCAGTCAATCACAAAGTAATAGTAACAGAAGTGGACAGTAATTAGCTAGAGATATGTTAACAGTGCTTCCATATGACAATAGTAATGGGGCTGTGTAATATAAAACGATATGAATTTCATTAACTTACCTCATAGAACAATGCCACAACCGCAAGTCCGTCCTTGAAGTTGAGAGCGTTGTTAAAGTTGCCGTAGTCTGTCTTGTAGAACACCATGTGTAGCTCCAGGGGGAAGCTGTCAACATACAACATGTGTTTCACTTAATTACTAATCAAGTATGATGGAGCTTAAATCCTGGTGGCAATTTGCCTTCACATCTAGACTTTTAACTTTAAAGTCATTCACCGTTCCAGGTAAAGTTTTCAACACCTCCCTCAGTTTCTGATACCCTTACCTATATCTGAAAAATGACCCACTCTCTTGTTCCTGAAATTGAGTTTAAGTGTGTGACTGGGAATCAAGAGATCCTCAGCTTGAACCTGGTGTTGGCTAAAATTTGTACAGTCCTACACCTTGATATAATGTGATTATAGAGATACTGGGATACTCCACAGATTGGATTTGATGTTGAACTGTATGTCTCACTATTATCAAATGTTATCCCAAGATACTTACATTTTAAGTCTTCAACAGGCAATATTCCTCGCCTACCCTATAATCGTAATCAACCTTTAGTTTTTTATATGTGTACCCAACAAGCTGACTCTTTTTTGCATTCATTATCACTATTATCAAACAGACACCTTTTTGAATAATCCTGTATATTCGTAACATCATATTTCTTCACTACCAATATTTTGTAAGTATAAGTGAAGATGGGAACACCGAGTGTGTTGGGTGAGTGGTTAACGCTCTGGCCTCACATTTGGGAAGACGACGGTTCGAATCCCAGTCCATCCATCCAGATTTGTGTTTTCCATGGTTTCCCCAAATCACTCCAGGTGAATGTTGGGATGGTTCCTTCAAAAGGCCATGCCCAAATTCCTTCCCATTCCTTGCCCCGAGTCCCTTTCTACCTCTAATGACCTTGACATCAACGAGGCATAAAGGCATAAGTATAAAAAGAAAGAAGCAAAAAAGAAATGCTGGGACACTGTAGGGATCAGATTTTGATGTTGAACTGTATGTCCCCTTATTATCAAATGTCATCCCAAGGTATTTACATTTTAAGCCTTCAACAAGCAATTCCTTGCCAATTCAGAATCCAACTTTAGATTTTTATCTGTGTACCCAGTAAGCTGACTTTTCTTTGAATTCATTGTCGCTATTATCAGATGCCTTTTTGAATGATCCTAATACATTTATTCACTGCTCATATTCTGTAAGTATAAGTGAATATAGGGACAAAATACATGCATTTTATTATTGCTTTCACTGTCTGTGGAAAAACTTTGCTCCAAAGCAGGCTACTTGCATGTTTTAGCAATATATCTCATTGTCCCCATCTTCAACTTCAATCCATTATATTTCCCAAATATTTTTTTTTTTTTAAAAATAACTATTTTTAATTGTTCTCTATACAACATAATTCTACAGGATGATATATCCTTTCTGTCTGTAACTACACACCACATTAAAATTAATACCTGTAGTCCCAAAACCTCTCCGTGTATAACTAATTGCCACTGGTAATCCCCCAAAATCCATAAACTTGTTTCTCCTGCCACCTTCTCTGTTATCTCATGCCCGACAGAGACACGTACTGCTGGAGTGGTTACCTGCGGTTGTTGATGGTGTCCTCGCTGCCGACGGAGTCGTTGGCTCCCCAGTGGAAGTGGAGCTGTGCGAACATGTACTCCCCCTGCAGCGGACCTCCGGATATGGTGGTGGGCTCCGACATGTTCAGCTCCAACATCACTGCACGAAAACAACAGGGTAAGGCAAGGTTGTTCTTTGTCTGTGATACTGATGGTACATATTGAGGAAGTCATCAAAACATGGCAGATGAATTTAACACAAAATTTCTTTGCAGATATTGGTAATCTTACAGCTGAGAATGGGTCATTTCATTCACGCAAAATGTGATACTGTTTTTCACACTGTAAACTCAATGTAAGGAAGTTCAGACACAAAATTGTTAAACCATTATCAGGTACTATAGCGTATTGAAGACTTTAAGGTAACTAATTCACACTAGTGTTTTCTGTATATTGAATTAAATGAAACAAAACTCATATATCTCAAAAGATGCCATTAAATTAAAATATCTTGATATAACATTAGACTGAATTTTATTAATAAATATTCAGTGATAATATTTCCACTTTGCTCCCATGTGATAACAGTCTTGGGTATGTAGAACACTAAATATCATTCTCGAAACCAATAATATTACCAAATCCTGATTACAGGTAAGTTACTTAGCATCCATAAACTATAAACAATTTATGCCTCATCAACATTATTAGAGGTGGGAATGAACTGCGGCAAGGAAAGGGAAAGAATGTGGCGATGGTCTTTTTGAAGGAACCATCCTGGCATTCCCCAGGGTGTTTTCAGAAAACTGTAATCTAAATTGCCAGAACAGGGTATAAACCTGAGTCCTTCTGAATTCTAGGTCTGAGCATACCCCACCCACCCATCACACACAGTGTATGAATCACAGTGTTGACTAAAAATCTGTAAACAATCCCTGTTATAATATTCAATGCAATTTCAAAAGACTTTTGTTAATTCATAGTTTGAAAAACAAAAAAAGAATCACTTGTTGTTCTAGTGTTGGGCAGGAAGGAGAAAAGGGTTTCAAAATCCTGCACTTGTTGCAGAGAGTGATGAGGGGATGTACGAGAGAAGTAAAGGAATTGGATTACAAAATTTTGGTCAGACCATCGCTCGAATATGGTAGTATAGTATGGGACACACATTTTGAGAATCAGATAGAGGAGTTGGAGAGGGTACAAAAAAGGGCTACTAGATTTGTTTCTGGAAATTATCGCAGAACACAGTCGGTAACAGATATGATAAAAGAGCTAGAATGATATTCATTGGAAGACAGGAGGAGGATGAAGAGGATCATGGGAGTGTACAAGGTGTATTTTGGTGATGAGATGTGGAAACATATTGGTGTAAGAATTAAAAGTAATGCATGGAGGGGAAAAGATGACCATTACCACAAGCAGGGGCACAAGGGTGTGGGAAGATTTTCTTTCGTGTGTAAGGGGGTCAGGGATTGGAATAAATTGACAAGAGGATGTTGAAAGAATTTGAAATTTGTAGAGGGCAAAAATAGGTGGCTACAGGGAAGGCAGAATTGGGTGTGTAGGGAAATTGCCACCGGAGCGTGTGCTCTGTTGCAATTAAATTAGTGATTCTGAGTATCTTTCTCACCTTCAGTCTTATTCCATTTGTGTACTAAGAGAAGGAAATTGTCTTTTACGCAATAAAATTACTTTTGAAGCAGAATCTCTTTGTTTGGATTTAATGCTGTGAGTTTTTTAATAAAAAAAATATTTCCCATGTTAGGACATTCAATAAAGAAGCTACAATGAATGTAATCATATTCTGTTCAATTGATAATGACTAATAATTTTTGTTCCTGTCAGTGCTATGGATGTCAGCAAGAAACTAAAGTGATCAAGGTTTTCTACTACAAAGAAAAGTATATGTACTGTGCTAGCATTGTAAGTAAACCTATATTTCTAAACAGGTTTATTTTTTGTCAGGGGTACTTATTCCACAAATAGAGGATTTTACAATAACTGTGGCGCCGCAATTTGATGATGGATTGTTTTGTAACTCGACGGAAAAATCGAAAGTGAGAAGTAAATTTTTTTTGATATCTCGCTTATTTCTCGAGATATAATACCTCAAAAGTGATATGGTTAGGTTTAGGTTTAGGTAAAGATGCAAAAAAAATTCACCAAAGTCAAATCTGACGATTTATAATGTAGACTTTTTTGATATGTCACTTAGTACAGAAATTGAGGGGATTAGGTTGAAATGTGGCCTGTACCACAATTTAAATTTTCGCTAAGGTCACAAGGAGCTAAGCGCAATGTGTATTTTGTTCTCTACCTAGTGATAGTGGTTAGGTTGAAATGCGGCCTGGACCAAAAGATAAAAGTCAAAGAGAATATAAACGCCATAGACACAAGGAATTACACCTTTAATTATTTTTGACAATCGATATCTCAAGAACAAAACGAGATTATTCTTCACTTTCGATTTATTTCGTCGAGTAATATAAGAATGCATCATCAAATTGCGGCGCTGCGGTTATGATAGAGCTTGCCATAAATAATTTTTAAAAAGGATGGTATTAATATCAGAATAGCAATAACCAAATGTACCTTCTTCCCGCCCCCCACCCAAAAATGAACCAGCTAACTTAAAAAAAAAAAAAAAAAATCCTTGCTAAACTTAATTTGAATTTCTATCGTGATGGAACAGACACCCTTGGGTGGCAAATTATCCTCCCCCACCTATACCTACCCTTTATGAATTGCAACTTTAAACTCCTTCAGTGTTCTTGGCAGCGTGTCCATTATTTCCCTTGGTAATCTCTGACTCCATTAGCAACAAAAGAAAATTTTCCCACTGTATTTCACCTGAAATCAAGTGCCAGCGTATGAATATGGTCCTCTCTTCCCCTCCATGTAAAACACTTAATACTTTTACTAATATTCGCAGTGTTTGGAACACAAGTCTTTATGCAAGTGGTATCTGGACTTTAAATAATTCAGATAAAGTGTATTAAAATATTTTGCTGTGAACATTTGCAAAGATTAAGAAGCGAAACAAAAACGTTCCAAACATGATAATTGGAGGAATAATGTGAAAGATAAAACCTACAAAAAGTAGATAAAATTGTAGATGAAATCTTGAAACTTTGGGCGGAAATGACGAGAAAGATTAGTATCAGATAATTGGAAACGCAGGTCGCGAGGGATATGTTGAGATGAAGAGGTCAGCTCAATTTAGAAACTAGTCGAGACATTAAAAAATAAATACGTTAGCTGGTACATTGGACCAGGGTTGCATCGTGAAACTGAAGACGATCTTGCGGTTCAGCATAATAATCCAGTAAACCCGCGCTCGAGGATTTGAGGAAAGCGTCTACAAGGATCGAGTTTCCACAATGTCAAGCACTCTGACTTGAAGGGAAGTCGCACTTCCTCACAAACTATACGGAGCAGTAGTACCCAAATAAGGAATATAGTCACAGTGTTGAGAAATTAGTAGGTACATATTGGAGGGCGAATACTACAATTGTTGTGCGAATATTCGTAAAACTGTCATCAACAATAAGGAATACCTGCAGAAAGCGATTCTGGTCTACTTTCCACCACGCGGACTAATACTACGGTAGTCAATCGCAAGACTTTTATTTTCAAGCAGTAATTTACTGTAATACACTATGAACCAGAATGACTGTATGAATTAGGATGAAATCCACTGTCGACCATTCTAGCGGTCTAGGGTGTATTCCAATCAAGGTACTGCTTGAAAATAATGCGTCTTGCAATCGACTATCGCAGTATCTCTGGGGAGGAATGTAGTTACAGCGGAATAGTGATCTCGATTTAAAAACCCAGCATAAGAACGCCATTAAAAAAAAATAAAGAAAGAAATCTGCTTGTGACAGCATAGTGTGATAAATTTCGCAACGTTCTCAGATTTTCTGATACCATCCGATGTATCCCACAAAAGCATAATATATTTAGAATTCTTTTGAATTTCGTAAGTGTTGCGCAGATAAAAAGAAAATCTTGGATCATCCACAGAGAGAAAAGCGGTTCTTAAGTGTACGATTAACATGGGACTACTCATAGTCAGAAACAGTATACATATTACACTCCGCCGCGTGCAAAGATGTTATTTGTGATGTCTTGTTCTTATCAATCATAAAAGTAATTGATATCTCAAGAGAAAAACTTCAATATTTAAGCGAAAAGTGGATAAGTTGTTATCATTCATGGACTAATAATATTCACAATGTAATAATTTGGATATAACAAACAGGATATCTGTGGCGTATTTTCGTCTACGCGTGATTAGTATGACGTCACGTGCGCCATGTTTGTGATGCCATTACTTTCCGTTTTTTTTTTTTTTTTTTTTTTTTTTTTTTTTTTTGTAACAGTTTAACGTCCCTTTTTAACAACGTGGTCTTTAGAGACGGGAAAGGATGGGGGCAAGGAATGGGAAGGAATTCGGCCATGGCCTTTTGAAGGAAGCATCCCGGCATTCACCTGGAGTGATTTGGGGAAACCATGGAAAACCCAAATCGGGATGCCCGGACGGGGATTCGAACCGCCGTCCTCCCGAATGCGAGGCCAGAACGCTATCCGTTACACCACCACGCTCGGTTTACTTTCCGCGCCAAAAATTAGTCCCGGCAGTATCCGACACTTAATCGTCATTAAGAAATATGGGTACCAGAATTATGATAGGATCATCAATGGCGAATCTATTAGCTTATTAATTCTGATGGTCAGCGTTAGTTTAATCAGCTATGATAAGCTACGGCAACCAAGAAATAGATAAAGTTCTATTTTTAACGTCTAAACTTAAATGTTAAAAATACCGTTGTACACTTTTAAATAAGTTTCGGTAGTAATGAAGGGGTAAAAGCTTTCAGCTGATTAAATCCTTTGGAAAAAAAAAACGTGCGTTGTGCATATATGGTAACGTTCTGGCCTTTCATTTGAGAGGACGCAGGTTCGAATTCTCATCCGGCCATTCAGATTTGTGTTTTCCATGATTTCCAGAAATTACTCCAGGCGAATGCCGGCATGGTTCCTTCATAAGGACGTGGCAGAATTTCTTCCCGTTGCTTGCCCCAACCGTTCACCGCCATAGCGACCCCAACGACGACGAGGCGTAAAGCCAAAAGCAAAGAAAAATCATGGTTGAGCCCCAATTTTCACCTTTCTCGAATTTTCCAGATGGGTATGAAATGTGGAGGAGCATGATTCATAAACACCAAATTATGAGCCAAACTCCTGGGACAAATCTCAACCTCTCCGTAGCGCGTATGCAGTGATGGCATGCGTCATTATCTGTGGCGATTCAACTGTCAAATGGGGACGTTAAACCTTGCGTCCCTGCAACATTAAGCCTGAACTGACTGCCATAGCTAACGTGGCCTTACGTCCCGCTTTCAAACTGTTTGTCCCGGGTGAGAGTAAAAATGTCCCGCTTTCGCAAATAAAACGACAATTTAATATAGGGACCGTGCACAAACTACGTGGCTCGGTCCAGGGGGGGGGGGGGTTAGCTGGAAGGCTACGCTGGGCTACATGGGGGGAGGGGTGGTTTCCGAGCCAGGCCACGTAGCTTTCCTTTCATAACATTTTTCACAGTTAAAATGAGGAACAGAACACACACCAGCATGTGAATATTTATTTCCCTCAGTTAATTATCACCTATATAATTTACAAAAGTCTGGCAAGAGAAAACAGTACAAAATGTCTTCTGGAATCAAAAGGGAAAAAAAGCTACGTGCTACGTGAGCGGGGGGGGGGGGGGGGGGGGGTTATAGGCAAAAGCCACGGTGGGTTACGTGGGGGGAGGGGGGGCCGACAGGAGGCCAAAATGAAGCTACGTGGTTTAGCACGCTCCCATACCAACGTATTAAAAACTAAAACAGACGAGCACACAAGTATTTATTAACAGTAGCCAAGATATGGGTTTTCGCTCATTTCCAACTACGTCACGGATCAAAAAATCACTAGCTAGATTGTTGCTAACACTCAACTTTAAGAACTTTTGTATACCTATTGAGTACGTTAAGAGCCTGCCTGGAACTAATGCACCGATCGAAAGAGTTTTTTCTCTGATTAATAAAATATGGACAAGGGGCAAAACACAGTTATGTGTCTCAATATTGAAAGTCATTATGATTACCAATCCTAACATCAACGAATCATTCCTCAATTCCTACATGAAAACTAGATCCGATATTTTGAATCTGATTTGTTCTGCCGATAAATACAAAACAACTGGCTAGTTAGACGTCAGATGTCGGACACTAAGGCTAAGTAACTCAGCTAACACACAATACATTCTGCTGATTATAAGTGTTCTTTTTTTAATAAAAACTAGTAACATATGAAAAAAAGTTTAACAGAATTCTTAAGGCGTCCGGCTCTGACGAAAAAGATAAATGGTCACGTTATGCACAGCACAACAATCACAGCTCATATACATACATCGTATTGGTGATGAACACCGGGACAGCACTCCAGACCATATTTCAGGGCGAATTGTTAACACACACCATATTAATCCGTCTACGAGCGAGAGACCGAGTATTACTCGCATTCATCCTACGGATATGCTCGCGCGTCGGTTTCTAACTCGCGCCTACGTCATATGCAGCCAGCGGTACTGCGTTGCCGACTTGTTGCATAACTTGCGGCGCGCGTGATGTGGTCATCACTGGCGGCAGAGGCATTGAACCGAAAACTATTATCTTTGGAAAAAATTGTAGTTTAAAAAACTAAAATCACGCTTTCGTAGTAATGTGAACTAAAAGGTTAAAAATAATATTTAAATATAAACATTTTGTTTAACAGTGATAGAACGTCCCACAATTCAGGATAAATTAATTTTTTTTAATAAGCTTAAAGAATAAAGTCACTGATTACAAAATTAACTTTAATGTAAAAAAGCATGGGGTGCTATTTAAGTTGTCTTATATTTTTTGTCGTTGGCTGTTTGTAAAGACAAAGTCATTGTCAAAAGTTATGTAGATAACAAAAATAACGATGATATGTGCGGAGGTGACAAATCAGCGAAACCATAAAAGCATTTTGAAAGTGTGATAGAAGAAAGTGGAACATACAGGAAATAAATTATGAAAAAGAAGAAATAGAAGAAAGGAATTCTCGAAACGTGTCAGAGAGTATGGAGCAGGAAGATGGAGATTTAATGACAGGACTTGCTTTGTGTAGTCTCTCACGAAGCAGCATCATAATGAAGATGAAAGCACAAACGAGGCCTGTAACATGGAAACTATTATTATTAAGTTCATTTACCGGAGAGGGTGATGAGGGGATGTACCAGAGAAGGTAGGGAGTTGGGTTAAAAAAACTTTGGTCAGACCATTGGTTGAATGTGGTGGTGTAGTTTGGGACCCACATTTTAATTATCAAACACGGCAGTTGGAAGGTGTGCAAAGAAGAGCAGCTAGATTTGTTTGTGGAAATTATCGCAGGACCCAGTCAGTAACTGATATTAAAAAGGAGCTGGATTGGGAGTCATTGGAGGAAAGGAGGAGGATGAAGAGAGTGCTGGGAATGTACAGGGCATATGTTGGTGATGAGGCTTGGAGGGATATCGGTCAAAGAATTGGGAATAGTGCATGGAAGGGGAAAGGCGACCATGACCACAAGCTGGTGCTCGATTTCATGAATTCTTTTGTTGGTAAGAGTGTCGGGGATTGGAACAAATTACCAAGTGTAGTGATGAATAATTGCTGCAGTTGAGTTAGGTATGATTGTTGAAATGTCGTTGTTAGAACGGCGTAACAACTGACACGAAGAAATTGGTTTGCATGGCGTATTGTTTTTGTTTGGTTGCATATGGCCTCCATGTAGCTGAACATAATTATATAACTAATCCTCTACTGTATAGATAAAGATATAACATTGTATCTGATATCATATCGACATGTTAAATTACAATACTAAACATGTAAACTGATGTGAGAACATGTAGCGAAACTGAAATCTCAACTGCTGTAGAACGAACATGCAAGGTATTTGGCTGTATGTCTGATGAGGGCGAAAGCCATCAATAACAATAGTAATAAAATTTCCAGTAAATGGTACTGATCGATGGCATGTAAACACAGCCCATACCAGGATACAGCCACCACCAGCTGCACCCATGAACCACACCATCTTCTACCATACAGAAAATTCGTATTATTTCTAAATCCCTCCAAAGTCAACTGAAATTCTTCAAGTTTTTCACATGAAATACTCAGGGTCAAACACACGGCAAGTTCGTATTTCAGCCAGATAAGGTTCAACCATTTTTATTATTATTTTTTGCTTATGGCTTTAGGCCTCGTCAACGTCTAGGTCATTAGAGGCGGCATATGACTTCGGATTAGGAACGGGAAGGAATTCGGCCATGGCCTTTTAAAGGAAGCATCCCGGCATTCGCCTGGAGTGAATGGGGAAACCATAGAGAACTCAAATCTGGATGCCCGGACGGGGATTCTAACTGGCGTTCTCCCGCAAGCGAGGTCAGAGCGTTAACCACTCACCCACCACGCTCGGTAGGTACAACCGATTTGACCTTTGACCCTTGTAGCTTTAGATATTATGGAATGCAGTGTTTGTTTGAATTTACCTTTAGAGGTCCAACAATGATCAGACCCAAGAAATGGTTCAGATCAGATCACGCAATCATTTTTTGTCCATAAAAACTCCCCGGCGTCATTGCTTTCAAAGTGTTGAGTCGACTTTTCAAGACTGAGTTTGTATTTGCTTCACGCATAATCTTCCTACCTACCCGACTTGAAAAACATTACTAAAGAAGTTGCATCTGTTACTCCAGGCACATTCATCAAGCTGTGGAAGGAACTCACCTGTCACCGAGCGTGGTGGGTGAGTGGTTAACGCTCTGGTGCTCACATTCAGGAGGACTCCAGGCATCCAGATTTGGGTTTTTCATGGTTTACCCAATTCTCCCAAGCAAATGCAAGAATGCTTCCTTCAAAAGGCCATGGCAGAATCCCTTCCCATTTCTTGTTCCCAATCCTCTCCCCACTCTAATGACCTCTACGTCGTCGAGGCGCAAAGCCATAAAAAAATTCCCTTGCCTATCGACTGGATGTATGCCATGTCACGAATGGTGCTCACTTTGAAAACTTGTATGAGTATGTAAAAGAACTGCTTGATTTGTTCTTCCATTTGATGTTTCATTTATAATTGTCAAATTATAAAAATTCTTCAAAGCCTCAAAATTCATTTTGAAAAGCCGTGTACTATTACCAGGTCTGGGATACCGAGACTTGGCCAGAAGATAAAACTGATTTGGAACTATACGGAAAGAACAAAGGGACGATTTGCAGGAAGTGGAACATTCTCCATTGAAATGATGCGAGAAGTTTCTGTCCATTACGAGTGATGATTCTAAGAAGTTGGGTTGGTAGGACTGGCCTGTGTATCTATTGTTGGTGATGGTGGAGGTGAAGACCCTGTTGGGTTGGTAGGACTGACCTGTGTGTCCGTTGATGGTGGAGGTGAAGCCCCTGTTGGGTTGGAATGACTTACCTGTGTGTCCGTTATTGGTTATTGTGGTGATGAAGCCCATGATGATTCTCAGAATTTGGGTTGGTAGGACTGACCCGGTGTCTATTGTTGGTGATGGTGGTGGTGAAGCACCTGTTGGGTTGGTATGACTGACCTGTGTGCCCTTTGTTGGTGATGGGGGAGGTGAAGCCCATGTTGGGTTGGTAGGACTGACCTGTGTGTCCGTTGTTGATGATGGTGGCGGTGAAGCCCCTGTTGGGTTGGTAGGACTGACCTGTGTATCCGTTATTAGTGATTGTGGTGATGAAGTCCATATTGGGTTGGTAGGACTGACCTTTGTATGCGTTGTTGGTGTTGGTGGAGGTGAAGCCCCTGTTGGGTTGGTAGGACTGAACTGTGTATCCGTTATTAGTGATTGTGGTGATGTAGTCCATATTGGGTTGGTAGGAATGACCTGTGTGTGCGTTGTTGGTGTTGGTGGAGGTGAAGCCGCTGTTGGGTTGGTAGGATTGACCTGTGTGTCCGTTATTAGTGATTATGGTGATGAAGTCCATATTGGGTTGGTAGGACTGACCTGTGTGTGCGTTATTAGCGATTGTGGTGATGAACTCCATATTGGGTTGGTAGGACTGACCTGTATGTCCGTTGTTGGTGATGGTGGAGGTGAACGGCGTGGCGGTGAATCCCCTGAAGCGCAGCGGAGGCATGCGCACCTGCTTCACCAGGTGCTCCTCGATGTCTATGGGACTCTGGTACTTGCCCGCACAGCTCTCGTACTCTTCCTGCCAGTGGTTCGGGCCTGCAACACACAAACACAGTTTACATAAACGCTTACTGTCGAGTGTACTCACTCACTATGTGCAGTTTCTTTACGAACAGGTTTCGCTTGATGCCCGACAGACCGACAGAATCATCAATTTCACGATTTTCGCATCTCTGTCATCAGTAATGTATACCTTCTATCGGGGACAGATCTGGGGATCTTGCTGGCCACGCAGACAGTTCATAGAGACACGTGCCGTGTGTGGACGAGCATTGTCCTGTTAATACTGTCGTGTGAGAGGTAACACATGAGGATGCAGGATGTCCGTGGCGTACCGTTGTGCCGTCAGAGTTCCCTCAATCACTACCAGCCGTGACCTGGAGTCATACCCGATGGCTCCCCACACCTGGACGTCAGGAGTAACACCACTGTGCCTCTCCAAAACACTGGGAGAGTGGGACCTCTCCCCACGTCACCACCATACTCGCCTACGATGGTCATACCAGGTTGTGCAGGACGTGATTAATCGCTGAATACGTGAGATACCTTTCATTGTGTGTTCAGCGATTGTGCACTCGTCCACACACGGCACGTGTCTTTATGAACAGTCTGCGTGAAGTTGAGGTACTCCCGTGACCAGCAAGATCCCCACACCTGTCCCCAATAGAACATGTGCGGGACCAGCTCTGACGTCAACTCCGTCCTAGTGCCAGTATCCAGGATATCAAGGACCAGTTACAACAGTTGTGGCCAGCTTGCCTCAGGAGAGGACACAACGGCTTCATGACAGCCTTCACAACCGAATCAGTGCATGCATCCAGGACAGAGGGGGAGCAACGTCATACTGATAAGTGGGCTCTTCGTAAATTTCACTCGATTTCGTAATCACTGATATAACATCACATTCTCTCACCCCGTGTAGTTTCATGTCGTTTCTCCCCCCTTCTGGGTGCTTCAGATCTTTTTTTTTAATTTATTTATTCGTTGGGGCCAATTCGGACCACGTTAAGATTTTGTGCATTTGGCAGCAAGTTTCTTTTTTTTTAAAATTGATTGTGTAATTTCATGAGACAAATCTAGCAGCATCTCCAACTCCGGTAGTTGATACAAGGGGTGATAAAATGAAAAGGTACGAAATGACATGGTGGGTACAAATGTAGACTTCATTCAAAATATACACCATAGGCCTGAGCACAACGATCCCACTGATGAACAAGCCGCAGGATTCCTTGTTCCCAGAATTCCTGTGGCCGTGACGAGACCCAGTCCTTCACAGCGTCCTCGAGTACGTCGTCCGAGTTGAAGCGCTTCCCTTTCAGGTGTTTCTTCAGTGGACCAAACACATGGAAATCGCAGGGAGACATGTCCGGACTGTAGGGCGGATGGTCCAACGTCTCCCACTTGAACTTGGCCAGTTCCATGTGTGTGACTCTGGAGACGTGTGGACGCGCGTTATCATGGAGCAGAACCACACCCTCCGTGAGCAGCCCCGGTCTTTGGTTCTCGATGGACCTGCGTAGGCGTCGGAGTGTCTCACAGTACACATCCCCCACCTGTACGCCATCCTGTCCTCATACGGACTGCCGCATCATTTGGACGCCGCTTTTGATAAGAGCCTCTGCTCTCTACTGCGCATGCGGGCGCCCGCGCATGCTCCGATCCCAGTCAGAGACTCCAATCGCATCCCGAGATGTCTCGCTACGTTCTCCCATGGCGGAATATGCAAATATTCAACTGTTACTGTTTTATGTCGTTTCGTACCTTTTCATTTGATCACCCCTTGTACTGAAAAAATGTGGGCCCCATATTACACCGCCATATTCAAGTAGTTGCCTGACCAAGGTTTTGTAACCAAATTCCCTCACTTCTTTCGTACACCCCTTCACCACCCTCTCCAGTTAATACTTCTTTCCATTAAGCATATTTGAGATTTATGCTGTATATTCGTTTCTCTTCCTTTCATGGTGTACTACGCATTTGATTTCGGCAACAGAAAGTTTTCAGTATTAAAGAAAATAAGAATTTAATAAATAACTGTGTAAAGAAACTGGTTGTTGACTCACCAAGCTCTCCGTCATAGCTGAATCCTTCAGGTCTCGCTTCGGCATTTCCTGCAACATAAAGAGAGCGGAAAACCGTCTCAAAACAGATCCAGATCTTAAGTGTATGGCAGAGGGTGTTATTAAATTCAGGAAAAAATTAAAATAATATTTAATTGACAACTCCTTAAAAGGATTTCTTTCAAAGGTCTTTATAATAGCTAGTATCTTATCAGCAAAGAAACGCAGCGCAAAACCCGAAAAGAAACAAGTAAGTGCAATTTTCGATAATGACGCCTGCGAAAAGTGTGAAATTTTGTTCACATAATTAATGTTCATATTATTCTGTGACTTCATCTTATGGCGTATACATCTCATTTGTTGTGCAATCATTTTGCTATAATCTGAGTCATTTTAATATTCAATAGACTCAGTCTCTTATACTGGGGTCTACGCAAAATTAGTTTATTATATTGTATTGTAAAAAATTAAGAAACATTGTGGGTGAAAAAAGGTACTTGGCACTAAAAATAATCTCTCCTACGTCTATTTCAGTCCAAATGGAACCTGGGGAGTAAACATACATGTAGGCACCAGTACCACATCGTGTTCCCCTAATTTTATCTCCGCTGTCATGGCGACGCAAATACTTTGGCTCGATAAGCTTTTCATAGTAATCGTAAATAAGAGTGATCGCTCATACGTTATCCAAAAAATTCAATGGGGAACTATACAGTACGTCGTCTGTCTACTACAGAATCCCAGTCTCCATATCAATTGTTTCGTGAGGACTGTGGCAAGCGGATGAAGTAGACACGGGAGGTCAAATTGATAGCGTAGCAGTAGATCTCTCAAAGGCTTTTTGTAGAGTCAGCCATAAAATGGTGCTAACTATTGGAGTGGATGAAAAAGTGATTTGCTGGTTAGAAGAATTCTTAAAAGATAGAAAGCAAAACGTCAGGGTGGGACATGCAGTATCAAAGGAGGTGGAAGTGAAGATGGCAGTGCTACATAGTAGCGCATTGGGACCAATGCTATTCGTCATTCTAAAAAATGATTAATTTTTTTGGTTACTATCAGAAGTTCGGTTGTTTGCAAAAAAACAGAATGCTTTATATGAGGATCAAAACGGTAGAAGACTGAACAACTGCAGGGTCATCTGGACAGGAAATGTAGTTGGGTTGAGTTTAGCGTGGAATCAGAACCACGGAACGTCCCGGCGTAGCTCATATAATCAAATACAACTCCTAAAAATTTCTGCTCACTACAGGATTTGCACACGAGAGCAGAGAGATTAACTTTCAGAAGAAAGCATTTTAACCGCTGAGATACCATACCGCGTTGTTTTGAATTATACATACGCTAAGTAGTATCAAAATCGGATTAAAAACCTGTGGGTTTGTATAAACAACATTGGCAGAAAATTAAGTTGGGGGAGGGGAGGAAAGGAGGGGAGGAAAGGAGGGGAGGAAAGGAGGAGAGGGTTTAGGTTTTTGTAAACCAAACTTAAACAATGTTTTTCTATTTGTTTTAAAGTATACGTATGCAAAGTCCCATCAAAATCGGATAAAAAATGTGTGTTGTCTGAAGAAATTGGCAAAACAAACAAACAAACAAACATTCACTTTTATATATCAGATACAAGTATAATCTCTAGTTTCATTGCTGTCCAAGCGCAACGCGTCATACTTATAGCTTCAGATATACTGTTAACATTAGCATGTTGGTGACGCGTGCAACGCGCATATCATACTCGCAACACGTCTTAGCATGTGGATGACTGGCTGTCGCCAACTCATAGATTCACCCCCTTCCAAACATCGCCTAAAGGGACTATAGAAGTTTTCACTTAAAAAAATAAAAAAAATAAAAAAAACCCCAGAAATTCGAACGAGCAGCAACAAAAAGACTACCACGATCGTTTAACAAACAAAATAAACTTGGATCCTCGTATGGTACATGTTGACAAAGTCGTAGAGGAAAACAAGTAGGCTTTAACAAGTGTCTAGGGAAACCCTGTCAACACTGTAGAATGTAGATAGGGATGGACCGTAGCTAGAGGTGCAGTGATGTCAGAACCTGGTAATGGCGACCGACTGCTCTTCGGTACGTGACTGTGACTCGAAACATCGTTAGAAGACTCATTACACGTCTAATGACGACGACACACAATGACTGTGAAGCCGTGCTCCAAGTTTAACGAGGCCGACACCTCAGGAATATACAAAACGACCAGCAACAGGGGGATTTCGAAAAGGTAGATGTTGCTTACAGCAAACATTCAATCTAAAATCCATAAATCCTCATCGAATATTAAACTCCAAGGACTCAATAGTAATATTTATAGATTTTAAAAAGGTTTGATTCTGTTGATAGGGATACTTTGGATAAAAAAATTTAATGAATTTGTAGTGAAATCTAAATTGGCAAACCTAAACCTAATACTTTAAACACTTACAGACACAATTTCAAAAGTAAAATTTATGGGAGAAATCTCAAAACCTATAAACATAAATACAGGAGTGCGGCAAGGTGATGGTTTGTCACCAATTTTGTTCATCTGTGTCGTAGAGAAAAAAGAATTTGGAATAATAAATTGAAGGAATACAAAATTTCACCAATAATTTTGGGAAGAAAAAACAAAGGCGTTGAAATTAATTGCGTGACATTTGCTGACGATTTCGCTATACTTTCAGAGAGTATTACAGATGTGAAAACACAGATCAATCTCTTGGAAGCAATAATCAACACAAACAAGCTTGAGAATTTCTGTAGAAAAAAACTAAATTTATTGCAAACATTAAAAAACGCTCCAAAATTTTAACGACATATATTGAACGAGTAGAGAAAGTAAAGAAATTTAAATATCTGGGTGAAAAAAAATTGATTATAGAGGAAAGGATACACAGGATAGAAATAGCGTATGGTATCACTAAAAAAAATTTATAGCAAAAAGTGTTTGTCTAAAAATATTAAAATAAGGTCCTATAACTCGTGAAACGAGAATGTCTGTATGCTAGTGAATGTCTAGTATGGAACTATAGATTGGATAAACTGGAATTACTAGAAAGAAGAATCGTGAGAAAAATCTTTGGTCCAGTTAAAACAGCAAAACTATGGAAGTTAAGAAGTAATAAGGAAATATACCAGAACACAGAAAAAATAACTGAATCAATAAGGAAAAGGAGATTACTGTTTTTTTGGACATATCTATAGAATGAATGATAACAGAGTAACGAAAAAGATATCTAATTACATTTGGCGGAAAAAAAAATCAGCAACCAGCTGGATTAAAGAGGTTAAGAAAGATTTGAAAAGAAATACGAAGAGAAGAGGAAATTATGGAAAGAGAGATCTTTAGAAAGAAGGTATTAAGTCTGAAAGGATTCCAAGGCAGAAGAGGGAAGAAATCTTCAACGTTCTGGCCTCGCATTAGGGAGGACGCGGGTTCGAATCCCCGTCCGGGCATCCAGATTTGGGTTCTCCATGGTTTCCCAAATCACTCCAGGCCAATGCCTGGGTGTTTCCTTCAGAAGGCCATGGCCGAATTCCTTCCCGTTCCTTGTCCCCAGTCCCATCTCGCCTCTAATGACCTTAGCCGTCGACGAGGCGTAAAAAAAAAAAAAAATCTTCTCCGAAGTGGTGTGAGGAGAGAAGAAAGAAACATAGTGAAATGATGAAGGAAAAACAACAATAAAGTATGAAGAATTGAAATTGGAACGTGGTACCAGAAGGCCTTCACGGAAAGAAGAAGAAGAAAACAACCAAAAGACATCGTCATCTATTCATGAACCTACACGATTTTCTGTACGTTATTTCATCTCAATGCTAAAGGCGATAATTTTCTTTATCTTTATGGCCGCAAAACTACTCTATTTGAACTTGTTTGCCGTTTATTATTTCTAGTGACACTGCGCAACGCAACATGCGATTGCTGCAATATCTTTACCGCTATTTATCTTTGCTGACCTTCGCAGTATTTCACAGTCAGCGTTCGAGCCTGGCAACCGCGGGGTCGTCGGTTCGAATCCACCATCCGACCATCCGGATATCGATTTTTCATGGTTTCCAAGTCGGGGTGGTCCAATCAAAATTCTTCATGTTCCTTGCTCCCCATCCACTGCCGGCTCTAACATCCAGCCATAAAGCCCCTCACTCAACGAAATACAATTTTCGTTACTACTTATGCAACCGGCATTAGTATTTTTGGTGTAGTTTTTTTTTTTTTAATTTTATTTTATTTACTTCAGCCATCTGTGGACTACGACCACGCAACTTGATTTCCACTTCTGAGTTTCCTTCCTCCGTCGCCAGTACTCTCTCATTCTCTGGCTCACTCTTGCTTTTTCTTCCTTTGAAAATGCCCTCTTTTTGCTGATTGGTTTTTCTTCAGTCAGATCCTTTACCTCCGCAATTTTTCCTCTGAATAATTCCCTGTCTTGTATGTCTTCCCTGCTGATCCCACATCTTTTCAGATCCTGATGGACCTCCTTCACCCATGGAACTTGAGTCTTCCTGTTCTCTTGAAAGTCGAGTATTTTCTTCGCCATTCTTTCTGGTTCCATTCTCTTGATGTGTCCATAGAAAGCTAATCTCCTTTCCTTAATTGTGTTTGTTGCTTTTTCAAACTTGTCGTATAATTCTTGGTTCGATCTCAAACGGAAATTAAATTCTCTTCCTGTCACATTTTTTGTTCCCAAGATCTTCCTTAGAAACTTTATTTATTTTCTATTTCCTTCAATCCCTTTCTGGTTAGTGTTTCTGCTGCGTATAAACATTCTGGCTTCACTACTGTACTATAGTGCTTGTATTTCGCCTGATGGGAGAGTAATTTCGATCTGTATGTCTTTTGACAAATCCTGAAAGCTGTCTCCATCTTTCTCGCCCTATTTTCAACTGCAGCCTTCTCATTAACATTGGGAGTCAAAAATTGACCAAGGCATTTGAACTTCTGTGTTCTTTTAATATCAACATATTTAGTCTTCACCGTCCATGTCTAATCTTTTGCATTTATGTTCACGCATTTAGTTTTCACAAACGATATTTTTAGTCCTGCTTTCTCAGCTATTTCCTTTTTTAATTTGTATTCACTTTCTTCTTTAACTTTCCTCTACCTCTGCTTCTTATTAATGTTGATTGATGCAAGAGAGCTTTATACCGCTCGCAATTTCTTTCATACCTACTTTTCGCTTATGTTTAACTTTAAATGCTGATGTACTCCATTTCCCTGTCTCCTTCGCCTCCAAATGAAATCTTCCTACAACCTTGTACCTGAAATCGAGGGCCCGCTTGTGGTCGTTCTCATCTCTTCCCTTCTACTAATATCTTTCCACGCCTCACCACCAGTATAGGCCTTGTGGACTCCCATGACCCTCTTCATCCTCCTCCTGTCTTCCAATGAATCCCACTCCAGCTCCTTTATGATATCAGTTACTGATTGGGTTCTGCGGTAATTTCCAGAGGCAAATCCAGCAGCGTTTCTTTCCGTCCCCTCCAACTCCTGTATTTGATACTCAAAATGTGGGTCCCATACTCGAACGTATTACCTTTAAACATTTCAGATGAGTACATTATTACACAACTTTCCACATAGTTTCATTTTAAAAGTTGAGCGAAATAATCATAGGAAATCTTATCCTCGTTGTATATCTAATGCACTGAATCTTTCAACAAATATCTTCGTTCCAGGTTTTTTAAAAAAAAAATCAGTCTGTCGACTGGTTTGATGCAATCCTCCATCCCTTCCTATCCTGTGCTAACCTCTTCATCTCTGCATACCCTTTACAACCCACGTCCTCAATTATCTGCTTCATGTATTCTAATCTCTGCCTTCCTCTACAGTCCTTACCATCGGCTTTTCCCTGCACTACCAAAATAACCAATCCAGCATGTCTCAAAATATGACCTACTACCCTGTCCCTTCTTTCTGTACAAGTATTGTACGGAGGCCAAATTAAATGTGATCAGTCTTTGCTTCAAACAGAGTTTCGGGAGGACGTGGCTTCGAATCCCATACGGGCATCCAGATTTGGGTTTTCCATAGTTTCCCCAAATTACTCCAGGCGAATGCCGGGATGCTTCCTACAAAAGACCATGGCCGAATTCCTTCCAGTTCCTTTTCCGCCTCTAATGACCTCGACGTGGACGAGGTGTAAAGCCATAATCTATCAAATCCATCAAACAAGGAACTTACTCTTAAATGCCATCATTTCGCGCCGCTGGTAGATGTGGCGATATGATACTGCAGAGGACAAGGATCTGTATATTGCCTTCTGTACTAAGAAGTACGGCCCGGTTTTTATATGTTGTGATATTTTATAGAATTTATAATTATAATATAATATTATATTATAATTATAATTGAAGTTTATAATTATAAATATATTTTACAGAATGCCCTTTAATCTGTGCTTGGGAGCGGATACTGATGTGGTGTTGCGGATATCAGAGTTCTGCGCGGTGGAAGTTCTTATTGTGAGCTGCGGATGTGGTCCAAGGCGAGTGCGAGAGTTGATCCTTGTGGTACGCCCTACCCCGGTAGTCGAACCGAGGTCTCCGGCGAGGACGGTATCGGCTCGGACCACGGCTTCTGTAAACACTGCCATCTACCAGGCGAATCTATAAGCAATAACACCAGTGTGACTGCGTTGAGACGCCACGCACTGTACTGGGTAAGTACGGGGTGTTTCCGCTGTGCTGATTGATGTTCTAAGGTGGTTTCCATCATGAGTTCGAACGCTGGAAACTGTCCCCAATCCCCGCCTCACATTTCACAAACAGAAATACTCTTGTCACACACACGACGTACACAGACATATGGCAACAGAACAGCCCTTCAATAGTGTGCTTGCTCCGGATCTGACAAATCCGGTTCTATGAGAGGACAGGTGGGACTCACGTGCCCTCAGCCTCATAGTTACACACTGGACGCCTGAACACAGGTGCCGGTCTCTCGTGGTACACCAGGGCCGATACGGAAATAACAATTAAGGACCTCATAAACGCAAACATAAGACCAACAGACATTATAGAAAGAGACACCTGCAGACGCAAAGTAAACGAATGGGAAGTTATAACTGAGCAACCAAAACAGAAACAATACAGACCAAAGTGGTCGGAAGAACGCAAACAAGCTTTCGCGGAAAGAAGAAAAGTTTATTGGAACAACAAGAAGAACTCAAAGAAAACTTGATTCGGGTTCCGTTTATTGGGAGAATTCGCCACTAACCGGGCGCCCATTTTGTTTTTTACTTCTAAAAAATATAAATTAATTTTAAAAAATCTGTTTTTAAAGCATGAAATAATTACTTCAGAATGTTATGCATCATTTAAAATCTGATTTCAAAAAATATTACTCAAAATCATTACCAAAAAAAATATTTTTATAAAACCTTACAGTTTGGCGATATGAAAAATAGTTACCTAAACCGAACTCCTCATAAAAGTTAAACTGAACAAAATTAGAAACTGGTATTGAATTACAGAAAAATATTTTAAAGTGAAATATAACAGTTACAGATTTTAATTTTTTTTCTTTTTTTTAAAAAAAATATACAGGTACAGCATATACGTAGGGTATATAAGACACAGAAAATACATACAAGAATTAAATCGTTTAGCGAAAAACATCGCACATGTACACATCCTTTTCAGTCTCAGCACAATCCACATGAGCCCACACTAAACTTATAATGCACATCATCTACATTTCTCATTCTGAAACGTCAAAAAATTTCCCGTCACAAAAGACGCACCAACCGTCATCATCTTTGGAAGGGGACACTACAGGGAGAATCTGTAATTCAGATATTCCAGAGGTCACGTTGTTCTCATCCTCAGTGCTTGATTCTTTCACATTTCTCTCAAAATTAAGACTCCTTTTCACAAGATCTTTCTAGAGGCTCTATAGCTGACCCAAGCTCCTGGCGGCGACTGCTTTTGCATCTTCCAACACGATTACGTTCTTGCTGTTGAGCTTCCTTGACTTCTTTAGCTCTTTTGACTTCCACCAATAGGGCTTCATAAGGCGTAGATAATATTACCCTAAAAATGCAATCATTACGTTCCATATTTGATTTTAAGCATAAACAAAATAACGGGTCCTGTTTATGCAACTAGAGGGGGTTCGCTTTGCGCAACTGTAGCCTGTATTTTGTTAACCCAAAAGATTTTTAACGAAACTTCTCAACAAAACAGTTTAGCGATAAACATTAACATAAAACCTTATCATTTAAGGGTATATATTGGTCGGAAGACCTACCTGCCCATATCGAGGAGAAATTTTTAAAAAATATAGCAGAATGTAAAAAGTTCGTCTACTGTCAAAGCAGGTAATGGCGATTTAATGAACAACCAATGAAGGGGGCGACCTATACAAGAAGTATTGATTGAGGCCCACTTATAATAAAGTATGCACTTTTACCCATAGGCACTCTGTCAGAAGCAGCAGTAGAAGCTAGAAACAAATATTTTCGACGATTTTGGGAAAGATACTCCAAACTTAGTTGGGTTTCGTTCAACACAGATGTCATTAATAGGCTTTTATTGACTTCGGATCCGTTTTTAAGCTTCATCAGTTAAAAAAAAAAATTATTAAAATATTGATTTAATGGGATCCGAGTACTCAAGAAGAGAACGAGCCATAAGGTGAAGGTTCCGACGACGAAGGATGGGACGGTTTGTCAGAATGATATTTTAGTGTACATGTATGATTATTGTTTAGGTATTTTGTAAATATTCACTTAATTTGTTACAAAGTGTATGAACACAGGATGTGTTCTTTATTATTATTCCTACTTCACAGTTATAAGATCTAATACACAAAAGAAGCGAAACAAAATTCCAAATTACGTAGAAATAATTTTGATCGACTTTTTGTGTCAAATCCCCCTGTGTGCGACGCGAGCATTCTGCTACAAAGTGGTAGAATCCTGAACTACTGTTTACCAGTGGCGGCTGTACCTTAAGTGCGCTCGTGCGCTGAACCACCAATCCAAAAGATTTAAAAATGACAAAATATTAAGTACCTACTTCATCTTTATTTTTATATTACCATTTAAATTTTTATTTTTAAACATACAAAAACAAAAACGTATAAAAAATTAAATCTCCAATTATGGTGAAAACAGTTTGAGCGCTTTACTAAACTATTAAGACTTATTTTCCTGTAAAGACAAATTCTCGTGCGCTTCGGCGAGTGCACGAGGACTGCTAATACAACTTGTAGGTGATACGAGTTAATACGCCTGACGCGTGAAACAATAGATAGTTCATAGAAAGGTACGGAGTAATGAGTCGGTTGTCGAGCGCCGCACGTGCGAACCGAGGATTGCCGAGAGCACCCGATGTTTGACGAATTGGCCAGCTGGCATGGGCGCGCGCGAGGCTATCAGTATAGTTTCACTGTATGTGTGACGCGCTAATAATTGTTTATTTACATTACCGTAAATAATTGTTTTTAGTTTTTGTTTCGATTTTTTTCGAGAACTTTTATTCTATACTGTGTATGGTGTTAGTGAAAATGAGCATAAACATTGATTATATTAAAGAAAATAACAGAACTTTTCAAAATAAAGTGAACATAAAATTGGCCGGACCGCCACGGCCCTTTTTAAATTTAAAACAAGAGTGCAAATCGAAAAATAAAGCATTTACACGAAGTTTTAAAAGTGAAATGTATAATAGAAAGAAATGGTTGTGTGGATGTGAGCGTCTTAATGCATTCTTTTGTTTTCCTTGCATTATTTTTGGCGGAGAATCGATTTGGACAGAAACAGGAATCAAGGATTTGACGCATTTGAGTGAAAAAATAAAAAAAACATGATTCTTCACAAGTACACCTACAAAATGTAATGAGTTTGTCTGTGTTAGGCACGGACGACATTCGTAATCAGCTAGATTCTGTGTATAGAAGCAATATCCAAAAGTATAATGAACAAGTTGATAAAAACAGGTATATTTTATCACGTCTTATCGATTGTGTCAAGTTTTGTGGTGCATTTGAGTTAGCTTTGCGAGGTCACGATGAAACTATTGAGTCTAGTAATGCTGGGGTGTTTCGTGGATTAATAGACTTTGTATCAGAGTTGGATACGGTCATGAAGGAGCATCTCACGTCGTCTACTGTTTTCAAAGGCACGTCAAAAACTATTCAGGACGATATTTTGGACCTAATTTTATGTGTATACCACAAAGAATTGTCCAATATTATAACAAAATGTGAATACGTAGCAGTTCAAGCTGATGAAACTACCGATGTATCGACGACTATGCAGATGGTAATGATTTTAAGATACGAAGAAAATGGACAGGTTCACGAACGGTTTTGGAAATATCTTACGCCGCATTCCCATACTGCTGAAGGACTTAGTTCTGTTATTATAAGAGAATTACGGGAACTTCAAATTTTTTTTTTTTTTTTTTTTTTTTTTTTTTTTTTTTTTTTTTTTTTTTTTTTTTTTTTTTTTTACATTTCATTCCTCCCAGCAGAAGGCTGGGAGGCGGGCTGCTGGAGAGTCATAGGGGACTCTTTTCAGCCAATCTACTACTACGGGGAGGGAAGGGGGATGGAAGGTCGGCCGTGGCCTTGTAGGGAACCATCCCAGCATTCGCCTAAGTGTCTGAGGGAAACCACGGAAAACCTCAGACAGGATGGCCGAACCGAGTTTAACCCCGGTCCTCCCGAATGATAGGTAGGAGGCCAATATTGGCCTCCTCCCATCTCGGTTGGGAACTTCAAATAACTCCGCAACAATTAATAGCACAATGTTACGATGGCACCGCTGTAATGAGCGGGAATGTCGGTGGAGTACAGGCTAAAGTAAAAACCGTCTATCCAAATGCTTCATTCGTTCATTGTTACGCCCACCAACTAAATTTAATAATAGAAAAAAGTGTAAGTCAAAACAAAACCGTACAGAAATTTTTTGCTAACCTTCAAGCTTTTCCAAAGTTTTTTTTCACTATCACCGAAGCGTACAGATGTTTTGAAAACTATTGTATCAAAGAAGATTCCAGCTGCTCCGCAAACGAGATGGAACTTTAATTCGCGGACCGTTGCATCAGTACATAGCTACAGGGAACCTTTAAAAGAATGCATGACCACCATTATAGAAACGGAAAATGATACCGATTCTATAAATCAGGCTGATATGCTTCAAAGGTATTTGAACGACAGTACTTTTTTATATTGGCTTGATTTTTTTCAATCTATTCTGCCACATAGTGAAATTTTATTCAAACAAATGCAAAAAAGAAATATTGATTTGGTTCATATAAAAAACTGTATTAATGATTTTGAAATCAGTATACAAAATGCACGTAACACCATAGATCAACTTGAAGAACCGCCTCAAAAAAGGTTTAAATCGTCTAGCTCTGTTATAGCAAAAGAAGTGTGCGATATAATTATTACTCAAGTGAAAGACAGATTCAATTTTGTAATCATTTGATAGCAGCCAAATTATTTTACTGCGAGAACTTTACCACATACCGTTCTACTTTTCCCGACAAAGATTTCACGATCACAGTTTCCACCTATGCAGCTTTGGACAAGTACAAGTTGAAAAACGAACTATCAGCAATATACAGTCGCGACGATTTCACCAACGCAAATAGTGCAATTGCAATTTTACATTTGTTCTATAATAATGACCTGACTGAATCATTTTCAGAGTCAATGAAACTATTGCGAATTCTGTGCACTATACCAATGACTTCAGCAGAGAGCGAGCGATGTTTTTCGACACTGAAAAGAATCAAAACTTTTCTCCGAAATACCATGTCTCAGGATCGGCTAAAATGCACTTTCTGTGCTTAGTATTGAAAAAAATTCATACAAACAATACCCGATTTTAATAAAAAGGTGATTGAACATTTCGCTTCAGAAAAATGTCGTCGTATTGATTTAATGTATAAAAAATAAATATATATTATGTCAATTTTTGTTTTGTTGCATTTTCTAATTTTAATATTTTAGTAAAGTGCACCACCAGTTCCATAACCCACCAGCCGCCACTGCTGTTTACACATGATCCTGCTAGAGTTCGGGATACCGGAGGTCCACTTCAGGGGGAGGGGTAAGGTATAGAGAACTTTCCTATAACCATAATAATATCGTCATCAATGTTTAAATGATTTGTTCCGCCTTCACACATTTTGTTGTATCCACGCCTTCTTAGGTCGATCTATCCTCCTTTTTCGCTGATTTAGCCTGTGATTAAGAATAATAATAATCATAATAACAATTAAACAGTAAGCTGTATGATTGCGCGTTTTCTGCCACCGTGCGCCTTAAAGGCGTTTCCGGGAGGCGCGCATTCATCCCCGTGTTTGTGCGATATGTCTGAATTCAACTCGAGCTGCTCGAGTTTGGAACGGCTAGTAGACTGCCGAAGGGAGGACAGCGCTGCAGAAAGCGGTCAGCGGAGAAAGCTCTAAAGGGTAGAGAACATTCTCCGCCATCTCTCTCCCCCCTCCACACGAAGCGAAACTGCAGTTCAATGCACCCTAGCGTGAGGGGAGGTGAAATAGAGGGGGGGGGGAAGTAGGAGGAGGTTGTCTTAGCTAGCCTGATAAGCTCTTTGGACAACTGTAAAGAGACTCCACTCGTCCGCGTGACGTCACAAGATGGCCGCCCCCCGTTGGTGTGACCAAGATGGCCGCCGAGCGCACCGCCCGGTCGTATGACGTCACACGTTAGTTCCTCGACCTGTCGCACAGATGGCGGTAGCTGCCGGGCTTTGACGTCACACGTTAGTTCCCCGATCTGCGGATAGATGG
Organism: Vandiemenella viatica; assembly: GCA_031002005.1. NCBI lineage: Eukaryota > Metazoa > Arthropoda > Insecta > Orthoptera > Morabidae > Vandiemenella > Vandiemenella viatica. The sequence continues at coordinate 139,901,190 of CM061918.1, read as the reverse complement.
CGCTGCACCGTTAGTTCCCCGATCTGCGGATAGATGGCACCATCTCCCAAGGGCTTAATTTCTAGTTCATTAGGTGGCGGCTAGATGGTGTTCGGTGGCATTATTTCCGGCGCGCTTTGCGAAATGTGTACACTGTTATCTCTGTTTACTAAGCGTGACGAAAGCGTCCTGTTAAGCAAGCACTGAACATCTTGGCTACTATCGACACACAGTAAAATATTTTGTATCGTGAAAAATACTAAAGTCCACATCAACGGATATTACGTCGGTAGCGTAGGGGCTAGAGTGCCGAAGGTCGCTGGTTCGAGTCCGGCCGCGGTGTTTAAGTGTTTTGTGAAAAAGCCGTAAAGTTACGTAATTTCCACGCCTAAAAAAAATAAGTCCCACATCAACGGATATTACGTCGGTAGCGTAGGGGCTAGAGTGCCGAAGGTCGCTGGTTCGAGTCCGGCCGCGGTGTTTAAGTTGTGAAAAAGCCGTAAAGTTACGTAATTTCCACGCCTCGAAAAGCATAAATGTTTCCTTTTAACGGGAAAAAAAGCGTCATAAACTCCAGATATAAATTCTATGTGTACCTGTTTTCATGAAATTATTTAGCGTTTTTGCCTCTCATTCGGGAGGACGGAGGTTCCAGGCATCCATGGTTTCCCAAAATCACTCCAAGTGAATGCCGGGGATGCTACCTTCAAAAGGCCATGACCGAATTCCTTCACGTCTCTAAAGACCTCGCTGTTACATAAATTCCGTTCATCGAAGCAGGCAGACATTAAAAATTAATTCACCGACGAAGAGACGGGAAACAAACTCACTTTTTCATTATGAACAATATAATATAACTCGCGAGTGTCACCTACATTCCGTGTATTTTAAAGGATGTATTAAATTAGGGGTATTTATATTTTTATTTATATTTCTCGTGTCCAGGACATAACAAGTTGAAAAAACAAATAACATTAATTAATTAATATTAACTATAAACACAATTATATAGAATGTGACCAGAATTCCGCAATCTTGATGGCCTTCTCGTTTGCCCTGTAAAGGTCGTCGATATTGCAGGTTTCAGGGAGATTCCTGCATATCAGAAGATGTTGTGGGTTCTGAAGCTCACCACATTCACATAGATCGTTGTCATTAGTGTACCCCCATTTTTTAAATATTATATTTACATCGGGACACTTCAGTTCTTAGTCTGTTTAAAGCCTTCCATATAGCATATGGCTGATTACATCCCACAGCCGGTGCCTCTTTGATGTTCCTCCACCAGGACAAATTTCAAAATTAGGGGTAATGAAATTGTGTGTCTCCAAGTGAATGCCGGGGATGCTACCTTCAAAAGGCCATGACCGAATTCATTCCCATTCCTTTCCCCGTCTCTAAAGACCACGTTGTTAGAGAGACGTTAAAAAAAAGTACCTGTTTTAGCGTTCTGACCTTGTATTAGAGAGGACGGCGTTTCCGAGGAGCATCCAGATTTGGGGTTTTCCATGGTTTCCCCAAATCACTCCAGGTGAATGCCGGGATGCTTCCTTCAAAAGGACATGGCCGAATTCCTTCCCATTCCTTGCTCCCCATCCTTTCCCCATCTCAAAATGTCAGGTTGTTAGAGAGACGTTAAAAAGTTTAAAAAATGAAATTATTGTGATAAAAGTATAGCAAAACCACACATACGTTATTCCTTTCAAAATTCGTAGCCTCAAAAACCCATCAATGGTGAAATCCTTTCATTGAAACCGAGAGACATTCACCGATGAAGGTAGGGAAAACCATAAAAAAATTCCGTTCATCGAAGCAGGCAGACATTAAAAATTAATACACCGACGAAGAGACGGGAAACAAACTCAATTTGTCACATCATGTTGGATTCGTTATAAACAATTTAATATAGCTCGCGAGTGTCACCTACATTCCGTGTATTTTAATGGATGTATTAAATTATGTGTAATGAAACACAGACACTTTTTGGACTCAAAGAGGCATTGAAGGGGTTTACTGATGGATGTAAGTATAACCTCGATTGGTTGAGAGCCTCTAAACTAAAGCAAAGTTGTCGATTTGAAAACCAGGCTCGTAATTGTTGCCATCCAGGTCAAACCTTTGTCGTTTGTCTATCCAGGCCAATCTATGTATCAATTCTGTTATGCTTTCGTAAGCAATCACAAATTGAGTGTCCTTAGCTGTACTTTGTCTAAAATTCCAATAAATCCCTTGTGACACATCAGTGGTGATTGACACCTTTAACTGTATTTTACAGTACAGCACTTATGTTCCAGGAACGAAATACCGTCTGTTTACTAATTTCACACCTGGGGAATCTAAGTACGCCAGTCCTATGTGATAAAAATCGAGTCCACGCTAAGGCAGTGCTTTCGCAAAGTCTTCTGCTAATCAGTAGCCAGGTACCAAAATGTTCATTTAAGGTGGTTCTACTGCAGTTTTCCAGGGAAATTCTCCCCTTTTCCAGGAAATTATTTTTCAATAAATCAGGGGGACGAAATACGTCTGTTAATCTTACTAATTTCACCCCTGTCGAATCGAAGTACGCCAGTCCTATGTGATAAAAATCGAGTCCACGCTAAGGCAGTGCTAAGCACTGAACATGCCTGAGACCATCGCCTGTGACCAAGGTGGAGATACTCCCTTATAGAAGAAATCCAGTGCCAGCTTATACTGATATTCTATTCCTAATTCTTTCACCAAGATCCACCCCTAGCCTCATCACCAACATACCCACAGCACTTCCTCAAACCACCTTCTGTTTTCCAATGATTCCCAATCCAACCCCTGATCAGTTACAGACAGGGTTACCTTCTGTTCGTGCGTTAAAGTAAACCAAAAATTCAAATTCGCAAAGTCTTCTGCTAATCAGTAGCCAGGTATCAAAATGTTCATTTAAGGTGGTTCTACTACAGTTTTCAGGGAAATTCTCCCATTTTCCAGCAATTTATTTTTCAATAAATCAGGACCCAGGGGAGTTCTCCATTCGGCTTAAAATGTTCCCATTTAACGCCAACCTTCGGATTCAGGACCAAGTCTGACATTTGTTTGTAATTGCATGCTTTGTTCAAGTTACCATAATGCTCTTAGCTCACTGATAGTTTCATGGTCATCAAACAGGCATCATAACCCACATTTTCATAGAAGATCCCCACACATCGACAAGTATCCAAAGGTGCAGACACTAGTTCTATTGCGCCGAAGATAGCACCCACGCTTGAACTGTCGTTAAATTGTTAGGTCAAAGTGGGTGTTTGGATAATTTTATCCATTCAGTCCTCATCATCTAAAGTCTAATGCCAGATTGTGGTCATTGCCAACTTAGGCTCCATACACCACTCAGAATTATTTCGCCAATATCCATTCTAACAGCATTATACACCACATACAGCCCCTGACACTCTTCCAATGACATCCAGTCCAGTTCCTTTATTAAGGCACTTGTTGAATATTTTCCACTAATAAATCTAGCTGCTATATTTTGCACCTTGCATTTGATGTACAAAAAATGTGGTCTCCATACTACACTTATATATACAAGAAATGGTCTGACTGTGGGTTTGTACCCAAGTCCTTCGCTTCTCGGGTACATCCCCTCATCACCCCCTCTGTTAAATGATTTTTATGTAGTGAAAAACGTGAGAAACACAATTCGTATGCCAACACAAACGGCAGTAAACTGTAAAGAGTACAGTGAAATGGGAGATTGCCAAAGCCCTGAAGCAATGGTTAGAAGCACACGTTGATGGTGAGCATAATTCTATAACCATATATTTTAGACTCAAATTAACAGAGGAAGTAGACACACGCACACACTTGTACATGCATACAGCGAGGTCGACAGAACTAACAGCAAGCATCATGGAAACGATGAAGTGGGGCAGAATTGTCGTTACCACTGATTAACTGGGCAGAACTATCGTTAAAAAAATCATCAGACAGACGAGTAATCACAATACTTACACTTACATGCACAAAGAGAGACGCAGATATACATGTACAAGTCTACAGAAAGTTCAGGACAACTACCTGCACCAACCATGGAAACAAAAAAAGTGGTGTAGTACTTTCTTGCCCCCATGACTGGCTGAAAAACAGAACTCTCCTTACATATCATCTGCCTGGCGAGATAGAGGGTGTGCAAAAGATGGCATGTTTTCACCATACACCTAAGTATTTACATCATAAATAGTGTTCATCACACACAATTGATTACATTTACCATCAATACGTTTCCCCCACACTGCAACCCTATCTGCCATTCATTAAGAGTGCCCCAGGTACCATGAGTTACAATAGACATTTGACTATCAGCAGATACCAGAACCCCTCATATTCATACTAGGTCTCAACCACAAATCCATACGTATCCATGCACAAGCTCAAAGAAACAGGAACAGCAAATCATACATCCAGATAAATGAGTTTAAGGAAGGTATCACCATACTTACGCACACAGACACATATATCCATGCCTACAGCGAGATCAACACAACAACGAGCCCAATCATGGAAAATAAAAAGTGGGACAGAACCCCCATGGCTCAAGACTGACGAAAAAAAATCATCATTAACATGTGTTCCAAGTAACAAACTCCTCACATCAAAATCATATCATTTAACTCACACAACAGACCTCACTACCATCCAGTATCATGTGTGCTAGGTACAAAACTGTTCACATTAGCACCACCACATCTATCCCACACCTTAACCCTTACTGCCATTCAGTAACATTTACCCCAGGTACCACGAGTAGCAGTAGACATCTGGTCATCAGACAGATATCATAACTCCCATATTCATACTAGGTCTCAACCAAAAATCTGTACGTCACCTCACACAAGCAAGGTATCACCACATTTACGAAAAAAACACACAGAGATAGAGACGCATACACACGTTCATTTCCAGGCCTACAGCGATCTCGACTCAACAACTAGCCCAATCATGGCAACGAAAAAGTGGAACAGAACACGCATGACTGGCCAAAAATCATAGAAAGACACACATAAACACATACATACACACTAACATGTCAATGCATTCAAACAGTTCCATTCATCACCACACATAACTGGAGGAAAAAACTGAAGAGTTACAGGATGTGTGAAGTTTGAAATCACAGCCACATCTCTCCCACACCGCAACCCTTTTTTGTCATTTAGTAACATGTGACCCAGGTACCATGAGTTACAATAGACACTTGTCTATCAGACAGTAATATGTGCCCCCATGTACCACGAGTAGCAGTAGACACTTGGTCATCAGACAGATATCATAACTCCCATATTCATACTAGGTCTCACCCACAAATCCATACGTCACCTCACACAAGCATAAGTGCAGGACAAACGAGATAAAGGAATGTATCACCACATTTACGCAAAAAACACACAGAGATAGAGATGCATACACACGTACATTTCCATGCCTACAGCGATCTCGACTCAACAACTAGCCCAATCATGGCAACGAAAAAGTGGAACAGAACACCCATGACTGGCCAAAAATCATAGAAAGACACACACACACTCACATGTCAATGCATTCACACAGTTCCATTCATCACCACACATAACTGGAGGAAAGAGACTGAACATGCTAGATCCAAACTGAAGAGTTACAGGATGTGTGAAGTTTGAAATCACAGTCACATCTCGCCCACACCGCAACCTTTTCTGTCATTTAGTAATATGTGCCACCCATGTACCACGAGTAGCAGTAGACACTTGGTCATCAGACAGATATCATAACTCCCATATTCATACTAGGTCTCACCCACAAATCCATATGTCACCTCACACAAGCATAAGTGCAGGAACAGCACATCATACATCCAGACAAACGAGATAAAGGAAGGTATCATCACATTTACGCAAAAAAAAACACACAGAGATAGAGACGCATACACACGTACATTTCCATGCCTACAGCGATCTCGACTCAACAACTAGCCCAATCGAGGCAACGAAAAAGTGAAACAGAACACCCGCTCAAGACTGACAAAAAAATCATCATTAACATGTGTTCCAAGTAACAAACTCCTCACATCAAAATCATATCATTTAACTCACACTACAGACCTCTCTGCCATTCAGTATCGTTGGTAATATGTACAAAGCTAATTTCATAAGTTACCACATACATACAAGTAATTGCAGGAAAGGGTCCCGACACACGACATCCACACTGAGGTGTTAAATGATAGGCAGATGATAGTATGTCTTTCCAATACACCTCAGTGCTCACCACACATACTTGATTTTTTAATGTGCCATCAGTATACCTTGTGGCTGGAACTAAGCTCTTGGCAATGTTTGGCCAAAAGACATTTGTTAATAGTAGCTCATCAATCACAAATTTTGGGTCAACCTGCCCAAGCGGGCGCGGCGCGAGGTGGCCACCCTTCCCCACTGCGGACAGAAATACCGTAATACTCCGGTCTAAAAGCGCGGACCGCGATGGTTTACCGGAGTCTCCCGCGCGGACCGCGATGGTTTACCGGAGTTTCCCGACCGGGACCTATTACCGGTAACCGCATTTTTAGGACCGCACTGAAGACCGGAATTTCATTGCGCTCGAGGCGGTAATATGCGCCGGTATACCGACCTACTAAAACACGATGTACGCGTCCGCTGTGAGGAAGGGTGGCCACCTCGCGCCGCGCCCGCTTGGGCAGGTTGACCCAAAATTTGTGATTGATGAGCTACTATTAACAAATGTCTTTTGGCCAAACATTGCCAAGAGCTTAGTTCCAGCCACAAGGTATACTGATGGCACATTAAAAAATCAAGTATGTGTGGTGAGCACTGAGGTGTATTGGAAAGACATACTATCATCTGCCTATCATTTAACACCTCAGTGTGGATGTCGTGTGTCGGGACCCTTTCCTGCAATTACTTGTATGTATGTGGTAACTTATGAAATTAGCTTTGTACATATTACCAACGATACTGAATGGCAGAGAGGTCTGTAGTGTGAGTTAAATGATATGATTTTGATGTGAGGAGTTTGTTACTTGGAACACATGTTAATGATGATTTTTTTGTCAGTCGGGTGTTCTGTTTCACTTTTTCGTTGCCTCGATTGGGCTAGTTGTTGAGTCGAGATCGCTGTAGGCATGGAAATGTACGTGTGTATGCGTCTCTATCTCTGTGTGTTTTTTTTTGCGTAAATGTGATGATACCTTCCTTTATCTCGTTTGTCTGGATGTATGATGTGCTGTTCCTGCACTTATGCTTGTGTGAGGTGACATATGGATTTGTGGGTGAGACCTAGTATGAATATGGGAGTTATGATATCTGTCTGATGACCAAGTGTCTACTGCTACTCGTGGTACATGGGTGGCACATATTACTAAATGACAGAAAAGGTTGCGGTGTGGGCGAGATGTGACTGTGATTTCAAACTTCACACATCCTGTAACTCTTCAGTTTGGATCTAGCATGTTCAGTCTCTTTCCTCCAGTTATGTGTGGTGATGAATGGAACTGTGTGAATGCATTGACATGTGAGTGTGTGTGTGTCTTTCTATGATTTTTGGCCAGTCATGGGTGTTCTGTTCCACTTTTTCGTTGCCATGATTGGGCTAGTTGTTGAGTCGAGATCGCTGTAGGCATGGAAATGTACGTGTGTATGCATCTCTATCTCTGTGTGTTTTTTGCGTAAATGTGGTGATACATTCCTTTATCTCGTTTGTCCTGCACTTATGCTTGTGTGAGGTGACGTATGGATTTGTGGGTGAGACCTAGTATGAATATGGGAGTTATGATATCTGTCTGATGACCAAGTGTCTACTGCTACTCGTGGTACATGGGGGCACATATTACTGTCTGATAGACAAGTGTCTATTGTAACTCATGGTACCTGGGTCACATGTTACTAAATGACAAAAAAGGGTTGCGGTGTGGGAGAGATGTGGCTGTGATTTCAAACTTCACACATCCTGTAACTCTTCAGTTTTTTCCTCCAGTTATGTGTGGTGATGAATGGAACTGTTTGAATGCATTGACATGTTAGTGTGTATGTATGTGTTTATGTGTGTCTTTCTATGATTTTTGGCCAGTCATGCGTGTTCTGTTCCACTTTTTCGTTGCCATGATTGGGCTAGTTGTTGAGTCGAGATCGCTGTAGGCCTGGAAATGAACGTGTGTATGCGTCTCTATCTCTGTGTGTTTTTTTCGTAAATGTGGTGATACCTTGCTTGTGTGAGGTGACGTACAGATTTTTGGTTGAGACCTAGTATGAATATGGGAGTTATGATATCTGTCTGATGACCAGATGTCTACTGCTACTCGTGGTACCTGGGGTAAATGTTACTGAATGGCAGTAAGGGTTAAGGTGTGGGATAGATGTGGTGGTGCTAATGTGAACAGTTTTGTACCTAGCACACATGATACTGGATGGTAGTGAGGTCTGTTGTGTGAGTTAAATGATATGATTTTGATGTGAGGAGTTTGTTACTTGGAACACATGTTAATGATGATTTTTTTTCGTCAGTCTTGAGCCATGGGGGTTCTGTCCCACTTTTTATTTTCCATGATTGGGCTCGTTGTTGTGTTGATCTCGCTGTAGGCATGGATATATGTGTCTGTGTGCGTAAGTATGGTGATACCTTCCTTAAACTCATTTATCTGGATGTATGATTTGCTGTTCCTGTTTCTTTGAGCTTGTGCATGGATACGTATGGATTTGTGGTTGAGACCTAGTATGAATATGAGGGGTTCTGGTATCTGCTGATAGTCAAATGTCTATTGTAACTCATGGTACCTGGGGCACTCTTAATGAATGGCAGATAGGGTTGCAGTGTGGGGGAAACGTATTGATGGTAAATGTAATCAATTGTGTGTGATGAACACTATTTATGATGTAAATACTTAGGTGTATGGTGAAAACATGCCATCTTTTGCACACCCTCTATCTCGCCAGGCAGATGATATGTAAGGAGAGTTCTGTTTTTCAGCCAGTCATGGGGGCAAGAAAGTACTACACCACTTTTTTTGTTTCCATGGTTGGTGCAGGTAGTTGTCCTGAACTTTCTGTAGACTTGTACATGTATATCTGCGTCTCTCTTTGTGCATGTAAGTGTAAGTATTGTGATACCTGACTTAAACTCGTCTGTCTGATGATTTTTTTAACGATAGTTCTGCCCAGTTAATCAGTGGTAACGACAATTCTGCCCCACTTCATCGTTTCCATGATGCTTGCTGTTAGTTCTGTCGACCTCGCTGTATGCATGTACAAGTGTGTGCGTGTGTCTACTTCCTCTGTTAATTTGAGTCTAAAATATATGGTTATAGAATTATGCTCACCATCAACGTGTGCTTCTAACCATTGCTTCAGGGCTTTGGCAATCTCCCATTTCACTGTACTCTTTACAGTTTACTGCCGTTTGTGTTGGCATACGAATTGTGTTTCTCACGTTTTTCACTACATAAAAATCATTTAACAGAGGGGGTGATGAGGGGATGTACCCGAGAAGCGAAGGACTTGGGTACAAACCCACAGTCAGACCATTTCTTGTATATATAAGTGTAGTATGGAGACCACATTTTTTGTACATCAAATGCAAGGTGCAAAATATAGCAGCTAGATTTATTAGTGGAAAATATTCAACAAGTGCCTTAATAAAGGAACTGGACTGGATGTCATTGGAAGAGTGTCAGGGGCTGTATGTGGTGTATAATGCTGTTAGAATGGATATTGGCGAAATAATTCTGAGTGGTGTATGGAGCCTAAGTTGGCAATGACCACAATCTGGCATTAGACTTTAGATGATGAGGACTGAATGGATAAAATATCCAAACACCCACTTTGACCTAACAATTTACGACAGTTCAAGCGTGGGGTGCTATCTTCGGCGCAATAGAACTAGTGTCTGCACCTTTGGATACTTGTCGATGTGTGGGGATCTTCTATGAAAATGTGGGTTATGATGCCTGTTTTGATGACCATGAAACTATCAGTGAGCTAAGAGCATTATGGTAACTTTATCGTGGTTACTTGAACAAAGCATGCAATTACAAACAAATGTCAGACTTGGTCCTGAATCCGAGGTTGGCGTTAAATGGGAACATTTTAAGCCGAATGGAGAACTCCCCTGGGTCCTGATTTATTGAAAAATAAATTGCTGGAAAATGGGAGAATTTCCCTGAAAACTGTAGTAGAAACCACCTTAAATGAACATTTTGATACCTGGCTTACTGATTAGCAGAAGACTTTGCGAATTTGAATTTTTGGTTTACTTTAACGCACGAACAGAAGGTAACCCTGTCTGTAACTGATCAGGGGTTGGATTGGGAATCATTGGAAAACAGAAGGTGGTTTGAGGAAGTGCTGTGGGTATGTTGGTGATGAGGCTAGGGGTGGATCTTGGTGAAAGAATTAGGAATAGAATATCAGTAGAAGCTGGCACTGGATTTCTTCTATAAGGGAGTATCTCCACCTTGGTCACAGTGCGATGGTCTCAGGCATGTTCAGTGCTTAGCACTGCCTTAGCGTGACTCGATTTTTATCACATAGGACTGGCGTACTTCGATTCGACAGGGGTGAAATTAGTAAGATTAACAGACGTATTTCGTCCCCCTGATTTATTGAAAAATAATTTCCTGGAAAAGGGGGAGAATTTCCCTGAAAACTGCAGTAGAACCACCTTAAATGAACATTTTGGTACCTGGCTACTGATTAGCAGAAGACTTTGCGAAAGCACTGCCTTAGCGTGGACTCGATTTTTATCACATAGGACTGGCGTACTTAGATTCCCCAGGTGTGAAATTAGTAAGATTAACAGACGGTATTTCGTTCCTGGAACATAAGTGCTGTACTGTAAAATACAGTTAAAGGTGTCAATCACTGATGTGTCACAAGGGATTTAATTGGAATTTTAGACAAAGTACAGCTAAGGACACTCAATTTGTGATTGCTTACGAAAGCATAACAGAATTGATACATAGATTGGCCTGGATAGACAAACGACAAAGGTTTGACCTGGATGGCAACAATTACGAGCCTGGTTTTCAAATCGACAACTTTGCTTTAGTTTAGAGGCTCTCAACCAATCGAGGTTATACTTACATCCATCAGTAAACCCCTTCAATGCCTCTTTGAGTCCAAAAAGTGTCTGTGTTTCATTACACATAATTTAATACATCCTTTAAAATACACGGAATGTAGGTGACACTCGCGAGCTATATTAAATTGTTTATAACGAATCCAACATGATGTGACTAATTGAGTTTGTTTCCGTCTCTTCGTCGGTGTATTAATTTTTAATGTCTGCCTGCTTCGATGAACGGAATTTTTTTATGGTTTTCCCTACCTTCATCGGTGAATGTCTCTCGGTTTCAATGAAAGGATTTCACCATTGATGGGTTTTTGAGGCTACGAATTTTGAAAGGAATAACGTATGTGTGGTTTTGCTATACTTTATCACAATAATTTCATTTTTTAAACTTTTTAACGTCTCTCTAACAACCTGGTCATTTAGAGATGGGGAAAGGATGGGGAGCAAGGAATGGGAAGGAATTCGGCCATGTCCTTTTGAAGGAAGCATCCCGGCATTCACCTGGAGTGATTTGGGGAAACCATGGAAAACCCAAATCTGGATGCTCCTCGGAAACGCCGTCCTCTCGAATACAAGGTCAGAACGCTAAAACAGGTACTTTTTTTTAACGTCTCTCTAACAACGTGGTCTTTAGAGACGGGGAAAGGAATGGGAATGAATTCGGTCATGGCCTTTTGAAGGTAGCATCCCCGGCATTCACTTGGAGACACACAATTTCATTACCCCTAATTTTGAAATTTGTCCTGGTGGAGGAACATCAAAGAGGCACCGGCTGCGGGATGTAATCAGCCATATGCTATATGGAAGGCTTTAAACAGACTAAGAACTGAAGTGTCCCGATGTAAATATAATATTTAAAAAATGGGGGTACACTAATGACAACGATCTATGTGAATGTGGTGAGCTTCAGAACCCACAACATCTTCTGATATGCAGGAATCTCCCTGAAACCTGCAATATCGACGACCTTTACAGGGCAAACGAGAAGGCCATCAAGATTGCGGAATTCTGGTCACATTCTATATAATTGTGTTTATAGTTAATATTAATTAATTAATGTTATTTGTTTTTTCAACTTGTTATGTCCTGGACACGAGAAATATAAATAAAATATAAATACCCCTAATTTAATACATCCTTTAAAATACACGGAATGTAGGTGACACTCGCGAGTTATATTATATTGTTCATAATGAAAAAGTGAGTTTGTTTCCCGTCTCTTCGTCGGTGAATTAATTTTTAATGTCTGCCTGCTTCGATGAACGGAATTTATGTTAACAGCGAGGTCTTTAGAGACGGGAAGGAATTCGGTCCATGGCCTTTTGAAGGTAGCATCCCCGGCATTCACTTGGAGTGATTTTGGGAAACCATGGATGCCTGGAACCTCCGTCCTCCCGAATGAGAGGCAAAAACGCTAAATAATTTCATGAAAACAGGTACACATAGAATTTATATCTGGAGTTTATGACGCTTTTTTTCCCGTTAAAAGGAAACATTTATGCTTTTCGAGGCGTGGAAATTACGTAACTTTACGGCTTTTTCACAACTTAAACACCGCGGCCGGACTCGAACCAGCGACCTTCGGCACTCTAGCCCCTACGCTACCGACGTAATATCCGTTGATGTGGGACTTATTTTTTTTAGGCGTGGAAATTACGTAACTTTACGGCTTTTTCACAACTTAAACACCGCGGCCGGACTCGAACCAGCGACCTTCGGCACTCTAGCCCCTACGCTACCGACGTAATATCCGTTGATGTGGACTTTAGTATTTTTCACGATATAAAATATTATACTGTGTGTCGATAGTAGCCAAGATGTTCAGTGCTTGCTTAACAGGACGCTAGGAATACATATTTCGTCACGCTTAGTAAACAGAGATAACAGTGTACACATTTCGCAAAGCGCGCCGGAAATAATGCCACCGAACGCCATCAAGCCGCCACCTAATGAACTAGAAATTAAGCCCTTGGGAGATGGTGCCATCTATCCGCAGATCGGGGAACTAACGGTGCAGCGCCATCTATCCGCAGATCGGGGAACTAACGTGTGACGTCAAAGCCCGGCAGCTACCGCCATCTGTGCGACAGGTCGAGGAACTAACGTGTGACGTCATACGACCGGGCGGTGCGCTCGGCGGCCATCTTGGTCACACCAACGGGGGGCGGCCATCTTGTGACGTCACGCGGACGAGTGGAGTCTCTTTACAGTTGTCCAAAGAGCTTATCAGGCTTGAACTCTTATTATCTTCCTACTGACAGCCTTGAAAACGCCGTCAGAATAGAGGCCAGTTGGCTGGCTTCCACGTGCGGACAGTAACAATCAGTGATTATCCTCTTGACGTCTCTCCAGTGACCTGCTTCGCCGCTCAAGAGGTCGCGGGTTCGTGGTTACTGATGGGGAACGACACACAAATAGAGACAGGCACCAACATCGCCGGATTGTCAGTCAGCGGTCAAACAGCGTGATACTTCAAGGATGAAACTGAAAACGCCCGGCTGCCGACTTTATATTTCAGTGTGTGTAGGATCAATGATATTTTTTTCCATTCAGTGTCTGCATTTAAGGATTAATTTCCACTCCTGTCCCCTGGTTACATATCATCACTCACATACCAACACTAGAGGTAAGGGAGCGCCCCATAAATTACGTGGCTCAGTCTAGGAGGGGGAGGGTTTAGGTAGTTGACATTGCACCTTATCTTGAAATATCATTTAAATTTAGTCTGGATAATTGCTGCTTACGGAGCGTGCATAAACCACGTAGCTCCATTTTGGTCTCCTGTGAACCCCCCCCATC
>CM061918.1:139844863-139886330 GCA_031002005.1 Vandiemenella viatica | reverse complement strand
GCTTTTGGTCTAACGACCATACAGCCAGATTACAATTGTTGTATTATAATATTATTTTGGCGTAATAGTTCTATACAATTGTTGTATTACAATATTCTTTTGACAAAATAGTTCTATACTATGTTATTTTGGCACAATAGTTCCATACAATGTTATTTTGACATAATAGTTCTAAACAATTTTTATCAGTAACAATAGTACAAATGTTGACATGACTATTGATGATTATGTTACGTTATTATTCGGCATACTAGTTCTATACAATTTTGTAATAATACTGATAGTGCAGGTGGTGTAATAACTAGTGTTGTAAAAAAACGGTTTTTTTTCTGGCTTGAAAAAAAAACATGAAAAAAAACTTAGAAAAAAAAACATGTTTTTTTTTCTGGAACACGTTTTATTTCACAACTACTAAATCTCAAATTTGTAAGGCAGTTATCGTTTAAAATGACGGTTTTAGAGTTTATTCTAAGTACTTATCTTAGTTTAAAATCTACTATATTTTTCTGGTTCAGTAGGAAAAAAAATTACGAAAATATTGGCAAAATTGACTGAAATTTTCTTTATGAACGGGGATTTCCCGAAGAGACTAGGTTGCGCGAGAAGGAATCCCCATTCCCCATTGTTTGGAATGATACTTGCTATTTGAAATAGTGCTGCCAGCCCTACAAAATTACCTACAGATCTTTTAAAAAAATTAGGAATTTAAAATTTATCCATGGTTTTTTGCCTTATTGGGCTTTCCTTATATTCGTATACTTGTTAACTCTCAGAGTATAGTGGTACTGACTCATTAAATTGTCAGTAAGGGAGCGTGCATAAACCACATAGCTCCATTTTGGCCTCCTGTGAACCCCCACGTGGCTTTTGCCTCCCCCCCCCCCCCCCCCATCCGCTCACGAAGCACGTAGCTTTCTTTCGTTCCAGAAGACATTTTGTACTGTTTTCTCTTGTCAGACTATTGTAAATTACATACGGATATAATTAACTGAGGGAAATAAATACTCGCATGCTGTTGTGAGTTCAGTTCCTCATTTTAACTGTGAAAAATGTTACGAAAGGAAAGTTACGTGGCCGGGCTCGGAACCACCCCCCCTCCCCTCTCCCCACGTAGCCCAGCATAGCCTTCCAGCTAACCCCTCCTCCATCTGGACCGAGCCACGTAGTTTGTGCACGGTCCCTAATTATGAATCTTTTCCTTGAAACCGTTGGTGTAAACAAACGATTGAAAAGAAATAAAGCTCCTATTTTGTATGATAATAGATTTTAATTCAAACTTAAAAGACCGTAATACAGAACTATCGGCGCAGTCTTTATGCACAGTGTGTACTTTGCTCACAATTTAAAATTGCAATCTCAAAATCTTTTGCGTACAATACAAGAACAACCAGTAAAAGAAAATTTAACTATTTCTGAAGTTAGAGGAGACAGAAGAAGAGACAGAAAATTCCGACACCAACCGAACTAGTGTTGGTAGTGCTGCTGATACTAGTGAATGTGGTACTGACATAGAAGATGAATAAAATTATGTTACCTATATAGATACACTTACGAATCATTATGTGAGACATTATATGATTCAGTAAGACATAAAACACACTTGAAAATGGAAGTTCCTTAAGTAAAACTATAATTTATCAAATATATTGTTTTCTGAACAAAAATTAGAAAAAAAACACGGGTGCTAGGTTTTTTTTTTCATGTTTTTTTCACAAAGCTGAAAAAAAAAAACATTTTGTTTTTTTTCAGTTTGCAACACTAGTAATAACTCTATTTTGCTACTGTATTAGGACATATTGTCTGTGTACAAGTTTTCTGATACCAATAGTGCAGATGGTGTCGTGTCAGTTGTTAGTTATGTTAACATATTATTTGACATAATAGACATTTTAATACCAGCGGAGCGAATAGTTTACTAACAGCTGGTGCTTTAATAATATTAATTTTAGATGGTTGATTTTTATTGTATAGAAGCGACCACTATGTTTGTTTACTTATTTATAATTCTAAGGGTTAATATCCGTGGTTCGGATTCCACGTTAAACTGCAGGTCTCAGAGGAAAGGGACCATCCATAAACTACGCAGCTCGGTCTAAGGGGGGGGGGAGTAGGGGGAGGGGGTAGAAAGCTACGCTGGGCAACGTGAGGGGTTCAGGGGAGGGGCGGTTTCTGAGCCAAGCCACGTTACTTTTCATTCATGGTATTGGTAACAGTTAAAATAAGATACAGAAATCACAAAAGCATTTATATGTTTATTTCCGACATTTAACTATCTCCCCGTATGTAATTTACGACAGTCTGAAAATAGAAATATTTATTGGAATCAATAGCGAAAAGAAGCTACATGCCAAGGAAGGGGGGGGGGGGGTAAAGGCAAACACGTCAGGCTGGGGGGGGGGAGGGTGGTTAACAGAAGACAAAAGTGGAGGTACATAGTTTATACAAGCAGCCAGAGAAACTGGCCGTCCTACCTCTGACACAATGGCTTAGTATGCCTCCTTCGGGAGGATCCAACCAAACTCCGGACTGCGCACTAAGTTATTTTTTTAAGCGTTAATACAGCCTGTAGCGCTCTTAGTACGTCTGCACGGCCTGGGTTCTCAGTGGTTAAGGTTTTAAAGTATTAGTACTTACTTCTGGCAGTTTGAGCCATACGCAAAACTTCTCAAACTGTACACATAAACCTTTTGGTGAGCCGACCGATGTTGTTTTTGAATGCTTAATTTGCATTATGGGAGGTCAGCCCCATTTATGAAATAATTAGGCCCTTCTCTTCAAAATTACTTTAAAATCAAATAATAACACTTTACTATTCTTAATGCCTTGATTTAATTTCATCAAATTAAACTACACGACCAAATTCACAGCTAACTTCTTACTATCCCCAGAGAGTCTAGTCTATCTCTTGTTGAATGCAACGATATTATTCTATATTTACCACAGTATTACACACACTACTGTCTGTGGAAGCCAGTTACAATTAAATATTTACATATTTTTTTTACAAACTATTTATGATTACGAAATTAACACAAACACAAACAAAAAATTAATTGGGAATTATAATTAACTACGGTATCTGCACCGTGTATAACAGATATTTTATAAGGTGTCTGACTGCAGATCGGAAGGTTCCCGGTTCGAATCCATGACTCGGCGATTATTTTTCAAATGCCCTTAACACGACCTTCACCTCTGGCACAGCTTGCTGTGTAATGTGAAGTACGCCAGAACACTTCCGTGGTTCAGATTACACGTTAAATAGAGTGGTGGTGTAACGGTTAGCGTTCTGGCCTCGCATTCGGGAGGACGGCGGTTCAAATCCCCGTCCGGGTATCCAGATTTGGGTTTTCCAAGGTTTTCCAAATTACTCCAGGAAAATGCCGGGATGCTTCCTTCAAAAGGCCTTGGCCGAATTCCTTCCCATTCCTTGCCCCCACCCTTTCCCGTCTCTAAAGACCTCGCTGTTGAGAGACGTAAAGCAGTTAAAAAAAAATACACGATAAATCGAAGGTTACCTGTACCCGGCAGGACTACCGGGTTAGGATAAGGCGGCTACGTAGCTGATAAAAACCTTGCCACCAGGTCATTACGACTCCACAGGCATTTAACTTCAGTACAAGTCCGTATGCTTCCATCTCCACCTTTAGTCAGCACAACAAACATAGATAAATCTAATGAAGAAGTCGGAGCAATTGCTTGCGGCACATTGATTTTTTTCTGGCAGCAACACTATTTTTTTTTTAATGGCATTTGATTTGAGGTCATAGAGCGAACTCTAGTACTGCGATTCTATCTACGTTTACATGTTGAATTCCGATAGAATATTTGTTCCACGAAGTACACACAACACAGGACAGATACAACACATTAAAACCAGTCACCGAGCATGGTGGGTGAACGGTTAACGCTCTGGCCTCGCATTCGGTAAGACGCCGGTTCGAATCCCCGTCCAGGCATCCAGATTTTTGTTTTCCATGGTTTCCCCAAATCATTCTAGGCGAATATTGAGATAGTTGTTTAAAAAAACCATGGCAAAATTCCTTCACGTTCCCAGCTCCTTTCTCGCCTTTAATGACATCGACGTCGACGAGGCGTAAAGCCATAAGTTAAAAAAAAAATAACCCTTAGTCCCATATAAGTTAGCGGTCCGTACAACTATATTTGGAATTTCACTGGTCCTCTGGGGGAACCATACGCTATGTAGTAGAAGACTAGAAATTTCTTGAGTATCCTGGCTTGCACGCACCGACGGTATATGTGAAGGACTCCGCCAACTGTGTATTGTATGGGAGGAAGCAATTCCGCCAACACGCAAAACGATAAAATGGCGACTTCCGGTATCGAGTTCTGGGAACCGCCACCCAAACGAGCCCTGACGAGGGAGCTAGCGGCGCCTCCCACGCAACGCTAGACCATAGTGCGTCCTATCCAGAGATACTGTGTGTGTGTCGCGCTCAGAGACAGAAAACGCTCACTGAGCGAAAAACAAAAACCCCGACCGCAACGCGTTCTGGTGTCTTTAAAACGGACACAACTCAAAACGGCGCGAAATTTGCGTCTGGTCCAGGTCCCATTCTCCACACATAACGACGCACTTTTTATTATTATTATTTAGACCAGGGGTGGCCAAACCTTGAATATTTTTTCCGGCCCACGAGATTCATCACACTTTTACAACATATATTTATTTTATAGTGGCCAAAGTAGTGAAAACAAACGTATTTATGCATCCATATTTTCAAAATTTATTTCATTTATATATTTTTATATATCATTTTAGTGTTATATATTTCTTTAAAACGTGCTTTTAGTATCATTATTATTATATTATCTATGTTTACATGTAAGAATAATAGTAAACACAATAACTCATTATGTTTCAACTTTTCACTCCAAAAATAATGTCTGTTGTGTGTCTAAATCTAATATGGGGATTAATAATTTTAAATATGGCCCGCGGAGTTATGATGCATTTTCAAAGTGACCCGCAAGATCATTTGGATTGTCCACCCCTGATTTAGAGCATTGTTACGTGACGGGTAAGAAGAATCATATATATTAGATGCACCCTGGACCGATTCGTAGTGAACTCAAAGAGTTAGATAGTTGTAAGCCCACAACGTGTTGTTGTCGAGTTAAAGAAACCACTACGCGATGTGTTGTTTTTTTGTTTTTATTTTCGTCTCAGTGTGCGTTTTCGGTCTTTGAGCATAACATATATACACAAAGAAAGTAACCTATTCAGACATCCGCCTATCATGGAGGAAGGAATTATATGGAGGAGAAGAGACGTTAAATCGGTGAAGCAAGCACTAAACTCTCCCGCATGGTGGCAGCACCGGCAGCGACCATATGGCGCTTCCCAACAATTAAGGTGTTCACATTGTGGTAGATGCAGTGATTATTTCATTTAGTATTGTGTATAAGTGTTTAAAAATGCCAGCTTGTGTTGCGTACGGTTGCACAAATAGGCCAGACAGGAAAGAACCTGGAATATCATTTCATAAGTAAGTTGAATTGTAATTATCGTTGTTGAAGTGAGCGGTAGACACCGCAAACTTTGCAGCACGTCTATAAATATTTAGTCATAGCTCTCAATGGGATGACTTTGTTCTCAAATTTTTCTTGGTGTAGTGTAGAAAATCAGCAAACTTGCTATTTTGCACATAATAGACTAGCATTATTTTTTAACGAGTGTTTAAAATGAGATTTAAAGAGGCGTGTTTTACTTCGCGATTCAGTGAATTTACTATTACGATTTCTTTCGTCACGTTGCTGATTATACTGACAATGGATGATGAAATTAACTGTTATGTGAGAAGCTGTGAGTTTTATTAATTTTTTAAATAGCTATTTCAGGCCATTGACTTAGGTTATTTTTAAAGCTTCATATAAGACTTGTTTCTGTTTGTAAATACGTCTATACCTATTTTTACCGATTTTGAAATCTTTCTCATCTATTTATGTCGAAACAGGTTCATGCAGAAATAAAAATGGGCTTCATAAATAAAGAAGTTATTGGCCTTTGAACAAAATCAATTTGGGGAATGTGTTTCTAATTTAGTCTCTTTTTTTGTACAACATTCTCCCCCCCCCCCCCCCCCCCGTATCTAAATCTAACTGAGAGATAATTTTTTACAATTGTCCTAATAAGTAGGGCTGTGAAATTAGACATCACATCTTGATCAAGAGAATGTTCATTAAGGTGACTGAATAAACATTTTATTTCTGGTACCAGCCTACAAAATGTCTGGGTTGCTCATCCCTAGAGTGGGTCCTCTTACTTTTTTTTCTGGTCTAGGACACATTTCAGACTAACCACAAGTGGTAGTAATAAAACTGAAATATCCATTCTGCATGTCAACCATGTAATCATTGTGGCTTTGACAGAATTAATTTTTGGTCCAGCCTGCATCCAAACCTAAACCCCTCAATTTGGATGTTGTATATCCCCCAAACTAAGCAAGATATCGAAAACATTTATTCCTTATTATCGAGTTTTTTCGTCGTGTTACATAAGAATCCATCATTAAATTTGACATTTGCGAAATTTTTCTTCTGCATTTCAACTCAAGACACCTCACTTTTGAGACAGTATATCTCGAGAACTAGGTGAAATATCGAAAAATTTTACTCTTTATTTTTTATTTGTCTCGTCTTTTTAAATAAAAATTCATCATAAAATTTGACTTTGAATAATTTTTTCTTCTGAATTTCAACCAAAACCATTTCACATTTGAGACAGAATATCTCGAAAACTAAGCAGGATATCAAAAAATTTTATTCTTCATTTTTTATTTGTCTCATCGAGTTACATAATAATCCATCACCAGATTGCGGCGTCACGTTTATCCTAGAGTCCCCTTGAGGTGTTTGTACATATTCCCGGTGTTTGTTGGGAAGCGGTCAAGCCCCCACCACTCCGGCCATGCCCCCCCACTCCTCCGCCGGCCTGCTTCACTCCCATGCGTGGTAAAGGTCTCTTGCGTCGTCTCCATATTATTCCTTCCTCCATGCCGCCTATCGTCAAAGATAACACGAAGTTAGGAACTTTAAACTCAATGACATGTAAAGAAAACATACACTCTATGGAATAGTGAAAAACACAGTTTAGCGTAATATTCACATGCAGTTTTTGAACATGCTAATACGAAACCTGTTGGTGATAAAGTGAAATTTGGTCAGTTTGGTGTAGCGCTGTTACATTTCACATTGAAGAGTAGCTTGGAAAAGATTTAAAATGTTGCAGTTAAAATTAAACGACAAACGAAACCCTGGCTGCGAGAACATCAAACAGAATCACGTGTAAGTAAAATAAATTCTCTCTGTACTTCATATAATTTCCGTAATGAAATGTAACTGACAAAATGTACAAATATCGCACATATACTACTGAAGATGCTCTAAAAATGGAGCAAAACGTGTTCGGAGAAAAAGTAAAAATCAACAAAAATCGAATTGCATTAGCGTATTATTAATATTTATACAAATGAATTGACGTTAATATTAGTTGTTTGATCCTAATAAGTTCTCTGCTTGTCGTTGGGAAATGATGCGAGAATACCTTGATTTTTAATGATATATACAGCATCTCTGGGAAGAACAATATGAACTGTAAGCGGTGGCTTACTCACAGTCATTACGCAACCAACAGTTAAGAGCCCCCATCAGGAAACTCGTCAACTGAAATGAGTTCCAATCAGGAGCGAGATTATCTGGGCGTATTGCTCTCAGGATTCTTTACAAGGATTGGGTATTAAATCCAATTCCCTAAAAGAAAATAGCAAGCGATTTTTTTAATACGTTTCATCATAAGATTTGAGAAATCGTATTTCAAATGGACTGTGTAAATCAAACCAAATTTTTTAATTATTATTATTGCTTTATAACTCGTCGACGTCGAAGTCATTAGGGATGGGATCGGACTGCGGACAACGAAAGGGAAGGAATTCGGCCATAGCCTTTTGAAGGAAGCATCCCGGCATTCGCCTGGAGTGATTTGAGGGAACCATGAAAAATCCAAAATTTTCTGGAGTGATTTGGCGAAACCATGGAAAATCCAAATCTGGATGCTCGGACGGGGATTCGAACCGGCGCCCTCCAGAATGTGAGGCCAGAGCGTTAACCGCTCACCCACTACGCTCGGTTAGAAAAAGAAAAAAAGTTGAAAAAAATTATTGTGAATACTCAAAAATTTTCAAAAAAGTGAAACGACACAATTCTCCAATCAATGTTACATATAATGTACACCCTAAAAAAAATAATTTGCCGAAGTATCAAATTTGTTTAAATAGCTCATTTAGTAATTAAAACTGTAAACTTCCGTTTCCTCTAAACTTACCACTGTAAATTTTTAAGGAGTTTTAAAATCAGTAGTTTCGGGAGAAAAAAGGGGGGAAAATTGTAGTTTCTTATTGTTTTTAGCCAAAAGCTACATCAAATCGTGATATAAAACGGAAAATCCAAACAAGGCGGTTTCCACTTGGCGGCAAACAAGATTTTCTTGAGACAATTATCGCATTAGACCCACATAATTGTTTTGAATCCATAGTAAATTTTACATTTAAAAAAATTTTAAACTATGTTAAATTCAGCAAGATCTAATATAGTGAATAGTTATAACTTTATAGGTTAAAGGGGATACAAGTTATAAAGGTCTAACAGATGGACAAATGCTCAACGGGAGAGATAAATCAAACAGTTATTTGCAAAAATATCGGCAACTTCTCTATAACCGTTTCTTGAATGTTGTAGTAACATTTGCATAATTAACAGATGGCGCTTCTTAAAACCATCTCTCTGACCCACGCTCAATAACATCTTTCCGCAACCGTTCCCGCTCTCCAAAATTTCAGATCTGTGTATACCGCGCAATGGTTGCACCGTGGAGGAAGGAAATATATGGAGGAGAAGTGACGTTAAATCTGTGAAGCAGGCTCTAAACTCTCGCGCATGCGCGGTGGCGGCAATGGCGATATTGCGAACCCAAACAAATGCAAAGTTCACATGTGTTTGATGCTGTGATTATTTCATTTTGTAATGTGTGTGTTTTATAATGCCGTCTTGTGTTGCATACGGTTGCACAAATAGGCAACAGAGGAAAGAACCTGGAATATCATTTCATAAGTAAGTTAAATTCTAATTATTGTTGTTGAAGTGGGCAGTCGGAATTGCAAACTTTGGTGCCTGTCTATAAACATTTAGTCATAGCTCTCAATGGGATGTCTTTTTTCTCAAATTTTTGATGGTGTAGTGTAGCATACCTTGCTATTTTGCACATAATAGACTAGCATTACTTTTTAACGAGTGTTGAAAATGAGATTTAAAGGAGAATTTTTCACATCGCGATTCAGTGAATTTAGTATTGAGCTTTCTTTCGTCACGTTGCAGTTTATACTGACAGTGTATGATGAAATTAAATGTGTTAAATTATGCTATGCAATCTAGGAATCTTGATGAAGCAAACAATGTTATTACCGCAAATACAGTTTGCGATTCAAATGCGCGTGTGTGGGTGTGTCTACATAGTTTGATACTGTAGCGGCAATTTAGTAGAGATTGTGGTTAGGTCTAAATGCAGTCTTTACAAGAATGATTTTGTTGTTGCAAATATAAGGGACAAAGAATTTATCTATTACTGTTATTATTTTCATGAGAACCATGTTAGTGACAAAATGTGTATCGCGATGTAAACTACTTCCATCTATCCCCAATCAAGCTTACGATGTATGGTAACAGATAACTATTTTTATTCTGGTCTAGGACGCATTTCAACCTAACCACAAGTGTTAGTAATAAAACTGAAATATCCATTCTGCATGTCCACCATGTAATTCATTGTGGGTTTGCCAGAATTAATTTTTGGTCCAGGTCGCATATCAACCCAAACCCATCAATTTGGAGACAGTTTATCCCGAAAACTAAGCGAGATATCGAAAATTTTTATTCTTTATTTTTTATTTGTCTCGTCTTTTTAAATAAGAATCCATCATCCAGTTTGACTTTGACCAATTGTTTCTTCTGAATTTCAACCAAAAACATGTAACATTTGAGACAGAATATCTCGGAAACTAGGCAGAATATCAAAAATTTTTATTCTCCATGTTTTATTTGTCTCGTCGAGTTACATAATAATCCATCACCAGATTGCGGCGTTACGTTTATCCTTGAGTCGCCTTGAGGTTTTTGTACATATACCCCGTGTCTGTATGGATGCGGCCTAGCCCCCCACTCCTCCTCTGCCCGGCGTCACTTCAATGCGTGGTGAAGGTCTCTTGCGTCGTCTCCATATATTTCTTTCCTCCATGAGCTGCACCACTGATGCAACGTTTTCTGTAAACCTTTTTCCCCATCTCTTACAATTCGTCATTGTTTCCTATCTGTGGAGTAACATTTCCACAGCTACCGATTGCAGCCAAAGTCCTGATAATTCATACTAAATGACCCGCGCGAAAAAATCACAAAGAAAATACGTTGAACAGGAATACAACTAAGGGATTAATTACGTGAGGTGTATATTACTAAACCCGTATCCCCCCCTCCACCCCCTTTCTTATTTCTTATGAGACTTGGTGAGATCTGGTGGGACTCCCCCCCCCCCCCCGCCCCTCAAGCATGAGACCGTACCTATTAACTTTTTTTAGCTACACTGTTGCATGGAGGGCGGAAATCTGAGATAAAATTTACGTGAGATTTCCGTCTACCCCCTCCATTATTTGATCTCACGTAATTAATGGGCGCCAGCTAAGCTGAATAAAACACACAGGGCATATCCATATCTCTGCTATATGCTGAGATGCTATATGGCGGTATTGCGATTATTGAGCGTGCTAAAATTTCGCGAATAAAATGATTATTTACGAATTGTACAGCAACACAACAGAAAAACTATTCGAAAAGCTACATACTGCATAAATTACACACAATTTACTGATATATCTATCAAATGTGGTGCTTCTATCCAGCGGATTGTGATAAATCCTTGTCGATGGCAGCGAAGCCTAGCGGCTGGGCTCTGAACTGTCTTCAGTCTTATATGCGTGACGCACATGGTTAATACTTTTGCCTTTCAAGGGTTGAATTCCGATAAATTCCTTTCTTAATTTATGATAATTCCAAAGTGAAGACCTTAATCTTAAAATTATTTTAAGTAAGAAGAAACATAAATGGCTTATGTCAAAAAAAAAAAAAAAAAAAACCTTCAGTAAATAATGATACGTTTGATCTTTAAGGCTCCTTTTCCGAAATATTCCTTTCGTAATTTGTGATGTTACCAAAGTGAAGACTTTAACATGATATCTCATTTTTCGATTTTGGTTAGGTCTGAAGGGAGATAGTGGCTAGTCGTCAAAAATTTAAAAAAATTAGAAATGATGATACTTTCGTCCAGGGGCGGATCTAGGATTTTGGTTTGGGGGGGGGGGGCTTGGCTTGAATTTTGGTTCAGAGGGCTTGCCTTCAATGGATTTTGGTTTTGGGGGTGGGGGCTTGAGTCGGCCATGGGGTAGTCTTTATAGCCTTCTCGGGCCTCGAATCCGTAGAGGTAAAAAAAAAAAAAAAAAAAAGTCTCAAAATTACAATGTCGGTGGTGGACCCAGATACTTTTTGGGGGGAGGGGCTTGAGCCCCCTAGCCCCCCCCCCCTGGATCCGCCCCTGCTTTCGTCCTATAAAGATAGAATTCAAAAAAAAATATTTCTTAATTTATGATGTTTCTTAAGCCATGCCTTAATCTTTAAAATAATACCTCATTTGTTGATTTAGTTTAGATATGAACAAACATAAGTGGCTCACACACACACACAAATGTATTTGATTTTCAAACCCTTTAAACCGAACATGCTCATACAGACAGCAGGACTGTTTTTCACTATTGAGCTACGATTGTTTCCAGCTGTTCAACTTGTGCTGTGATGTGATCTATCTTAGGTGGAACTGGTTTGCGGTGGAAATATACTGGCATTGTGTTCCGTTCTTTTTTTTGCACTTTATGCCTTCCGCATCGGCGATTGTTAGGGTTTTCCCGTACCTGCGAGGAATGCAGCCATCATTACCTCACGCCGCGAGCGATAACAAAGGCAACTGCATTCACTGAGGCGTGATGACAAATAAAGAATTACTCAGTACGATGTAATCAGAAGCCAGGGTGAGCTGGGAGACGAGAACCATACATTACGTAAAAACGCCTTTAATAATATCGACTTTTGAGAATGAAGCAGAGAGTAATATCTTGGTATCTGAGTCGAGGTCTCAACGCACAGCATCTCTGAAGGCAGAGCGTAGTAGATTATCGTTGGCGAGAGAGATTGTTGACATCGTGTCTCTGGATTATAGTTGCAGCAGCTCGATATACTGCGACGATCAGACAATTTTGCCTTCCTCCCTCTGATGACCTCGACGTCAATGAAGCAATAAAATTTTTTATTAAAAAACACCGTTTTACGAAGGTTCATCGTAATATTAATGTAGTACATAGACCCGTGAATGGCTACTGCAACAGAAATGTGCAGCACTATGATTACCGTGGAACCGCTATTTATGATAGGTTTTTAGGGGGCATCCATTAATTACGTGGGGTGAAATAAAAGGGGGGGTACGGCAGGGGCGGATCCAGGATTTTGGTTTGGGTGGGGGGCTTGAGCGGACTTTGGTTTGGGGGGGGGGGCCTTGGCTTGAATGAAATATGGTTCAGAGGGCTTGCCTTCAGTGGATTTTGGTTTTTTTTTGGGGGGGGGGGGGCTTGAGTCGGCCATTAGGGTAGCCTTTATAGCATTCTCGGGCCTCAAATCCGTAGAGCTAAAAAAAAAAAGAAAGGTCTTCAAAATTACAGTGTCGGGGGTGGACCTAGATACTTTTGGGGGGAGGGGCTTGAGCCCCCTAGCCCCCGCCCCTGGATCCGCCCCTGGGGTACGGTGATATGTCACCAAGGGGGAGGGAAGTGGTCGACGGAAATAACGTGAGCTTTACAAATTCTTGAAGAATAAAGCTAAAAAAATGTCCGTATAAAATGTCCACTAAAATAGGTCTCAAGAAGCTACGAGGTCGATTAGCAGGGGAGGGGGTCCATGTAAATCTCACCAGAGGGAGGAGGGAGTTAGGAATCACGTAATTTAATTCTAAGGTGAAGAATACAATTTTCTGATACGTCGCTTAGTTCCGACTGTAAGAAATTATTTATAGGTATAGTTTCTGGTGCCTATAACGACATTTTTTTATCTGGTCCGGACCGCATTTCCAGCTAACAACAGCCGCAAGGAAGTAAAAAAATCATCCATTGTGCGTATCCAGCTTGAATTCTTCTGACTGAGGTGAAATATTTATTGGTTCAGGTCGTAGCTCGTCCTAACCACCTCAATTTTGAGACTATATCTCGAGAACTAAGAGACATCTTACTCTTCACTTTCGAGTTGTCCTTACGAGTTACATAACAATCCATCATCGAATTGCGGCGCCACGGTTATCGTAGAATCTCCCAGTGATAAAATGTTCTCGGGTACCCAGCGGCATATACGAGGTGTGTCAGAAAAGTAATGAGATTGGCAACGCTGTATCTACCGGTGTGTGCTAGACCAGTTTGTTCATCCCTTCCACATGTTTAGTCCGAGTTTCAACTCCGTTCAGCCAACACATTATTTTTGACAACGCCATCAGTGAAGTTGTGTTTTTGCTGTGTGTTACGAAAATGGAGCATCGGAATTTAGAGCAACGTTGTGCAATCAAATTTTGTGTTTAACTTGGGGAATCCACGAGTGTGTTAAAAAAAGGCCTATGGGGAACATTGCTCATCAAGAGCACAAGTTTTCCGCTGCCATAAATCATTTTTGGAAGGCCGAGAACAGGTTGAAGATTAACCTTGCTCAGCGAGACCAAAACAATGCTGATTTGCTTTTTTGCCAGTAGGGGTATCGTACATAAAGAATTTGTTCCACCAGGACAAACAGTCAAACAGGTGTTTTAGAAATGAGTCCTGGTAAGGCTCAGGAAAAGTGATTCGTATGAGACCAGACATTGCAGACAAGTGGAAGCTTCATCATGACAATACCCCATGTCATACGACTTGTTCCATCAGTTAATTTTTGACCTATTCCTGTTGTTCCTCAAACCCCCCTATTCACCTGACTTAAGTAGTTGTGACTTTTTCCTTTTCTCGCAATCGAAACATGTCTTAAAAGACGTCGTTTTGGAACTCTGGGGAACATTCAAAAGACTGTGACCGACCAGTTAACAGCCCTACCAGTTGAAGCCTTCCAGCGCTGCTACCAAGAGTGGAATCAACGACTCCGCCGATGTATAGCTGCCCAAGGGAACTACTTTGAAGGGGACAATATTGTTGTTAAAAAAAAGAAAAAAACTGTGTGGTTTTATGAAACCACGAAGCAACTGAAACTTTTTTAATTACTTAACAGAAAATTTTCGGAAAATTATATGATTTAGGGTATTAAAATTGCGTTCTTAATCTTAACTTAATAATTGGAAAATGGGAATGATAATGGGAAATCAATATTAAACAAGATATCCAATATTAATTTCAATCTATGCATTAGAGCACGGAATACATAATAAATACAATCGCAGGAATAAGTGAGAATGTAAATGCTAAACGGTCAACTGATGCGTGCTATGGGCGCCGCCATATTGGCCTTGGCTGCTCTGCCGTGCGCCTTTCACTTTATGCCCACCCCGCGGCTGGCTGTAATGCGACATGCGATAGATGGACGAAGAAATAACACTTCCTGTATTCGGAAGAGAAGATTAGAAAGCGCCCGTCAGTTGCCGATTACCTTCCTTCAGTTCAACTGTAGTCGACATGCGATAGATGAACGTAAAAATTTGAGGCGATATAATAAAAGCTTCACTTTAAAAAAAAGTAAAAAAACTTTGGTAAGTAAAAAATCAGTTTCATTACTTTCCTCACACACCACGTAAATGTCTCTGACGTTTCCAGGGAGCCCATCTCTGCACTCATTTTCAAACAAATGCGAACACACTAGCTGGCGTAGTAATGTTTTGGCAGTCGAAGACAAAAACCGAACCCAGGCAATGACGTCATCTACTGTTCTGTCCCTTACAGACGCGTAGCTGCTTCAACATACATGTTCCAGGCCACACTAGGCTGATATCCAGTATCCCTGTTGACCTAAAAATCAGCTGTTCTGAGTTCAGCAGCTTCCGAGAATATGCTGTCCCGAAAATCAGTGGCACGAGCTAAAATTCTGGCTTCTTGGAATTTAAATGTATACCCATTTTGGACACTGCTGATTTTCCTTCCCGACGCCGACGAACATTCCTTGATGTTCGACACGCCCGCGCCGCTGGGTTTAGGTATAATAAACACCAGGGGCTCGGAATGTTTAACGCTTTTAATTTTTGCAGGTGGTCTGAAAATTGTCTTAACTGCGTGTTTGGTCAACAGTTTACGTATGTTAGAACTTAGCGCACACACGAAGAGCGGAAGGAAGCCGAGGCCTTCGCTGTCAACGCGATCTTACTGTCGCTCTTCCTTAACGCGCGACTAATTTGTCGCTCGTTTCAGTTTTTTCTTGTTTTTTTCCGACCACTTGTTGTCTGCTTATGTTTTGGTTTGCGGTTTTGGTTGAAGTGCCGTAAATTTTGCCGTCAATCATTCCTCTGTAGTTTTCCGTCATTCTGAGTCTATTGTCTCGTTTCGTGACTAAGATGTGAGCTCATACATTTTCTTGAACTATTAAACTTATATTATCATCCTAAAAAACTAATCTTTTTTTTATTAGTGTCTGCAATTCTCTACATGATTTGCTTTACTCTTCTTTTTTCATCTTTACATACATGCTACCTCCATTCTTTTCAGGTATTTTCCTTTAATTTTTTATCCAGTGTTTTCTGTCTCTATAAGACTGTCATATGTCGAAAGCTGGCTGCATAGGAAATGGATGATTGGGCTAAGCCAAAGATGTTATAAATGTTGAGTTTTTTCTTTGGTAGCAGATGTTGTATACATGAAACAGAAAAACAGAAAAGACACGAAAATATTAAAAATACATCCGTCATATTGACAGAATCTACATGCCTTTATCTGAATATCGTACAAGCGAGGAAAAAAAATCGGTAGGTTTATATTTTTTGTTATTTTCGCCATCAAATATCGCTGATTATGACGTATTGGTAGTTTGGTAGCGTCCTCAGTTTTTGTAACCAACGTTCAAGATTCCTTTACTTAAAAATTAGGCACTATGAATGTAGTTTATTGTTATTCTTCGAATCCTTGACTAACATTCAATTTAACCCTGACCGAAAAAGAAATAAAAAAAAACGAAAAAGTGAAAATACGATACTGTGGTATGAGGTACGACATTCTAATTGATGAAAGCTGAAAGCAGGGATGTTAGCTACGGAATTAAAATTTCCGATATTAAAGAGTGAGGAAATAATTTATAAAACAAACAGATTATGGGCGAGGAGAAAGCATAATGTGATTATATCAATAGAAGAAGAATTGATATGGTTTGGATACTGTAATAGGCTGAAGGAAACTCTCTGGTCAAAGAGATTATTGCAATGGGAAACGCTAGAAAGAGGAAAGGCGTGTCAAATAGTAAGAAAGCGGACGAGAAGTAGTGAGGGAGAAATTTGTAGAGAGCTATGATAAACACCCGGCTTTATATTAGTCGCAGGCTCTATCTTTGGTCCCGGTTCCCAGATTTCGGTTTCCATGGTTTCCCAAAATCACTTCAGGCGAATACAGTTTCATTCGAAAAGACCATGCCAGAATTCCTTCCCTTTCCTTGACCCTAAATGTTTTCTCCTCTAACCTCGAAGTCGATAAGCCCTAAGCAAAAACAAATATCTATTAAGTGGAATTCCTCT
The DNA here is from genome assembly GCA_031002005.1 of Vandiemenella viatica. Taxonomy (NCBI): domain Eukaryota; kingdom Metazoa; phylum Arthropoda; class Insecta; order Orthoptera; family Morabidae; genus Vandiemenella; species Vandiemenella viatica. Next base: position 139,869,487 of record CM061918.1, on the reverse strand, counting down.
GGCGACCGTCAATACTTTGCTTAAAGATGGCGACGGAGCACTGATGGCCGAAGTAATGTGTTAAAACCATTTTCACTTTGCTAGCTACCAGAGAACATTGAATTAATATTTTACTTGTCGTAGCCAATTTACATCGTAGTTTTCTGCCGCTTAAAGCTTCAGCGAACATTGCTACGCGCCATTGGTTGCAATTCCTGATGTGAATCCCCTTGTCGGAGTCGTTCTTTGCTGAGACGAGCGTTGCTCACTCTTAGGTCAGATAACCAGAACAGAAGCCGACCCCGGCAGCGTAGGGGTAGCGTGCTTGCTTCGCGTTGCAGGGGTCGCCGGTTCGAGTCCGGCCAAGCGCATGGGTGGTTTTAATTAAATGTTGTGTTTGTCATGTGTCGTCCTTACAGAAAATAGATATAATTACACTGAAATGAAATTAAGAGAAACACACACGTTGAGCTGGCTGTATGGCTAACATGGCCAAATGCCATTAAAAAAATAAAAAAAATAAAAAATAAAAAAAAAACCAGGACAGTAGACTATAACATGAGTGGAGCTAAAACCATTGACAGATTAATCTTTTTTTTATATATGCTTTACGCCTCGTCGACGTCGAGATCATTACAGGCGGAAATGAATGGAGGCATGGAACGGAAAGGAACTCAGCCATGGCCTTTTGAAGGAAGCATCCCGGTATTTCCCTGGAGTGATTTAGGGAAATCTGGATGCCCAGACGGGGATTCGAACCCACGTTGACCCGATTGCGAGGCCAGGGCGTTACCACTCACCCACCACGCTCGGTGATAAAAAAAAATTAGATACTATTCACAGAAAGATTTTTGTAACACTATATTCTGTTGAACTGTATATATGAACTTCGTAAATTCTTTGGTTCTGGAATTATCGAGCTGATGTCTTTGTACCAAACCTGATGGGTGAACGTCTAGTTTTGGCACCTGGTCCTGGGGAGTCTGGTCCTGGATTTCAGATTTTGATTTTCCACGCTTTTCCCCAAATCCCATCAGAAGAAATTTGGTTCATTTAAAAGGGCCATGACCAAATTAATTTTCGTTCTTGCCTCTAGTTATTTGCCGCCCCTAATGACCTCGACGTTAACGAAGCATAAAGCCTCGAAAAAAAAAAATCTATTGAGCTATTTCGTCTGGCGACCGTGAATATGGCGACGCGGATCTAATCGCCGAAGTACTGTATAAAAACTACGCCATGTTTACTCGGCTAGCTAATACTTTACTTGTCGCAGCCGAGTTTGTGGTTTCACACACCGCCGAGAAAATGGAGCCGTTCCAGTCGGGCGAACCAACTGGAGAGAGAACTGGCGTGGACAATGCGCTCCAGTCCACTGACACACAAAACGTGCCCTCCAGCCTGGAGAACCACGCGCTCCTGGAGAAATCTGCAGACAGCGCGAATCGGCAGTCTGCCATCTCGGCTGCTTGGGGTCGCCGGCTCAAGATCTAGTCGCCACTAGCTGTCTGTACTTTGAGCAACAAATATACCATGCAAACACCAACACGAAAGCGTGGATAGAATAACAGTATTCAAGCTAGCTCTATAGCCTCGTAGCCGAGTGTCAAACTACTATATAATTTCGTAAACTTCATACACTCACCTCGATAGCTATTGGCTGGATAACAGTGTCACGTGTCAGCCTTCGCTCACAAAACAGCGACCAGAGATAAACCATTAGAAGAAACTCGTGGTTATGCCCACAATTTAATAGCTAAGCAACTGCTACCAAATTAATTGCTATAATACATTCATTAAGTTTGCTTTTCACAGCATTTCATAGTTTTTAATATATCGACAAACTTTGGGACTAAAAAAAATGTGGAACTGCTTTTCAGTATCTTCTTTTAATCTGCTTAACGTCTCTCTAACAGCGAGGTCTTTAGAGACGGGAAAGGATGGGGGGCAAGGAATGGGAAGGAATTCGGCCATGGCCTTTTGAAGGAAGCATCCCGGCATTTGCCTGGAGTGATTTGGCAAACACTTTTCAGTAATATGTTGGTAATAAAGCAACATTAAAAAACTGAAATTACTCATGGTCTCTTCTGTAACCGATGAAACCAATTGTTATTCCGGCCTAGTCTAAATTTCAATTAAATTAAAACTTTCGTTAATGTTGTTGCTTGACCAAAGTTTATACATTACGATTTATTTGCTTTTCACGTATTTTACTGACCACTTTGATTGATGGTCTTTGTACATGGTGGTTGTACACGAATTATTAGTTTATTTGAAGTGGACATCAGGTCAAATATGTTACCGAATCGAGTATTCTGACTATTCATTTCTTTGGAGATGCTCAACTGTTTAATAATATGGAATGTGTATTAAGTTCTCTGGCCGATACAGATACTATGAACAATGATTACATTATGAGTGTTTGCCCAGTCTCAATAAAAAACGGAGTGATGCTTCCGAAGCAAACAGTAATTCTTAAAATTTAGCAGAGTGAATTTTAAGGGTCAAATACGAGTCAAGTTTGTATTTCACCAAGTTCGAGTCTATGAGCTTTGAGACTATTATACGGTAGCGCTATCGTCCCTGTTCGTGTTTAATACGTCCATTAATAGTTCTGAGTTCCTGAAGCTCAAGATATTTTACTCATCCTGAGGGTGAAACACAGTCAAGTTCGTATTTTTTCAGATCAGATCAACCTGTCATAAAGTTTGACCCTAAAAACTGAAACTATTCTAGAGCCGTGACGATACGCAAAAAACGGTCACGGGCTAACACTAGTCAATTAATAAAATAGAGCAAACCATACTTGCCGCATAAAAAGGTAAGTACTGCATTTTTTGTTTTCTTTGCTGTAGATCTGTCATATCTTCTTTTTTTTTCCCCTGATTAAAAGGCTTGCATAGCTCATTGACGCCGGTTTGGGTATTGAAAACTCGATGGAAAAATATTTTCGATGAGTTTCGTAAAGTTTATTTGAACTTGAAATAACACTATAGTGAAATAGCACTATAGTTGAAGATGCACCTCACATAAAAAAATTAGCATTGTTTCAACAACGAGCTGTTTGGTGAAATGCGGGCGATACGAATCTAAACAGCTTCTTTCTTTTTCAGAATATTAAAAGAATATTGTCTGTCACTGGCGTGGAAAATTCCGCGTGGCATCTGTAAGTGGAATTGATTGTAGGTACTACGTCACTGTAATAATTTTCGGCGCGTAATGTACCTCCGTGTGTCGGTTAGATTCAATGCGCGGGCCGCGTGCAGCCCAACTCTATGACTTCAAGTCACACTCGTTCGCGGCACTGCCATTATATAGCGTATCTAAACTACGGAGGTTTTTTTTTTTTAACTGCTTTACGTCTCTTTTTAACATCGAGGTCTTTAGAGACGGGAAAGGATGGGGGGCAAGGATGGGGGCAAGGATGGGGGCAAGGTATGAAAAGGAATTCGGCCATGGCCTTTTGAAGGAAGCATCCCGGCATTTGCCTGGAGTGATTTGGGGAAACCATGGAAAACCCAAATCTGGATGCCCGGACGGGGATTCGAACCGCCGTCCTCCCGAATGCGAGGCGAGAACGCTAACCGTTACACCGGCTCGGTACTACGGAGGTAATTAAATGACGGACATTAATAGAATTATACATATGCTGTTGTATATACTGTATCCTGTTTTTATACTGTGACAAACAAAATGAATGAAAGCAACGTAACTTGGCTCGGACCACCCCGTCTCCACGTAGCCCAGTGTAGCTTTCTACCCAACCGTTCTCTCCCCTCCTCCTCTTTGACCGAGCCACGTAGTTTATGAATACTCCCATAGCTGCCATCTTTGACGTGTCGTCACCAGAAGTGCGATAGGAGGGAGGGAGTTTTGGTTTAATGTAAATCATGTTATCTCTTGTCCTCTATACAATATTAGCCCAACCTGTGCTTTCAGTTAAGCTGATTTCGAACTGTAGCAATTTTTCACGAACACTGTTTTGATGCACAACTTTTCTTGGCAGTGGGCTTTGGTTAGAGTTCATCGTATTGACGTCACAAACAAAAAGAAAAACACTATGATAATCTTTGATTGCATGAGATAACTACTTCGGCGAATCACTATCCACTTATGTTTTTATTTTGCCGTGAGCTCTATAATAACATTACGCAACAAGGAACCGTCTCGATCCAAAGATACTAAGCACAATCAAACAAATATTCCAGCGATTCAAACTTTCAATTAACATTCAACCATGGGGGAAAGAAATATATGGAGACGACGCAAGGGACCTTCACCACGCATTGAAGTGACGCCGGGGGGAGGAGTGGGGAGGCGTGGCCGCCATATTACCTATCCATACAGACACGGGGAATATAAGCAAAAACCTCAAGGGGACTCTAGGATAAACGTAACGCCGCAATCTGATGATGGATTATGGATGATGGAGACAAATAAAGATTTGAGAATAAAAAATTTTGATATCCTGCTTAGTTTTAGAGATATTCTGTCTCAAATGTGAGATGTTTTTGGTTGAAATTCGGAAAAAACATAGGTCAAAGTCAAATTTGATTCTTATTTAAAAAGACGGAATTAAAAAATAAGGAATAAAGAATTTCGATATCTCACCTAGTTCGCGAGATATACTGTCTCAAAAGTGAGTTGAAATGCAGAAGAAAAATTTCGCAAAAACTCAAATTTGATGATGGATTCTTATGTAATACGACGAAAAAAACCGAAAATAAAAATTAAAATTTTTCGATATCTTGCTTAATTTTCGGGATATACTGTCTGCAAATAGCAATTGTATGGATACGTAATATGGCCGCCGCCACCGCGCATGCGCAGTATCAGCCGAGAGTTTAGAGGCGGCGTCACAGAGTAAGCGGTATTTCCTCTCCATATATTTCTTTCCTCCATGCATTCAACTACACTCCTAAACTAAATAACCAATTCGTCTCTGCCTGTTGTTTATGTAGACGTTACAGGAATGATCCAGAACAATTTACATAGTTCCGACCGACGTTTATCGAATTCTAACAATAATTTAACAATTAAATCCCTACAAAAATAATTACAAATTGTGAAAAATAACTCACAATCATTAGAAAACACCTTGAAATGAAAGTTAATACTGTTTACATGTATTTACACACAAAATTATCACCATAAACAAGTCCAAACCATCGATAATTATCCTCCAAACATCATAATGTCACATCAGTACTTCAGATTACAAACTTTTAATTAATATTTCGTACATAATACTGTCCTTGAACACATTATATAGCAATTGCATAATTTCTCTCCATAAAACACTATTCATTTACAATACGAATATTCACAAGTTCACAATTAATCAACTCACAGCTTGATATACATAATTATTCAAATAATATTTACATGAGAAATATACAGATGACATAATGCTATATAAAAGGATCAAAACGGCAGTGAACTGTAACAAGCTACTGGGTGATCCGGACAGGATACCTTGTTGGGTTGGTAAAAGTGGGATGAAGATAAATGCAAAGAAGAGTTAGTTTATTAGATACACAGATAAGAAACTAAAGATTGATTATGACAGCAAGCTCGGGAGAAAATTGATTGTTGAAGAGTTGAAATGTTTGGTAACAACTTTAACTGAGTAGGACACATTGGACAGGTGTTAGGAAAAGGTTTCAAAATTCTGCACTTGTTGGAGAGAGTGATGAGGGGATGTACGAGAGAAGTAAAGGAATTGGGTTACAAAACTTTGATCAGACCATTGCTTGAATATGGTAGTGTAGTATGGGACCCTCATTTTGAGTATCAAAATATACAGGAGTTCGAGAGGAGGCATAGAAGGGCTGCTAGATTGTTTCTGGAAATTATCGCAGAATGCAGTCAGTGACAGATATGATAAAGGAGCTGGAATGGGATTCATTGCAAGACAGGAGGAGGATGAGGAGGGTCATGGGAGTGTACAGGGCATATACTGGCGATGAGGCATGGAAAGATATTGCAATAGGTATGAAAAATAGTGCATGGAAGGGAAAAGATGACCATGACCACAAGCTGGCACTCGATTTCAGGCACAAGGGTGTGGGAAGATTCTCTTTTTTAGGTAAGGGTGTCAGGGATTGGAATAAGTTACCTAGAGAAAGGATCAATAATTTACCAAAAACTTGGAAGTTGAAATTTGTAGAGGAAAAATGGAGGTGGGTGCTGGAAAGGGCGAAAAAGTGTGTACAGAAATTGCTACCGGAGCGTGCACTAAATTGCAATTAAATTAAATTAAATGACAAACTTTTAATTTATGTTTAATACATAATACTGTCCTTGAACATATTAAATAGTATTTACATGTTTCTCTCCGTAAAACAATGTTAATTTAGAATACGAATATACACAAACTCACAATAAACCACACGAAAACAATAGAAAACCAAACGCTCATCTTGCTATATAAATTATTAACATTAAAACAACACTTCATTGAAGGGCTGGGTATAAGGGCTGATATTTATTTATTTAATTTTTAACTGCTTAACGTCTCTTAACAGCGAGGTCTTTAGAGACGGGAAAGGATAGGGGGCAAGGAATGGGAAGGAATTCGGCCAAGGCCTTTTAAAGGAAGCATCCCGGCATTCACCTGGAGTGATTTGGGAAACCATGGAAAATCCAAATCTGGATGCCTGAACGGGGATTCGAACTGGCGTCCTCCCGAATGCGAGACTAGAACGCTAACCGTTACACCACCACTCTCGGTGAGTGTTATATATTTTATATACTTGCTTCGGAACAGGTAGAACCTTTCCAGCGAAGTTTAGAGAGCGCAGATCCTCCTCGACGAAATGATTGCTGGAAAATCACACGTTCCAGCAGTTTTAAACCGCCGCGCCGTTCAGCTTTCTCCCCGTAAATTGCTTCCAGTCTGGAGAGAAAAAACATTTCCCGGCCTCTCGCCCGTGCGATGTAACTTTCCTATCAGCATTTTCCTTCACGATTCGCTGACCTCACGTAATTGGCTCTACCGCGCAATGCTTTACTGCTCACTGTGCTCTGCGCTTCAGTTGTAAACACTCTCTTACGTAATACGTCAGGCGAGTGCTTGGGGAAGAGCTGTGTCTCTCCCCGTAGACAAGAAGGCTAACTCACAAGGACGGCTCAGCGTCAATCAACCAATGAATGATTTGTGGAGCAAGCCCATGGACGTCGTGTAGAAATCTGTTTACAACTTCACGCTCTGGCCTCGCATTTGGGAGGACGCGGGTTCGAATCCCCGTCCAGGCATCCAGATTTGGGTTTTCCATAGTTTCTCCAAATCACTCCAGGCGAATGCCGCGATGCTTCCTTCAAAAATGTCATGGCCGAAATCCTTCCCGTTCCTTGTCTCCTGTCCCATTCTGCTTCTAATGACCTTAGCCGTCGACGAGACGCAAAACTATTAGGAAAAAAAAACCTGTTTAGAACTAGAAATACTTGAATACTTACAATGACATCACAGTACATTTTTTTTTTTTTTTGCTGTCATCAGTCTCTTGACTGATTTGATGGGATCCTTCACCCCACGCCCTTAATTATCTGCTTCATTTATACTAATCTATGTCTCACTCTGCAGTTTTTACCTTCGACTGTTCCCTCCACTAACAAGTTAACCAATCCAGCATGTCTCAAAATATGACCTACCAGCCTGTCTCTTCTTTCTGTAAGACTCTTCCACAACACTTCTTTCCTCACCCATCACTCCCAATCACTTAATTTTCAGCATGCTTTTATGCTTCAATATTCCTTTTTTCTGGTATTCCTTAAGTCCATGCTTCGCTGCCATAAAGTGTGGTGTTCTTTCTGAGACCTAGATAAGAATTTGAAATTAAAAGATTTCTCTTTTTCATGAAAGCTCTTTTATATTTTGCTTTTAACATCATTCCTGCCTCGGCCATCGGTTGTAATTTTACTTCCTAACTAGCAAAATTTCTTTCCATTCACTACCCTTAATTCATATAGCAATATCTTTCCATGCCTCATCACCAATATACGCCCTGTACACTCCCATTACCCTCCTCATCCTCCTCCTGTCCTCAAATTAATGCGATTCCAGCTCTTTTATCATATCGGTTGCTGATTGTGCTCTGCATTTATTTCATGACACAAATCTAGCAGCCTTTCTTACGACCGCCTGCAACTCCTGTATTTTATCCCGAAAATACGGATTCCAGTTTGTTATTGTTAAAAACAAGTCAGAAAACAACGGAAGAGAACAAAACCACGATCTCATATGAGTCAGGAATACAGGATTTCCAGGAATCAAAGGATAATCCTACAACCGCAGATAGGCCATATCATATGCTACTATATGCCAAAATTTTATTTTAGAAAAATCTCATCATTTTCGAGATACTGACTTTGTTTTAATATTTTTTCAAAACATGAGACTTTTATTCAGTTTATTGCATAACATTTCTACAAATTAAAACTTTTTGAAGCCAGTTCTTTTTTAAAAAAAAAAAAATTGCAATGATATTTGAGTATTTTGAAACAATGTTTTTCTTAAAATCCTTAAAAAAAAACTTATAAACATCTTAAATAAGGACGCATTTTTTAATGTAATTGGCACTATCCGCTTAGTTCTTCTTTTTACACCACAGACTGTCAAAGTCAGCCGTTTGAATAAATTTCTATATACTTTTTACATAAGATTTTTAATTTTTTTTTTAACGTTTGAAGAAAAAAGAACATTTAGTTAGATGACTCAAACATCCTTGAGTAAATTAAAAAAGATACAGGGTTTCACAAAGTCTTGATTTGTATAAATGGCATGGAATAAACTGAACATAGCCACAAGTTTGGATTTTTTTTTTAATAAAACAATATCTGGAAAATGGTGAGACGTTTACTAAAATAAAATCTTGTCATATGGTAGGAGTATGTTAACGTCATATAAACCGCCACAGCAGATACGTGACACCGAGCGTGGTGGGTGAGTGGTTAACGCTCTGGCCTCGCATTCAGGAGGACGTGGGTTCGAATCCCCGTCCGGGCATCCAGATTTGAGTTTTCTATGGTTTCCCCAAATCACTCCAGGCGAATGCCGGGTTGCTTCCTTCAAAAGGTCATGGCCGAATTCCTTCCCGTTCCTTGTCCTCATTCCTTTCCCGCCTCTAATGACCTCGACGTCGACGAGGCGTAAAGCCATAGTAAACAACGTCGCCCACAGTTTTCCCGTCCCGTGAGCTGCCGTGATGTAGCCCTGCCTTAACGCGACGACCTCTACGCTACAGTGTGTTCGGGAGGGGTGTCCTGCGGGACGCAGTTTCCCAAGGGAGAAACTCGCTCGAGGACTGTATTTTCACGCCTCTGCGGTTCCCGTGTCAAACGAAACCGCAGACCGGAGCGAGCGTCTGAATGGCGTGCGTGCTCTACCCCAGGTATCCACACTCGGCCCTCAACTAACAAGTGTTGAGTCTCTTGACACAGCACCTGCCAACACCGTCGCATGTCACTGCAGTATACAGCTCGATACAAACACCTTAGGCACGGGATCACTGTATGTGCGAATGTACCGTATCTGATCACGCAAAACCTTGAGACGCATCAGCGAGTTTTCAGTATCCTGAAGGGCACAACAAGCTATATAAATCTTTTAAGCAGGGTAAAGAGTAACTGTCTGTAATATAGAATAAATGGCAATAGAACTGCAGCAAAATAAAAACTAAAAACAAAAACTAAAATAAAAAATGCAACTCTTCCTAGGTTTTTTTTTTTTTTTTGACACAGCAGGTATACTTTGCTCTATTTTACCCAGTAGTAAACAAAGATGAAGGAGATGAGGAGAATGTTCCTAGTTACAGTAGCACCTAAAGAGGAAAACGATCCCTGACTATACTCCAGAAAGAGGTTTCTCCAATAATCGATAATTTGTAGGAATACCTAATTGCACACTCTTATTTAGAATATTAATATTATTCCTTTTCGTTTCAGCCATCTATTACTTCATTTCCTCTTCTGAGTTTCCTTCCTCCGTCGCCAGTACTCTTTCATTCTCTGGCTCACTCTTGCTTTTTCTTCCTCTGAAAATTCCCTCCTTTTCCTGATTGGTTTTTCTTCAGCCAGATCCTTTACCTCCGCAATTTTTCCTCTGGATAATTCCCTGTTATCGAGGTCTTCCATGCTGATTCTACACCTTTCCAGATCCTGATGGACCTCCTTCACCTATGGAAGTTGAGTCTTGAAAGTTGATTATTTCTTTGCCATCCTTTCTGGTTCCATTATATTATTAATATGTTCGAATATACCCAGCGGATCACGCAAAGCTTTTATTCTCATGATGACTTGTCATTAAGAGTTTGTCCAGTGTTTTCATTGGGTACTTAGTCAGCTCATGCAGCAATGAGGGGAGCTTGGGTGGTGCCACCTGTCAGTGATTCGTGTAACTTATACAGTATATGATAAGTACACTTTTCTTTGTGTATTGTATAATTTACGAGGCGGAAATTAGGCATTGTTCCGGCATTGGCCTGAGTGACTACAGAAAATAGCCTAAAAATCTCACTATATATAAAGATGAATATATGTATGTTTGTTCTTCATACAAATCCACAGTTTCATCCGATTTCGATGAAAGTTTGCACACTTATCCTTTGAAACAAGGAGAAAAGTATTGTCTACATTTGGCTGAAAATCGTTTTTGATCGTAAGGGTCACGCCTGGACCGTCGGTTATCCGGATTGAGTGTTAAACTGTAGGTATCACAAATTTAGGGGTTCAATGCGAGTCAAATCGTAGGTAGTCTTGCAATGCTGAGGTGTACACTTTTTTACGTTATAATGATCCCTCAGGGGTTGTTCGCAGTCAGTGTGTATGTGATCTGCAGTAATAATACTATAAATACGGAAGTAAGAGACCGAGCCTGGTGGTGTAACGGTTAGCGTTCTGGCCTCGCATTCGGGAGGACGGCGGCTCGAATCCCCGTCCGGGAATCCTGATTTGGGTTTTCCATGGTTTCCCAAATCCCCCAGGCAAATGCCAGGATGCTTCCTTCAAAAAACCATGGCCGAATTCCTTCCCATTCCTTCCCCCATCCTTTCCCGTCTCTAAAGACATCGCTGTTAGAGAGACGACTAAATCGCTACATCGATACTGATGCAATTTGACAAGAAACTCTGTATGAAGGGCACAGGATATTTTTTCCAGTATGAATAACAGTTGTAGTCACGAAATTTTGAGACCTTATCGAACGGTGACAGTAATACGTTGGAAATTGATTCTCTTCAAGAGACAGGTTCGACGGTACAATGATATAGTGATGGCTTTCCTGTCATATTATGCCGACTCGGTGTTGTTTGGGACCAATCCTTCGTTACCAACAACTTTCTATATTCAATTCTGGCAAAGTAATTCTTAATCCACGCGTACGAAGTCGCGGGTATCAGCTAGTTATACTATAAATTTCGTATCAGTAAGACAGTAAATGACAAATAACGTCCTCGATGTTTTGTACAAAATATAACGATATTGGCAAAGGATATAGTTGCGTACATAGAAGAAAGAAATGGGAGGCAATGCAAAACAGAGAATATCCAAAATAAGTAGTCAGTACAGTGAAAGACTTGTCTAAAGTATGTGAAACTGTGTGGAGAAAGGACAGATTGGGAGGAGCAAATAAGTGGGTTGAAGGAAGGAAATCGCTATTTTTCATCTTGGTCATGGATGAGGTAATGCAAAAGGTGGCAAAAAGACCGAGAGGAAAAAACATGAGCTCGCGGCTTTTACAGATTACCTAATGACCTGAGCAAAGAGTGAAAGGGAAGTTCAATGACAGTTGGGAGTATGGGCAAGCAGTGTTGTACGAGGTATCACATGACTTCCCAGTGTGCATTTTCCCATTTGCTGCGTGTGTTTAGAGGTTCCGCGGACTGAGCTGTGATGTGGGGGTTCCCCGGCCACTTGTGGGTGTGTTGCCCCTCATTTCCTGTCGTGACCGTGTGAACGCGGGAATCACGCCCATATTAAACAACTCCACCCTCTGCAATCACTGACGACACAGCTCCATAGTCTATACGAGGAATCGCAGTCAAGTTGCAAACTGTTCAAACAACTGGTTCTTTGGACAAAATATTTTTACGAGGATATCTCTTTAAATATATCATCCTAAGAAAAAAAAAGCATCTTTTTTTTTTTTTTTTTTTTTTTGCTGTTGGCTCAAACATCTTCACTCCACATATCTCTTACAAACCACGTCCTCATTATCTGCTTCATATATTCTAATCTCCGTCTTCCTCTGCAGTTCTTATCTTCAATTGTTCCCTCCACTAACTAATTAACCAATATCGCATGCCTTAAAATGTGTCCTTCTATCCTTTCTTCCTTTAAGACTCTCATCCGCAAATTTCTTTCCTCACACATCAATTCCAAAACACGTTCATTTCGTACTTTATCTGTCCGTTTAATTTTCTGCATCTTTCTGTAGCACAATATTTGAAATGCTTCAACTTTTCTTCTTTCTATTATTCCCAAAGCTTCGTTCGCTACCATAAAGTGCCGTGTTCCACATATAGAGTTTTAAAAAGATCTTTCTTGCTCCTAAACGAATTTTTGTCAAAAAAACCCCCAAAAAAATCGAGCGTGGTGGGTGAACGGTTAGCGTTCTGGCCTCTCATTCGGGAGGACGCTGGTTCGAATCCCCGTCCAGGCATCCAGATTTGGGTTTTCCATGGTTTCCCCAAATCACTCCAGGTGAATGTCGGGATGCTTACTTCGAAAGGCCATGGTGGAATTCCTTCCCGTTCCTTGTCCCTAGTTCCATTCTGCCTCTAATGACCTTAGCCGTCGACGAGGCGTAAAGCAATAAGGGAGTGTGCACAAACTACGTGGCTCAGTCTAGGGGGGGGGGGGCTGGAAGGTTACGTTGGGCTACGTGAGGGGAGGGGGGGTTCCGAGCCAGACCACGTAGCTTTCATTTCATATTATTTGTCATAGTTACAATGAGATTCAGGACACACAACAGCATGTAAATATTTATTTCTGCCATTTAATTATCCACGTATGTAATTTACGATAATCTGACAAGAGAAAACAGTACAAAATGTCTTCTGGAGTCAATCGGGAAAAAGGCTGCGTGCTACGTGGGACGGGAGGGGGGGGGGGTAGAGGGAAAAGCCACGTCAGGCTACGTGGGGGGGGGAGGGGGGGTTCACAGGAGGCCAAAATGGAGCTACGTGGTTTATGCACGCTCCCTAAATAAAGAAAAAAATTATAAAAAAATAAAAGAACGTTCTTTATAATTTTATTTCTTGACTGGTGGACTCACGAATTCAGTTTTTTTCTCTAGTGTATAATGGGAGCACAGTTCTACGGAAAATATCTTAAAATTTTCCGACGCCAAATGTAGGTGGGTGAAGGGAAGGGGGAAGATGGGTGGTAGGGAAATTGCCACTGAAGCGTGTACTCCATTGCAATTTAATTAATTTAAAAAATATTAATTTCTTCACATATTCTAGCGAATTACCTGATTTTCCCTCACAATATGTTCATAAGTATTATCGTAATATGACCAAAACTAGGAAAATTGCCTGAATATGCATTTATATGCTACATAAAATTCATTTAAACACAATCAGGAATGTTTAATTCAGCATTACAGGTCAAAGTCTTAGTAGAAGACAAAAGAAGTTGGAAAAGGAAAGAGGAAAAATGGGTGTGTAAATTAAATTTGTGTGTGCGAGACTTGTCTTAAAGATCCGAGCCCTATTGATGAGGATAGAGTCTTCTTCTTCTTCTAGGGTCGATGACAGCATTAAATATGTGGTATTTTTTTCCACAATGCGGTGCTGATTGGAGGTCAAATTGGGATACAGTAGAACTACAATTATCCAAATCAATTGGGACTGGACCCCATTCGGATAATCAAAAATTAGGATAATTGGATTTTTTCCGAAAAAGGGTCTATTTTAATTACTTACTGTATGTATGTTGAAAATGGGAGAAAAAATTATTTTTAAATAAAAATATCTTTTGATTAATTAAATGAAAAGGCAACACTTTTACATGTTAAGCGTACTTACAAGAGATGTACATTGATACAGTATGTACGTACCGTACTGTAAATAAAAGTCATTGCTTGCTGAGCATCTCTGTCGTAGTAAGCTGTTTGACTGTATTCGTCCGCTTGACAGTGAGAAGTTGCGTGTGGTCACACTCGGGCTGACGCTCCATCCACTTAATTAAAACAGCGATTCGGATAGTGGGAGTTCGGATAGTCGGAGTTCGGATAGTTGGAGTTCTACTGCACATTCATTCCCATTTGTGGACAAGACAACAGACGTACCCTGGTTTCTCTCTCCCCGCATCTGGCTGGCTGGCTGGCTGGTATCTGGCTGTTCTCCCAGGTATCCCCAAGTGGCAAGAGTATCTTTGCAACTGCCAACTCCAACTCGAAACCAATTTAGTGACTTCCATATGGTTAGTGTTGCAAATTGAATTTTTTTTTTTTCAGATTTATAAAAAAAAAAAAAAATAAAAAAAAAACATGAAAAAAACCTAGCACCCTGGGTTTTTTTCTAAATTTGTTTTTTTTTTCAGAAAACAATATATTTGATAAATTATAGTTTTATTTACGGAAGTTACATTTTACATGTGTGTTTTAAATCTTACTAAATCATATAATGTTTACATAATGATTCATAAATGTATCTATATAGGTAACATAATTTTTTATCCGTCCTCTATGTCAGTACCACATTCACTAGTATCAGTACTACCAACACTAGTTCGGCCGGAGTCGGAATTTTCCGTTTCTTCTTCTGTCTCCTCTGGATCCATAACTTCAGAAGTAGTTAGATTTTCTTTTACTGGTTGTATTGTACACAAAAGATTTTGAGATTGCAATTTAAAATTGTGAGCAAAGCTCGCACTGTGCATAAAGACTGTGCCGATAGTTACATATTACGGTCTTTTAAGTTTGAATTTAAATCTATTATCATACAAAATAGGAGCTTTATTTCTTTTCAATCGTTGGTTTATGCAACGGTTGCAAGGAAATGATTCATAATAACTGACTCAGTATCACTATATGCCGCGAATTTAACAACTATACGAATATAAGGAAAGCACAACAAGTAATAAAAAGAGGCAAAAACCCGTTGATAAATTCAAAATTCCTAATTTTTTTAAATGATCCGTAGGTCAACAGATAAATTTGTAGGGCTGTAGGGCTGGAAGCACTAGTTCAAATAGTGAGTATCAATCCAAACAACGGGGATTCCTACTCATACAACCTAGCCTATTCGGGAAATCCCCGTTCGTAAAAGAACAGTCAATGTTGCCAATATTTTTATATTTTTTTTTCTACTGAACAAGAAAAATATAGTAGATTTAAAAATTAAGATAAGTACTTAGTATAAACTCTAAAACAGTCATATTAAACGATAAATGCCTTAAAAATATGAAATTTAGTAGTTATGAAAAGAAAACGTGTCCCAGAAAAAAAATGGTTTTATCACAGTTATTTTTCAAGTCAGAAAAAAACCGTTTTTTTTACACTAGTCATGGTTGTTCAGGCCCAGGTGGTAGACCCTCTTTGGGCTTGATCCACTCGATGAGGATAGAGTGTAGCCTTGTCTCACACCCTTTCTACCTTATGTATGTCTCAGGCCTGAGACGCTTTTTCATACTTTCTTTGCGTGTCTCCCTTTTTCGTTTTTATCACCACCGTACCTTCCCCGTTCCTTCAAAGCCCGTCCAGGTATTTAGGACTGTTCACCTAGTCCAGCTGCTGTCGGGGTTGGGGGCATTGTCGAGGCGATTGTCGGGATGCAGTCACACGCCAGCCCGGTGTCAAAGCGTCGAGCATTATCGCATGAGCCGTCAGGGCAGAGGTTAATAGGGGAAACAGAGCTGCTGCCAATTAAAAGCCGGCAGCTGGATTAGGACAATGGGACAATGCCTCCGCGGGAGAACCCTCACGTCCAGGCAGGAACCCGGTCGGGAAAACCAGCACTCCCCGCCACGAACACTCGGCAGACACCCGCCAATACCAACCTCTCTTACTTATGAAGATAAATGCAAAGAAGAGTCAGCTTATTAGATACACAAATAAAAAACAAAAGGTTAATTATCAATATAAGGTGGGGAAAGAATTGCTTGCTGAAGACTTGAAATGTAAATATCTTCGAATTACTTTTGATAACAAACTTAACTGGGCAGGACACATAGGACAGGTGGTAGGAAAAGGTTTCAAAGTTCTGCACTTGTTGGAGAGAGTAATGAGGGGATGTACGAGAGAAGTCAAGGAATTGGGTTACAAAACTTTGGTCAGACCATTGCTCGAATATGGTAGTGTAGTATGGGACCCCCATTTTACGTATCAAATACAGGAGTTGGAGAGGGTGCAAAAAAGGGCTGCTAGATTTGTTTATGGAAATTATCGCAGAATGCAATCAGTGACGGATATGATAAAGGAGCTGGAATGGGATTCATTGCAAGACAGGAGGAGGATGAGGAGGGTCATGGGAGTGTACAGGGCGTATACTGGCGATGAGGCATGGAAAGATATTGCAATAGGTATGAAAAGTAGTGCATGGAAGGGAAAAGATGACCATGACCACAAGCTGGCACTCGATTTCAGGCACAAGGGTGTGGGAAGATTCTCTTTTTTAGGTAAGGGTGTCAGGGATTGGAATGAGTTACCAAGAGAAATGATGAATAATTTACCGAAAACTTTGAAAGAATTTAAAGATAAAATTTGTAGAGGGCAAATGTAGGTAGGTGCAGGATAGGAGGAAGATGGTTGTGTAGGGAAATTGCCACCGGAGCCTGTGCTCAATTGCAATTAAATTAAATTATTGCTTAACGCCTCTTCGACGGCTGGCAATTATTATTATTACTCCGCGATTCACTAAATGTGTGTGGCGGAGGGTGCATTGCACCTATCGAAAAGGGTGATGGTTTGGAAGGGATATGTGAGATTGATCCGGGAAAACCATGGAAAACCCAGATCAGGATGCTTGGAGTGCTTTATCGAAAGCTACTCCTGTCGGATTTTAAGTTTACTCGCCCGGTAAATCCTTTCTATTCCATTCCCTAATTGCTCGTGGGAAAAATGAGCACAGAAATGAATCGATTCTGGCCCTGATTTCTCTACATCTACATCCATACTCTGCAAATCACAAACATTGTGGGTGGCAGAGGGTGCTAAGCACCAATCCTAAACCCGCGCATTCCAATCCCGAATAGTGCGAGGAAAGAAGGAATACATACAAGTATCAGTACGGCATCTTATTTCTCTAATCTTATCCCTCCGGCCATTGCGACCTAAATAGGTTGGCGGAAGAAGTATTTCATTGCACTCGAAATTTAAATTTTTTCGCATATTCTCCAATAAATTCGAACGCAAGCTACGTCGTCTGTCTTCCAAACTATCCCAGCCCAATCTATGAATCAATTCTGTGACGCTTTCATAAGGGCTGTAACAACAAGTCATGAATCTAGCGGCTCTCCTCTGCACCCTCTCAACTGAGTCAATGAGAACCTTGCGATACGGATCCCAAACCCCACAACAGTAATCCAGATGCTTATCTTACCTTCGCGGTCATTCCGAGATATGAATGTGGCTGGTGGCAATATTTGCTGGCTGTCATTCCGGGATACGTCAGTCGTGAATTTTTCAATCAGCTTCCGTCGAGAGCAACGCCTTCGGTGTTCCAGATCTTCCCAACCTAACTCCTTCAACATCGCACTTACGCTTTCCCTCCAACTATAACTATGGTCATAAGAGGCGGGATGGGACTGGTGACAAGGAACGGGAAGGAATTCGGCCATGGTCTTTTTGAAGGAAACATACCAGCATTCGCCTGGAGTGATATGGTGAAACGCAAATCTGGATGCTCGGACGGGGATTCGAACCCGCGTCCTCCCGAATGCGAGGCCAGGACATTAACCGTTCACCCACCACGCTCGGTCCCCCAACAAGGATTTCGAAACCTTCTCCTACTACCTGTTCAATGTGTCCTGCCCAGTTGAGCTTGTTATCAAATGTTATGACGAGATATTTACATTTCAAGTCTTCAGCAAGCAATTCTTTCCACACCTCACCCGTGCGGTGTGATTCCAATACAGCGTGCTGATTGGTCAACACCTGTTGATCTCGAAAGCTTTACCAAAAGAGAAGAAGAAGGCTTTGAGACGTGTACTCTAGTTTCGAGATTCGCTGTGATGCCGTCCTCTTTGCCCTGCGCGGTGTATTGTGGGAGTAATTTAAGCCGCGCTGTTAATTACACGGGGCGTTATTTTGTCTCGCGGACTAAGATACGGCGATGAGTAGCGACTCTTGAGAGTACTATAAACAGCGCAGTCGGAGGAATACTAGAGCCGGGTTGATCCACAGTGGAGCCGGCAGTATTAGGTCGTGCGTGCAAACAGCAAAGGTCTCCCGCTTCCAGTGCGAGCTGACTCCAAGATAAAACCCACGCACAATCATATACATCTATAAATATAAAGATAAATTTATGTTTGTTTGTTTGTTTGTTTGTTCTTCATACAAATCCACAGTTTTCATCCGATCTCGATGAAACTTTCCTCACTTATCCTTTGAAACAAGGAGAAAAAAACTGTCTACATTTGGTTGAAATATTATCTGTATAAATAATACATGTTGTCTTATAATTTCGAAAAATTACTGAATGGCGATAGACAGACGCGTTGGATGTCTGGGTCAATGAACTGCCTTTTTAGTACAGCGGTCGGGTAGCTCAGTGGTTAAAGCGCTTGCAGACTAGTGTTTGGATTGTGGTATCCGGTTCAAATCTCCGTGGAGGCAAAGATTTTTAAAAATTGTTTTTGATCGTAAGAGTCACGGTTGGATCGTCGGTTATTCGGATTCAATGTTAAACTGTAGATATCACAAAAAAAAATCAATATGCTACGATTTGCTGATGACATTGTCTTGTTAGCAGAACAGACTGAGGATATTGAGAAGTTACTGAAAGGCTTGAACAAAATGATGAAGGAAGATTTTGGAGTAAATATAAACCAAAGCAAAACTAAAATGCCAATAATAATAGATTAAATATAAAAATAGGGCCTGATACAATAGGAGAAGTTAGTGAATTATGCTACTTAAGAAATAAAATTACAACCGATGGCCGAAGCAGGAATGATGTTAAAATCGGAATAGCACTAGCAAAAAGAGCCTTCATGAAAAGAGGAATCTTTTAGTTTCAAATATTGATCTAGGACTCAGAAGAAATTTTTAAAACTATGTTTATGGAGCATAGCACTTTATGGCAGCGAAACATGGACTTTAGACATACCAGAAAGAAGGAAAATTGGAGCATTTGTACCGTGGTGCTATAGCAGGATGTTTAAAATTAGTGGACAGATAAAGAACGAAATGAACGAGTTTTGGAAATGATGGGTGAGGAAAGAAGTTTGTGGAAGAAGCTTACAGAAAGAAGAGACAGGCGGGTAGGTCATATTTTGAGACATGTTGGATTGGTTAATTTGTTAGTGGAGGGAACAGTCGAAGGTAAGAACTGTAGAGGAAGACAGAGATTAGAATATATGAAGCAAATAATTGAGGACGTGGGTTGTAAGGGGTATGTAAAGATGAAGAGGACAGGATAGAAAGGGATGGAGAATTGCATCAAACCAGTCAAGAGACTTCACTGACAGTTGTGTTAAGTATATTTAATTAAATTGCAATCGAGCGCACGTTCGGTGGCTATTTCCCTACACATCCATCTTCCCCCTTTCCTTACAAATTTTAAACTTAAATTCTTTCAACGTTTTTGTTAAATTATTCATTATATCCCTTCGTAACTTGTTCCAATCCCTGACACCCTTACCTAAAAGAGAATCTTCCCACACGCTTGTGCCAGAAATCGAGTGCCAGCTTGTGGTCATGGTCATCTTTTCCCTTCCATGCGCTACTTTTCATACCTACTGCAATATCTTACGCCCTGTACACTACCATCACCCTCTTCACCCTCCTCCTGTCTTCCAATGAATCCCATTCCAGCTCTTTGATCATATTTATTACTGATTGCATTCTGCAGTAATTTCGAGAAACAAATCTAACAGCCCATTTTTGCACCATCTCCAACTCCTGTATTTGACACTCAAAATGTGATTCCCATGCTACATTATCTATTCGAGCAATGGTCTGACCAAAGTTTTGTAACCCAATTCCTTTACTTCTCTCGTACATCCCCTCATCACTCTCTCCAACAAGTGCAGAATTTTGAAACTTTTTCCTACTACCTGTCTAATGTATTCTGCGCAGTTGTTATCAGATGTAATGCCAAGATATTTACATTTTAAGTCTCCAACAAGCAATTCTTTCCCCACGTTACAGTCATATTCAACATTTAGTTTTTTTTATTTGTTTGCCTAACTCTTCTTTGCATTTATCTTCATCTCATGTTTACCATCTTGTTCAATATCGCCTCGCTGTCCTTTGCTACAGCTGAATATTTAAACCAATTCCTTTGCGTCCGTAGTTCGTGGGGTATGTTCCTGTAACAGTAGCCCACCGTCCCTTGTGTGGGGTCGGTTTTTTCGCTTGTTCCCTCTCGCCACTAGAGTTTCAGGCGGATCTATTGTTTCTCGTTCCCTCTCCCTGCATTCTTTCCCACCCAACACTCGATACGCGGTCAGTAGCGTGCATTCCGCTCGCGTAGGACATAGCGAGGTAGACGACTCACCCAAAACCTGCACTCAAACCAAACCTCACTCACTCAAAATTAGTTGCGTATTTCGACAATTGCTCCCTCAAGGTCCAACCACTGAATATTTCTTCTTTGTTTTTTGAAGTAAGAACTTCTGTAGGTGCACTAGCCGATGTTTGGACGGGGGTAAATCTCTGAGTTTGCGATATTCCGTCACCAACATGCAGTGACGTGATGCGCGGATGATTTGCGTGTTGGACGCGTTTTGATTGGGAAAACTCTTACAAGTTCGCGTCACATAATGTTAACAGCATATCTGTAGCTGTAAAGGCGCGTTCCCACGATCCCTTGTAACGAAGGCGAGACGGGACGGGACCTCGTTAGCCGAAGTGTAGGGACGACCGCGGGCCGCAGGTTATCCCTAGCTTACCTCGCCGCCACCTCCCCACCACGTTGCCTAGTGTCGTTTGGCACAGAGCACTTTACAGCAACGGAAGGGGTGCACACCGCTGCTGCAAGCCGATGGCAACAGCGCACCACTACGCCTGTGATGTTTACCGACTCAGAGTGGGTAGCTGCGTCTCGTCTCCGCTAGCAGAGGTGGCCCTGTTACCATGGCGTCACGTCCCGTCTCGCCTCCGTTACAAGAGATCGTGGGAACGGGCCTTAAGTAAGACATGTTGCGCTTGGACACCAATGAATGTATCGATTATATATGTATCTAATATATATAAGGGGGCATCCATAAATTACGTGAGGTGAAATAGGGGAGGGGGGCTCCGGCGAAATCTCACCAGATCTCACCAAGGGGGAGGGGGGGGTCTACGGAAATCTCACGTGAGATTTTGCGAAAAATTTGGGGACAGTAGAGCAGAAAAAAAAGTCTCAAATTTGCGGCAAAGTCGATTTTAGGAGGGTATTTCGTCAAAAAAGTTAGGGTGTGACCTAAAAAAAAAGTTTTCAGGGCTATTTCTAGGGGGGGTTCTCACGGACCAGATCTCACCAGAGGGGGGGGGGGTCCGGCCTGATCTCACGAAATCTCACCAGGGGGGAGGGGGGGGTCCAGAAATCCGGAAAAACACCTCACGTAATTTATGGATGCCCCCTAAACGATTTTTTTTACCAATGTTCTTCATACAAACATACGTTTTAATCCGATTTTGATGGAACTTTGCATACGTACTGTACACTTTAAAACAAATTGAAAAACACTCTTCATGTTTGATTTAGAGAAACCTTAATCCTCTCCTTCTGTCCCGCTCCCCTTAATTTCTGTCATTTCGCATTGTCATATATAACATACAAACCCACCCGTTACTCAAAGAGATGACACTTAACTCCCTCCAATAATACTAGGTACGACAGTTTCAAAACATATTGGAGAATGAACCGGAGGTCTTCCCAAATAAAAACTCCACCAAAGGACTAGTATGATGGGGTGACATCGTGGTAACCGCATACCCGGCACGACACAAAGGTAGTACTTGAAAGTCTGGCGCGGTAGCGTCGGATTGAGGCGGGCGCTTATGGTTAGCAGCCAGCGCGGGCACTGGCCGTCACGTCCCCACAGCCCCGTTAAGCACCGCCAAACAGGCAGCGGCCGCGCTGCGGAATCTCAAGCGATACTGCGCCTCGCACTTCATTCCAAGTACAAGGCGGCGTCGTATTGGCAAAGAGACAAAGAAGTTATTTGTAACGGTTACAAAGTACAGCGGTATAATCTTTAAACGAGCAATTCTTGTATTTCTATATATATGCAGCCAGGGAGCGGTATCGGCTTCAGCATAGCCAGCAACCTGCCGGAACACAGCAAACCATTTAAGGAATGAGACAAGATACTCTAAACGGACGAGATACAAACAACTAAGTGGGACGCTGATGCCGGAAGTGTGGCTTCTGGAATTTGCCGAAGCTTATTTCTTCAATGGATGCCAGCGTTAAACGAACTTTTGAAAACTCAAGATGTTCAGTTATTTAGTATTAGTGGGTAATATTTTTTACTAACAGGTTGATAAATTACAGTGTGTAGTAATAATAGTTAATTGTTTGTACCATTTTCGTAGTATATAGGATTTTTGTTAATTTTACAAAATTTTTGTTTATTATAAATTTCAATACAGTATTAAGAAATAACGGTTCGTTGTAGACTCTAGAGAACGAACCATCTGAATGTACAGTTAAATAAATAAATAAATTTCTATATATATAGAGAGAGATAAAATACACCCAACACTCACCAAAGCTGAAGGGAGGAGGGTACCAGCAACAAAAACAACACACAAACAAAGAAAAAACAATACTTCGGGTTAAAAACCGTTTCTCAAGTAAACACAAGTACATGGCTGAGTTTGCGCAAGCCCTGCGTTCGACGCAGCCAGTGATAGAATGAAAATGACCGTCGGAGGTGGTGGTGGGGTGGGGGGGGGGGGGAAGGGCAACGATAATATAACGGAAAGTATTAATCACAAGAAGAGTAAAATCTGGAAAAAATAATAATCATCAAAAAAATAATTAAAAAATTATAATAAAAAATAAAAAAACGATTTTTTTATATTTTTTGAAATTTTTTGAGATAAGGTCTTTAAATGAATGTATTGTGCTGGCCAGTGATGGGTGTACAGACTGAGGATGGAAGATATTATCGGAAATTATGTCTAGTCTGCAGGATATGTTGATATGCCAATTCCCATCTGCGAGTGCGTATTGGTGGCAAGAGAATAGAGTGCATACGATTTGCTGATGATTTGGTATTGTTGTCAGAAAGCGAACAAACTCTAAACAGAATGCCGAAAGATCTAGACGAAGCTTGCCAAGAGTTTGGAATGAAAATCAGTGCAGCAAAAACTAAGAGTATGGTGATTGGAAAAGGAAGGAATATAATAAATATTAAGTTAGGAAGAGCTGATATCAGGCAAGTAAGATCGTTCAAATTTCTTCGGAGTATGATCACCGAAGATTTGAGGTGCCATCAGGAGATAAAATCTCGCATTGCCGTAGCGAAGGAAGCATTTAATAGGAAAAGGAGGATACTAACTGGAAAAATAGACAAAACACTCAGGAAAAGACTCGGTAAGTGTTTTTTTATGGAGTGTGACTCTTTATGGGTCGGAGACATGGACGTGGAGATGAGAGGATGAAAAGCGTTTAGAAGCGTTTGAGATGTGGAGGAGAATGGAGAGGATAAGCTGGGTGGATAAAATAAGTAATGTTGAAGTGCTGGACAGGGTCAGTGGAAACAGAAAAATACTCCAAGTAATAAAAGAGAGAAAGAAAAACTGGGTGGGGCACTTGTTGAGAGGGGAGTGCCTGATAAAAGACGCCTTGGAACATCTAGTCTGTGGGAGAAGAATAAAAGGAAGAAAGAGATACCAAATTATAGACAACTTCAAGGAAGACGGCAACTACATGGACCTTAAGAGAAAGGCAGAAGATAGAAGAGCATGGAGAGCAACCAAGTGAAAACCTGCCCGAGGGCAGAAAACATGATGATGATGGTGATTCCCAGCTGCGGAGTTCAGATTGGGAGGTAGTGTCTGGAAGTACTCTAATGGCTCTCACTGTGAAGCAGTTATTAAGGTCGCGGGTGTTGTGAGTACTGTCATGGTGAGCAACGGGGAGGTCCAGGTTTTGGGAGTAAACTGTTTGTCTGTGACCATTCATTCTGATGGATAATGAGTTTGAGGTCAGGCCAATGTAGGAACTTGGACAGTAGAGGCTGGTGAGTTCGTATATGAGATGGATTGTTGTACAAGTGGCATTACTTATTGGGTAGGTTTCACCAGTATATCGCTCATATGCTGCAACAATGTCATAACTAAAAAAAATCACAATTTTTTAGGACATGCATATAAGGTTAAAACTCACATAGTTAGAACTGTCCCTATGCTATTATCTCAAATTGGTGATTTTTTTTTAGGTATGACGTTTTTGCTGCAAATGAGCGAATTATAATTCTGATCAGCCAAAATATTATGACCACCTACTTACCCATTTAGAACGCAATACAGCAGTGATTCGGCGC
>CM061918.1:139800858-139843863 GCA_031002005.1 Vandiemenella viatica | reverse complement strand
GCGTACATTAATTACGTGAGGTATTAATTCCGGACTCCCTCCCCTTCTGGTGAGACTTCGTGAGATTTGGTCGAATCCCCCCCCCATCTGGTGAGATTTGGTCGGACACACCCCTTGTATTCCCCCCCCCCCCTAAAATCGACTTTCGCGTGATTTGTAGACCTTGTTTTTAGCTCTACCATTCCAAACCTCACGTGAGATTTCGCCGGACCCCCTCCCCCCCCTTTTTCACCCCACGTAATTAACGGTTGTATTCGGATTCGCGATTGATAGTATTTTAGTTGCGATGTTTTCGCACCGACTGGGCAGGTGGCGTCCAATAATGTAGAATAGCACTACCAAAAGAGCCTTCATGAAAAAGAGAAACCTTTAAGTTTCAAATATTGATCTAGGAATTAGAATGAACTTTTTAAAAGTCTATGTGTGGAGCACAGCACTTGATGGTAGCGAAACATGGACTTTAGGAATACCGGAAAGAAAGAAAATTGAAGCATTTGAAATGTGGTGCTACAGAAGAATGCTGAAAATTAAGTGGACAGACAAAGTAAGAAATGAACGAGTTTTGGAATGATTGCTGAGATAAGAATTTTGTGGAAGAAGCTTACGGAAAGAAGAGACAGGCTGGTAGGTCATATTTTGAGACATTCTGGATTGGTTAATTTGTTAGTGGAGGGAACAGTCAAAGGTAAGAACTGTAGAGTGATCCTGGAAACTATCGTCCCATATCTATAACATCTGTTTGTAGTAGAGTTATGGAGCATATTATATGCTCGAACAGTATGAATTTTCTAGATGATAATAATTTGCTTACAACAAATCAACACGGATTTCGGAAGAAAAGATCATGTGAAACACAGCTGGCCCTATTTACACACGAGGTAATGAAAGTTACCGATGCAGGTTCACAAGTAGATGCAATTTTTTTAGATTTCCAGAAAGCCTTTGACTCTGTGCCTCACAACCGCCTTTTAGCGAAGCTTCGAGCGTACGGTATATCGGATCAGCTTTGTGAATGGATAAAGGATTTTCTAACTGGTCAGTCGCAGTATGTCGTTGTTGAAGGAGAAAGTTCTTCTAATCTAGATGTTACATCGGGTGTACCTCAAGGAAGTGTAATAGGACCACTTCTTTTCTTAATTTTTATAAACGATCTCGGAGACAAATTGAAAAGCCTTTTTAGATTGTTTGCTGATGATGCGGTTATTTATAGGGAAGTAAGAAATTTGGCCGATTGCTTAGAAATTCAGCGCGATCTACATGTTATTTTGGCTTGGTGCGCTGAGTGGCAACTTACTCTAAATTGTAAAAAGCGCAAGACAATGAGCATAACTAACAAAAAGAATCCAATTGTTCAGAAATACGAGTTAAACAATACAGTTATTGATATGGTCGATTCTATGAAATATTTGGGAGTAACAGTACAAAGTAACATGAAATGGGACATACACATCCATTCGTTAGTAAGCAGAGCTAATTGTAGGCTGCGATTCGTAGGTCGAATCTTGAAAAATTGTAATGAACAAACAAAGGAGATAGCGTACAAATCTTGTGCGTCCACATTTGGACTATTGTTCTGACATTTGGGATCCGTTTCGAAAGGGGTTGATTGACAGTATAGAGAAAGTACAGAGAAGAGCCGCTCGATTCGTGACCGCTTGCTACAGTCCTTATGAAAGCGTCACAGAACTGATTAGTAGATTAGGTTGGGAGTCTCTGGTAGATAGACGACACACGTTTCGTTTAAACTTATTGGTAAACATGCGTACTCCCACTTTCACTTTTGAGTGTAGTGAAATACTTCTTCCACCAACCTATTTGAGTCGGAAGGACAGGAAAGATAAAATTAGAGAAATAAGGTGCCGGACTGATTCTTATATGAATTATTTTTTCCCTCGTACCATTAGGGATTGGAATGCACAGCAAAGAGATTAGCTTTGGTGCTGAGCACCCTCTGCCACCCACAATTTTGTGAATTGCAGAGTATATATGTAGATGTAGATGTAGAGGAAGACAGAGATTAGAATATATGAAAGAGATAATTGAGGACGTGGGTTGTAAGGGGTATGTAGAAATGAAGAGGTTAGCACAGGATAGGAAGGGATGGAGGATTGCATCGACGACAGCAAAAAAGAAATTCGGATTCGCGATTGATAGTATTTTACTTGCGATGTTTTCGCACCGATTGGCCAGGTGGCGTCCAGTAATGACGTGAGGTGTTTTCCCGGAATTCCGAACCCCCCCCCCCCTCCTCTGGTGCGACTTCGTGAGATTTGGTCGGACCCCCGCCCCTATAAAGTGACGTGAGATATTGACGGAGACCGCCCGCCCTACCAGTCAACCTCGCAACTTTTTGAGACCTTTTTTTTAAGGTCTCATATTCCGAAGGGGCATTAACCCCCCCCCCCAGGTCGGTTTTTGGACCAAAAACACCACCCCTAAAATCGACATTCGCGTCATATGCAGACCTTCTTCCCCTCACGTGCCCCCTAGTCTCGCGGCACTTTGCTGACCTGACTGAGTCAGCGCGCGGCGTCCAGGAGAGAGGACGCCGCTGTAGAAAGTCGCGGCGGCGCTTTCTCTGCTTTCGGCGTGACGTCACACGGTGGTACTCGAGAGCAGGTAGCGGCGCGGTCGATACGCCGTCAAGTAGCACCCCGCCGCACTGCGCATGCGCGGCGGCCGACGGCATCTGCCCACAACCGCCCTCGTTGAAAACTTACCAATTTTGGAATAACTGGATTTCTTCCATCCGCCATTACAGACCACAGTACCAGAGTGACCTGATCTCCCATATTTCTTGGGAAGTCCGGCTCTTGATTTCAGGCATAAGGGTGCGGAAAAATTTTCTTTCGTAGGAATGGGTGTAAGGGACAGGAATAAATTACCAAGAGAAGTGATGAATAATTTACTGGAAACACTGAAGGAATTTGAAGTAAAAATTAGTAGAGGGCAAAAGTAGGTTGGAAGAGGAAAGTAGAAAGACGGATGTGTAGGGAGCGGGCGCTAAATCACAATTTTATCAATTATTATTATTATTTGAATCAGTTTTGTGGTTCAGTATCCTCTTACGGAAAAATAGAACCCTTTTCTGATTTGTCCGTCTACATTTTGAGTTCTTAAACTTATAACGTTATAATTATATATTTCTTAAGTTGTTCCTTACCTATAACAAATTTTTGAAGTGAAAACTTCTCTAGGGGGGCTGTGAACTGGACATAAATCTATGATTTCGCGTCACCGACATACTATTACGTTATGCGTGTATGATATATGCGTTTTGGAACAAATAGTTTTTATTCGATTTAGATGGAACTTTGCGTATTTTAAAACAAACAGAAAAATACTGTTTACGTTTGACTTACAAAAGGCGGCTACGATAGAGATGCACTGCGCAGCCAGTAATAATCTCTGTCACTTTGGACTTTCCTTCGATTGCTTTGGCGTAATTTATTTATCAATATTATCAGCAATTGATGAAAATGATCGACTACGTCCAGATATTGAAGTATTCTTTCCTTTAATTCGGGATATTCAATTTATAACGCCATAGATAGCCGTAAAAACAATAGAAATTTTGTTTAACCATGGTCTCTGGCAGCAGGCTTACAATTACATTGTCTCTGGCCTTCAGCATTAGTCCTGTCTGACTAAAATAATTTATTTACGATAATATTATTCTTGATTCACTTTTGATATTTATATAAAAAGCTGAATCTTCGGGATTAAAGTATCTGGCGTTTCGAGCAAAAAGTAGATTCACTTCGCAATTGAATCATATGTGAGTTTCTAACATAATCTAGCCTTGTTTAGTAATGCAGTAATGCAATTTCTTAACCAAATTAACGAAGCTTGATACACATGAATCTCTTCGGACGAATTAAAATAGTGTACGTGGAAATAAACTTCAGCCCATCCGTTTCTTGATAGGGGGCGGGTGAATTCTGAAAAAAAGTTGGCGCGAATTTTATGAATCTTTCTCAAATGTTTTTCATTGCGGGAATAAAAATAGCGTACTGGTAAATCTACGCCAACTATACCGGGCAACGCCGGGAACTCCACTAGTAGTGAAATTTTTTTTTAACTGCTTAACGTCTCCTATAACAACTAGGTCTTTAGAGACGGGAAAGGATGGGGGGGCAAGGAATGGGAAGGAATTCGGCCATGACCTTTTGAAGGAAGCATCCCGGCATTCACCTGGAGTGATTTGGGGAAACCATGGAAAACCCAAATCTGGATGCCCGGACGGGGATTCGAACCGCCGTCCTCCCGAATGCGAGGCCAGAACGCTAGCCGTTACACCACCACGCTCGGTGTAGTGAAATAAATTTAATAGATAATTTTAGTGGGCGAGAGTACTTTATTCAACGACCAATCCTTTATAGTCCAGCAGCCCTAGTTCTTTCCAAAGTCTAGCTAGAGCCTTTTTTAATCCTTTACCAACGACTGCCCCGATCTGACCTGCCTCACTGAATTTATTATAAAAATAGATTCCAAAATATTTATGCCTCAAGCCGTGACTCATCAACTGGCAGTGTAACGCTTGATAATAATTAAATTTGAAAAAAAAAAAAAAAAGAAAAAAAAAAAAAAAGTGGCACCTCCACCTCATGGTGGCCTACGCAATTAGCAATACTCCTAATTACAAATCGCAGTTGAAGGTACAAAATAGATCGTTAAACCGTCAGAAATTATGAAAGACTAAGAGACAGTACGGTGAAGAAAGATTGTCCGACTATAGCTCGTCGACGTCGAGGTGATTAGAGTCGAAACAGTACTTAGCGTAAGGAACGGGAAGGAATTCTGCCGTTGCCTCTTGTCGTAATCATCCCAGCATTCGGCTGGAGTTATCTTGGGAAAACACGAAAACCGAAATCTGGATGCACGGATCTGGGATCGAATCCGCGTCCTCTTAAACGCCATTCCGTTAACCGCTCACTCAGCAGCCAACCAAGGACCCGTGAAGGGCCATGAAGGGCTCCGTGGTAGGTTCGCTCGAGGATTTTCAAACAAGGGAAGTTCAGCGTTGCAACGGCCTCGCATCTGTAAGGGCCTCACGAGAAACACAACGCGGAAAAAAAAATTCCTTGCCAAGACACTCAGTTCGTCGAAGTCACTGCTTCTTCAGCTTAGTCGAATATTGTTCTTCTGACAGCTCCAACTATTCAGCGGCCATCCAAAAATTACGTCACACGAATTTCATTACAGCCTCCCCCCCCCTTTTCCTTGACACAGGTGGTCCCATTCGTGTGACCCCCTCCCCTTCCCCTGGTGTGACGTCAGATATTTTCAAATTTTAAATTTTGCCGACCCCGGCAGCGTAGGGGTAGCGTTGCAGGGGTCACCGATTCGAGTCCGACCGAGCGCATGGGTGGTTTTAATTAAATGTTGTGTTTGTCTTGTGTCGTCCTTACAGAATATAGAATATAATCACACTGAAATGAAATGTTTACATTGTAAGAGAAACACACGTTGAGCTGGCTGTATGGCTAACATGGTCAAATGCCAATTTATATTAATAAAAAAAATATTTTTTTTGAAATTATTAAATTAAAACAGCACTTCCAAAACCATTTATATATTTCTATCTAAAATATTTTTTTAATAAAATCAAATATTTTAGAAAAGTGATAAAACATAACAAGTCAAATGAATGATACAAAATTTAATCTTCTTGTGTCCAAGGACTTTGAACCTATTCCTTTATATTATTTATGATTGGCATAGAAGTCATTTAGTTCTCGTTTTGGATGACGTTAGGAACATTCGATGTGTCAAAATCTTCTTCATGCAACCATATAGCATCGTCATCGTTTATCAAACTATGAACTTCCCTGTCACGTCTATCTGCAATTCTTCGAGGACGAATGTTCGTGATGGGCAAAACCTCTTGTTGCCTCTTATGTGATTGCTTGTATTGTTTAGTGAAGCATTGGCTACCTAGCCTGTTGCCTAGGGGCCCGCACCACAAAGGGGGGCCCCGCGCCACAAAGAGGGGGCCCCTCACTACAGCCGGAGGGGGCCAATGGTGGTAGAGCTGGATAAAAAAGGTCGCCCATAAATTGCCGACAGGGGCCCCCACCACATGTATAGCCTAGGGGTCCACAAAGTCTAAATGTGGCACTGGTTAGTTGCTTTTTATAATGAAAGATATAGACCAAAGGTGCTACACGCTGTTCTGCTAACAAGACAACGTCATCAGCAAATCGTAACATTCTGACTTTTTCTCCATGAACACTTAATGCCACATTCAATTTTTTTCTTTCACTTTCTTTATTGCTTCCTCTACCTACAAGTTAAATATTAACGTTATGGGTTTACTGCGTCTTGTAGTGTACTAAATTACACTAGTACATCCCATCACCTTGAACCCATTTATTAATATCGCTTCTTAATATAAGACTTGCTTCATATTCTACAACATTTTTGGTAAATTCATTTAGCATTTAATCAACAAACAAATTGACACAAGATGCTATTAACTAATACTTCCCTTTTCTTTTTATCCACTTGCAATTTACATATTAATCTTACTTTAAGATTAATAACAAATCATTAATCGTTTTAGTAGGTTAATTGACATATAAAACAAAAACAGCTGGAATCTTTTCTTTACACATTCCTTCACGTATTAAGCTTGATCTATTGTGTCCGCTACAACATTGTGACCCATTCGTCTCCAAGGTCAGAATCAACACAACCCAACTCCCTTGACAACGCCAAACTATAATCCAGAGAGCATCATTCTTGGTGCCCAGAGAAGTATTATTTCTTTCCTACTCAGAGAAACTTAGTATTCAAATAAATAGTTACCCTACAACGGGAATAGACTACATACGACCTTGTCTCACGCCCTTTTTAAGTGAAGTATTTCTCTCATGATTCTCTATATTTATTATAGCCATTTGATTGTTATATACCGTAGATTTATAAAGTTTTCTTCTATCTCGGTATTTTAGACCTGACTTCTTTAAAATTTTGAACATCTTGTCCCACCTAACATTACCAAAAGTTTTTTCTAAATCAACAAACGCCATAAAAGTATCTTTGTCTTTGTTGGTCCGCTCTTCAAGTATTAATCTTAAGGGGACACAGTCGCGAACAGGCTCAAAAAAATTGAATTTTTCTTTTTAGACTTGTTCAAAGCTCCAAATATTTAGCTACAAATTGCCGTTTGTTTCATGAAAATTTGACGATTAGATTCGGAGTTATTAATTTTTTTGTGATACGTGGTAATAGTATGTCTGTATTGTATTGTACATTAGTTTCTTGTATGTAAAACTTTTAATACAGTTTTTTCTCAAAACTACATCATTTAATCTTCTGGTACACTTTCTCAAAAACTAAGACTGATAAAGACATAAGACTTTCAGCATCTCTTTTTAATAATACAATGATTAATCAAATAAAAAATGGGACCTATCGTAACAACAGGAACAAACTTACAAGCTCCAAGATATTTATAAAAGTTATAATTTTTTTGTCTTTTAGAACAAAAAATCATTACTCATAAATTATATAAAATTTAGTAAGAAATATTTATGTGATTTGCAGATGATGTTTTATCTGTATACTGCGAAAGTTTCAGGTCTGTATCTCCATTAGTTTCTTCAGAAAGTGTACCTGAAGTTTGCTTGTTTTAACATTGATTTCTTATGGGAGGTCCTTCGCGACTGTGTCCCCTTAAAGCCAGAATTGCTTCACCTGTAGGCCTACCGCGGTTTTTCCTAAACCCAAACTGATCTTCACCTACTATCTCTTCTACTACCGTTTCCATCCTTCTGAATATCATTCTGGCCACTCATTTTGAAGCGCGTGATGTTAGTGTTGAGACCGTTACGCGGCTAGCTGGTCGGTTGTTGCTGTTGGAGCGTGTTTGGTGTTTCGTCGGGGCTGGGCGTCGCATTTGACCACAGATTGGACGCGGGGGGTGAGGGGAGGGGAACCGGTTTGGCTGTGTCCGCGAGGCAAAGAGATGCCCGACCCAGTGCAAGCACGGCGCACCAGTCCGCAAAACACCATCCAACAACAAACACAACAGTAACATCGAAAGGAATATGCGACACTGCTGGTTCAGTCTGTCACTAATAATAAAGGAAACCGCTGCTATAGTAACATATGCTCAAAACATTCGTACCAAATTATTCATTGATAATATGTAATTACTAGGCTTCGGATCTTTAGACAAGTCATATTTTTTTCCTGCCTTCATTTTGAGCTGTAATGATGAACACTGATTCAACGTTTCTTATTGTATTAATATGTATTTTATATAGCGCATAAATGTATATTCAGACCATTTTTGGTCATATTTCGATAATATTTATGGTCATATTTTGAGGAAAAATCTGTTATTTTTTTAATAGTACCGGGAATTCACTAGATATAGTAGTTGGAGGTAGGGGAGGGGGGGGGAGAGGGACTAATACTCACTGCATTCAGAAATCACCAATCAAGAATTAAAGTTATGCATTTTAATAAATAAATTACGCCAAAGCAATTGACTTTTTTTTGTTTATAGGTCTCCCGTACGCGTTTCACTTCTTTTGCAGAAGCATCTTCAGCCGGTTTTTTCTGTTAATTATGTACAAAAGTTGTAAGCAGGTTATGTTTGTGGTTTGTACAGTGGAACACCCTCACACAATTAAAGAAAAAACTCGACACAAACAACTTGATAATTACCACAGCTGACAAAGAGATAATAATTCATTCCACTGTACAAACCACAAACATAACCTGCTTACAACTTTTGTACATAATTAACAGAAAAAACCTGCTGAAGATGCTTCTGCAAAAGAAGTGAAACGCGTACGGGAGACCAATAAACACAAAAAAGTCAATTGCTTTGGCGTAATTTATTTATTAATATTATCAGTAATTGAGGAAAAAATGATCCACAACATAAAGTTATACATTATTGTCACTCTCTAGTCGTTAATGTTCCGCCCGCCTTTAAATCTCGACAATGCAGCAGCAGCATGCCTGTGTCGAGCCGCGCCAATCAATATCTCAGTGAAATATCCTCAGTCATCGTTAAATCTGCAGTGGATCAGTGAGTAGACCTACCACCATGCCGAAAATAAAATTTCCTGAAAGTGCGAAGCTACGTAAGGGAATTAAGAGAGTGCAGTTTTAGCACAGATGAAAGAATTTTATTCTGTAAATTATTTGAAAATAAAGTGACTTCAAAAAAACAATTTAAAGTTTAACTTCCCAATGCTGCAGTGAGTGCACGGAAGCAAATTATGTATGCGACACTATACTAGATAAAATAAATGATGTGTAATTGAGCGTGTTTTGACGTATAGTAAATTTAAATATTGGGTCATATTTTATTATTATTATTATTCCGAATAACCCATTTGGAGGGTACGATAAATCAACTTTGGCTATGTTTCTTTGTATTTAATTTTCTTTGCTTCAAAACTTCCTTCATTCTTTGAGAGTGTTGTTCCTTTTGTTCCTGGGTCCATTTCCTTCCCTTGATGTATTTCTGTCTCTCCTGAAAACCTGCCTTGTGAATTACTTCTCTATAGAGTGTTCTGTTGTCTATTATATCTGCTTTCACTCCAGCATTTTTCATGTCCTTTCCAGTTTCAGTGAACCATGTGGGTTTGGATTTGTATTTGTTCAGTAAGGTGAAGATCTGTTTTGTTAGTCTATTACTATCCATTCTGTATATGTGCCCGTAAAATTTCAGTCTTCTTTTCCTCATTATAACTGTTAATTTTTCTATTTTCGAATATAGTTCTCGGTTTGGTCTTAATTTGTATTTAGCATTACTATTAGGTTTGGGTCCCAGTATTTTTCTCAAGATTCTACTTTCTACATTTTCCAGTTTTTCAAGATCCCCATATCTTGTTAGCTTAAGCGTTTCTGCCGAATACAACGTTTCTGGTCTAACCACTGCTTGATAGTGCCTTAGTTTTGTGTTCCATGATAAGGATTTTTTGTTATATACGTTCTTTGTCATATGAAATGCTCTTTCCATTTTATGTATTCTAGTTTCTGTTGCAGTCTTTTCTTTGGTGTCACTCGTTATCCATTCTCCTAAATATTTAAAACAATTTGTTTTAGCTATTTTTCCATTGTGAAGTTTAAGATTTTGAGGAGCATCATTGATGTTTGTCATGAACTGTGTTTTTTCATAAGATATATGTAATCCTACTTTGGCTGCCTGTTTCTTCAGTTCTTCGATTTCTTCTTTTTCACTATCCAGTGAGTCAGTAATTACCGCCATGTCATCTGCAAAAGCTAGACAATATATGGTGATTTTATATGGATTTCTTCCCAGCTGAACACCCTTTGTGTTGATGGCTTTCCTCCATTCCCTCACTACTTTTTCTAATGCACAGTTGAAAAGTAGTGGAGACAGACCATCTCCCTGTCTCACACCTGAATTAATTTCAAACGGCTCGGAAATTTCTCCCATAAATTTTACTTTGGACGTCGTATTTGTGTTATTTTTAGGTCTTATTTACCCGTTTTTAAGGTCAAATTTGCCTGCATATTCCTCTATTTTTTTGTTACGTGGTTTATGGACGCTCCTAAACCGCGACGGGACAATAATTCTTCCAGTGTGCCGGTAGTTTTGGGTTTATTTTTGAAAGCTGAAACGCGCCGTGTTCGTCTTTGTTATTGATTTGTTGGGTTGGTGAGTGCTGTTGACTTTAGTATGTTGTACCAACATTATGCGCATGTAATGGCATCATGTTCATCTACTAAAATATTATTCTGAAATATTATGGCTTTACACCCCGTCGACGTCGAGGTCATTAGAGGTGGAACAGGACGGGGAACAAGGAACAGGAAGGAATTAGACCGTGGCCCTTTTAATTGCACCATCTCGGCCTTCGCCTGGTGTAATTTGCGGAAACTATGGAAAATTAAAATATGCATGGCCGGATTCAAACCAACATCCTACCGAATGCGAGGCCCGAGTAACATAAAATTAACTGATCTCTTCATTTGCATGAAATTCATCCACCATACGCCTTGTACACTCCTATCACTTTTTCTTCACCCTCCTATCCTCCAGTGATTCCCAATTCAGCTCCTTTATCATATCAGTTACTGATTGTGTTCTGCGGCAGTTTCCACAGACAAATCTAGCAGCTGTTCTCTGAACTTCCTCCAGCTCTATTGTTGATGTTGAAAATGTGGGTCCCATACCTCACCGCCATAATCACACAACGTAACTGTATTCCTTTACTTCTCTCGTGCATCCCCTCATCACTCTTTCTAATAAATGAACGATTTAGAAATCTTTTCCTACCACCTGTCCAATGTGTGCAGCCCAGCTGTTTATTATCAAATGTTGTGCCAAGCAATTTACATTGGAAGTTGTAAAAGCCCTCAAACCTAAACTCTGAATGAAATAGTATTTTGTGAAGCATTTGTAGCAAGCTAGAGTTTGATTGAATATGATTTTTGTATGTTTTTCTTGCAATTTACTGTAAATCAA
The DNA here is from genome assembly GCA_031002005.1 of Vandiemenella viatica. Classification (NCBI taxonomy): domain Eukaryota; kingdom Metazoa; phylum Arthropoda; class Insecta; order Orthoptera; family Morabidae; genus Vandiemenella; species Vandiemenella viatica. The sequence continues at coordinate 139,832,402 of CM061918.1, read as the reverse complement.
TTTAAATGGACTTGGTTTCATGAAAAGAAATTATGTAAATGCCATTTAATATGTTTAAGGACAGAACTAGACAAGAGAATTGCTTAAATGTTTGTTGTTATAACTATTAAGGTGAACTACGATGTTTAAAGGATGATTTACGACAGTTTAAAATGATTTATGGGGATAATTTTGTGTTGAAATATCTTTAATTTTCATTTCTGTCCATTTTGTAATGATTATGAATTAATTTTTATTGGTTTTAATATGTTTTTAATTGTTTAAGTATTGTTAAAGTTCTAGAAACATCTGTCGGAAGCCTTTGTTGTGTTCTAGAACTTTCGATGGAGCTTATATAAAGCGACCAGCAGAGACTCAGAGAGATTTTTATAGGCAGAGTTTTGAGCGAACAGTTTTACGTGTTCTGTGAGAGTTTATCGAAGTATTGTCTTTGGAAGGAGTGTTGAATGTAATCACTGGAGTTTGTGTTTACCTGTGACCAGTATCTTTGAAGTCCGAAAATTTTAACTGTTTCGTGGACTAATAATTTCATATATAATTAAATCACGAGGCACCTAATAAATTCAACAAACAATTAATTCCTCAAGTTATAATGGCGATGATCAACTTTTCCCTTCCATGCAATACTCTAATTCTTCTACCAATATCTTCCCATGCGTCACTAATATACCTCTTGCACATTCCCTGCACTCTCTTCACCCTCCTCCTGTCTTGTAATGACTCCCAAACCATATACTGATTGTGTTCGCGGCAATTTTCAGAGACAAATCTATATTTTTTTCTTCGTTTTAACATACGTAATTTTCACGTAGACTTATGAACATTTGATATGTTAATTTCTTAATCTTTCTAAATTACTTTAAAAAATACAGAAATGGAAAAACTTCCGTACAGATGGAGGAAAAGCGGAAATAAGAAAGTAGCCATTATAAAGGAAACTTCTTAAACGATATATATGTTTTTTTTTCTTCTCGGGGATAGTACTATAATATATAGTATATAATATTTGATTAAAATTGCAATGGAGCGCACGCTACAGTGCCAATTTGCATACACACCCATCTTACCACTTTCTTGCACCCACTTACATTTACTTACCCTCTAAAAATTCAACTTCAAATTCTTTCAACGTTTTTGGTAAATTATTCACCATTTCTCTTCGTAACTTATTCCAGTCCCTGATACCATTACCCAAAAAAGAGAATCTTCCCACACCCTTGTGCCTGAAATCGAGTGCCAGCTTGTGGTCATGGCCATCTTTTCCCTTCCATGAATTACTTTTAATTCTCACACCAATATCTTTCCATGCCTCATCACCAGTATATGCCCTGTACACTCCCATGACCCTCTTCACCCTCCTCCTGTCTTGCAATGAATCCCATTCCAGTTCCTTTATCATATCTGTTACTGATTGCGTTCTGAGATAATTTCCAGAAACAAATCAAGCAGCCCTTTTTACACCCTCTCCAACTCCTGTATTTGATACTCAAAACGTGGTCCCATACTACACTACCATATTCAAGCAATGGTCTGACCAAAGTTTTGTAACTCAATTCCTTTACTTCTCTCGTGCATCCCCTCATCACCCCTCTACAACAAGTGCAAAATTTTGAAACCTTTTCCTACCACCTGTCCAACGTGTCCATTCTAATCGCCGAGGGGAAAAGAACCTGGAAGTTGTGTAAGAAAGTGGCACTTGATTTGTGAAATCTATTTTGGGAGCGGAAGTAGGAGGTGAGAAGTCCAGTTTGTCGGCCTCGCGCGGAGCGGAAGAGAAGTCAGCGAGCGGGGTCCTGCCTTCGAGCCCGATGCGGGTCAAGTTCAGCGCTAACGCTGCACCGAGGACGCGACAATGAATGATGGCCGAAACGAATCTGTCGGGAGACCCGCGCGTTAATCTGTCTGTTGGGCTATACAATGCGTGTATCCTTGCTCCACATCAGAGTAATTACTCCGCAGTTAAACGAACAGCCTGTCTGCACGATTGCAATCGTTGCCTGCGATATTGTTCTTTTCAGTAACTTGCACTTTACCTTCACGTGGTATTTTCCAATTATTTCATCTCTACAGATAAAACAAAAGTTACAACTCATAAAACCCTTAGGTTAGTACTAGTTCTCAATTAATATTGATTGCAAACGTGAATAAGCCATTCTTGTTTTAATATCTTTTTTATTTTTATTAGGAATGGCTTTAAGATTAATACTTGAACGCCAGATCAAGAAAAACAAAGATACCTTTTTGGAGTTTGTTGATTTAGAAAAAGCGCTTGATAATGTTAGGGACAAGATGTTCAAAATTTTAAAGAAGTCAGGTCTAAAACACCGAGATAGAAGAATAATTTATAAACTATATAAAAATTAAGTAGCTATAATAAAAGTAGAGAACCATGAGAGACATGCATCAGTTAAAAAAGGTTTGAGACAAGGTTGTAGTCTATCCCCGTTAATATTCAAGTTGTATGTAGAAGAAACAATAAAGGAAATAAAAGAAAAGTTTGCATTTGGTGCAAGTGTTCAGGGAGAAAAAAATCAGTATGCTACGATTTGCTGATGACATTGTCTTATTAGCAGAGAGGGCTGAGGATATTGAGAAGTTATTGAATGGCCTGAACAAAATACTGAAGGAAGATTTTGGACTGAATATAAATCAAAGCAAGACAAAAGTGATGAAATGTAGCAGAAATGATACCAATACTAGTAGATTAAATATAAAAATATGATCGGATGCAATAGGAGAAGTAAGTGAATTCTGTTACTTGAGAAGCAAAATTACAACCGATTGCCGAAGCAGGAATGATGTTAAAAGCAGAATAGCACTAGCAAAAAGACTCTTAATGAAAAAGAGAAATCTTTTAGTTTCGAATATCGATCTAGGAATTAGAAAAAAAACTTTTTAAAACTCTATGTATGGAGCACAGCACTTTACGTTAGCGAAACATGGACTTTAGAAATTCTGGAAAGAAGGAAAATTGAAGCATTTGAAATGTGGTGCTACGTAAGAATGCTGAAGATTAAGTGGACAGACAAAGGAAGAAATGAACGAGTTTTGGAAATGAAGGGCGAGGGAAGAAGTTTGTGGAAGAAGCTTACAGAAAGAAGAGACAGGCTGGTAGGTCATATTTTGAGACATGCTGGATTGGTTAATTTGCTGGTGGAGGGAACAGTCGAAGGTAAGAACTGTACAGGAAGACAGAGATTAGAATATATGAAGCAGATAATTGAGGACGTGGGCTTTAAGGGGTATGTAGAGATGAAGAGGTTAGCACAGGATAGGAAGGGATGGAGGATTGCATCAAACCAGTCGAAAGACTGACGACAGCAAAAAATATCTTCCTCTTACGTCGACATCATATTATCTTTAACACAGTTGAGCGATAGCATTCGCTCAAATGATTTAGAAGCCACGAATGGATCCTATGCGAAGCTGAGACTTTATCCAAACCCAATAAAGTTTGCGCACATCAGCAGCTTAAAGTGAATTTTCAACAAAGATTCTACCCTAAATATCTTGGCATCACCTTAGACCGTTCGTTAACGTTCAAAAAATACCTGGAAAACACAATTCAGAAACTGAAAACACGGGGCAACACCATGAAGGAGCTAGCTGGTACTTCGTGGGGAGCTGATGCGAACCGCCCTCACCATGGTTTACCCTGTCGCTGAGTACTGTGCCCCAGTGTGGCAACGTAGTGCTCACACTAGAAACATCCACGTCCATCTGAACGAGTGTATGAGAGTAATAACTGGCACACTAAAATCCACCCCAGTCCCCTGGGTACACGACATCAGCAATATACCACCTCCAGAGATAAGACGCCAAGAAGCAACGGCACGTGAGTGGATAAAACTACACCATCCTGACCATCCACAGGATCTCACAATCCACGAGATCCTAAATGACCTGCCCCACACTCGTCTTAAATCCAAAAATCCAGTATGGCAAGACGTATCTGACTTCGACATCAAGGTAAAATAGCGACAAAGCTGAAACTCTGCATCTGTGAAACATCCAGATATTCAAGATCCCACAACTGGACTTCTGTGATTCCATATGAAGAGAGACCAGTGGGTCAAACTAAACCTCCTGAGAACAGGTCACGGCAAATGCGACGCCATGCTGTATTAGTGGGGTCTTCAGGATTCTCCTGTCTGTAACTGCGGAGCTCCTTCATAGAGTGTGGAGCACATCATCAAGGAATGCCCTCTAAGGAAGTATGATGGACCATTTGAAGATGTTTTCAGTGCTACAAGTTCCTTCTTAAACTGGATGGAATAACTGCACATCGATCCGTGAATGCTGCCAACTTTAGTGTCCTTAATTATACCGTATATTTTTGCATATATAACTTTAGTTTCTTAGCCATGAGATAAATAAACACACAGCTTATTTTTCGATTCACATTAATGTTTAATTCAATTGCAAGGAAATACCTGCTTCTGTGGCAATTGCCCTGCAGATCTATTTTCCCGTCATTTGTAATTTTTTTTTAAATCTTAAATTCTTTGAGTGTAATTTTTTACCCCTATATTTTCCTTTTTAGGAATTTTAATTTTAAATGGCTTCAGTGTTTTTGATAAATTATTCATGAGTTCTCTCATTAATTTATTCCAATCCCTGTCCCCGCATTTACTGAACAGTAACAAACACTTTTACAATTCTCAAATGATGCGGCGATTAATGTGTTTAACACTATATGTTCACACTTATTACCAAAATAATCCATTTTAAAGTATCTCTCAGTCAATATGTGCCAAGCCAGGGATTGCGAATTTGGTCTATGTCAATTATTATTCATACATTTTAATTACTCACTTTAACTGTACTTTTTGTTCACTACCTTTTCTCAACATGAGGGACCGGCTGTCTTTGATGACATGGTGAGTTATACGCATTACTGACATGGTGAGTTAAACGCATTACTGACATGGTGAGTTAAACGCATTACTGACATGGTGAGTTATACACATTACTGACATGGTGAGTTATACACATTACTGATATGATGCGTTAAACGCATTACTGACATGGTGAGTTAAACGCATTACTGACATGGTGAGTTATACGCATTACTGACATGGTGAGTTATACACATTACTGACATGATGCGTTAAACGCATTACTGACATGGTGAGTTAAACGCATTACTGACATGGTGAGTTATACGCATTACTGACATGATGCGTTAAACGCATTACTGACATGGTGAGTTAAACGCATTACTGACATGGTGAGTTAAACGCATTACTGACATGGTGAGTTATACACATTACTGACATGATGCGTTAAACGCATTACTGACATGGTGAGTTAAACGCATTAACATGGTGAGTTATACACATTACTGACATGATGCGTTAAACGCATTACTGACATGGTGAGTTAAACGCATTACTGACATGGTGAGTTATACACATTACTGACATGATGCATTAAACGCATTACTGACATGGTGAGTTAAACGCATTACTGACATGGTGAGTTAAACGCATTACTGACATGGTGAGTTAAACGCATTACTGACATGGTGAGTTATACACATTACTGACATGATGCGTTAAACGCATTACTGACATGGTGAGTTAAACGCATTACTGACATGGTGAGTTATACACATTACTGACATGATGCATTAAACGCATTACTGACATGGTGAGTTAAACGCATTACTGACATGGTGAGTTATATGCATTACTGACATGGTGAGTTATACACATTACTGACATGATGCGTTAAACGCATTACTGACATTGTGAGTTAAACGCATTACTGACATGGTGAGTTATACGCATTACTGACATGATGCGTTAAACGCATTACTGACATGGTGAGTTAAACGCATTACTGACATGGTGAGTTAAACGCATTACTGACATGGTGAGTTATACGCATTACTGACATGATGCGTTAAATGCATTACTGACATGGTGAGTTAAACGCATTACTGACATGGTGAGTTAAACGCATTACTGACATGGTGAGTTATACGCATTACTGACATGGTGAAATACTTGTAGTTTTGGTTTTACTACAGCATGTCCTTGCTGATGTCAAGCATGTTATACGTAGGGAGCGTCCATAACCCACGTAGCTCTATTTTGGCTCCCTGTGAAACCCTCCCCCTTCCCAAGCAGCCCGGCTTTTGTCTCTACTCCCTCCCCTCCCCCCCCCCCCCCCCGTAGCTTTTTTTCTCGGACGGATAAAGTACGAAATAAACGAGTTTTGAAAATGATGGGCGAGGAGAGAAGTTTGTGGAAGAAGCTTACGGAAAGAAGAGACAGGCTGGTAGGTCATATTTTGAGACATGCTGGATTGGTTAATTTGTTGATGGAGGGAACAGTCGAAGGTAAGAACTGTAGAGGAAGACAGAGATTAAAATATATGAATCAGATAATTGAGGACGTGGGTTGTAAGGGATATGTAGAGATGAAGAGGTTAGCACAGGATAGGAAGGGATGGAGGATTGCATCAAACCAGAAACCAGAGACCAGTCGAGAAACTGATGAAAGAAATAAAGGACAAAAGAAAGATTCCAGAAGACTTTTTCTCTTGTCAGACTATTGTAAATTACAGACGGAGATACTTAAATGAAGGAAATAAATATGCACATGCTGTTGTGTGTTCTGTACCTCATTTTAACTGTGACAAGTAATACGAATGAAAAGCTACGTGGCCTGGCTCGGACACAACACCCCTCCCCCCTCCCCCTCCCCCCACGTTCTTGCCAACTCCTCCCCCCCCCTTTTACACCCTTGTGACGCAGTTTATGGACGCTCCATTTACAGCCAGGAACAGCTCCTTTCAGAGTTAGTCGACCTATGATGTTAGCTATCGAGTTTCAATTTACACACTACCGAGCGTGGTGGTGTAACAGCTAGCGTTCTGGCCTCGCATTCGGGAGGACTGCGGTTCGAATCCCCGTCCGGGCATCCAGATTTGGGTTTTCCATCGTTTCCCCAAATCACTCCAGGTGAATGCCGGGATGCTTCCTTCAAAAGGCCATGGCCGAATTCCTTCCCATTCCTTGCCCCCCATCCTTTCCCGTCTCTAAAGACCTAGTTGTTATAGGAGACGTTAAGCAGTTAAAAAAAAAAATCAATTTACAGAAACTGCTTGTTTCTCCCTTTAATAATACCTGAAAGAAAACGTTACAACCTCGTCTGTTTTTCTACTCTGTAACTTCCAAATACTCGCCGATTACGTTTTCGTAAGTAATTTCGCAAGTTAAACCAAACACAACTTTTATTTCACAATGTTTGGTACTTATTCACAAACTAATCACAACGTCCACTTCTGAGCGAATTATTCGTGCGGCACCTTACTAAGCTTTATACAATGCAGTTAGTTTTTCCATTTACAACACAACTAAGTGCTTTATAATCTGCAACTTCATTGTCTGCCACCGTATTCTTAATTCATCCCAGGCTCTCTCCAATCTTCTCCATTCTTGACTTCATAAATTTTTCTTTTCCTCGATTCTAAACCGACCAGTTACTGCTTACCTTCAGAGATATTCATAAAACAAGATGAGTGTAGTACATTTATATTTTGTAATACAAATCAGTGCGTATTTTCATCTTCAATTCTTCGTACTTTGTTTTTGTCTTTTTCTTCTGTTCAATCCAATATTCCTTCTTCTTTCACTGTGTTTCTTCCTTCTCCACAGACCACTTTGGACCTGATTTCCATCCTCTTTTGCCTTTGAATCCTTCCATACTTTATACCTTCTTTCCGAAAATCTCTTTTTCAATAATTTCCTCTTCTCTTATTTCTTGCAGATCTTTCTTGACCGCTTGAATCCATCTTATTGTTGATTTTGTTTTCAGAGGTAATTGAGTATCATTTTTGTTTATTGATCTGTTATCATCCGTTCTACAGATGTGTCCAAAAACTACCCAATCTTCTTTTCCTTATTCATTCTGTTATATTGTTTTACGTTTTGATATATTTCCTTATTGTTTCTTAATTTCCATGCTTCTGTAGTTTTCTTTGTACCCAAGATTTTTCTCATGATTATTATTTCTGGCAATCTTTGGTTCAGTACTAGGCATTCACTCACGTATCGACATTTTGATTCACGACTAAGTTCTAGTGCCCTATTTTAAGATTTTGTAGATAAGAACTTTTATTTTATATTTATAATTATTAATGTATGGGCGTGACATACAACCAGCACAAAGTCCTTATGAACAGTGAGATTGTATTTGTTAAATGATATTTTTTTCTGTTTTTTCTGCTTTTAGTAGCAGAGGAAAAACAAAGAGAAAACGTTACAAGAATACACAGACAAAAAGGAGGCAGAGGTAAGGTACGCCTTGCGTATTGGTAAACACGGGAAGGATTCGGGGGAGAGCGAGGAACCAACCCTTCATTCGCCTGCAATGATTTCGGGAAACCATGGAAAACCGAAATTTGGACGGGGATTCGAACGAAAGGAGAAGAATATAACTAAAGAAAAGGGGCTAAGAATTAAAGGGCCGTTTAGGCTTGTTATCTGAGATGTGTAACTCAGAGGCGGAACACGCGGCCAATTGAAACTCTGTCGAGGTATCCCTGTTGTTCTGTTGATTCTCTGATAGGATACTGCGAATGCATCGTGCATCGCCGAAGACCGATTGTCAGTCTTCCTTCTTGATATCTCGCTTCCGGCTCGACAGCTCATAGGTTGGCTACCCTGCTTCTTGTTAACAGCTCCACAGAACATCTGACAATGTTCAGGTCTTTTTATCGTAATTTTAGACAGCGTTGTACCGCCACAACAGAGACAAAGATCATATTTATAACAAATTAATAAAACAAAAAAAATCGCAGAAAACAATACCAAATACACAATCATGACCAACACACTGAACCTTAAGTTAACATCACAACGCATTTATTCTTTCTCTCACACACATACACATATTTAACAAAGCAAACCTTAAAATACACTCAACCTTCTGACTGCAAACTTCGAACTCTCCGCTGACAACAAACTCTCGACGAGCATCGCTGGAAAACAGTTGAGTAACGACAAAGCGCAGCAGCTCCCCGCTTTCATCACCATCATTCTGAAGCTTAGTTCGGTTCATCGAGGAAAGAAATATATGGAGAGGAGATACCGCTTACTCTGTGACGCCGCCTCTAAACTCTCGGCTGCTACTGCGCATGCGCGGAGGCGGCGGCGGCCATATTACGTATCCATACAATTGCTAAGTTCACATTGTATTTGATGCTGTGATTATTTCATTTTCTAATGTGTCTAAGTTTTTTTATAATGCCATCATGTGTTGCGTGCGGTTGCACAAATAGGCCATATAGGAAAGAACCTGGAATATCATTTCGTAAGTAACTTGCATTGTAATTATTGTTGTATCTTTCCTCCATGGTTCGGACTAGATTAGTAATTTAGTCGAGTGACTAGTATTTTAGTAGCTAAAATAATCGCTGCTGCTTAAAAATCGTTGATGTTCTTTAAAATTGCTGCTGCCTCTTTCACATGTAGAACGTTGTATAAGAGACACTGCATACTCGGCCAATCATTTAACCAGGGTGAAAGACAGATTACACCCACACCAGCTTATGGGTGTTTACGAAACCCCCGCAGCTGTGGCAGTGTTTACATAACTGACTTAAGGAACTATAAACATAACAGAGAGAAATGCGCACCGAACGTGGTGGGCGAGCGATTAACGCGGCCTCTGGCTTCGCATTCGGGAGAACACCGGTTCGAATCCCCGTCCGGCATCCAGATTTAGATTTTCCATGGTTTAAATCACTCCAGGCGAATGCCAGGATGCTTCCTACAAAAGGCCATAGCCGAATTCCTTCCTGTATCTTGTTCCCAGTCCCATCCCGCCTCTAATGACCTCGACGTCGACGAGGCGTAAGTAATAAAAGAAAAAAAAGACAAATCTGCCTTAAGAGACATCCGTAAATTACGTGAGGTGTCTTTCCGGATTTCCGGACCCGCCCCTCCCCCTACTGGTGAGATTTTGTGAGATCTGGCCGCACCCCCTCCCCCCTCTGGTGAGATCTGAGATCTGGTCCGTGAGAACCCCCCCCCCCCCCCCGTAGTAATCGCCGTCGAAACTTTTTGGAGACCTTTTTTTTTTTAGGTCTCACCCTTGAAAATCAGGTCACACCACCACTTTTAGACGAAATGCCCCCCTAAAATCGACTTTCGCGCAATTTTTAGTTTTTTTTTTTTAGCTCTACAGTCCAAAAAAATTTTCACAAAATTTCACTTGAGATTTCCGTAAGCCCTCCCCCCCTTTGGTGAGATTTGGAGAGATTTCGCGGGACCCCCCCTATTTCACCTCACGTAATTTATGGATGCCCCCTTAGTTCGCCATGCCATAAAATTTGAAGACACGAAGCTGCTGTGACGATAAGACCAGTGGTGGCCTCGACGTGTAAACGAGGCGTCTATAAATTACGTGAGGTGAAATAGGGAGGGGGGGGGGGAGGGCAACGAAATCTCACAAAATCTCACCAAGGGAGAGGGAAGGGTCGACGGAATCTCACGTGAGGTTTTGGAAATTTTTGTTGAACTGTAGAGCTAAAGAAAAGGTCTGCAAAACACGGGAAAGTCGAATTTAGGGGGGTTTTCCGTCGAAAAGTGGGGGTGTAACCGGGTTTGGTAGGATGAGACCTAAAAAAAAGTCTCAAAAAGTTGCGAAGGTGATTTCTAGGAGGGATGGGTCTCACGGACCGGATCTCACCAGAGGGGGGGTGGAGGTCGGGAAATCCGGAAAAAACACCTCACGTAATTTATGGATACCCCCAAAGAGGAATCAGAAATTTTAAAGAATTCCAACATCAACGAAGATCGCAGCTTTTACTCTACGATGCTTGGCGCTCGTTGCTGTGCCAACATAAACAGTAATCTCTGACGATGGCTGTATGATGGCGGCCGAAACCTCCATGAAATAAACAACGCGGCTTTCCCCTAAAATCTGTTAATCATCACTTAATAACTTCACCCGCTATAGGGTTGAGAGGGAGGTCATCTCTGCGGATGCGACGCCGAATGCGAATGTGGAAAAGTAAATTTATAATCATTCAAATTTTAATATTTTTTAGAAATAATTATATATTTATCATAAATTCTACATTTTGCATAAGCATAGAGTATATCCATATAATGCTGCCATACTGATTTATGTTTTGCCTCATGTTTCAACAACAAAAAATGTGGGACGTTTTCGCAATGATTTAAATTAGCTGCATAACTACGCAAATGTCAACAAAACAGTGTTCGTCGTATGAGCTTTGCGGAGTTCGCGACTCGACTAATTGAAGCGTCAAGCACAAGGCCACGCCACCGCACATCTCCGTGCCCGGGGAGCGTGCACAAACTACGTGGCTCGGTCCGGGGGGGGGGGGGTGGCTGGAAGTCTACGCTGAGCTACGTGGGGGGAGGGGGGGTTCCGAGCCAGGCCACGTAGCTTTCCTTTCAAAACATTTTCCACAGTTAAAATGAGGAACTGAACTCACAACAGCATGTGAACATTTATTTCCCTCAGTTAATTATCTCCGTATGTAATTTACAATAGTCTGACAGGAGAAAACAGTACAAAATGTCGTCTGGAATCAAAAGGGAAAAATAGCTACGTGCTACGTGGGGTGGGGGGGACGTAGAAGCAAAAGCCACGTAGGGCTACGGGGTGGGGGGGGGGGGTTCACAGGAGAACTACATGCAGGACGTGTTGGATATTGTTGAACTACCAGACACGGATCCTTGCCGTCCAACAAGCTATGGCATTGGATCATAAAAGTGTAAGGCAATGCGAATAAGTAACAAAAAGAATCAGTTTGTTCACAAGTGCAAAGTAAACAATTCAGCTGTTGACACGGTTGATTCCCTGAAGTATCTGGGGTAATAGTACAAAGCAACATGAAATGGGACTTGCACATAACTTCCGTCGTAGGCAAAGCTAAATCTAAATTACGATTCATAGGTCGTATTCTGAGGAATTGTAATGCTCATACAGAGGAAATAGCGTATAGAACACTAGTGCGTCCGCATCTGGATTACTGTTGTGGAGTTTGGAATCCGTATCGCAAGGTTCTGATTGACTCAGTTGAGAGGGTGCAGAGGAGAGCCGCTCGATTCGTGACTGGTTGTTACAGCCCTTATGAATGCGTCACAGAATTGATACACAGATTGGGCTGGGACAGTTTGGAGGACAGACGACGTCATTTTGGTCTGAATTTATTGGAGAATATGCGAAATTCTATGACCTACGAGTGCAGTGAGATACTTCTTCTACCAACCTATTTGGGTCGCAATGACCGGAGAGATAAGATTCGAGAATTAAGATGCCGTACTGTTGCTTTTATGTATTCTTTGTTTCCTCCTGCTATTCGGGATTGGAATGCGCAGAATTAGGATTAGTGCTTAGCACCCTCTGCCACCCACAATGTTTGTGAATTGCAGAGAATAGACGTAGATGTAGATAATTGGAGGAAAGAACCTGCGAGTGTGCTGTAGGGAAACATGCTGTGACGCGAAAAAGTGAAAAGGATTGCTTGAATCATTTTGTTGAATCCCTTTTACTAGCCTGAATGGGTGAGCGCATCCTACGGTAGTTCTATACGGATGTCCTGTAAGTTGGACCGTGAATAACCGCCTAACTTTACATGGAAGTTCAAACTTGTAAATTCGTCGCTTAGGTAGTAACACCGTTCGGGTCAATGTTACTTTTATTGCAAGATCCTAAAAAAGTCACGTTGTTGTTAGCTAAACGAAGGTGGGCAGAATCTCGTAGAAATAGGAAGGAACAATATATATTGCAATTTAAAAAACATCTGATATACATCCGCAATAAAAGAGGCGGGATGGGTCTGCGGACAAGTAACGGGTAGGAATTCAGCCACGCCATTTTGAAGGAAGCATCCCGGCATTCGCCTGGAGTGATTTGAGGGAACCGTGGAAAAACCAATTCTGGACTGCCGGACGGGGATTCAAACCCGCGTCCTCCCGAATGCGAGGCCAGAACATACAAACTATCACAATCATATACACTAAACAGTGACACTTAGGAACACTGTCACTAGGGGAGGCAACGGGAAACCATCTTCCCAGACGTTCCCCCAGGATAAAACGCTGAGACACGGGCAAGGCGCCTGCTCTTCACAATTAAATCACGCCCCTTGTTTTCATTCTCTTAGCCTTCGTTTGGTAAAAGTAGTCTCGTATCACTTTCATTTGCGCAGAAGATGGTAAGTCAGGACGACCTAACCCACGATAAAGAGGAGAAGGTTCTCATCTGACTAAGAAACAATCAGTGTACTACGACCTTCTGACGACATTGTCCTGTTAGCAGAACAGGCCGAGGATAGTGAGAAGTTACTGAATGGCATGAACATAACACCGAAGGAAGATTTTGGACTAAATAAAAGCCAATGCAAGACAAAAGTTATGAAATGTAGCAGATATGATAGCAGTAATAGCAGATTAAATATAAAAATAGGATCGGATGCGGTAAAAGAAGTAAGCGAATTGTGTTACTTAGGGACCGTGCACAAACTACGTGGCTCGGTCTAGGGGGGGGGGAGGGGTTAGCTGGAAGGCTACGCTGGGCTACGTGGGGGGAGGGGGGGTTCCGAGCCAGGCCACGTAGCTTTCCTTTCATAACATTTTTCACAGTTAAAATGAGGAACTTAACTCACAACAGCATGTGAATAATTATTTCCCTCTGTTAATTATCTCCGTATGTAATTTACAATAGTCTGACAAGAGAAAACGGTACAAAATGTCTTCTGGAATCAAAAGGGAAAAAATCTACGTGCTACGTGGGGGGGGGGGGGGGGGGATAGAGCAAAAGAGACGTAGGGCTACGTGGGGGGGAGGGGGGGTTCACAGGAGGCCAAAATGGAGCTATGTGGTTTATGCACGCTCCCTTAGGAAGAAAAATTACAACCGATGGCTGAAGTGGGAATGATGTTAAAAGAAGAATAGCACTGGCAAAAAGATCCTTCATGAAAAAGAGAAACCTTTTAGTTTCAGATATTGATCTAGGATTAGAAAGAACTTTTTAAAACTCTTTGTGTGGAGCACAGCACTTTACCGAGCGTGGTGGGTGAGTGGTTAGCGTTCTCGCCTCGCATTCGGTAGGACGCCGGTTCGAATCCCCGTCCGGGCATCCAGATTTGGGTTTTCCATGGTTTACCCAAATCACTCCAGGCGAATGCCGGGATGCTTCCTTCAAAAGGCCATGGCAGAATTCCTTCCCATTCCTTGTCCCAGTCCCATCCCGCCTCTAATGACCTCGACGTCGACGAGGCGTAAAGCCACAAGTAAAAAAAAAAACTTCACTTTATGGCAGTGGTAACTAGTATGATATTTAGCTGGAATGGGATTTATTGGAAGACGGGACGAAGGTGAAGAGAGTGTTGGGAGTGTACAAGGCGTGTATTGGTGATGAGGCGTGGAAAGATATTGGAGGAGGAGTTAAGACAGATGCGTGGAAGGGTAAAGATGACCGTGACTACAAGCTGGCACTCCATACCAGACATAAGGATGTGAGAAGATTTTCTTTCGTAGAGAATGGTGTCAGGGATTGGAATTAATAACCAAGATGATTACTAATTTGCCAAAAACACTGAAAGAATTTAAAGTTTTAGTTAGTAGAGGGCAAAAGTAGGTGGGTGCAGGAAAGGGGAAAATTGCGTGTGTATGGAAATTGGCACTGGAGCATGCGGTCCATCGCAATAAAAAATAAAATAAATTAAACATGGGCTTTAGAAATACCAGAAAGAAGGAAAATTGGAACGTTTGAAATATGGTGCTACAGAAGGATTCTGAAAATTAAGGAAGATTGGGGGTGTAGGTAAAGAATGTTTTATCGAAATGATGGGTGAGGAAAGAAGTTTGTGGAAGAGTCTTACAGAAAGAAGAGACAGGCTGGTAGGTCATATTTTGAGAATGCTGGATTGGTTAATTTGTTAGTGGAGGGAACATTCAAAGGTAAGAACTGTAGAGGAAGACAGAGATTGGAATATAAGAAGCAGATAATTGAGGAAGTAGATTGTAAAGGATATGTTGAGATAAAGAGGTTAGCGTAAGATAGAAATGTAGTATTGAATTAAATCGGTTGAGAGACTGACAACAGCATAAAAGATAGACCGATGAAAGCTTCCCTATAATGTCTGTTAACCTACTGTGTTCTTGTGGGGCGACAAATGTGGACGATCGGCTACCGTATTACCGATTAAATCGCTGGTCAGAGATGCAAAGATAGCGACTGATCCAGTATACTAATCTGTTGGGCAATAAATCGAGATAGCAGGTGTCCCAGTTTCGCGGTGCAAGGTCGCCTGGGTGCGGGAGCGACTACCTGGGTGATTGAACAGACCAGCTCAGGGTCGAGGACAGCACGCCCCCAACACTCGTATATAAACTGCAGCCCAGCGCACCGCGAACGCTCGCTACCACAAGGATCAGGACATGGACCGCTGCTACTTCGCCGTCGCCCTGGCAGGACTGCTCTTATCAGCAGGTGAGTGAGTGCAGGATGTCGTGACGAGGTGGCATTTCCCTTACCATTAGCCTGATCGCTTGATACTACGGTAAACTGGATGTTCTTTGTAACTTTTTGACACCTGTATTTTTGAAGTGTTTTAAATCTTCCTAAGTCACCAATTGCGAAGTTTTATACCTTCATATGACTGTTCGAAGTGTTAACGTGCGCTGTTCTCTATCAGCAGTGTTTCTGCAGTTCGCTGACCAACTTTTCTGAAAGGCAGTCAGTCATTTTTAATTTGGAGTGTTTCGTTATTCTGCAAACTTCTATATCACAAAGAAAAATACTATAGATATGAAAAAACCAATAACAACAACGTACCTTATCTACCGTGTTAGACAATAATAAAAAATATAACCTTCAATGGCTATAAACTTTGTCAATGTTGTCTAATGTCGGGACTTCCACAGGACATCTTTGGGACTACACCAGAGGAATATCATTGATAGTTTACCGATAATTTATGAAGGCCATTATATTTTCCTAAAACAATGCGTTCTAACTAAAGACCGGATTATATGCAACACAAAAAGCTAAAAATATGCATGCAAATATGCATGAAAAATGCTTAAATTATGCATGAAAAGTGTCAAAAAGTATCAAAATACGCAACATTAGATAATATAATTTTTTTAGATTTTTTATTTCAATATCAGCAATTAGTAAGTGGTTGGCTAACATATTTATAAATCCGACAATTAACAATTATTATTATTATTTATTTATTTATTTGCTTTTGTGAACGTAAAAAATCGGGTACTGTTCCAAATATTTAATAGATTGTTTCTTTGATCTCTCAAAATATTTTTATAAGTAGATATGGAACGTTCCACAATTACTGATATAACTGGGCAGTATTTGTAATTGGGTGCTGTGTTAGCAGTCATTGTTTCTGGAAAAAGTTCAACCGTCCCATTACTAAAACTATCATTTTGACACAAACGTTCAAAATTTGACTGTTTTTAAACTTCACTCTAATTTTACACAGGAATACCTCTGGCGATGCGGATATTATTTATTAACTGAATAGATCAAGTCAACGTCAAACCTTAAGTTTCAAGCTTTTTAATACTCGCAGGTATGTGGTTTTAATATTAGAATTGTTAAATGCTTCCTTGAACTCACAAACTGTCAGCCTCTCCACTATCAAACTTGTTTACTACACCTTTAATGGCCTCGAGATGTTCATTGTAAAACAGTACAGCTTCAATCCACGTCGCCCACCGAGTTACCACTGGTTCCGGAGGTAAAGGCACATTTGGCTTTTTTTTTTTGTATAGTCATTATTACGAGAACGTGACTTAACAAATGCTTTTTTTGTTGATGAAATCACTTTATTTATATTCCCAAACGTGGATCGTATTTCTCCAGCGAATCGTCATAGACTAAGAGCTGTGCTGCTAGTAGGTTTTATTTCTTAACTACGTACACTACCAAAAAAATATTGTAAATATAGCGAAAATATCTATCATCACTAGGTTTCAGGTAAAATATGCAATAACCTGTGAAATTGGGCATAATACGCAAATGCTTAAGCAAACAGGCAGATGCATAAAATCCGGTGTCTAGTTATAACCAAGTCGAGACGTACATTTTTAGTGACAAAAAAAAAGAAAGTTGATTTAGTCATGCCGAGTGGAATCGCTCGCTCGCTCGCAGACTCTCCTAACTTTCGATTTCCAAATTTGGGTTTTCCATGGATTCCCCAAATCACTCAAGGTGAATACCGCGATTGTTACTTCAAAAGGCCATGGCCGAATTCCTTCCCGTTACTTACTCTCAGCCATTTCCCTCTAATTATCTCGACTTCAGCAAGGCGGAAGGCAAAAAAAAAAAAAAAAAATCCGTTCAGTAGTTATTCTATTGTTGGATTGTTTTGGTTTAGAGCAATTAATATTAACGTTCACAACGATTCAACTAGAGGATGAAACTTCTTTTTTTTTTTTTGTTTTAGTTCCATGCTGAATGAACCTTTTCTGGGTATAGGAATTCAGCAGAACAATAATCTTTGTATTTTTATGTAATTGCAATGAAGCATTAGCGTTAGTTACAATTTTTTTACGCATATACTTTTACATGGTTTGAATTTTCACATTAAATTTTTCTTAATTATGAGTAAATTATTCCCTCGGCAATGTATTACAAGCTCTGACTCCGTTATTTATAGTTGTAAATTCTCCTGAAATCAAGTGCCAGCTTGTGGCCATGGTTATCTTTTCCCTTCCATGAATCAGTCTTATTCTTCTACCAATATCTATCCAGGTCTTATCACCAACAAACGCTTTGTACACTGCCAGCAATCTCTTGACCCTCCTCCGGTCTTCCAGAGAATTCCATTCCATTTCCTTTATCGTATCAGTTACTGATTGGGTTCTGCAGTGATTTCCACAAACAAATCTAGCAGACCTGCTTTGCACCAACTCCAAACCCTGTACCTGGTACCAAAAATATGGGCCCCATACTGATACGTTATCAGAGTTTTTGTAATACAAAGTTTGCTAGGAACTAAGTTACTACGTTTTGCAGAAAAATCTATGCCCAATGAGAACCTCAATCTGTAACTACATTCTGTTGGTGGTATAGAGTGCTAATCTATATGTATAGTTCTCCTACTAATTGCATGAGGGAAGAAAAAGTACATAGAGTATAGGTACCAGTAGAGCAATTTTGTTTTGTTTTTTTGTTTTTTTTGTTTGTCATTACGCCTTATCCACGTCGAGGTTTTTACAGGCGGGAAAGGAAAGGACTCAGGGCTAGGAACGGGAAGGAATTCGGCCACGGCCTTTTGACGGAACCACCACGGCTTTCTCCTGGAGTGATTTCTGTAAACCACGGAAAACCCAAATCTGGATGCCCGGACGGGGATTCGAACTCGTGTCCTCCTCGCTCGGTACTGAATTTTATTTACCGTATGTTATCTACTTTGTAATTACTATGTAAATACGTTCTTCGGAGATGTATTCCGTAGTACTCCTAAATCTGACCGGATTTTCTATTGTTTACCAATAAGTTGAAACGAAACGTGCGTCGTCTGTCTACCAGAGACTCCCAGCCTAGTCTACTAATCAGTTTTCTGACGCTTTCCTAAACACTGTTGCAAGCACTCACGAATCGAGCGCTATACTTTTTCTGTACTAACTATTCTCCAAGCCCTGCAAAAATACTGGTTGGACAGGATGTTGTGTCAAGCCATTTCTTCACATTGATTTTCAGGTGTTACTCTGGTCCATTTTGCGATTCAACCTAACCATAAACTGAAATAATGATACCAATAGTATGGCGTCAGTAAAAAGAAATTAAAAATAAACCACATGATCCGTCCAAAAACTTCGGGAATGCGATAAATAGTAATGTTGAGGACTGTGTTCCATACAAATCTTTGTTCTCGGATATAAGCAGATGCCTTATGTAAGTTACATACCAAATTTTACTATCATCACTTCAGATTTAAATTCTTTCGTCAATAATCATATTTTTGTTATTCTAGGACACAAAAACACGCCTGCAATTCGCATCTGTATTTTTAAAACCATCTGATGATGAGCAATGTATGCTTGAAACCGGTAATGGTAAAATAAAATAAAGCAACACCATAAACTGTGACTGGTTGCTGTTTTCAATTATCAACCAAATTTGATATCACAGTCGCTGATTCCACAAGTCCACCATGGACAAAATATTACTAATTGTTTATTTGTTTAGTGTAATAGGGACGTAACAAAAGTCGACGCCAGTGAAGCAGTTTATTAATATCTCTGTGATATGCACTGCTGCTATCTAGCGGCTTGGCTCTGAACTATCTCACACGCGCGACTTTCACAATTATTACTTTTGTCCTTGAAGGGACAAAATCCAAAAATTTTCGTTCTTAATTTATAATGTCGACTGAGTGGAGACCTTATTCTTTTAAATGATACATTATTTATAGATTTCGATTACGTATCAAGGGAGATAAACGGCTCGCGACACGAAAACGGGTTACAGAAATATCGATACTTTTGCTCTTCTAAGGGTCGAATTCCGAAAAATTCCTTTCTTAATATACGATGTCACCGAAGCGAAGATCATAATCTTTAAAATGATATTTCATTTATCGATATCGGTTAGGTATGAAGCGAGGTATTGGCTTGTGGAAAAAAAAACCTTATGGAAATAATATACGAGTATATGATTTTAACAACTTACCTTAGGCCGCATAGTTTGTGATCAACGTGGAACTATCTCATTAATGATTCCAACAACATGGCCCTCACGTAGACAACTAACTTTGGGGGCATCCACAAATTACGTGAGGTTTTTTCCGGTTTTCTGCACCCCCCTCCCCCCTGGTGAGATTTCGTGAGATCTGGCCGGACCCTAACTTTTTTGACGAAATACCCTCCTAAAATCGACTTTGGCGCAAATTGTAGACTTTTTTTTTGGCTGTACTGTTCCCAAATTTGTCGCAAAATCTCACGTGAGATTTCTGTAGACCCCCCCTCCCCTCCCTGGTGAGATATCGCCGGACCCCCTCCATTTCACCTTACGTAATGAATGGATGTCACCATCTAAAAAAAAAACACTGAAATAACTCCTTTCCTCTGCTGTAGCAACAGGTGGCTTCTTGCGACTCATAGTTTTTCTCCCGTCCAAACATCGCGTAACGTACTACACAAGTTTTCACGTCTGTATGACGGTATAAACCACTCTAAGCGGCCGTATGACGGTACGGGATCGAACCCAGTGCCTCGCCGCGCGGTGCCGCTGAGGCGCGGCTGTCGCGGGCAGCTGTGTCGTATATATAGCGGCGCGGGTGCCGCCCCACTCAGTCTCACTCCTCACTGCACGCGCTCGAGGTGCTCAGCATGACAGCCGCCGTGGTACATCTCCTGGTGCTGCTAGCGGCAGCACGACAAGGTACGGTGCCGGCTTACCACAGGGGTGCGTACTGGGTCCTGTGTTACTTCAAGACACCTGCTGCGGCGTCGTGATTACTAGGCGGGACAGGTTACTTACCGCAGTGATGCCTCCTGGGTGCTGTATTACGCTGCGGTACTTAGTTATGCACGGCATACCACACGGATCTGTACTGGGTCTCCTATTACTTCGCCAAGCTTACTGTTTACAAGACAGTGCAGGTGATCCGTGAAGTACAAGGCGGTTGTCTACTGCGTTCTGTGTAACTTCTTGACACTCGCTGTGTTTTGTTTACAAGATGGGACGAGATATGTTTGCTTTACCACAGGGGTGCGTATTCGGCCCTGTGTTACTTCGTGAACGGTCAAACACTTGCAGGACCACTGAGTTTCCACCCCCAACGAGCAGAGATGTGTGCACGTATTGTGAACAAGTTATTGTTTAAGTTTTCATTTTTTATTTTTCACTGAAATTTTGAACCAGCAACTAGAGGCTAAACTGTGCCGCTAAGTCTTCTTCATTAAAGACAATAACGCAGAAGAAATAATGATATTAATAATAATTATACCTTTAAATAACATGAATGCAATACCAATAAATTTTGTAAATAAGTGACGGTTTGAACATCTAAACTTAATATGTCAAAGCTGCAGGGATACATATTTGTACATGGAAACGTTTTCGGAAATAGTATTTCTATTATAGCAAACAAATGTTTCCTCCGTTGTCTCTTAATTTTGTATTTTCGATTTCTGTCAACTGTAAATCACACCTAAAATTACTTCAAATATTCGGTATTCTCTTCTTTCTTTGATTTTTTTTTTTCCGAGTATTATCTTGGATTATTTTCTCTTGAGTTCATTCAACTTGTTTTGTTTGTTTACGGCTTTATGTCTCTTCAACAACAAGGTAATTAGAAGCGGTTAATGACTGTGGACAAAGAATGGGATGAAATTCAGCCAAGCCCTTTTGAGGGAAACATCTCACCTATCGTGATTTTTTGGAAATTACCGTAAACCGAATTCTGGACGGCAGGACGGGGATTCGAACCCGCGTCCTACCGAATGCAAAGAACGTTCCCGCTCACCCAACATCCTAGGTCAGTGCGTTTCGGCTCCTAGATCTTTATCCGACATGTAACCATGTTTAATTTTCCCCCTTCCTTACGATTCGTTTCTGCTGTCTCTGTTTTTACATTTTTTTTAAAGAAGAATTTGCGGTTCGCGGCTTTCGTAAACGTAGCCAGGTAACTTTTTATCAATTTTTCTGGACTCGTTCCTACGAGGTGTCTACAAAATACTATCCTTCTTTTGTGATAGTACACATTTATCAGTTTCAAAACAGGACTATATCTTTTTATTTCTTCTATTATTCCGTTGATTTCAGTTTTTTTAGGAGTAATGTTTGTTCTTATGGCTCTATGTATCTAGGCCACTAAAATTCGGAAGAGATCTGGGGTGAAAGATGGGAAGGAATTCGGCGATGACGTTTTGAAGGACCCATACGTGCATTAGTCTAGAACGATTTTGGGAATCCTTGAAAAATCAGAATAGTCGGACTGGGATTTGAACCCAAGTTCTCCCGAATGCCAGTCCCGTGCTCTCTACGGCCCATGAAAAGTTCTCAAAATATTTCTCCTTTTCCTAATTCTTCAATTTACACATTTTTGTATAAATCTATCTCTTTTACATTCAATGCATAATTTTTTTATGCATGTGCTAGATAACTAGACCTGCAATTCGCAGCCAAGTGGCAAGGTATTTTGTTGGGGACGGAGTTGTCTTGGCTTGCGACTTTCTTTTTATAGGACCTCAATGTGTCCTCCGTCGGAGCTTGCCTTGTGTGCAGACTGGAGGCTCCATTATTTGGTCTGACTTACCGCAAGGGTGCATGTTGGGTCCTGTATTACTGGGCCACACTCGCTGGACCGTAGTATTTACATCTCCAGCGTGCAGTGATACGGGGAGCTTATAGGATTTCTGTCCGACAAATAATCTTTTACGATATTCGTAAGATTTCAGTGTCTTGCGATCACAGGCAAATGTTTCTTCAGTATTCGCTTATATCTCAGTGTTCAGAACAAAATTTTGGATGTACGTGCCAGGGAATGGATATTTTATACGTCTGACAGCTCAGTAGTGGCTTGAGGTCACTAGTTCGAAGCTTGGCCTTGCAGGTTCACAGCGCTGAATCCGTCTTGGAATGTTAAAGCCTCCACACCTCAGGGATGCGTGCTGGGTCCTAAATTAATTCTAATCATTGGTGGACCGACGTGTTTATATCTCTCACGTTCAGATCTGAAGGTAGCGTGTGACTTTGATTGAAAACTGTTTTTTATTCTCTTTCAAGCAGACGCTTCCACGTACAATTACAGGACAAATAATTCCATCATTCTATTTACTGTCTCTACATACTAAACACAATCAACTGAAATTTATCGTAAATAAATTCGGCTAATACCTGAGCGTCATTCGAAGCAAACTTTGCATTAAAATCTGCGGACAATATTGGCGGCAAAGTGTGATAATTTTTGTCTGCTTCTTCAAAATCCACTCGAACTGATGATCAGTATTTTATGTAAAAATTTCGATCATGATTTGTTTTTCAGTATCCACGACACATTGAGCGGTACACATCTCACTGACACATATAATTTTCTCATACATTTTGAAAGTCACAATGTTAATCTGAAATAGAATGACGTTGGATGTGTCATTCATGTTACGAAAAATTGCAAACCATGTAGATCGTACTTCGTTTTTAATTTTTTTTTCTCTCTCTCTCTTCTTCATTTTCCTTCCGCTAAGGACTGATAAGGACGTCGTGCCAATTTCAATTCCTCATCAGTTCTTTTATCTTTCATTCCTTTCCAGTAGTCCTTCATTATTTCACTGTGTTTCCTCTTTCTCTCTTCAGTCTCTCTTTGCATAGCGTTTAGTACACTGATATTATTTCGTTCAAATCTTTTTTGACCTCTTCAATCCAGCTTATAGTTGATTTTTTCGCACTTTTTTTGTCTAGTGTCATCCATGCGATAGATGTGTCCATAAAATATCATTCCCTTTTTTCTGTTTTCTTATTTTTTCGGTGTTCTTGTATATTTCGTTATCAATTCTTAACTTCTATAGTTCAGTTGACCCAAAATTTTCCTTAAACCCTCCTTTCCAGTTATCCGGCAGGCATTTTTTGCTGTAAAAATTCTTAGTGATAAACTCTTTCCATTTTTCAAATCCTTTCTTCTGCACCAAACTTTCCTAAGTCATTTTCTTGAATTCTCTGCCCTAAAAATTTGAAATTCCTTACCCTTTAAATTCGACCAAAATCTGCTACTAAAAATTCGAAGCGTCTTTTATGTTTGTACTAAATTTCGATTCTTAAATTTGCAGTGAGGTCGAAACTTGAAATATCAATATCT
Source organism: Vandiemenella viatica (assembly GCA_031002005.1). Lineage (NCBI taxonomy): Eukaryota > Metazoa > Arthropoda > Insecta > Orthoptera > Morabidae > Vandiemenella > Vandiemenella viatica. The sequence continues at coordinate 139,808,582 of CM061918.1, read as the reverse complement.
GTATTATTAGTGATAAAATATTGTGACAGTAGCCCAACGTTACGTGATTGGCGATTAAACCTTTGATGTTCAAGACGTATTTTCTGAGAGCCTGACAGTTAAAACTAAATACCGCTAATCTCATTCTTCCGTTGATAAAATCCTTTATCATTTTGCCGATTATGTTGAAATATTATTCTAAATGTCAAGATGCACACTCCGCATGATATATCTTACAGCAATAAACTAAATCCAGCTGTTGTATAACATCTTCGTCTTTGATCGTTGGATGACGTCACTGTAACGGTTGCAGAAACTTTGTGACTATGTTTGAAGTAGGGATGTAGCGGAGATCCGCATCGCATCCGCAAGTGCGGAACCTTCGCACGAAATCCTACCTCCGATTCCGCAATTTTTAATGCGGATGAATAACGGAGGTATTGCTTAAATTGCAACACAGTTTTCTTTTCTCTTTATACGAGACTCGGCCCATCATCGCTTAGCTAATAACAACGTGACTTTTTTTTAAGATTTTTTAATAAAAGTAGCAATGAACTGAATGGTGTTTTTACATAAACGACGAATATACAAGTTTGAACGTGCGTGTAAAGTAAAGCGGGCTATTCATGGTCCAACTTACAGGACATCGGTGTAGGACTACCGTAGGATGCGTTCACCCAACCACGCTACTAGAAGGGGTCCAACAAAATGTTCCGAGCAGTCCTTTCCACTCGTACTTTCTCGCGGCACACCATGTGTCCTTATCGCACACTCGCAGGATGTTTCCTACAATCATGAACCAACGCCATAGCTTGTTGGACGGCAAGGACCCGTGTTCGTTGTCTGGGAGTCCAACAACATCCAACACGTCCTGCATATAGTCCTACAACCCCTTTCACGGCCCAACGAGAGTCTTTTATCCGAAAATCGGATCATGGTAGGTCCTACAAGTTGTACTGTGAATGGGCCACTAGAGCGGTGGAAAGGCGGGTGGCGGGCACGGAGATGTGCGGTGGCGTCGCCTTGAATTAGTCGCTTGAATTAGTCGAGCCGCGAACTCCGCAAAGTTCACAAGACAAAGATTGTATTTTGGACGCGAGCGTAGTTATGTTAATAATTTAATTCACCTGTGAAATAATCGGACGGTTTCTGTTGTTGAAAGATGAGACAAAAAATAAATGCATATTGCAGTATTGTATGGAAATAGACTTTGCTTATGAAAAATGTACACTTTGGGGTAAAAAAAATACTTATTTTGATTTTAAGTTTACTTTTGATAAAATATTAAAATCTAAGTAGCTAGATATTTATTTTTCCACCTCCGCATCCGCTTCCGCAAAACATCCGCTTCCGCAAAACATCCGCTTCCACAAAACATCCGCTTCCGCAAAACATCCGCTTCCGCAAAACATCCGCTTGCGCAAAACATTACCTTCCGCAAAACAACCGCTTCCGCAAAACATCCGCTTCCGCTGATATCAAGCACTGTACATCCGCATCCACAAAGGTGACCTCCCTTAGAGCCCTAGTTTGAAGTATCGTTAAGTGCGGAAGTGCAGAACGTGAAGTGCGCATGCGCACGTAATGCGTTACGCATAACACGTAACGCGTAACGCGTAACTCTAATACGTAATGGTAACAAATTCCTTCCTACCACGTCCACTGCGTAAAACTTATTTCTTTCCGTAGAATTAACGGCCTGATTGCTTTCACAGTTTCGCTGCTTCTTGTGTCCGCGTTTAGATTTCCTTCGCAACTGACAGTCGTGTTTGTGTTGTGTTGATGGTGGATCTTTGAAGCGCTTTCTGCACGACGCCTGTACATTTACTCAATACATATTCCTTGCAGCACGTCTCCGTGACGTAGCTACGCTTTGCGCCTTTGAAGAACACAGGCGCCAAAACAAAGCAGCGGAAACATGCAAAACAGCTTTAGTGTCTGCACATTTCACGAATAATATACAAGACATACGGTGTTCAGTACCTTGCCTTTGGAACCTGTGGCAAGGTGTATGGATCTGCAGGCTTTTTTTTTTTTTTTTTGCTTATGGCTACAATTCTCGTCGACAGCAAAGGTCATTAGAGGCGGGATGGGACTGGGGACAAGGAACGGGAAGGAATTCGGCCATGCTATTTTTCTAAGGAAGCATCGTGGCATTTGCCTGGAGTGACTTGGGGAAACCATGGAAAACTCAAATCTGGATGCCCGGAAGGGGATTCGAAGCCGCGTCCTTTCGAATGCGAGGCCAGAACGTTAACCGTTCACTCACCACGCTCGGTTTTGGGGCAAGGTATGGAAGAAACTCGACCATGGCCCTTTGAAGTAAGCATCCCGGCATCCACCTAGAGTGATTTGGGGAAACCATGGAAAACCGAAATATGGATGCTTGGACGGGGATTCGAACCCGCGAGCTGCAGCCTGTTGTTCAATACGTACGACTGTTGGAGTGAGTATGGCCTTCTATTATGGTTTGTATGTAAACCCGGTCAGACAAACCCAAAATCTGTTCTTGCTTGAACGTGGCGTCTTTTAACATTGGAACAGATTTGAATAAAGTTAGTTACACGATTCCAAAAATCGTTGCATTTGATTAATCCTTATACTTGAAAGTCTAAGTGTTTCACCGAGCCAGGTGGGTGAGTTGTAACTCTCTGGCCTCGCATTCGGGAGGACGCGGGTTCGAATCCCCGTCCGGACATCCAGATTTGGGTTTTCCATGGTTTCCCCAAATTATTCCAGGCGAATGCTGGGATGCTTCCATCAAAATGCCATTGTCGAGTTCCTTTCCGTGCCTTTCCCTCCGTCCTTTCCCGTCTCTAATGACTCCGACATCAACGTGACGTGAAAACATGTCTAAAAAAAATTTACATCCTAGTGTTTTTAACTGTTTTTACTTTCGCAGGTAAAACAATTTGCATGAGAAAATATACTTTCAAATTATAGTTTCTTAATTCGTACTGACTACATACAATAATAAGCATTTTACACAAAGGAATGAAAATTGATTTTTATTTCTGCCAATGTTCCCACTATACGATTTTTAAATAGTTTCAATTTTTAATAATCAATGATGTTATGTTATGTTTTGAACGTTTTACAGAAACTGAATTTGATTAAAAAGAAGAAAGAGAGAAATCCCTTCCTTTTGTGGCTAATTTAGTTATTCCTTTTTCCAGAGTTTAACTTTCCAATCAACATTTAATTTTGAATTAATTGCATATTTTTTCCTATTCCTTTTTTTAAATTCTTTTTACTTTCTCACCCATTTATGAATTTTAATTTAAAATTCTTTATTCTTTCAGCGTTTTTAATGAATTGTTCGTTGCTTTCTTCCGTAATTTTTTCCAAACACTGACTTCACAGTCACTGCACAGAAACAATATTTACACGATTCTCAAACGATTACGCGATTAATACATTTACACTAATTCGTATTCTCACTTATTATCAAAACAACGGTCGATAAAATTTTGTCAGTAAAAACGTTTTGCAACAATCCTCTTGTCGCCAAAGATTCTTCTTTCTCAATTCCACCAAAGATAGTCACCGACAATACATAGATTCAATAACGGAGATATTAATGTTTATCTTACTCTCAGAAATTACCTCTATTATAGCTGTGGACAGAGTAATTGGCGGGTCAGTGTGAACGCGCTGTTGCCGTACTTGGGGACAAACTCGCGATGCGCTCTCTTTCTATCACCTGAAAATTGCAACGCTGTGCGGCCTGTGTTGCCTAGTCCAAGCGTCAACAGCTCTCTAACCACCCCCAAACCTTCCACCTCCCTTTCACTAAAAATGTGTGAACCTGAGAATCGGAATTAGAAAGTGTCAGTGTGAGTGTGAACTTGCTCGAGAGAGGATATTTTGATTTTTAGCGATTTACGATTTTTACGTGCGATTTAAATAATTCCTTTTGGTTATTTATTAATTGTAGTAATTTAGTGTAATAATTTTACCGAACAAAAAGTGCAGTAACTTATAATTAGGGAAATTTAGCAAGAGAATCTTGCTACTAAAAATGGATACTTAGGAAGAGACTTATTCTCCTATTCCAGGTGTTTCCGAACTAACGACTCCCAACAAGACGCAAGTCATCGACAGCAGAACCACCGCTGCTGAAGCAGACAACACAGTAAATCTATCATTCACAATGTTTATAAATATTTCAAATTTCTTGTGGACAATGATCGAGAAATTTTGTCTTCTACATGTACGCTAGTAGGAAAAGACTTGAAAGATATGGACGTACTTGATATTGACGAAATAAAAAACTGCAGTGATTTGTTACCGCAAAAAACAACCATATTGCGAAAAAAATTAGGGAATGGACAGGCTATTTGCGCTGCAGCTTGTGGTTGTCGGTTTGAGAACTGTCCAGCGCGTGTGTCGTGAGGGAAAATAACCTACGTTTGTTTCTCGAAAGAAAAATATGAAACAATACAGCACTCTATCAAAGCTTAGCGACTTTGACAGTCCTTTGTCAGGAGGACAGTACACGAATTTTACGATAGTGATGAGTGGTAATATATAAACAGATAATTTTGTCGTTAATTAAGCAAGTTTTTCAGTGCAGAGGATGACAAAATAAAATTTTGATTTTAGTTATAAATATACAAACTGAAAATAAAATGTAACACGTGGACTTTTAGCCACAAATAAAAGAAGAGTATTTCCATAAGTTTCCTTAGTCTGTCGAGAATTTTATTTTTCTGCGCAGATAATAGAATAATAAATAACAGGTCTTTGAAACCTCCAATTATATTAAACGCATCTGCAATGCATAACTTTCTTAACGAAATGACATGCATCAATATTTTATGACAGAATAGTGATCATAAATTACTTAAAACACGTTACAAACCATTACTACAAGTAAAGAGGTGAATACAACTGTTACGCGCACGGCTTGGCAACGGCGCATTTGACGCCACCCGCCAATTAATCTGGCCAGAGCTATAATTGTGCTTTAAGTACTGATTAAGGAGATCCCCATTAGTCGCTTAGCACTTCCTTTAGAGTTCTTTTTTATGCGGTCATCATAAAAACGTTGGAGGATCGTTGGATGGCTTGCTCATTCGAATGCTAGTTATGAAAGATATTTTCTTCATCATATTGTGCTCCAGAGTCCTGGGTTAAACCTCTCCGCAGTGCATATGGAGTGACGGCATAGCAAACCGTTGACGGTGATTCAACCACTGAATGGGGACGTTAAGCCCGGCTAGTATCTTTCGGAAGAGTAGACCTGAATGAGCCGGCAAATGTTTCACTCTCTCCCTTCTTTCTTCTCTCATCCACAACACACTACGCTAAACACATACACCATCACATTCACTCACACAAAAAAGTAACACATAAGTTCACTTCCATTCAGTTTCTATTCCCCAAGAGGAAGTATCTGCAAAACTCACGGCTGTGGAGAAAAAGAAGGAACTTGGGTTTTCCTTGGGCCAATACTACGATATCCGACCCACGGATATTTAATGAATTTATTATTAATTGTGATTATTCCCCTTTAGGAGAGCGATTGAACTTTAAATCACGATTTAATCTTCAGCTGTTTTTCCTCTTTTCTTCCCGAAATCTCTTCATCCTCTCGGAGCGCTCTCTCTTCCGTTTATCTGTCCATTTCTTTCCAGGTTGTCGTATTGTTCTTTGCTCCAAATTAGCATTTGTGATCTTCTTATGACACTCAATGCGGTCTTTGAGATTTTCTATATTGATCCGTTGTAGGTCCCTCTGGACCTCTTTCAGCAATTCCGTACCGCATTTACTCTTTGTTATGATGTCAAGTAATTTCTTTGCTATTTTAGTGTTTTCCATCCTGTAGATGTGGGTGTAGAACTTAGCTCGACGCTTTCTGATTTCTTCTGTTATTGTGTTGATCTTTTGATAGATTTTTTTAAAACTGCTAAACGTCTCTTAACAGCGAGATCTTTAGAGACGGGAAAGGATGGGGGGCAAGGACTGGGAAGTAATTTGGCCATGGCCTTTTGATGGAAGGATCCCGGCATTTGCCTGGAGTGATTTGCGAAACTATGGAAAACCCAAATCTGGATGCCCGGACGGGGATTCGAACCGCCGTCCTCCCGAATGCGAGGCCAGAACGCTAACCGTTACATCACCACGCTCGGTCTTTTGATAGAGTTCATTCCGTGGCTCCTTCATCCAGTTGCCATTTCTAGTATTTATTGCCCCATATATCTTCCTCAGAATTTTTCGTTCCTGTTTTTCTATTTCTTTAATTTTGGAATGACCATCAGTTACTATTGTTTCGGCTGCATAGGTTGCTTCTGCAAGAATCACTGTTTTATAATGCCTTCATTTTGCATCTACTGAAATGCATTTCTTGTTGTAGTAGTTCCACGTTAGCCTGATATTTGATGAATTTACTAATTGATTTTTATATATTTCGACGACACAAATTGAAAGTAAAGTATATATATATTTTTAATATCTCGCTTAGTTCTGGAGATATCGAATTTTTAAATTAAGTTATAGGTATAGTTCCTTGTGCTTTTGGTGACTTTTTTATTCTGGTCCAAGCCGTATTTCAACTTAACCATCACAGATAGTAAGAAAACAAAACACCTATTGTAGTTTCTAGTGACTTCGGCGAATTTTTTGGTCCAGGCAGCATTTCAACCTTACCACTTCAATTTTGAGTTACGATATCTCGAGAACTAAGAGAGGTACCAAAAAATACTTTACTCTCGATTTTTCTCGTCGAGTTGCAGAAGAATTCATCAAATATGGCGTTGGAAAAATTTTTCTTCCGGTCCAGGCCGATTTTCAACTTAACCGCTTCAATTTTGATATAGCGATATCTCGAAAATTATGCGAGATGTGAAAAAAATTATTCTTTACTTTCGCCTTGTCTCATCGAATGGACCATAAAATGTATCAAATTTCAGTGGCTCCGATATCGTAGAATTGCTTTCCTTTGTAATGAGCGTGAGCCAAGTCCAAATCTGGATGATGGAAGTTGTTAACACTAGTGACGTCATGTGCGTTAGAGTTCGCCCTTGAAGCCTAACACGAAGCTTTCTTTAAGAGTAAAGTTGCCACGCAAAGCGACTACGTGATATGCTGTGTGGTAGTTCTTTGTTGGAACTCGACTTCCAGGGAAGAGAATAAATAGCTCACGCTGTCTGAGGCGGGAAGACAGGAAATCCTGTGAGGTCATGATTCCCCAACACTGGTCTACTGCATTTCTCAGTCAAGCACAAGTGTTCTCAAACAAAATCTTTTACGTTAATACAAGTGTGGAGTTATCTCAGATGTGTTGTAGTGTTACTTAAGGATGAGAAGTCTTCGAAAGCTTATTAATCAGCGACTACCATCCATACCCCCCCCCCCATTTCCCGGAGAAGGGGAAGGGTGCCAACGGATGCCGTAACTCATGCTTCACCATTTTCTATCGCGGGCCTTCTTTGGTTCTATGTTTTGTTCATTCACTGATCGCTTCGCTCCTTGGACCCATTTTAGCGGTGGTTTGCCTAGTCTTTTACGGTTTGTTGGCTGTTAACTAAAGATTATTTTTTGGTATTCTTCCTTCGTCCATTCTGGTAGAGAATCTCAATTAGACAAATCGAAAGTAAAGAATATATATATTTGATATTTCCATTAGTTCTCGAGACAAACCACATGTGATGATGGATTCCTATGTAACTCGACGAGACAAATAGTAAAAAAAAAAAAAAAAAAAAAAAAAAAAAAAAAAAAAACTTTTTTTTGATACTTCG
>CM061918.1:139710198-139799858 GCA_031002005.1 Vandiemenella viatica | reverse complement strand
TTTGATTCCAGACACAAAACTGTAATGCCCTGGTTCGTAAATATTAAAGAAGATCTTCATTTGATGGGACTAGAACCAGAAGATGCTTTCAGTAGAGATATATTTCGGAAGAAGTTAATGACAAGTGGGACAAGCCGAGACGAACACTCCAACAGAAGACGCGGTACACTCTGGACAGAGGAGCGCAAAACAGGCGGAGTCGAAACGAATGAAGGAGTTCTGGGGCCAAAGGAAGACGAAACTCGCTGCCAAATACACAAAGGCTTAACGTGTTGCTAGTTGGCCTCAACGAATAAATAAATAAATAATAATTATATTCGGATTGTCGAAAACATACTTCATCACCACCCTCTTTGGCCAGTTACCTACCTTTTTCGAAATAGACGCAAAAACAGAAAAGTTGTGAGTGTAAATTTGGCTTATGAGGAGTAAAGGCAGTTTTGTAAACCAAAAGTAAATATTATTTTTCCACTTGTTTTAAAGTATACGTACACAGAGTTTATTTGAGGTCGGATAAAAACTTTGGGGTTGTGTGTCGCCAAACAGACTTTCAAACAATTTTTAAATCTGAAGTTTGAATTTCTCGGTCAGCTACTGTCCGATCGGAATAGGTCCAACGCCGTTCGACAGGAAATTTTATAGGCTTTCAGAATATCACCGCCAATTTTGACGGATTTCCATACAGTTCTCAAGATATTTAAAAAAAAATACTTAAGTAAATAAAGGGAGAGAAACTTTTTTTTTCCAACCCAAAAATTAACAGTTTTTTCTTTATATGTGAGTGTAGGCTTACCCGGCGGATAAATGACAACAAATCTTCTCGGGTTTGCAGCCGGATTTTATTAAAAAGCGACAAGCTTTCGGCAACTAGCTCAGCAGCCATCATCCGGTCAATTACGTACCGGCGATCTTGCCGTTACGAATACCTGGTATTTTTAATAAAATCCGGCTGCAAACCCGAGAAGATGTGTTGTCAGTTTTTTCTTTGTTTTAAAGTATTCACGTGCAAAGTTTTCATCGAAATATGATAAAAAGAATCTGTAAAGAACATTAGCAAAAAGTAAGGTGGGTAAAGGGAGATAGGGGTTTTGATTTTGGAAAACAAATGTAGACAGTATTTTATCTTCGTTTTAAACCAGTGTTTTCCAACCTGTGAAAAACACAAAACACCCCCCCCCCCAAGACAAACGTAAAAACCAAGGGTTGTAATTCTCACACCGCGATAAAAATACAAAATCTTCAGTGAGAAGGCTGTGCCTGTTTACCTTTTAAGAAATTATCGAATCGTGGTAGTATGTTTGACATCCAAATAACCAATATATTTTCTGATTGGAGCCTATATCTCTTCTTTCTGCCGTATTTCAGGTAATTATGGTCATAAAGTCTAATTTTTGTGTTTGTTTTGATTTGTTTCCGTCACTACCACTCATAGCAGAAGCGGAGGGCTGCGAAGATCTTTCGAGAAAGTTGTCCATTTTATCCTCTCTCGCAGCGAAGCTAGTCCGTACTCGCTGCCGTTCTAGGACAACTGACTGCAGTGGACGATAACAAACTGTTCCTATGTGGCCGCTGAGTCCACCTTCCCGCCTCCCGCACCACCACCACGGCAAATATATATATATATATATATATCACTGCCCCCAGAGTGCGCACGGCTACCTTGCACAGCATTTGATTTATCTATCAGTAGGTATACTCTCAATAGAAAGAACATTAAATACGTCGTTTTCCTTAAATAGACAGGGGTGTTTAATTTTGTTCCTCACTAAAAATTGAGTATTAATCATGAACTGAACGAATCTTCATGTTTTTTTTATAACAACGATTTTTTTATATACTTTATGGTGCGGCGCTAGGAACCTACAATTGACACATGGTGTTGGTCTTCCGTGGATACGTTACGTATATACGTCGTACGCAGATAGCGAAATCCATCACTTGCTAAGTGCTTCATGTAAAGCTGGCAGACAATGCAAAGAAAACTGTAAGGCGCTTTTTTTATTTTTATAGAGTTATTTTTTTTTAGTGTATAGTTGCTTCTCTGAGTCTACAGTATCCCCCAGTGTCTGGCGACTTCTGGAACCTGGTTTGGCACCCCTGGGACCCCACCCGAGTCTGGAATTGCTCGCACTTGTGTCTGCACCATTCCGTAAACTTGTCCTTGTCTGACCTTGAAGCTGTTTTATGGTGTCGACAACAGGTACAAAATGTGTCGAATTTAAGGGCACATCTAATTCTAAGTGCAAATGTTATATAATGATGAAATAGAAATATTCAGGATGCAGAAAGTGACTTTGGAAAACATAGTTATTAAATTTTTTTAGATTTTCAGAAAGCCTTTGACTCTGTGCCACACAACCGCCTTTTAGCGAAGCTACGAGCGTACGGTATATCGGATCAGCTTTGTGAATGGATAAAGGATTTTCTAACTGGTCGGTCGCAGTATGTCGTCGTTGGAGGATAAAGTTCTTCTAATCTAGATGTTACATCGGGTGTACCTCAAGGATGTGTAATAGGACCACTTCTTTTCTTAATTTTTATAAACGATCTCGGAGACAAAGTGAAAAGCGTTTTTAGATTGTTTGCTGATGATGCGGTTGTTTATAGCGAAGTAAGGAATTTGGCCGATTGCTTAAAAATTCAGCGTGATCTGGATATTATTTTGGAATGGTGCGCTGAGTGGCAACTTACGCTAAATTGTAAAAAAGTGCAAGACAATGAGCATAACTGACAAAATTAATCCAATTGTTCAGAAATACGAGTTAAACAATACAGTTATTGATATGGTTGATTCTATGAAATATTTGGGAGTAACAGTACAAAGGAACATGAAATGGGACATACACATTAATTCGTTAGTAGGTAGAGCAAATTCTAGGCTGCGATTCATAGATCGAATCTTGAAAAATTGTAATGAACAAACAAAGGAGATAGAGTAAAAATCTCTTGTGCGTCCACATTTGGATTATTGTTGCGCCATTTTGGACCCGTTGAGAGTATAGAGAAAGTACAGAGAAGAGCCGCTCGATTCGTGACCGCTTGCTACAGTCCTTATGAAAGCGTTAAAGAACTGATTAGTATACTAGGCTGGGAGTCTCTGGTAGATAGACGACGCACGTTTCGTTTAAACTTATTGGTAAGCATACGTACTCCCACTTTCACTTTCGAGTGTAGTGAAATACTTCTTCCACCAACCTATTTGAGTCGGAAGAACAGGAAAGATAAAATTAGAGAAATAAGGTGCCGAACTGATTCTTATGTGAATTCTTTTTTTCCCTCGTACCATTAGGGATTGGAATGCACAGTAAAGAGATTAGCTTTGGTGCTGAGCACCCTCTGCCACCCACAATTTTGTGAATTGCAGAGTATATATGTAGATGTAGAAATAGTATGGTCAGAGGGGAAAAATAAATTCTTATGTTGTCGACAATTTGCGAGCTTACCTTACCGCTTAGAGGCAAGGCAGTGTCCGCCATCTTACCTGGAAAGAGAACAGTAAAACATTAGTTAAACGGATCTAATTTACAGGATTTTACTGCCTAAGCTGCGAGCGTTGCTTTAAGTGCGTTGTAAAAGCGCGGTTTTAATACCCTAAGGCGATTTCTCAAATGTAATTACCACAGTAATGTGAGCCAAGCACATTAATGTTATGTACTTGGCTAGAATCAATAACGGAAGAGACAAATCGTCTAGATTCAAATACAGGTCAAATTCAGGTTACTCTAAATACCAGGTCACTCTAAAAAGTCATTTTTTTTTTACTCTAAAAACTGATTTTTGGTCTCTTTTACACTCTGAACAAGATATTCTTTATTTCAGTCGGCCTACAATTATATAATTCAAGAAATAGATCAGATCACTTCACGCAGTACAATATCACAGTGCACAACTAATTTTTATATATTTTTTTATTATTATTATTGCCTAATTCTCCCAATAAATGGAAGGCGGTAAGCAAATTACCCAATCAAGTTATCTTTGAGTTCTTTTTATTCTTCCAATAGGCTTTCATTCTTTCCGAGAAAGCTTGTTTGTGTTCTTGCGACCACTTTGGTCTGTATCGTTTTTGTTTTGGTTGCTCAGTTACAACTTCCCATTTGTCTACTTTGTGTCTGAAGGTGTCTCTTTCTAAGATGTCTGTTGCTCCTATGTTTGCACTTTTAAGATCCTTCCGAATTTCGTTCAGCCAAGGTGTTGGATTTTTAAGTGAACTTACGTAATCTACTCTCTTTTTCGTCAATTGACTTTCTGGTAACCTCTTAAGGTGACCAAAGAATTTCATTCGCCTTTTCTTGATGTCAATTTCGATGTTTGAAAAATTTTCTGTTGTTTTGATTGATTTTAGTCTGTAACCGTCTTTAGTGAGTCTTGCTCCTAGAATTTTTCTAATGATTTTTCTCTCTACTTTTTTAATTTCTTCAAGGTCATGTTTTCTGTTAAGTGTTGATGTTTCACTTGCATATATGACTGTTGATTTTATGACTGTGTTGTAATGCCGAATTTTCGTCTGTCTTGACATAGATTTTTTCTTGTAAAGATTTTGGACTAACCCTAATGCTTTTTTTTTTTTTTTTTTTTTACTTTTTGGAGGCGATTTTGCTGAGAGATTTTCTCAAGGACTGTCGGTTCGATGAATTTTCCGAGGCACTTAAAGTATGGGACCCTGTTGATTTTACCGTATTTTGTTCTCAGACTTGTTATTTCTGTCTTTGAACATATGAATTCAGTTTTCTCGAACGAGATTTGTAATCCTACTTTTTCTGCACATTCTTTGAGCGTCTCAAGCTGTTTGATGGCAGTCTCTTCATCTTCTGCTAGTATCGCCAAATCATCCACAAAAGCGAGGTATGGTATATAGAGGTTGTTTTTGGGAAAGCCAAGTGGGATTGGCTTCCAACACTTACATTTCTCTAGTTCTTTCCCCCATTCATCCATAACCTTGTCTAGAACGATGTAGAACAGAAGAGGAGAGAGCCCATCGCCTTGTTTGAATGTCAAAGGGTTCTGAAATTTCTCCCATGAATTTTACTTTAGATTTGGTGCCAATTAGAATTTGTTTTATGAGTTCTTGTGTTTTTGGATCTAGTCCCCTTTCTTGTAAAATTTGGAGTAGTGAAGGCCTGTCTATTGAGTCGTATGCCTTTTTGAAATGCACAAAAGTGGATACTATGGGTTTTTGTCTGAGGGCTCACATTTTGATTATGGTTTTGAGGTTGAAAATTTGTTCAGGGCACGACCAGTTTGGTCTGAATCCTGCTTGATATTCTGCTAATTTAGGTTCTAACTGCTATTGTGCTCTCTTCAAAATACAGATTGAAATAATTTTGTATTATTATTGTTATACTGTTTTTTAATTAATTATATGTATTTTAATATTATTACTCCGCGATTCACTAAAAGTGTTTGACGGAGGGTGCATTGGACCTATCCGAAAGGGTAATGGTTTGTAAGGGATATACGGGATATGGCAGGAGGCGCCCATGGGCTATTTTGAAGAACCATCCCGGCATTCGCCTGGAGTGATCTGGGAAAACCATGGAAAACCCAGATCATGATGGCCGGAATGATTTATCGAGAACTACTCCTGTCGGGTTTTAAGTTTACTCGCCCGGTAAATCCTTTCTATTCCATTCCCTAATCGCTCGTAAAAAAAATGAGTACAGAAATGAATCTGTCATGGCTCTGATTTCTCTTATCTTATTTTCGCGGTCATTCCGAGATATGAATGTCGCTGGTTGTAATATTTGTTTGCTGTCATTCTGAAATAAGTCAGTCGTGAATTTTTCACTTAGTTTCTGCCAAGAGCAACGCCTTCAGTGTTCCAGGTCTTCCCAGCCTAACTCGAAGCTTTTCTTCGAGCTACGAGTATGCAAGTAACGAATTGCTTGAAGCTCAGCTCGCATTTCTTATACCTCATCGGTTTTGCGTCTGCTTCTTTTGCTTCATTTCTTGCTCTCTATGCCAGTCCTTTCCCTCCCTGTCGACCTGTTTTCCTTGGAGTCACATTGTATTCGTAACTAGATCGATTAACTGCAGACATCTACCCGTGAGCCGTCGATCTATGTTCTATATCGTTTGCGTAGATCAGTTTGACAAATGTCTGGCTGTGACGCGAAAAATCTCTGAAATCTATGTCTGCTGTTGCGAGAAAATCGCGCCTAGCTGAATGACCGATTGTGTCGACGTAATTTCAAACTTCAATAACTCTACTTGAGGTATGCATAGCGCCGCCATCTTGGTGTCGTTTTAGAGAGCAAGGCTGGCAGTTTGTGTCAGTACCACTCAGACAACGTGCCAGTCGAACATCACGAACTCACGAGTGTCGACTTTCCGGATTCGATACGAATACACTAACGGGATCATATGCTTTGAACAGCTCAACCCAGGTTCCAAATCTGTATCTCAAAAACTCAAACCGAGCGTTGAGGGTGAGCGGTAACACTATGGCCTCGCATTAGGGAGGACGACGGTTCGAATCCCCGCACGGGCATCCAGATTTGGATTTTCCATGCTTTCCCAAAATCACTCCACACGAATTCCGGGATGCTTCCTTCAAAAAGGCCATGGCTGAATTCCTTCCCTTTCCCTGTACCCAGTCCCATCCCGCCTCTAATGACCTCGACGTCGACGAGGTGTAAAGCCATAAGTAAAAAAAATCTTCCACTGAATCCCTATCCAGCTCCTTTATCTCTGTGTTCTGCAATAATTGCCAGAGACAAATCTAGCAGCCCTCCTTTGCAACCGTTCCAAATCCTGTATTTGATATCCAAAATGTGAATCCCACACTACAACTCCATATTCAAGCAATGGTCTGACTGAAAATTTGTAATCCAATTCCTTTACTTGAATGATACATTGGATAAATATTTTTTTTTCCTTGTGCTTTACGCCTCGTCGACGTCGAGATCATTAGAGGCTGGAAAGGGGTGGGGGCAAAGAACGGGAAGGAACTCGGTCATGGTATTTTTTGAAGGAAGCATCCCAAAATTCACCTGGAGTGATTTGGGGAAACGATGGAAAATCCGTATCTGGATGCCCATGCGGGGATTCGAACCCACGTCCTCCCGAATGCGAGGCCAGAGCGTTACCGCTCACCCACCACGCTCAGTCTCATTAGTTCTCGGTAAATACAGGACTGTAGGACTTTTTCTGGCCAAGTGAATCTATTATACAAGGGGTGATCAAATGAAAAGGTACGAAATGACGTAAAAACGTAACAGTTAAATATTTGCATATTCCGCCATGCGAGAACGTAGTGAGACATCTCGGGATGCGATTGGAGTCTCTGACTGGGATCGGAGCATGCGCGGACGCCCGCATGCGCAGTAGAGAGCAGAGGCTCTTATCAAAAGCGGCGTCCAAATGATGCGGCAGTCCGTATGAGGACAGGATGGCGTACAGGTGGGGGATGTGTACTGTGAGACACTCCGACGCCTACGCAGGTCCATCAAGAACGAAAGACCGGGGCTGCTCACGGAGGGTGTGGTTCTGCTCCATGATAACGCGCGTCCACACGTCTCCAGAGTCACACACATGGAACTGGCCAAGTTCAAGTGGGAGACGTTGGACCATCCGCCCTACAGTCCGGACATGTCGCCCTGTGATTTACATGTGTTTGGTCCACTGAAGGAAGGGAAGTGCTTCAACTCGGACGACGTACTCGAGGACGCTGTGAAGGACTGGGTCTCGTCACGGCCACAGGAATTCTGGGAACAAGGAATCCTGCGGCTTGTTCATCAGTGGGATCGTTGTGCTCAGGCCTAAGGTGTATATTTTGAATAAAGTCTACATTTTTACCCACCATGTCGTTTCGTACGTTTTCATTTAATCACCCCTTGTATTAATAAAGGACGCGTTCGCTGTTAGGTTCAACCAGCAGTTCGCTCGCTGTGTACCTGCATACACCAGTGGCGCATGTTGGAACCGGATAGAAGGCGTGTGTCCTGGACTCTGAAGGTCTGCCGTGGCCGCGCTGGCTTTCCCAGATCAAGCGACGGCTTTCACTGCACACCCCGCCGTATCATATCCGGTGTCCCGCATGTCACACCCAGCCAGCTCCGCTGCACAGCCAGGAACGTCCAGCTACGGGTAAACCCACACCGAACACTGTGGGTGAACGCGCTGGCCTCGCATTCGGGAGGACACGGGTTCGAATCCCCGTCCGGGCATCCAGATTTGGATTTTCCATAGTTTCCCCAAAACACTCCAGGCAAATGCCGGGATGATTCCTCCAAAAAATAGCCATGGCTGAATTCCTTCCCATTACCTGTCCCCAGTCCCATCCCGCCTCTACTGACCTAGACGTCGATATATATATATATATATATACAGGGTGTTACAAAAAAGGTACGGCCAAACTTTCAGGAAACATTCCTCACACACAAACAAAGAAAATATGTTATGTGGACATGTGTCCGGAAACGCTTACTTTCCATGTTAGAGCTGATTTTAGATTGGTAGAGGCGGACCAATTCAATGGCCCCCACGCTCTCCTGACCTCAACCCTCTTGACTTCCATTTATGGGGGCATTTCAAAGCCCTTGTCTACGCAACCCCGGTACCAAATGTAGAGACTCTTCGTGCTCGTATTGTGGACGGCTGTGATACAATACGCCATTCTCCAGGGCTGCATCAGCGCATCAGGGATTCCATGCGACGGAGGGTGGATGCATGTATCCTCGCTAACGGAGGACATTTTGAACATTTCCTGTAACAAAGTGTTTGAAGTCACGCTGGTACGTTCTGTTGCTGTGTGTTTCCATTCCATGTTTAATCTGATTTGAAGAGAAGTAATAAAATGAGCTCTAACATGGAAAGTAAGCGTTTCCGGACACATGTCCACATAACATATTTTCTTTGTTTGTATGTGAGGAATGTTTCCTGAAAGTTTGGCCGTACCTTTTTGTAACACCCTGTATATAATAACATTGTGCAGGAAATGCTTTAAGGCAATAAAACTAAGGATGGATATGGAAATATGACCCAACACTAACCAATGATGAAGCCGGCTGGGACGACGAACACAAAAAAAAAACCCAAAAAGCGCATTGCCGACATATTGTGTTCGTCGTCCCAGCCGCCTTCATCTTTGGTAAGTGTTGGGTCATATTTCCCTATCCATCCTTAGTTATATATATATACATGGTGTCCGAAATGAAAGGATAATGCTGGAACCGCAGATAGGACACATCATGTTCTACTATGTGACAGAATTTTATTTTAGTAGAAGTCTCACCATTATCGAGATACTGATTTCCTAATTATTATTTTTTTTTCGAAACATGTGTTTTTGTTCAATTTATTCCATGTCATTTCTACAAATTACGACTTTTTGAACCCTGTTTTTTATTTTAAATTTATTCAAGGCGTTTGAGCCATCTAAAACAATGTTCTTTTTCTCATAAAACGTTAAAAAAAACATTAAAATTTTTTTTTTTAAAATCATTATCATAATTTATTTTACTACGTGTTTAAAATGCACAATGGTCTCTTTAGCAGATTGAACTACCATAAAACAATCATTTTAAAAGAAGTGTAAAATAATTATATCATTTAAGATTTTTTTTAACGTTTTAAGAAAAATAAGAACATATTTTTAGATGACTCAAATATCTTTCAGCAAATTAAAAAAAAAATAGATCGATTTTTAAAACTTCTTGGTCCGGTCATGGCTTCAAATCCCGGTTGGATGAGAAATTTTTAAGAATTGTGTTTGATCAATGTGATTTCGCGGATCGGATTCCAAGTCAACTGTAGGTCCCAGAGGAAAGGAACTGGCCGTCCTACCTCTGACACAATGAATTAGTATTCCTCCTTCTGGAGACTCCAAGCAACCTTAATGTTTTGCACTAAGTTAATTTTATTTATATTTATACATATTATAAGACTGTAACAGGGCGAAATTCTGTACAGTTAACATATTTTAGAAAAACGCAAAAGCAGACTAAATTACTACAGACATCTTCTCGGAATGAACTCTGGAAGACTAACAAAAAAAAATTTGATTTCTTCCCCAACCCATAACAAAGCCTAATTGTTTCGCAGAAATTGCAAAGGACCTAAGTGAATTAAAAATCATGGCAAAGTCATTGCATGATAAAGCAACGCAGATAAGATTTAAAGATGAAAGGATAAGGTCCCAAGAAAAATCTAAAGTAAAGTCGAAACCTATCATATCGGAAAAGTAGAGGAGAAGAAGGTTCCAGAGAATGTAGAAATATTGGGCGCAATAAAAGGAACAACATGCAAAGAAATAACTGATTCATCGTACCCCAAAGAGAGTGAAAAGAAAGAAGAAAAGATATAAGCAGTGGTCATGGATTTTCTTGGAAGAGCTTCCAGAGTATCTAAATTAGGGCATATGTGGAATGAACCAATCAGGGAGCAGACTGACATCAAATATACTATAGTCCAGAACACTGAAAGTGTTTCGGATATATAACCACCAAGCTGTACTACCATATCCCAACAACTTAAATTTGATGAATTTAAGGGTTGATTCTTATATATCTTGATGAGACAAATCTAAAGTGCAGAATTTTCTTTTTATACATATACTTCTCTTAGTTCTCGAGATAACTGTCAAAAAATCACTTCTAGATATAGTTCGTTGCGCTTTTGGCGGCATTTTTCTTCTGGTCCAGGCAGTTTTTCAACCCACCTACAAGAGCTAGAAAGAAAACAAAACACCTGCTGTGCGTGTTTCAACGTGTAGTTCCTAGTGACTTCAGCAATTTTTTTCTGGTCCAGGCAGCAACTCAACCTAACCACCACAATTTTTTTTTTTTTCAACTGCTTAACGTCTTTTAACAGCGAGTTCTTTAGAGACGGGAAAGGATGGAGGGCAAGGAATGGAAAGGAATTCGGCCATGACCTTTTGAAGGAAGTATCCCGGCATTTGCCTGGAGTGATTTGGGAAACCATGGAAAACCCAAATCTGGTTTCCCGGAAGGGGATTCGAACCGCCGTCCTCCCGAATGCGAGGCCAGAGCGCTAATTTTGAGGTACGATTCTCGAAAACTTTGCGAGGTATCAGAAAAGTTTTTTTTTTTTTTTTTACTTTCTATTTGTCTCGTCGAGTTACATAGGAATCCATCGTCAGATGTGGTTTTGGTGAAATTTTTCTTCTGGTTCAGGCCGCGTTTCAGCCTAAATGCTTCGATTTTGAGATACAATGTCTCGACAACTAATGGAGATATCATAAAAAAATAATATTCTTTACTTTCGATTTGTCTCGTTGAGAATTATCGTACAGTCCCCTCTCTAACCAGAATGGACGAAGGAAGAATACCAAAAATAATCTTTAGTTAACAGCCAACAAACCGTAAAAGACTAGGCAAACCACCGCTAAAATGGGTCCAAGGAGTGAAGCGATCAGTGAATGAACAAAGCATAGAACCAAAGAAGGCCCGCGATAGAAAATGGTGAAGCATGAGTTACGGCAGCCGTTGGCACCCTCCCCCTTCTCCGGGAAATGGGGGGGGGGTAACACTACAACACATTTGAGATAACTCCATACTTGTACTAACGTAAAAGATTTTGGTTGAGAACAGTTGTGCTTGACTGAGAAATGCAGTAGACCAGTGTTGGGGAATCATGACATCACAGGATTTCCTGTCTTCCCGCCTCAGACAGCGTGAGCTATTTATTCTCTTCCCTGGAAGTCGAGTTCCAACAAAGAACTACCACACAGCATATCACGTAGTCGCTTTGCGTGGCAACTTTACTCTTAAAGAAAGCTTCGTGTTAGGCTTCAAGGGCGAACTCTAACGCACATGACGTCACTAGTGTTAACAACTTCCATCATCCAGATTCGGACTTGGCACACGCTCATTGAAAAGGAAGGGGATTCAACGATATCCGAGCCACTGAAATTTGATGAATTTTGTGGTCGATTCTTATATATATCGACGAAACAAATCGAAAATAAAAAATTTTGATATCTTAGTTCTCGTGATATCATATCTCAAAATTGTGGCGGTTAGGTTGAAAGGCGACCTGGACCGATTATATATCTCGACGAGACAATCGAAAGTAAACAATATATATATTTTTTTTGATATCTCTCTTAGTTCTCGGGATATCGTATCTCAAAATTGTGGCTGTTAGGTTCAAAATCGGCCTGGACCAGAAGAAAAATTTCGCCAACGCCATGTTTGATGGTAAATTATTCTGCAACTCGACGAGAAAAATCGAAAGTAAAGTATTTTTTTGGTACCTCTCTTAATTGTCGAGATATCGTATCTCAAAATTGAAGTGCGATGGTTGAACTGCTGCCTGGACCAGAAAAAAATTCGCCGACGTCACTAGAAACTACACAGTGAATATGCTCAATAAGTTTTTTTTTTTTTTTTTTTTTTTTTTTTTTGTAGCTGTGGTGGTTAAGCTGAAATACGGCTTGGATCAGAAGAAAAAAGTCACCAAAAGCACAAAGAACTATACCTAAAATATATATATATATTGTCGAAATATATAAGAATCAATTATTAAATTCATCAAATATCAGGCTAACGTGGAAATACTACAACAAGGAATGCATTTCAGTAGATGCAAAATTAAGGCATAAAACAGTGATTCTTCCAGAAGCAACCTATGCAGCCGAAACAATAGTAGTTGATGGTCATTCCAAAATTAAAGAAATAGAAAAACAGGAACGAAAAACTCTGAGGAAGATATATGGGGCAATAAAAAGAAATGGCATTTGGATGACTGGGTATCTGTCTATGTTATCCGATGGACCCATGTAAACGGGCGGACGCCTGGACGCATGGAATACATCACAATCCCGTTCCTGTCATCACCTATAGAATTACTAACTTAATGCATGTGCAGAGGCGAGCAGTAGTTAACAGGAAGGCCGCCATGCTTGGTTTTGGGGGCTCCCCCATAAAAAATAAAAAAGATAAAAAAAAGATGATGAAACCACGGAATGAACTCTATCAAAAGATCGACACAATAACATAAGAAATCAGAAAGCGTCGAGCTAAGTTCTACACTCACATCTACAGGATGGAAAACACTAAAATAGCAAAGAAATTACTCGACATCATAACAAAGAGTAAATGCGGTACGGAATGGCTAAAAGAGGTTCAGAGGGATCTACAACGGATCAACATAGAAAATCCCGAAGACCGCATTGAGTGTCATAAGAAGATCACAAATGCTAAAGAACAACACGACAACCTGGAAAGAAATGGACAGATAAACGGAAGAGAGAGGATGAAGAGATTTTGGGAAGAAAAGAGGAAAAACAGCTGAAGATTAAATCGTGATTTCAAGTTCAATCGCTCTCCTAAAGGGGAATAATCGCAAATAATAACAAATTCATCAAATATCGGTGGGTCGGATATCGTAGTATTGCCCCAAGGAAAACGCAAGTTTCTTCTTTTTCTCCACAGCCGTGAGTTTTGCAGCTACTTTCTCTTCAGGAATATAAACCTGATGGAAGTGTACTTATGTGTTACTATTTTGTGTGTATGACTGTGATGGTGTATGTGTTTAGCGTAGTGTGTTGTGGATGAGAGAAGAAAGAAGGGAGAGAGTGAAACAGTTGCCGGCTCATTCAGGCCTACTCTTCCGAAAGATACTAGCCGGGCTTAACGTCCCCATTCAGTGGTCGAATCACCATCAACGGTTTGCTATGCCGTCACTCCATACGCACGGCGTAGAGGTTTAACCCAGGACTCTGGCGCACAATATGATGAAGAAAATATCTTTCA
Organism: Vandiemenella viatica; assembly: GCA_031002005.1. Taxonomy (NCBI): domain Eukaryota; kingdom Metazoa; phylum Arthropoda; class Insecta; order Orthoptera; family Morabidae; genus Vandiemenella; species Vandiemenella viatica. The sequence continues at coordinate 139,786,140 of CM061918.1, read as the reverse complement.
TAACTAGCATTCGAATGAGCAAGCCATCCAACGATCCTCCAACGTTTTTATGATGACCGCATAAAAAATAATTCTAAAGGAAGTGCTAATCAACTAATGGGGATCTCCTTAATCAGTACTTAAAGCACAATTAATAGAGGTAATTTCTGAGAGTAAGATAAACATTAATATCTCTGTTATTGAATCGATGTATTGTCGGTGACTATGTTTGGTGGGGGGTGTAAGGGTTTGGGAGAGGCTATACTAGCCTTTTCCAACCAAATGTCAACCTCTCCTTCACGTGGTGCACCCTGTTTGCACGAACGAGGCTCTGGCGACTGAAAGATTCTCGGTATAAGGAATCACCCACTGCTTGCCAACGGCCTCCGAAAGGAGGGCGGAAGAGCGGGGAGCGGTTCAGGGCACCCTCTTGCCCTTGGGGTTGGAAACGGCCCCTAAAGGCGGATGAATCAGAAATGATCAACGGCATGGGGATGCAGAAGGCAACGGGAAACCACTGCATTAAAGACCCAAAGGGTATCCCGAGGACATGTAATCCTCTCAAATTACATATATCATGATGGCTTCTTCCTGGGTAAAATATTCCGGAGGTAAAATAGTCCCCCAATCGGATCTCCGGGTGGGGACTGCTCAGGGAGGAGTCATCAGAATGGATAGAAACATTCTACGAGTCGGAGCGTGGAATGTTAGAAGTCTGAATAGGGCAGGTAGGTTAGAAAACTTAAAAAGGGAGATGGAACAACTTAAGTTAGATGTTGTTGGGATTAGTGAGATTAAATGGAAGGACGCACAGGATTTCTGGTCTGGGGAACACAGGATAATTAGCACACAAGCTGTCAATGGAGTCACTGGTGTAGGATTTGTAATGAACAAGAAAGTAGGGAAACGGGTGAGTTATTATGAACAGTTTAGTGACAGGATTATTTTGATGAGGTTAGAAACTAAGCCCGTCCCAACCACATTAGTACAAGTGTATATGCCAACATCACAGGAAGATGACGAAGAAATAGAAAAAATATACGCTGAAATTGAAGAATTAATTCAATATGTGAAGGGGGAGGAAAATCTAATAATCATGGGTGATTGGAATGCAATAGTGGGAGAAGGAAAAGATGGGAATACTGTAGGAAGTTTTGGTCTAGGAGAAAGAAATGAACGAGGAAGCAGGTTGCTAGAATTTTGTGAAAGATATAAGCTAGTAGTGGCTAACACACTGTTTAAGAACCATGCAAGAAGAATTTACACGTGGAAACGTCCTGGGGATACAGGCAGATATCAGCTAGATTATATCATGGTCAAACAGAGATTCAGGAATCAAGTTCTAGATTGTAAAGCGTACCCAGGAGCAGACATAGACTCTGACCATAATTTGATAATAATGGAGTGCAGGCTGAAATTTAAGCGAATAAGGAAGCAATATAAGCTGAACAGACTGGAAGTGAATAAACTGAAACAATCTAGCACAAGAGAAAAATTTGCAGAAATGGTAGACTTAGGTCTAAGAATTAACTGTGAAAGGAGCTCAACCGAGGATGAATGGAATGCATTAAAGACCGAAATAATGAAAGCTGGCAAAGAAACCTTAGGCTTTAGGGAACAAGCTGCCCGAAAACCTTGGATCACAGAAGAAATTTTGCAGCTGATCGATCAGAGGAGAAGGTACAAAAATGCTCAGGATGAAGCAGGAAAAGAGCAGTACAGGCAATTTAGAAATCAAATAAATAGGAAATGCAAAATAGCAAAAGAAAAATGGCTACAAGAAAAGTGTGAAGAAGTAGAAAAGGAAATGGTTGCAGGAAAAGTAGATGTTGCATATAGAAAGATCAAACAGAATTTTGGAGAAATGAAGAAAAGAGGTATGAACATTAAAGCTGCCGATGGGAAACCTCTTTTAAGCTCAGAAGATAGAGCTAACCGATGGAAAGAATACATTGAGAAACTTTATGATGGGGACGACTTGAACAATAGTGTAATGGAAAAGGAAGATGATGTTGACATTGATGACTTAGGGGATCCTGTTTTGAGGACAGAATTTAATAAAGCTCTGAATGACTTGAAAGCAAATAAGGCAGTTGGAATTGATGAGATCCCTGCAGAACTTCTTAAATCCCTAGGAGAGGAAGGAATCGAAAGATTATTCAAGCTGATATCCAAAAGTTATGAAACAGGAGAAATTCCAACTGATTTTAATAAAAATATCATGTTCACACTTCCAAAGAAAGCACAAGCCGACAAATGTGAGAATTATCGCACCATTAGTCTAACATCACATGCTTCAAAATTACTGACCAGAATAATATACAGAAGGATGGAAAGGGTAGTAGAAGAGATAGTAGGTGAAGATCAGTTTGGGTTTAGGAAAAATCGCGGTACAAGGGAAGCAATTCTGTCTTTAAGATTAATACTTGAAGGGCGGATCAAGAAAAACAAAGATACTTTTATGGCATTTGTTGATTTAGAAAAAGCATTTGATAATGTTAGGTGGGACAAGATGTTCAAAATTTTAAAGAAGTCAGGTCTAAAGTATCGAGATAGAAGAATACTCTATAAACTATATAAGAATCAAGTGGCGGTAATAAAAGTAGAGAATCACGAGAGACATGCATCAGTTAAAAAGGGTGTGAGACAAGGCTGTAGTCTATCCCCGTTAATATTCAACTTGTATGTAGAGGCAGCAATGAAGAAAGTCAAAGAAAAATTTCCATGTGGCATAAGTTTTCACGGAGAAAAAATCAGTATGTTACGTTTTGCTGATGACATTGTCTTGCTAGCAGAGAGGGCGGAGGATATTGAGAAGTTACTGAATGGCATGAACGAAATACTGAAGGAAGATTTTGGACTGAATATAAATCAAAGCAAGACAAAAGTGATGAAATGTAGCAGAAATGATACCAATACTAGATTAAATATAAAAATAGGATCGGATGCAATAGGAGAAGTAAGCGAATTCTGTTACTTGGGAAGTAAAATTACAGCCGATGGCCGAAGCAAGAATGATGTCAAAAGCAGAATAGCACTAGCAAAAAGAGCTTTCATGAAAAAGAGAAACCTTTTAGTTTCAAATATTGATCTAGGAATTAGAAAGAACTTTTTGAAACTCTTTGTGTGGAGCACAGCTCTTTATGGTAGCGAAACGTGGACTTTAGGAATACCGGAAAGAAAGAAAATTGAAGCATTTGAAATGTGGTGTTACAGAAGAATGATGAAAATTAAGTGGACAGACAAAGTAAGAAATGAACGAGTTTTGGAAATGATGGGTGAGAAAAGAAGTTTATGGAAGAAGCTTACAGAAAGAAGAGACAGGCTGGTAGGTCATATTTTGAGACATGCTGGATTGGTTAACTTGTTAGTGGAGGGAACAGTCGAAGGTAAGAACTGTAGAGGAAGACAGAGATTAGAATATATGAAACAGATAATTGAGGACGTGGATTGTAAGGGGTATGTAGAAATGTAGAAATGAAGAGGTTAGCACAGGATAGGAAAGGATGGAGGATTGCATCAAACCAGTCGAAAGACTGACGACAAAAAAAAATAAAAAAAAAATCAAAAATGTTTGGTGGAATCGAGAGAGAAGAATCTTTGGCGACAAGAGGATTTTTGCAAAACGTTTTTACTGACAAAATTTTATTGACGATTGTTTTGATAATAATTGTGAGAATACGAATTAGTGTAAATGTATTAATCGTATAATCGTTTGAGATCCGTGTAAATATTGTTTCTGTGCAGTGACTGTGAAGTCAGTGTTTCGAACAAATTACGGAAGAAAGCAACGAACAATTCATTAAAAACGCTGAAAGAATAAAGAATTTTAAATTAAAATTCATAAAAGCAAATGGGTGAGAAAGTAAAAAAAAATTTAAAAAAGGAATAGGAAAAAAGAGGCAATTAATTCAAAATTAAATGTTGATTGGAAAGTTAAACTCTGGAAAAGGAATAACTAAATTAGCCGCAAAAGGAAGGGATTTCTTTCTTTCTTCTTTTTAATCAAATTCAGTTTCTGTAAAACGTTAAAAACATAACATAACATCATTGATTATTAAAAAATGAAACTAATTAAAAATCGTATAGTGGTAACATTGACAGAAATAAAAATCAATTTTTATTCCTTTGTGTAAAATGCTTATTATTGTATGTAGTCGATAAGAATTGAGAAACTATAATTTGAAATTATATTTTCTCATGCAAATTGTTTTACCTGCGAAAGTAAAAACAGTTAAAAACACTAGGATGTAAATTTTTTTGCACATGTCTTCACGTCACGTTGATGTCGGAGTCATTAGAGACGGGAAAGGACGGAGAGAAAGGAACGGAAAGGAACTCGACAATGGCATTTTGATGGAAGCATCCCAGCATTCGCCTGGAATAATTTGGGGAAACCATGGAAAACCCAAATCTGAATGCCCGGACGGGGATTCGAAACCACGTCCACCCGAATGCGAGGCCAGAGCGTTACAACTCACCCACCTCGCTCGGTGAAACACCTAGTCTTTCAAGTATAAGGATTAATCAAATGCAACGATTTTTGGAATCGTGTAACTAACTTTATTCAAATCTGTTCCAATGTTAAAAGACGCCACGTTCAAGCAAGAACAGATTTTGGGTTTGTCTGACCGGGTTTACATACAAACCATAATAGAAGGCCATACTCACTCCAACAGTCGTACGTATTGAACAACAGGCTGCAGCTCGCGGGTTCGAATCCCCGTCCAAGCATCCATATTTCGGTTTTCCATGGTTTCCCCAAATCACTCTAGGTGGATGCCGGGATGCTTACTTCAAAGGGCCATGGTCGAGTTTCTTCCATACCTTGCCCCAAAACCGAGCGTGGTGGGTGAACGGTTAACGTTCTGGCCTCGCATTCGAAAGGACGCGGCTTCGAATCCCCTTCCGGGCATCCAGATTTGAGTTTTCCATGGTTTCCCCAAGTCACTCCAGGCAAATGTCGCGATGCTTCCTTAAAAAAATAGCATGGCCGAATTCCTTCCCGTTCCTTGTCCCCAGTCCCATCCCGCCTCTAATGACCTTTGCTGTCGACGAGAATTGTAGCCATAAGCAAAAAAATAAAAAAAAAGCCTGCAGATCCATACACCTTGCCACAGGTTCCAAAGGCAAGGTACTGAACACCGTATGTCTTGTATTATACGTGAAATGTGCAGACACTAAAGCTGTTTTGCATGTTTCCGCTGCTTTGTTTGGCGCCTGTGTTCTTCAAAGGCGCAAAGCGTAGCTACGTCACGGAGACGTGCTGCAAGGAATATGTATTGAGTAAATGTAAAGGCGTCGTGCAGAAAGCGCTTCAAAGATCCACCACCAACACAACACAAACACGACTGTCAGTTGCGAAGGAAATCTAAACGCGGACACAAGAAGCAGCGAAACTGTGAAAGCAATCAGGCCGTTAATTCTACGGAAAGAAATAAGTTTTATGCAGTGGACGTCGTAGGAAGGAATTTGTTACCATTTCGGATTAGAGTTACGCGTTACGTGTTATGCGTAACGCATTACGTGCGCATGCGCACTTCACGTTCTGCACTTCCGCACTTAACAATACTTCGAACTAGGGCTCTAAGGGAGGTCACCTTTGTGGATGCGGATGTACAGTGCTTGATATCAGCGGAAGGGGATGTTTTGCGGAAGCGGATGTTTTGCGGAAGCGGATGTTTTGCGGAAGCGGATGTTTTGCGGAAGCGGATGCGGAGGTGGAAAAATAAATATCTAGCTACTTAGATTTTAATATTTTATCAAAAGTAAACTTAAAATCAAAATAAGTATTTTTTTTACCCCAAAGTGTACATTTTTCATAAGCAAAGTCTATTTCCATACAATACTGCAATATACATTTATTTTTTGTCTCATCTTTCAACAACAGAAACCGTCCGATTATTTCACAGGTGAATTAAATTATTAACATAACTGCGCTCGCGTCCAAAATACAATCTTTGTCTTGTGAACTTTGCGGAGTTCGCGGCTCGACTAATTCAAGCGACAAGCACAAGGCCACGCCACCGCACATCTCCGTGCCCGCCACCCGCCTTTCCACCGCTCTAGCGGCACAATCACAGTACAACTTGTAGGACATAACATGATCCGATTTTCGGATAAAAGATTCTCGTTGGGCCGTGAAAGGGGTTGTAGGACTATATGCAGGACGTGTTGGATATTGTTGGACTCGCAGACAACCAACACGGATCCTTGCCGTCCAACAAGCTATGGCGTTGGATGATGATTGGAGGAAACATCCTGCGAGTGTGCGATAAGGACACATGGTGTGCGGCGAGAAAGCACGAGTGGAAAGGACTGCTTGGGACACTTTGTTGGACCCCTTCTAGTAGCGTGGTTGGGTGAACGCATCCTACGGTAGTCCTACACTGATGTCCTGTAAGTTGGACCGCGAATAGGCCGCTTTACTTTACACGCACGTTCAAACTTGTATATTCGTCGTTTATGTAAAAACACCATTCAGTTCATTGTTACTTTTATTAAAAAATCGTAAAAAAAAGTCACGTTGTTATTAGCTAAGGCGATGATGGGCCAAGTCTCGTATAAAGAGAAAAGAAAACTGTGTGTCACAATTTAAGCAAAACCTCCGTTATTCATCCGCATTAAAAATTGCGGAATCGGAGGTAGGATTTCGTGCGAAGGTTCCGCACTTGCGGATGCGATGCGGATCTCCGTTACATCCCTACTTCAAACATAGTCACAAAGTTTCTGCAACCGATACAGTGACGTCATCCAACGATCAAAGACGAAGATGTTATACAACAGCGGGATTTAGATTATTGCTGTAAGATATATCCTGCGGAGTGCGAATGGTGACATTTAGAATAATATTTCAACATAATCGGCAAATTGATAAAGGATTTTATCAACGGAAGAACGAGATTATCGGTCTTTAGTTTTAACTGTCAGTCTCTCAGAAAATACGACTTGGACATCAAAGGTTTAATAGCCAATCACGTAAGGTTGGGCTACTGACACACTCTTTTGTCTATAATAATACAGATATTTCATGTTTTGAATTCTCTGCAAATTTAGAAAACGAAATTGACAACGAACATAAAAGACGCTCCAAAATGTTTAGTGGCAGATGTTGGTAGAATTGAACGGGAAAGGAATTTCAAATGTTTGTGGCAGATAATTCAAGAAAATGACTTAGAAAAGTTTGGTATAGAAGAAAGGATACGCAAAATGGAAATACCATACAGTATCACTAAGAATTTTTACAACATAAAGTGCCTGCCCAAAAATCTTAAAATAAGACACCGTAATATACTGGTGAAACCAGAATGTCTTTATGCAAATGGATGCTTAGTATTAAATTAAAGACTGGATAAACTTGAAGTACTGGAAAGGAGGATTACAAGGAAAATTTTGAGTCAGTTGAAAAACAGAACTTAAAAATTAATAAGGAAATATACAAGATCATTGAAAAAATATGAGAACTAAACAGAAAAAAATGATATTTTTTGGAAAAATCTGTCACATGGAGGACACTAGGCTAACAAAAATTAAATATTAAAATATTTTTGTGAGAAAAATATCAGTGAACGAGGCGCTATGGAAAGAGAGACTAAAGCAGATTAAGGCAGGGTTTCAAGGTAGAGAGGGACTAAAAATAGATGAAAAGTGCTCTGAAGAGAGAAAGAGGAAACACAGTGCAATAATGAAGTACTACTGGAAAGGAAGAAAGAGAAAAGAACTGATGAGAAACTGAAATCGGCACGACGTCCCTAGCAGTTCTTAGCGGAAGAAAGATGAAGAAGAGAGAGTGAGAGAGAGGAAAAAAAAACTGAAAACGCAGTTCGACCTACATGGATTGCAGTTTATCGTAACATGTATGTCACATGCAGCGTCACGTTATTTCAGATGAACGTTGTGCCTGTTTCAAAATGTAAAGGAAAATCATATGTGTCAGTAAGATGTGTGTTGCTCAATGTGTCGTGACTACTGAAAGAGAAATCATGACCGAAATTTTTACATAAAAGACTGTTCATCTATGTTTGAATCTATTCTGAAGAACCAGACACAAATTATGACTCTTTATCGCCAATATTGTCCGCAGATTTTAATGCAAAGTTTGCGTCGAATGACGCTCAGGTATTAGCCGAATTTATTTACGATATATTTCAGTTGACTGTGTGTAGTATGTAGAGACAGCAATAGAATGAAGGATTTATTTGTCCTGTAATTGTACGTGGAAGCGTCTGCTCGAAAGAGAATAAAAACAGTTTTCAACAAAAGTCACTAGCTACCTGCACATCTGAACGTAAGAGATATAAACACGTCGGTCCACCAATGATGAGACTTAATTTAGGACCCAGCACGCATCCCTGAGGTGCGGAGGCTTTAACATTCCAAGATGGGTTCAGCGCTGTGAACCTGCAAGGCCACGCTTCGAACTAGTGACCTCAAGCTGTCAGACGTATAAAATATCCATTCCTTGGCACGTACATCCAAAATTTTGTTCTGAACACTGAGATATAAGCGAATACTGAAGAAACATTTGCCTGTGATCGCAAGACACTGAAATGTCGTAAAAGATTATTTGTCGGACAGAAATCCTATAAGCTCCCCGTACGCTGGAGATGTAAATACTACGGTATAGCAAGTGTCGCGCAGTAATACAGGACCCAACACGCACCCTTGCGGTAAGTCAGACCTAACAATGGAGCCTCCAGTCTGCACACAAGGCAAGCTCCGGCGGAGGACACATTAAGGTCCTATAAAAAGAAAGTCGCAAGCCAAGACAACTCTGTCCCCAGCAAAATACCTTGCCACTTGGCTACGAATTGCAGGTCTAGTTATCTAGCACATGCATAAAAAATTATGCATTGAATGTAAAAGAGATAGATTTATACAAAAGTGTGTAAATTGAAGAATTAGGAAAAAGAGAAATATTTTGAGAACTTTTCATGGGCCGTAGAGCACACGGGACTGGCATTCGGGAGAACTAGGGTTCAAATCCCCGTCCGACTATTCTGATTTTTCAAGGATTCCCAAAATCGTTCTAGACTAATGCTAGTATGGGTCCTTCAAAATGTCATCGCCGAATTCCTTCCCGTCTTCCTCCCCAGATCTCTCCCGAATTTTAGTGGCCTAGACGTCGAAGGTACATAAAACCATAAGAACAAAACATTACTCCTAAAAAAACTGAAATCAACGGAATAATAGAAGAAATAAAAAGATATAGGCCTATTTTGAAACTGATAAATGTGTACTATCACAAAAGAAGGATAGTATTTTGTAGACACCTCGTAGGAACGAGTCCAGAAAGAATGATAAAAAGTTACCTGGCTACGTTTACGAAAGCCGCGAACCCCAAATTCTTCTTTTAAAAAAATGTAAAAACAGAGACAGCAGAAACGAATCGTAAGGAAGGGGGAAAATTAAACATGGTTACATGTCGGATAAAGATCTAGGAGCCGAAACGCACTCACCGAGGATGTTGGGTGAGCGGGAACGTTCTTTGCATTCGGTAGGGCGCGGGTTCGAATCCCCGTCCTGCCGTCCAGAATTCGGTTTACGGTAATTACCAAAAAATCACGATAGGCGGGATGTTTCCTTCAAAAGGTCTTGGCTGAATTTCATCCCATTCCTTGTCCACAGTCATTAACCGCTTCTAATTACCTTGTTGTTGAAGAGACATAAAGCGGTAAACAAACAAAACAAGTTGAATGAACTCAAGAGAAAATAAACAAAGATAATACTCGAAAAAAAAAAAAATCAAATAAAGAAGAGAATACCGAATGTTTGAAGTAATTTGAAGTGTGATTTACAGTTGACAGAAATCTAAAATACAAAATTAAGAGACAACGGAGGAAACATTTGTTTGCTATAATAGAAACGTCTTCATGTAGAAATATGTATCCCTGTAGCTCTGACATATTAAGTTTAGATGTTCAAACCGTCACTTATTTACAAAATTTATTGGTATTGCATTCATGGTTATTTAAAGGTATAATTATTATTAATATCATTATTTCTTCTGCGTTATTGTCTTTAATGAAGAAGACTTAGCGGCACAGTTTAGCCTCTAGTTGCTGGTTCAAAATTTCAGTGAAAAATAAAAAATGAAAACTTAAACAATAACTTGTTCACAATACGTGCACACATCTCTGCTCGTTGGGGGTGGAAACTCAGTGGTCCTGCAAGTGTTTGACCGTTCACGAAGTAACACAGGGCCGAATACGCACCCCTGTGGTAAAGCAAACATATCTCGTCCCATCTTGTAAACAAAACACAGCGAGTGTCAAGAAGTTACACAGAACGCAGTAGACAACCGCCTTGTACTTCACGGATCACCTGCACTGTCTTGTAAACAGTAAGCTTGGCGAAGTAATAGGAGACCCAGTACAGATCCGTGTGGTATGCCGTGCATAACTAAGTACCGCAGCGTAATACAGCACCCAGGAGGCATCACTGCGGTAAGTAACCTGTCCCGCCTAGTAATCACGACGCCGCAGCAGGTGTCTTGAAGTAACACAGGACCCAGTACGCACCCCTGTGGTAAGCCGGCACCGTACCTTGTCGTGCTGCCGCTAGCAGCACCAGGAGATGTACCACGGCGGCTGTCATGCTGAGCACCTCGAGCGCGTGCAGTGTGGAGTGAGACTGAGTGGGGCGGCACCCGCGCCGCTATATATACGACACAGCTGCTCGCGACAGCCGCGCCTCAGCGGCACCGCGCGGCGAGGGACTGGGTTCGATCCCGTACCGTCATACAGCCGCTTAGAGTGGTTTATACTGTCATACAGACGTGAAAACTTGTATAGTGCGATACGCAATGTTTAGACGAGAGTAAAATTATGAGTCGCAAGAAGCCACCTGTTGCTACAGCAGAGGAAAGGAGTTATTTCAGTGTTTTTTTAAATATTTTTTTTATTGTTTTATTTTTTTTTAATGTAAGTTGCCTACGTTAGGGCCATGTTGTTGGAATCATTAATGCAGGGGTGGCCAACCCGCGGCCCGCCTTGAACATTTTTCTGGCCCGCGAGATTCATCACACGTTTACAAATATTTTTTATATTTCATTTTTAGTGTTATATATTTCTTTATAATGTGCGTTTAGTATCATTATTATTATATTATCTATGTTTACATGTAAGAATAATAGTAAACACAATAATAACTCATGTTTCAATGTTTTACTCCAAAAAAATGACTCTAGTGGGGACTTATAATTTATTATGTGGCCCGCGGAGTTATGATGCACTTCCAAAGTGGCCCGCAAGATCATTTGGGTTGGCATTAATGAAATAGTTCCATGTTGATGACAAACTATGCGGCCTAAGATAAGGTATAAGCTAAGTTGTTAAAATCATATATATTATTTCCCTAAGGGTTTTTTTTTGCCACAAGCCAATACCTCGCTTCATACCTAACCGATAACGCTAAATGAAATATCACTTAAAATATTAAGATCTTCACTTTGGTGACATCGTATATTAAGAAAGGAATTATTCGGAATTCTACCTTAGAAGAGCAAAAGTATCAATATTTCTACAATGTGTTTTCGTGTCACGGGCCATTTATCTCCCTTGATACCTAATCGAAATCTGTAAGTGAGGTATCATTTAAAAGATTAATATCTCCAGTCAGGCAACGTTATAAATTAAGCACGAAATTTTTCGGATTTTGACCCTTCAAGGACAAAATGTAATAACTGTGAAAGTCGCGCGTGTGAGACAGTTCAGAGCCAAGCCGCTAGATAGCAGCAGTACATTTTACAGAGATATTACCAAACTGCTTCACTGGCGTCGACTTTTGTTACGTACCTATTACACTAAACAAATAAACAATTGATTGAAACGAGGCCAGGGGCGTAGCTACTATGGGGCTAGGCGGTGCAGTGCACCGGGGCCCCTACGCTCAGGGGCCCCCAATCATACCTCAGGGGGCCCCAAGCATACCATAGGGGGCCCCCAACCGCAGTTCAGAGGGCCCACGGACCTTCACGGCAAACTGGCGGCCTGTTTTTTTTTTAAGCTCTACCGTCGTCTAAGGGGACCGCTGAGACACAGGTAGCCCCTCACAAAGAGCCCTCACTGCTCAGGGGGACCCCAATCACTAATCAGGGGGCCCCCAAACACTTTACAGGGGCCCCCAGCCTCAGCTCAGGGGGCCACTACCAGCAACACAAAGCAAAAAAAGATCACCCATCTGGCCTGAGGGCCCGAAATAATTTTTTTGCACCGGGGCCCTTGTTGACCTAATTACGCCGCTGAATGAGGCGGTTCTTCCTTCATCTTATTACAAACAACCAACATTACTATTTATCGCATTCCCGAAGTTTTTGTACGGATCATGTGGTGTATTTTTAATTTCTTTTCACTGACGCCATTCTATTGGTGTCTTTATTTCAGTTTGTGGTTAGGTTGAATCGCAAAATGGACCAGAGTAACAAGTGAAAATCAATGCGAAGAAATGGCTTGACACAACATCCTGTCCAACCAGTATTTTTGCAGGGCTTGGAGAAAAGTTAGTACAGACAAAGTATAGGACTCGATTCGTGGCCGCTTGCAACAGTGTTTATGAAAGCGTCAGAAAACTGATTAGTAGACTAGGTTGGGAGTCTCTGGTAGACAGACGAAGCACGTTTCGCTTAAACTTATTGCTAAACAATAGAAAATCCGGTCTGATTTAGGAGTACCATGGAATACATCTCCGATGAACGTATTTAGATAGTAATTACAAAGAAGATAATATACGGTAAATAAAATTCAGTACCGGGCGAGGAGGACTCGTGTTCGAATCCCCGTCCGGGCATCCAGATTTGGGTTTTCCATGGTTTACAGAAATCACTCCAGGAGAAAGCCGTGGTGGTTCCGTCAAAAGGCAGTGGCCGAATTCCTTCCCGTTCCTAGCCCTGAGTCCTTTCCCGCCTGTAAAAACCTCGACGTTGATGAGGCGTAAAGGCATAAGCAAAAAAAAAAAAAAATGCACTACTGATACCTATACAGTACTATATGTACTCTTTCTTCCCTCATGTTATTAGCAGGAGAAATACATATATAGATATACATATAGATTAGCACTATCTACCACCAACAGAGTATAGTTATAGATTGAGGTTCTCATAGGGCATGGATTTTTGTGCAAAACGTAGTAACTTGGTTCCTAGGAAACTTTCTATCACAAAAACTCTGATAACGTATCAGTATGGGGCCCATATTTTTTGTACCAGGTGCAGGGTTTGGAGCTGGTGCAAAGCAGGTCTGCTAGATTTGTTTGTGAAAATCACTGCAGAACCCAATCAGTAACTGATACGATAAAGGAAATGGAATGGAATTCTCTGGAAGACAGGAGGAGGGTCAAGAGATTGCTGGCAGTGTACAAAGCGTTTGTTGATGATAAGACCTGGATAGATATTCGTAGAAGAATAGTAGTGATTCATGGAAGGGAAATGATAACTATGGCCACAAGCTGGCACTCGATTTCAGGAGAATTTACTTCTATAAATAACGGAGTCAGAGCATGTAATAAATTACTGAGCGAATAATTTAGACATAATTAAGAAAAATTTAATGTGAAAATTCAAACCATGTAAAAGTACATGCGTAAAAAAATTGTAACTAACGCTAATGCTTCATTGCAATTACATAAAAATAAAAAGATTATTGTTCTGCTGAATTCCTATACCCAGAAAAGGTTCATTCAGCAATTCAGCGTGGAAATAAAAAAAAAAAATAGGTTTCATCCTCTAGTTGAGTCGTTGTGAAAGTTAATATTAATTGCTCTAAACCAAAACAATCCCACAATAGAATAACTACAAACAAAGGCCCAGCATCCTAAAGGGATTTTTTTTTTTTTGCCTTCCGCTTTGCTGAAGTCGAGATAATTAGAGGGAAATGGCTGAGAGTAAGTAACGGGAAGAAATTCGGCCATGGCCTTTTGAAGGAACAAACGCGGTATTCACCTTGAGTGATTTGGGGAAACCATGGAAATCCCAAATTTGGAAATCGAAAGTTAGGAGAGTCTGCGAGGGAGCGATTCCACTCGGCATGCCTAAATCAACTTTTTTTTTTGTTACGAAAAACGTACGTCTCGACTTGGTTATAACTAGACACCGGATTTTATGCATCTGCCTGTTTGCTTATGCATTTGCGTATTATGCCCAATTTCACAGGTTATTGCATATTTTACCTGTAACCTAGTGATGATACATATTTTCGCTATATTTACAATATTTTTTTGTAGTGTACGTAGTTAAGAAATAAAATCTTACGTTGTAGTCGGCAAAACCTACTAACAGCACAGCTCTTTTTGTCTATGACGATTCGCTGGAGAACTACGATCCACGTTTGGGAATATAAATAAACTGATTTCATCAACAAAAAAAGCATTTGTTAAGTCACGTTCTCGTAATAATGCCTATACCAAAAAAAAACAAAAAAAAAAATGCCGAATGTGCCTTTACCTCCGGGACCAGTGGTAACTCGATGGGCGACGTGGATTGACGCTGTACTGTTTTACAGTGAACATTTCGAGGCCATTATAGGTGTAGTAAACGACTTTGATAGTGGAGAGGCTATGACAGTTTGTCAGTACAAGGAAGCATTTAACAATTCTAATATTAATACCATAGCTGTGATTAGCACTTATTTTTTCCTACATACCTGCGAGTATTAAAAAGCTTGAAACTCAAGGTTTGACGTTGACTGAATCTATTCAGTTAATGAATAAAATCCGCATCGCCAGAGGTACTCCTGTGTAAACTTAAAGTGAAGTTTAAAAACAGTCAAATTTTGAACGTTTGTTTCAATTTTTTTATTTTTTTTTATTTTGTTACTGCTTTACGTCTCTTTTTAACATCGAGGTCTTTAGAGACGGGAAAGGATGGGGGGCAAGGATGGGGGCAAGAAATGGGAAGGAATTCGGCCATGGCCTTTTGAAGGAAGCATCCCGGCATTTGCCTGGAGTGATTTGGGGAAACCATGGAAAAACCAAATCTGGATGCCCGGTCGGGGATTCGAACCACCGTCCTCCCAAATGCGAGGCGAGAACGCTAACCGTTACACCGCCCCGCTCGGTGTTTGTGTCAAATTGATAGTTTTAGTAATGGGACGGTTGAACTTTTTCCATAAGCAATGACTGCTAACACAGCACCCAATTTCAAATACTGCCCAGTTACATCAGAGAATGTGGAACGGTCCATATCCACTTATAAAATATTTTCAGAGATCAAAGAAACAATCTTACTACTAAGCAATTGGAACAGTACCCGATTTTTTACGTTCACAAAAGTAAAAAAAAAAAGGTTAAATAATTGTTAATTGACGAATTTATAAATATGTAATTCTAATTGCATGTTGACTTTGAAATAAAAAAATCTAAAAAATACTATTTTTATATTATGTAATGTTGCATATTTTGAAACTTTTTGATGCATAATTGAAGCATTTTTTCATGCATATTTCTAGGTTTTTGGGTTGCATATAATCCGTTTAGAACGCATTGTTTTAGGAAAATACAATGACCCTCATCAATTATCTGTAAACTATCAGTTAAATTTCTCTGGTGTAGTCCCAAAGATGTCCCAACATTAGACAATATTTACAAAGTTTATAGCTACTAAGGTTATATTTTTAATTATTGTCTAACACTGTAGATAAGGCACCTTGTTATTATTGGTTTTTCCATATCTATAATATTTTTTCTTTGGGATATAGAAGTTTGCAGAACAACAAAACACTCGAAATTAAAAATGACTGACTGCCTTTCAGAAAAGTTGGTCAACGAACTTCCGAAACACTGCTGATAGAAGACAGCGCATGGTGACAGTTTGAACGGCTATATACAGATATAAAACTTCGCAACTGGTGACTTCGGAAGATTTAAAACGCTTCAAAAATACAGGTGTCAAAAAGTTACAGCTGCAGTCCCAAACAAGATCCGGTTTACTGTAGTATCAAGCACACCCAAAATTATCTGCGATCAGGCTAATGGTAAGGGAAACGCCACCGCATCACGACATCCTGCACTCACTCACCTGCTGATAAGAGCAGTCCTGCCAGGGCGACGGCGAAGTAGCAGCGGTCCATGTCTTGATCCGTGTGGTAGCGAGCGTTCGCGGCGCGCTGGACTGCAGTTTATATACGAGTGTTGGGGGCGTGCTGTCCTCGACCCTGAGCCGGTCTGTTCAATCACCCAGGTAGTCGCTCCCGCACCCAGCCGGCCTCGCACCGCGAAACTGGGACACCTGCTATCTCGATTTATTGCCCAACAGATTAGTATACTGGATCAGTCGCTATCTTTGCATCTCTGACCAGCGATTTAATCGGTAATACAGTAGCCGATCGTCCACATTTGTCGCCCCACAAGAACACAATAGGTTAACAGACATTATAGGGAAGCTTTCATCGGTCTATCGTTTATGCTGTTGTCAGTCTCTCAACTGATTTAATTCAATACTACATTTCTATGTTACGCTAACCTCTTCATCTCAACATATCCCTTACAATCTACTTCCTCAATTATCTGCTTCTTATATTCCAATCTCTGTCTTCCTCTACAGTTCTTACCTTCGACTGTTCCCTCCACTAACAAATTAACTAGTCCAGCATGTCTCAAAATATGACCTACCAGCCTGTCTCTTCTTTCTGTAAGACTCTTCCACAAACTTCTTTCCTCACCCATCATTTCGATAAACATTCTTTACCTACACCCCCAATCTTCCTTAATTTTCAGAATCCTTCTGTAGCACCATATTTCAAACGTTCCAATTTTCCTTCTTTCTGGTATTTCTAAAGCCCATGTTTAATTTATTTTATTTTTATTGCGATGGACCGCATGCTCCAGTGCCAATTTCCATACACACGCAATTTTCCCCTTTCCTGCACCCACCTACTTTTGCCCTCTACTAACTAAAACTTTAAATTCTTTCAGTGTTTTTGGCAAATTAGTAATCATCTTCTACATCTACATCTACATATATACTCTGCAATTCACAAAATTGTGGGTGGCAGAGGGTGCTCAGCACCAAAGCTAATCTCTTTGCTGTGCATTCCAATCCCTTATGGTACGAGGGAAAAAAGAATTCATATAAGAATCAGTCCGGCACCTTATTTCTCTAATTTTATCTTTCCTGTCCTTCCGACTCAAATAGGTTGGTGGAAGAAGTATTTCACTACACTCATGAGTGAAAGTTGGAGTACGCATGTTTTCCAATAAGTTTGAACGAAACATGTGTCGTCTATCTACCAGAGACTCCCAACCTAATCTACTAATCAGTTCTGTGACGCTTTCATAAGGACTGTTGGTTATTAATTCCAATCCCTGACACCATTCTCTACGAAAGAAAATCTTCTCACATCCTTATGTCTGGTCTGGAGTGCCAGCTTGTAATCACGGTCATCTTTACCTTTCCACGCATCTATCTTAACTCCTCCTCCAATATCTTTCCACGCCTCATCACCAATACACGCCTTGTACACTCCCAACACTCTCTTGACCTTCGTCCGATATTCCAATAAATCCCATTCCAGCTCAATATCATATTAGTTACCACTGCCATAAAGTGAACTTCTTTTTTTTTTTTTTACTTATGGCTTTACGCCTCGTCGACGTCGAGGTCATTAGAGGCGGGATGGAACTGGGACAATGAACGGGAAGGAATTCTGCCATGGCCTTTTGAAGGAAGCATCCCGGCATTCGCCTGGAGTGATTTGGGTAAACCATGGAAAACCCAAATCTGGATGCCCGGACGGGGATTCGAACCGGCGTCCTACCGAATGCGAGGCGAGAACGCTAACCGTTACACCACCATGCTCGGTAAAGTGCTGTGCTCCACACAAAGAGTTTTAAAAAGTTCTTTCTAATCCTAGATCAATATCTGAAAGTAAAAGGTTTCTCTTTTTCATGAAGGATCTTTTTGCCAGTGCTATACTTCTTTTAACATCATTCCCACTTCAGCCATCGGTTGTAATTTTTCTTCCTAAGGGAGCGTGCATAAACCACATAGCTCCATTTTGGCCTCCTGTGAACCCCCCCTCCCCCCCACGTAGCCCTACGTCTCTTTTGCTCTATCCCCCCCCCCCCCCACGTAGCATGTAGATTTTTTCCCTTTTGATTCCAGAAGACATTTTGTACCGTTTTCTCTTGTCAGACTATTGTAAATTACATACGGAGATAATTAACAGAGGGAAATAATTGTTCACGTGCTGTTGTGAGTTAAGTTCCTCATTTTAACTGTGAAAAATGTTATGAAAGGAAAGCTACGTGGCCTGGCTCGGAACCCCCCCTCCCCCCACGTAGCCCAGCGTAGCCTTCCAGCTAACCCCTCCCCCCCCCCTAGACCGAGCCACGTAGTTTGTGCACGGTCCCTAAGTAACACAATTCGCTTACTTCTTTTACCGCATCCGATCCTATTTTTATATTTAATCTGCTATTACTGCTATCATATCTGCTACATTTCATAACTTTTGTCTTGCATTGGCTTTTATTTAGTCCAAAATCTTCCTTCGGTGTTATGTTCATGCCATTCAGTAACTTCTCACTATCCTCGGCCTGTTCTGCTAACAGGACAATGTCGTCAGAAGGTCGTATTACACTGATTGTTTCTTAGTCAGATGAGAACCTTCTCCTCTTTATCGTGGGTTAGGTCGTCCTGACTTACCATCTTCTGCGCAAATGAAAGTGATACGAGACTACTTTTACCAAACGAAGGCTAAGAGAATGAAAACAAGGGGCGTGATTTAATTGTGAAGAGCAGGCGGCTTGCCCGTGTCTCAGCGTTTTATCCTGGGGGAACGTCTGGGAAGATGGTTTCCCGTTGCCTACCCTAGTGACAGTGTTCCTAAGTGTCACTGTTTAGTGTATATGATTGTGATAGTTTGTATGTTCTGGCCTCGCATTCGGGAGGACGCGGGTTTGAATCCCCGTCCGGCAGTCCAGAATTGGTTTTTCCACGGTTCCCTCAAATCACTCCAGACGAATGCCGGGATGCTTCCTTCAAAATGGCGTGGCTGAATTCCTACCAGTTACTTGTCCGCAGACCCATCCCGCCTCTTTTATTGCGGATGTATATCAGATGTTTTTTAAATTGCAATATATATTGTTCCTTGCTATTTCTACGAGATTCTGCCCACATTCGTTTAGCTAACAACAACGTGACTTTTTTAGGATCTTGCAATAAAAGTAACATTGACCCGAACGGTGTTACTACCTAAGCGACGAATTTACAAGTTTGAACTTCCATGTAAAGTTAGGCGGTTATTCACGGTCCAACTTACAGGACATCCGTATAGAACTACCGTAGGATGCGCTCACCCATTCAGGCTAGTAAAAGGGATTCAACAAAATGATTCAAGCAATCCTTTCCACTTTTTCGCGGCACAGCATGTTTCCCTACAGCACACTCGCAGGGTCTTTCCTCCAATTATCTACATCTACGTCTATTCTCTGCAATTCACAAACATTGTGGGTGGCAGAGGGTGCTAAGCACCAATCCTAATTCTGCGCATTCCAATCCCGAATAGCAGGAGGAAACAAAGAATACATAAAAGCAACAGTACGGCATCTTATTTCTCGAATCTTATCTCTCCGGTCATTGCGACCCAAATAGGTTGGTAGAAGAAGTATCTCACTGCACTCGTAGGTCATAGAATTTCGCATATTCTCCAATAAATTCAGACGAAAATGACGTCGTCTGTCCACCAAACTGTCCCAGCCCAATCTGTGTATCAATTCTGTGACGCATTCATAAGGGCTGTAACAACCAGTCACGAATCGAGCGGCTCTCCTCTGCACCCTCTCAACTGAGTCAATCAGAACCTTGCGATACGGATTCCAAACTCCACAACAGTAATCCAGATGCGGACGCACTAGTGTTCTATACGCTATTTCCTCTGTATGAGCATTACAATTCCTCAGAATACGACCTATGAATCGTAATTTAGATTTAGCTTTGCCTACGACGGAAGTTATGTGCAAGTCCCATTTCATGTTGCTTTGTACTATCACCCCCAGATACTTCAGGGAATCAACCGTGTCAACAGCTGAATTGTTTACTTTGCACTTGTGAACAAACTGATTCTTTTTGTTACTTATTCGCATTGCCTTGCACTTTAATGATCCAATGCCATAGCTTGTTGGACGGCAAGGATCCGTGTCTGGTAGTTCAACAATATCCAACACGTCCTGCATGTAGTCCTGTAACCCCTTTCACGGCCCAACGAGAGTTCTTTTTCGAAAATCGGATCATCGTAGGTCCTACAAGTTGTACTGTGAATGTGCCGCTAGAGCGGTGGAAAGGCGGGTGGCGGGCACGGAGATGTGCATAAACCACGTAGCTCCATTCTAGCCTCCTGTGAACACCCCCTCACCCCCACGTAGCCCTACGTGGCTTTTGCTTCTACCCCCCCCCCCCACCCCTCGTAGCACGTAGCTTTTTTCCCTTTTGATTCCAGAAGACATTTTGTACTGTTTTCTCCTGTCAGACTATTGTAAATTACATACGGAGATAATTAACTGAGGGAAATAAATATTCACATGCTGTTGTGTGTTCTGTTCCTCATTTTAATTGCAAAAAATGTTATGTCAGGAAAGCTACGTGGCCTGGCTCGGAACCCCCCCTCCCCCCACGTAGCTCAGCGTAGACTTCCAGCCACCCCCCCCCCCCCCGGACCGAGCCACGTAGTTTGTGCACGCTCCCCGGGCACGGAGATGTGCGGTGGCGTGGCCTTGTGCTTGACGCTTCAATTAGTCGAGTCGCGAACTCCGCAAAGCTCATACGACGAACACTGTTTTGTTGACACTTGCGTAGTTATGCAGCTAATTTAAATCATTGCGAAAACGTCCCACATTTTTTGTTGTTGAAACATGAGGCAAAACATAAATCAGTATGGCAGCATTATATGGATATACTCTATGCTTATGCAAAATGTAGAATTTATGATAAATATATAATTATTTCTAAAAAATATTAAAATTTGAATGATTATAAATTTACTTTTCCACATTCGCATTCGGCGTCGCACTCGCAGAGATGACCTCCCTCTCAACCCTATAGCGGGTGAAGTTATTAAGTGATGATTAACAGATTTTAGGGGAAAGCCGCGTTGTTTATTTCATGGAGGTTTCGGCCGCCATCATACAGCCATCGTCAGAGATTACTGTTTATGTTGGCACAGCAACGAGCGCCAAGCATCGTAGAGTAAAAAGCTGCGATCTTCGTTGATGTTGGAATTCTTTAAAATTTCTGATTCCTCTTTGGGGGTATCCATAAATTACGTGAGGTGTTTTTCCGGATTTCCCGACCTCCACCCCCTCTCTGCTTAGAATTCGTGAGATCTGGTCCGACCCCCCCCCCCCCCCTCTCTGGTGAGATCCAGTCCGTGAGACCCATCCCTCCTAGAAATCACCTTCGCAACTTTTTGAGACTTTTTTTTAGGTCTCATCCTACCAAACCCGGTTACACCCCCACTTTTCGACGGAAAACCCCCCTAAATTCGACTTTCCCGTGTTTTGCAGACCTTTTCTTTAGCTCTACAGTTCAACAAAAATTTCCAAAACCTCACGTGAGATTCCGTCGACCCTTCCGTCTCCCTTGGTGAGATTTTGTGAGATTTCGTTGCCCTCCCCCCCCCCCCCTCCCTATTTCACCTCACGTAATTTATAGACGCCCCGTTTACACGTCGAGGCCACCACTGGTCTTATCATCACAGCAGCTTCGTGTCTTCAAATTTTATGGCATGGCGAACTAAGGGGGGCATCCATAAATTACGTGAGGTGAAATAGGGGGGGTCCCGCGAAATCTCTTCAAATCTCACCAAAGGGGGGGGGGCCTACGGAAATCTTACAAATATTTGTGAAAAATTTTTTGGACTGTAGAGCTAAAAAAAAAAACTAAAAATTGCGCGAAAGTCGATTTTAGGGGGGGATTTCGTCTAAAAGTGGTGGTGTGACCTGATTTTCAAGGGTGAGACCTAAAAAAAAAAAGGTCTCCAAAAGTTTCGACGGCGATTACTACGGGGGGGGGGGGCTGGTTCTCACGGACCAGATCTCACCAGAGGGGGGAGGGGGTGCGGCCAGATCTCACAAAATCTCACCAGTGAGGGGGAGGGGGGGTCCGGAAATCCCGGAAAGACACCTCACGTAATTTACGGATGTCTCTTAAGGCAGATTTGTCTTTTTTTTCTTTTATTACTTATGTATTTACGCCTCGTCGACGTCGAGGTCATTAGAGGCGGGATGGGACTGGGAACAAGATACAGGAAGGAATTCGGCTATGGCCTTTTGTAGGAAGCATCCCGGCATTCGCCTGGAGTGATTTAAACCATGGAAAATCTAAATCTGGATGCCGGACGGGGATTCGAACCGGTGTTCTCCCGAATGCGAAGCCAGAGCCGCGTTAATCGCTCGCCCACCACGTTCGGTGCGCATTTCTCTCTGTTATGTTTATAGTTCCTTAAGTCAGTTATGTAAACACCGCCACAGCTGCGGGGGTTTCGTAAACACCCATAAGCTGGTGTGGGTGTAATCTGTCTTTCACCCTGGTTAAATGATTGGCCGAGTATGCAGTGTCTCTTATACAACGTTCTACATGTGAAAGAGGCAGCAGCAATTTTAAAGAACATCAACGATTTTTAAGCAGTAGCGATTATTTTAGCTACTAAAATACTAGTCACTCGACTAAATTACTAATCTAGTCCGAACCATGGAGGAAAGATACAACAATAATTACAATGCAAGTTACTTACGAAATGATATTCCAGGTTCTTTCCTATATGGCCTATTTGTGCAACCGCACGCAACACATGATGGCATTATAAAAAAACTTAGACACATTAGAAAATGAAATAATCACAGCATCAAATACAATGTGAACTTAGCAATTGTATGGATACGTAATATGGCCGTCGCCGCCGCCGCGCATGCGCAGTATCAGCCGAGAGTTTAGAGGCGGCGTCACAGAGTAAGCGGTATCTCCTCTCCATATATTTCTTTCCTCCATGGTCTGAACTAAGCTTTAGGGCAGAATGATGATGATGAAAGCGGGGAGCTGCTGCGCTTTGTCGTTACTCAACTGTTTTCCAGCGATGCTCGTCGAGAGTTTGTTGTCAGCGGAGAGTTCGAAGTTTGCAGTCAGAAGGTTGAGTGTATTTTAAGGTTTGCTTTGTTAAATATGTGTATGTGTGTGAGAGAAAGAATAAATGCGTTGTGATGTTAACTTAAGGTTCAGTGTGTTGGTCGTGATTGTGTATTTGGTATTGTTTACTGCGATTTTTTTGGTTTTATTAATTTGTCTGCCCCGCGAAGTTATAAATATGATCTTTTTCTCTGTTGTGGCGGTACAACGTTGTCTAAAATTACGATAAATAACCTGAACAAACGATGGAATAATGTCAGATGTTCTGTGGCGCTGTTAACAAGAAGCAGGGTAGCCAACCTATGAGCTGTCACGCGTCGAGCCGGAAGCCAGATATCAAGACGGAAGACTGGCAGTCGGTCTTCGGCGAATCACAACGCACGATGCATTCGCAGTAGTCTATCAGAGAATCAACAGAACAACAGCGATACCTCGACAGAGTTTCAATTGGCCGCGTGTCCCGCCTCTGAGTTACTCATCTCAAATAACAAATCTAGGGGACCCTATTACTCGTATAGTCACTTGCGGCGTTCCGGTTTATTCTCTTCCTTTTCTTTATTTATATTCTTCTCCTTTCTTTGTACGGAGCTTGGTGGGTGAGCAGTAAAGCTCTGGCCTCGCATTCGGGAGGACGCGGGTTCGAATCCCCGTCCGGGCATCCAGAATTCGTTTTTCCATGGTTTCCCCGAATCACTGCAGGCGAATGAAGGGGTGGTTCCTCGCTCTCCCCTGAATCCTTTCCGTCTTTATCAATACGCAAGGCGTACGTTACCTTTGCTTCCTTTTTGTCTGTGTATTATTGTAACGTTTTCTTTTTGTTTTTCCTCTGGAACTAAAAACAGCCAAAACAGAATTTATTATTTAAAGAATACAATATCACTGTTCATAGGAGTTTGTAGTGGTTGTATGTCACGCCCAAATATTAATAAATATTAATATAAAATAAAAGTTCTTATCTAAAAAAATTTTAAAATAAGGCACTACAACTTAGTCGTGAATCAAAATGTCGATACGCGAGTGAATGCCTAGTACTGAAACAAAGATTGCCAGAAATAATAATCATGAGAAAAATCTTGGGTACAAAGAAAACTACAGAAGCATGGAAATTAAGAAACAATAAGGAAATATATCAGAACGTAAAAAAATATAACAGAATGAATAAGGAAAAGAAGATTGGGTAGTTTTTGAACACATCTGTAGAACGGATGATAACAGATCAATAAACAAAAATGATACTCAATTACCTTTGAATAAAAATCAACAATAAGATGGATTCAAGCGGTCAAGAAAGATCTGCAAGAAATAAGAGAAGAGGAAATTATTGAAAAAGAGATTTTCGGAAAGAAGGTATAAAGTATGGAAGGATTCAAACGCAAAAGAGGATGGAAATCAGGTCCAAAGTGGTCTGTGGAGAAGGAAGAAACACAGTGAAAGAAGAAGGAATATTGGATTGAACAGAAGAAAAGACAACAACAAAGTACGAAGAATTGAAGAGGAAAATACGCACTGATTTGTATTACAAAATATAAATGTACAACACTCATCTTGTTTTATGAATATCTCTGAAGGTAAGCAGTAACTGGTCGGTTTAGAATCGAGGAAAAGAAAAATTTATGAAGTCAAGAATGGAGAAGATTGGAGAGAGCCTGGGATGAATTAAGAATACGGCGGCAGACAATGAAGCTGCAGATGATAAAGCACTTAGTTGTGTTGTAAATGGAAAAACTAACTGCATTGTATAAAGCTTAATAACGTGCCGCACGAATAATTCGCTCAGAAGTGGACGTTGTGATTAGTTTGTGAATAAGTACCAAAAATTGTGAAACAAAAGTTGTGTTTGGTTTAACTTGCGAAATTACTTATGAAAACGTAATCGGCGAGTATTTGGAAGTTACAGAGTTGAAAAACAGACGAGGTTGTAACGTTTTCATACAGGTATTATTAAAGGAAGAAACAAGCAGTTTCTGTAAATTGATTTTTTTAACTGCTTAACGTCTCCTATAACAACTAGGTCTTTAGAGACGGGAAAGGATGGGGGGCAAGGAATGGGAAGGAATTCGGCCATGGCCTTTTGAAGGAAGCATCCCGGCATTCACCTGGAGTGATTTGGGGAAACGATGGAAAACCCAAATCTGGATGCCCGGACGGGGATTCGAACCGCAGTCCTCCCGAATGCGAGGCCAGAACGCTAGCTGTTACACCACCACGCTCGGTAGTGTGTAAATTGAAACTCGATAGCTAACATCATAGGTCGACTAACTCTGAAAGGAGCTGTTCCTGGCAGTAAGTGGAGCGTCCATAAACTACGTCACTCGGTGTAAAGGGAGGGGAGGGGTTGGCTAGAACGTGGGGGGGAGGGGGAGAGGGGAGGGGTGTTATGCCCGAGTCAGGCCACGTAGCTTTTCATTCATATTACTTGTCACAGTTAAAATAAGGAACAGAACACACAACAGCATGGGGACATTTATTTCCTTCATTTAAGTATCTCCATCTGTAATTTACAATAGTCTGACAAGAGAAAAAGTCTTCTGGAATCTTTCTTTTGTCCTTTTTTTCTTTCATCAGTTTCTCGACTGGTCTCTGGTTTCTGGTTTGATGCAATCCTCCATCCCTTCATATCCTGTGCTAACCTCTTCATCTCTACATATCCCTTACAACCCACGTCCTCAATTATCTGATTCATATATTCTAATCTCTGTCTTCCTCTACAGTTCTTACCTTCGACTGTTCCCCCCATCAACAAATTAACCAATCCAGCATGTCTCAAAATATGACCTACCAGCCTGTCTCTTCTTTCCGTAAGCTTCTTCCACAAACTTCTCTCCACGCCCATCATTTTCAAAACTCGTTCATTTCATACTTTATCCGTCCGAGAAAAAAAAGCTACGGGGGGGGGGGGAGGGAAGGGAGTAGAGACAAAATCCGGGCTGCTTGGGAAGGGGGAGGGTTTCACAGGAAGCCAAAATAGAGCTACGTGGTTTATGGACGCTCCCTACGTATAACGTGCTGTCGTAAAACCAAAACTACAAGTATTTCACCATGTCAGTAATGCGTTTAACTCACCCTGTCATTAATGCGTATAACTCACCATGTCAGTAATGTGTATAACTCACCATGTCAGTAATGCGTATAACTCACCATGTCAGTAATGTGTATAACTCACCATGTCAGTAATGCGTATAACTCACCATGTCAGTAATGCGTATAACTCACCATGTTAGTAATGCGTATAACTCACCATGTCAGTAATGCGTTTAACTCACCCTGTCAGTAATGCGTATAACTCACCATGTCAGTAATGCGTACAACTCACCATGTCAGTAATGCGTTTACCTCACCATGTCAGTAATGCGTATAACTCACCATGTCATTAATGCGTATAACTCACCATGTCAGTAATGAGTTTAACTCACCATGTCAGTAATGCGTTTAACTCACCATGTCAGTAATGCGTATAACTCACCATGTCAGTAATGCGCTTAACTCACCATGTCAGTAATGCGTTTAACTCACCATGTCAGTAATGCGTATAACTCACCATGTCATCAAAGACAGCCGGTCCCTCATGTTGAGAAAAGGTGGTGAACAAAAAGTACAGTTAAAGTAAGTAATTAAAATGTATGGAAAATAATTGACATAGACCAAATTCGCAAGCCGTAGCTTGGCACATATTGACTGAGAGATAATTTAAAATGGATTATTTTGGTAATAAGTGTGAACATATAGTGTTAAACACATTAATCACCTCATCATTTGAGAATTGTAAAAGTGTTTGTTCCTGTTCAGAAAATGCGGGGTCAGGGATTGGAATAAATGAATGAGAAAACTCATGAATAATTTATCAAAAACACTGAAGCCATTTAAAATTAAAATTTCTAAAAAGGAAAAAATAGGGGTAAAAAATTACACTCAAAGAATTTAAGATTTTAAAAAAAATTACAAATGACGGGAAAATAGATCTGCAGGGCAATTGCCACAGAAGCATGTATTTCCTTGCAATTGAATTAAAAATTAATGTGAATCGAAAAATAAGCTGTGTGTTTATTTATCTCATGGCTAAAAAACTAAAGTTATATATGCAAAAATATACGGTATAATTAAGGACACTAAAGTTGGCAGAATTCACGGATCGATGTGCAGTTATTCCATCCAGTTTAAGAAGGAACTTGCAGCACTGAAAACATCTTGGAATGGTCCATCGCACTTCCTTAGAGGGCATTCCTTGATGATATGCTCCACACTCTGGGAAGGAGCACCGCAGTCACATGCAGGAGAATCCTGAAGTCCCCACTTATACAGCATGGCGTACCATTTGGCGTGACCTGTTCTCAGGAGATTTAGTTTGACCCACTGGTCTCTCTTCAGATGGAAACCCGGAAGTCCAGTTGTGGGATCTTCAATACCTTCATGTTTCGCAGATGCAGAGTTCCAGCTTTGTCGCCATTTTTACTTGACATCAAAGTCATGCCATACTGGATTTCTGGATTTAAGACGAGTGTGGGGCAGGTCACTTAGGACCTCGTGGATTGGGAGATCCTGTGGATGGTCAGTTTGGTGTAGTTTTGTCCACTCACGTGCCGTTGCTTCTTGGCGTCTTACCTCTGGAGGTGGTATATTGCTGATGTCGAGTACCCATGGGACTGGGGTGGATTTTAGTGTGCCAGTTATTACTCTCATACACTCGTTCAGATGGACGTGGATTTTTCTAGTGTGAGCACTACATTGCCACACTGGAGCACAGTACTCAGCGACAGGGTAAATCATGGTGAGGGCGGTTGTTCGTAGTGAGTCCGCATCAGCTACCCACGAAGTACCAGACAGCTGCTTGATGATGTTGTTCAGAGTTTTCAGTTTCTGACTTGTGTTTTCCAGGTATGTTTTGAACGTTAAGAAACGATCTAAGGTGATGCCAAGATATTTAGGGTAGAATCTTTGTTGAAAGTTCACTTTAAGCTGTTGATGTGCGCAAACTTCATTGGGTTTGGACAAAGTCTCTACTTCGCATAGGATCCATTCATGGCTTCTAAATCATTTGAGCGAATGCTATCGCTGAACTGTGTTAAAGATAATATGATGTCGAAGTAAGAGGAAGATTTTTTTTGCTGTCGTCAGTCTTTTGACTGGTTTGACGCAATCCTCCATTCCTTCCTATCCTGTGCTAACCTCTTCATCTCTACATACCCCTTACAGCCCACGTCCTCAATTATCTGCTTCATATATTCTAATCTCTGTCTTCCTCTACAGTTCTTACCTTCGACTGTTCCCTCCACTAACAAATTAACCAATCCAGCATGTCTCAAAATATGACCTACCAGCCTGTCTCTTCTTTCTGTAAGCTTCTTCCACAAACTTCTTCCCTCGCCCATCATTTCCAAAACTCGTTCATTTCTTACTTTGTCTGTCCACATAATCTTCAGCATTCTTCTGTAGCACCACATTTCAAATGCTTCAATCTTCCTTCTTTCCAGAATTTCTAAAGTCCATGTTTCGCTAACGTAAAGTGCTGTGCTCCATACATAGAGTTTTAAAAAGTTTTTTTTCTAATTCCTAGATCGATATTCGAAACTAAAAGATTTCTCTTTTTCATTAAGGCTCTTTTTGCTAGTGCTATTCTGCTTTTAACATCATTCTTGCTTCGGCAATCGGTTGTAATTTTGCTTCTCAAGTAACAGAATTCACTTACTTCTCCTATTGCATCCGATCCTATTTTTATATTTAATCTACTAGTATTGGTATCATTTCTGCTACATTTCATCACTTTTGTCTTGCTTTGATTTATATTCAGTCCAAAATCTTCCTTCAGTATTTTGTTCATGCCATTCAATAACTTCTCAATATCCTCAGCCCTCTCTGCTAATAAGACAATGTCATCAGCAAATCGTAGCATACTGATTTTTTTCTCCCTGAACACTTACACCAAATGCAAACTTTTCTTTTATTTCCTTTATTGTTTCTTCTACATACAACTTGAATATTAACGGGGATAGACTACAACCTTGTCTCAAACGCTTTTTAACTGATGCATGTCTCTCATGGTTCTCTACTTTTATTATAGCTACTTAATTTTTATATAGTTTATAAATTATTCTTCTATCTCGGTGTTTTAGACCTGACTTCTTTAAAATTTTGAACATCTTGTCCCACCTAACATTATCAAACGCTTTTTCTAAATCAACAAACGCCAAAAAGGTATCTTTGTTTTTCTTGATTTGGCCTTCAAGTATTAATCTTAAAGCCATTCCTCATAAAAATAAAAAGGATATTAAAACAAGAATGGCTTATTCACGTTTGCAATCAATATTAATTGAGAACTAGTACTAACCTAAAGGGTTTTATGAGTTGTAACTTTTGTTTTATCTGTAGATATGAAATAATTGGAAAATACCACGTGAAGGTAAAGTGCAAGTTACTGAAAAGAACAATATCGCAGGCAACGGTTGTAATCGTGCAGACCTGCTGTTCGTTTAACTGCGGTGTAATTACTCTGATGTGGAGCAAGGATACACGCATTGTATAGCCCACCAGACAGATTAACGCGCGGGTCTCCCGACAGATTCGTTTCGGCCATCATTCATTGTCGCGTCCTCGGTGCAGCGTTAGCGCCGAACTTGACCCGCATCGGGCTCGAAGGCAGGACCCCGCTCGCTGACTTCTCTTCCGCTCCGCGCGAGGCCGACAAACTGGACTTCACGCCTCCTACTTCCGCTCCCAAAATAGATTTCACAAATCAAGTTCCACTATCTCACATGACTTTAAATTCGTGTTCCTTCTTTTATTAAGGCTAATATGGGAAAGTATTGTGGAATCAATGTATGTAAAAATATGTATTTATCTGCAATTTTATATGAAAATTATGTCCAAGACAGTATGTTATGGTAGAACCATCATAGCTAGTAACTGGATAGGTAATAGGTAATAAGTATTGAAAGCTACGTTGTAAGCCTAAGCCAGGTAGTATTTATGCTACATCTGAAAAGCATGAATCCCTTACAAGATAGGTATTACAAGATACAGTGATTTCTGACATTAATTTGTAAATTTTCCCTTTACTAACCTTAATATGGAACATGAAAACTGGATTGTAGAATTAATGTATATTAATTGTATATGTATAAACAAATGCATATGTGAATCTTGTCTAAGGCTGTATGGTATGGCAGAAGAATCATAGATGCAAACTTGTCATGTAATATGTATTAAAGTCTGTAATTGTATACGCTCTGTATAGTATTAGAGCCACATTTGAAAGTCCAAAATTTAAAAGTATACATGGTTTGTCTGTATGGTCATGAAACCCAAAGCCAATAAAAAAATAATAGAAAAAACCCTTTAAATCCGTTATTTATTCCAGAGAGTGATGAGGGGATATACGAGAGAAGTCAGATCATTAATATTGAATGTGGCGGTCTAGTACGGGACCCATATTTTTGGTATCAAATACAGGAGTTGGAGTGGGTGCAGAAAAGGGCTGCTAGATTTGTGTCTGGAAATTACCGCAGGACACAATCAGTAACAGATATTATAAAAGAGCTGGAATTGGACTCACAGCAAGACAGATGGAGGGTGAAGAGGGTCATGGGAGTGTACAAGGCTTAACTGGATGAATTTAATGCAAGAGAAAATATCACTTAATTTCAGGTCACTCGGACGTCGCATTCGGGGGTTCGTTGGTTCGAATCCCGCCATCCAGATTTTGATTTTCCGAAATTCACACCAGGCGAAGGCCCGGTTGGTGCCTTTAAAAAGTCCACGGCTGAATTCCTACCCGTTCCTTGTCCCCAGTGCTGTCCCACCCCTAATGACCTCTACGTGGACGAGGTGTAAGGCCATAGTATTTCAGGCCTAAGGAAGTGGGAAAGCTTTCATTTGTATGTAACGGGGCCAGGGATTACAATAAATTACCCCGTGAGTGAACCAGTATGAGAATATAAAGATTACGTAGTTGCTATTTTTTAATTTTTTAATTGCATTGGAGCACACGCTCCGGTGGCTATTTTCCTATACACCCAACTTTCCCCTATCCTGCACCCACCTACATTCTCCCTCTACAAATTTTAACTTTAAATTCTTTTAACGTTTTAGGTAAGTTATTCATCATTCCCCTTGGTAACTCATTCCAATTCCTGACACCCTTACCTAAAAAAGAGAATCTTCCCACACCCTTGTGCCTGAAATCGAGTGCCAGCTTGTGGTCATGGTCATCTTTTCCCTTCCATGCACTACTTTTCATACCTATTGCAATATCTTTCCATGCCTCATCGCCAGTATACGCTCTGTACACTCCCATGACCCTCTTCATCCTCCTCCTGTCTTGCAATGAATCCCATTCCAGCTCCTTTATCGTATCTGTCACTGATTGCATTCTGCGATAATTTCCAGAAACAAATATAGCAGCCCTTCTTTGCCCCTTCACCAACTCCTGTATTTGATACTCAAAATGAGGGTCCCATACTACACTACCATATTCGAGCAATGGTCTGACCAAAGTTTTGAAACCCAATTCCTTTACTTCTCTCGTGCATCCCCTCATCACTCTCTCCAACAAGTGCAGGATTTTGAAACCTTTTCCTACCACCTGTCCAATGTGTCCTGCCCAGTTAAGCTTGTTATCAAATGTATGCCAAGATATTTACATTTCACTATTCATTATTTGGTAATTATTTTGTAATAATTAGTTAATATTAGAAGCCGGATTATATGAAACAGAAAAATCTAGAAATACGCAAGAAAAATTCTTAAATTGTGCATAAAAGTACTCAGAATATGCAGCATTGAATAATAAAAAATAGTAATTTTTAGTTATTTTTTTAAATAAGCATATATCTATTAAGTAGTTGAATAACTTAGTGATAAATTTGGTAATTATTATTTTAAAGAAAAAATAATTTTGTAAACGTAAAGAGTCAGGTACTGTGCTAAATGCTCAGTAGAAAGATTGTTTCTTCTAACAATAAAAATATTTTAATGAGTGGCAAAGGATGGTTCAACATCTACTGATGTAACTGGGCAGTATTTGAATTTGGGTACTATGTTAAGAGTCATTGTTTCTGAAAAATGTTCACCCGTCCCATTAATAAAACCATCAATTTGGCACAAAGATCCAAAGCCTGGATTATTGTTCAAAATATTTTCAAACTTCACTTTAAGCTTACATGGGAGTACCTCTGGCAATACGGAGTTCATTTGGCGGATTTTATTATTTAACAGAATAGATTCAGCCAGCACCAAAAGTTGAGTTTCAAACTTTTTAATACTCGTAAGTATGTGGGAAAAATGACTGCTAATCATATATATATATAAGAGCTAGACTCATTAAAGGCTTCCTTGGACTGACAAACTGTCATAGCCTCTCCACTATCAAAGTCGTTTACTACACCTTTAATGGCCTCGAAATGTTCATTGTAAAACAGTACAGCTTCAACCCACGTCACCCATCGAGTTACCACTGGTTCCGGAGGTAGAGGCACATTTGGCAATTTTTCTTTATGGGTATCATTACGAGAATGTATCTTAAGAAACAATTTTTGTTGATATAATCAGTTATTTACGTTCCCAAACGTGGGTCGCACTTCTTCAGCGAGTCGATGTACTCCGTGAGCAAAAGACGTCACATGAATTTAATTGGGATAAAATACTTGGATGGCTTTGGCTACCTTGATCATATAGGGAGCAACATCTGAGAGAAATACATTCACTCTTTCATCTGCAAAAGATTCAGGAAATAGTTCTTTAATGCCCTCATTCTCAAATCTGTCGATCTTAGAATGATTTGCCTTTTCAAGTTCCTTCCAGGCCACCAAAAAAGAAGAAGAATGCTCTAGTTTTAATGCACCGCAGTTAAATTTGCAATGTATCCACCGCAACTGTTGGTAGTTTTGTTAACAGAAATCCAAATACTGCTATGTACTTGAATTCATCGAGTGTAGGCAGTGGTGCAAAAAAAAATTATTTTGGTCCCTCAGGCAGATGGGTGACCTTTTTGTTTTGCTTTGCGTTGCTGGTAGGGGCCCCCTGAGATGAGGCTGGGGACCCCTGAGTTGTGCTTGGAGGCCCCCTGAGCAGTGAGGGCCTCTTAGTGGCTCCCTGGTGTCTCAGGGGCCCCCTTAGACTACGGTAGATTGCCGTGAAGGCCCATGGGGCCTCTGAACTGCACTTGAGCTTGGGGGCCCCCTGAAGTTTCTTGGGACCCCCTGAGCGTAGGGGCCCCGGTGCATTGCACCTCCTAGCCCCATAGTAACTACGCCCCTGCGTGTAGGTAAATTACTGGTATGTAATTTTTTGCGAAATGTTGATTCATCTGTTATATTTTGATTCAATCAATATTTTCGCAGAAAATTTTTGAAGGCAGGATTTGTAAGTTTGTGAAGAGGAATTTTACTTGCAAGCGATGCTTCACATAGATCCGTGGTTAAGGGATTTTATTATTATTTCTAGCGGAGTTCCCGGCGTTGCCCGGTATAGTTGGCGTAGATTTACCCGTACGCTGTTTTTATTCCCGCAATGAAAAGCATTTTTACAAAGATTCATATAATTCGTCCAAACTTTTTTCGGAATTAAAGCAAACCTAGATACACCCGCCCCTTATCAAGAAATGGGTGAATTGAAGTTTATTTGCACGTACACTATTTTCATTCGTCAAAAAAGATTGATGTGTATCAAGCTTCATTAATTTGGTTAAGAAATTGAATTAATACATTACTAAACAACGCTAGATAATGTTAGAAACTCACATTTGATTCAATTGCGAAGTGAATGGATATACTTTTTGCTCGAAACGCCAGATACTTTAACTCCACAGATTCAGCCTTTTATACAAATATCAAAAGTGAATCCAGAATAATATTACCGTAAATAAATGATTTTATTCGAACAGAAGACTAATGGTGATGGCCAGAGACAATATAGTTGTAGGCCTACTGCCAGAGATGGTAGTTAAAAAAATCTCTGTTGTTTTTACGGCTTTCTACGGCTTTTAAAATTGAATATCCCGAATTACAGGATAGAAGGCTTCAGGTTATGACTATCTATGGCGTTTAAAATTGAATATCCCGAATTAAAGGGAAGATTACTTCATGTTTTGTTTAAGTTGCAAAATAGTTATTATTGTAAAGTTATCTTATTGCTTTCATTAAAGGCTATGGTCAGAGACATTGTAGTTGTGTGTTTAGTGCGAAGCATGTTGTATCTAGTGGTTCCATCTATGGTATTCCTCACGATTCGTTCAGAATTTCATTTAATTTTCTGGCGTTATGAAACGTAGAAGCATAAGACATATCAAACAACTGACATGATATTCTAAGTTTTAAAACGATGAAAAACCAATCGAAATCTTCGCAGTAGATTTCAAGTTTTTCTGGTACAAATATACCCGGTTTTCGTTTTAGATAGATAGATTATTTTAACTGCTACTTGCCATTGTTAAAAGTTGTTGTCGTTAGCATTTCTTTTGCAATCCTGCGATATGAAGCCTTGTTTTGACATGCTGTTCTATTCGTAACTTTATGTGCATGAAATATTTTTCTCGCAAACTCAACAATATAAAATATTTACAATAGAGGCAAGGCTGATAAGGGTCGTGTGGCTACAACGTAAAATTTCATTTATTAACAAGGTACCCTGTCGAAAAGCAATGTAAATATAGTGAAAATATGCATCATCATTAGATTTTAGGTAAAAAATACAATAACCGGTGAGAATGGGCAATGCATATAATCCGGTATCTGGTTATTATCAATACTTAATTCGGTACAAATATTTTGAACATACGATTTTCTGTGAGTCGTTTTACTATATCTGTGGTTTCTTTTGTTCTTACAAGGGACATCTTTGACCTCGAACCTTCGGAACCGCACAAAAACATGTTTAGAATAACAAACGATCATAAACAAGACAGTGGTGTGTGTCATTTCCGTGCAGAAATCCGCACTTGTCTGCTAGCGCCATTAAAGAGCCTATTGTTTTGTGATTCCTGTTCAGGCCATACAGATCCTACCCTTCTAGATGCAACTTTTCCAAACAAAGATGTTGTGCTGACGATATTGCCACCGAAAAACAAAAAATATTGCCAACCCCCTGATGTTACTTCTTTCGGCAATATAAGATCTGTTATCAGCAGGATTACTGATTTTGTAAGACTACAATGTTCCAAACCACAAGTGAAGTTACATGATCGCTATTTCATCATGAAACTTCACTCTGTGATTTACAATCCATTTGCTGCATCTACGCATAAGCCTATGTTGTAATATGCTTGGCGAAAGCCAGGCTATGACATTGACGTACCAACATCATCATTTGAAAATGTAGTTAGTGTGGCTTTTGATGTTGGACTGCGTGAATGCGAAAGTGATTTGGAATGTGATAACGTGGCTTTAGAGAGGTGTGAACATTGTTCTCTTCCACTTTGTTTTAACCACTTCATCAAATCCCGCATCTGCACTTTGAGGACTAATATAAGCACTATCAGGTGTGTGGCACTGCTGTATATGCGTGTTTTGCGCTATTTTAAGTACTTTAAGCAGAGAGTTTTTGGCACCGTCGATTGAATTACGTATAATTTCGTTCATATGGTAGTGATATCTTGTTACGTTGTTTGTCTCTATTAAAATGTTACTTGAGGTAGAATGCAACGTCTTGCATGGAAATGACACACACCACTGTTTTGTTTATGATCGCTTGTTGTTCTAAGCATGTCTTCGTGCCGATCCGAGCGTTCGAGATCAAAGGTGTCCCTTGTTAGGCCGGCATTACACTGTAAAAGAACTTTGTCAAAGATCTTTGATAAAAGATATTTTATAAAATATTTTACAGTGTAATGGGGCATATTTTATAAAAGATTTCTTTTATAAAATTTCTTTTATAAAATGTAAGACGTTGGCATTACATTTTATAAAAGATTTCACCACCCTGCCAACGTAAACAAAGAAAATGGCGTAAGGGACGTTACCAAAGTTGGTTATGACTGTCGAATCCACGAAAGTCTTTATTTCTTAGTATGAACAGAAGGAAATGTTGTAAACTCAGAAACATACAGACTATAAGATTAGGAATAAACAGGTGAACACTTACGAAAAGTTAATTAGTTTTATGATAGAAGACTGTACTGTAGAAGACGTAAAAAGAGAAAATTAACGTGTTAAGTAATTAGTATTTGACAGGTTTCTGGAATAATAACAGAAGTAATGCGCAGACCAATGCGTGTGCTATATTGCAGAATGGTGTAGATCCGTCACCATCAATCGAGTTCAACCCATGGCACATACACCGTAAAAATAAACACCCAATAGTATATATGGGGAAATAATTCTGATGTAGAAATTTATAAAAATATTGTGGTAAAAATTTATTGGACGTATACTTCAGCATCGACCATAATTTTTATAATTTGCCTTGTCCTCACATTGCAGCTCTTTCACTAAACTTTGATGAACTCCTATCATATCAAGTCTCGTAATCCACGGTCTAACCTAAATTTGTTTATAACTGGATATTGTGGGCCATTTCCTCAATTGCAAGTTAATCAAGTTTTTATAACGGTGAATAACACGCCAATGCAATTGAATTTTGTTTTATTTTGGTGTCGTACGCGTTTCGCTCTATTTCAAGAGCATCATCAGCGACATCTGTCAGATATTTATTCATTTGGTTAGCTACATTTGGTTTAAAGAACAATAAAAAGTAGGGGTGAAATTAAATTTACTTACATGTTACTTTTTTACATTTTACTCATCATCAGGGTTAGCTTCTCCGTGTAGATTTTGTAGAAAACATCTGAATGTATAAATCACTACACTGCACTGACCAAATTTCACATTAACACTATTATTTGCTGTTACTATCGTTATCAAAACATGATAGAGTAAATACCACGCCGTGTTTTCACAGGTCCATAGAATGTGTGTTTGTTTATATTTCAGGTTTCATTGTGGTTAGAGGTCCTTGGTTTTTACAGTCTACTTTTGTTATCTTTGATGGTAGGCGAGGATTTGAAATGGTTGTCTTTTTGTGAATGTTTATTTCTTTTTTAATATGGCATACAGTGTTTGATTAGTCAAGTTTGTATAATCATTTATGATCTGCTTTCCTTCAACTAGTGCTTTTTGGATGTAATAATTTTCTTGAAATGATGCTCTTGAAATAGAGCGAAACGCGTACCACACCAAAATAAAACAAAAATTCAATTGCATTGGCGTGTTATTCACCTTTATAAAAACTTGATAAATTTGTTTACTTCCCTTCTTTATCTTCAATAAAATGCATATTTTGACAGTTGCACTAACTGCGTCTGCAAAAGCCTACAAGTTTACTCCATTCATTTCAGCGAACTGTGACGAAAAATTTTATACAGTGTAATGGGACTGAAAAAATATGATAAAAAATCTTTGATAAAATAAATATGATAAAATGTTTTGTAAAAGATCTTGGACAAAGATCTTTTACAGTGTGATGCCGGCCTTAGTGACAGACTGAACCAGCAGTGTCGCATATTCCTTTCGACGTTACTGTTGTGTTTGGTGTTGGATAGTGTTTTGCGGACTGGAGCGCCGTGCTTGCAGGGTCGGGCATCTCTTTGCCTCGCGGACACAGCCAAACCGGTTCCCCTCCCCTCACCCCCCGCGTCCAGTCTCTGGTCAAATGCGACGCCCAGCCCCGACGAAACACCAAACACGCTCCAACAGCAACAACCGACCAGCTAGCCGCGTAACGGTCTCAACACGTGCTGCAAAGTCAGTGGCCAGAATAATACACAGAAGAATAAGAAGGGTCGTAGAAGACCGCAGTACCTCTGGCAGGAATGACGAAACCCACAGCAAATAGACTATATGCTACTGAAAGACGACAGCTCAGGAGTATACTTAAAATTCACTATCGGACACCATCAGACCTGGTGTATGAACTTGCAAAGATTACGCCACTATAGACTAGACTAGCAATACTAAGGACCAAATACGGACACAGACTCATCAAAACAGAGAGGACATGAAAAACATAGTAACCAAAAAACCGAGAGCAACAACCAAACCGAGATATAAGTACATATACCCTCCGAAAATAATAGCCCTAAACTTGAAAAAGACGTTCCCAGAGACCCACGAACCTGAAAACGAACTGACGAAAGACGAACACCTTCACGAAAGACCACGGTGGATAGTTCAAAATTAATAATAAAATAATATATATATACACATAAAGTAAAGCTGTCTGATACCTAGAAAACAATAATTTAGAGTCAAACAAAATAAAATAAATAAATAGACATTAAGTACATAGCAAATAGTAAGATGCAAATACGAAATAGTAGCAATCCCAATGGAAAGATGTAACAGTGTAAATAGGAAACAAGTAGAT
The DNA here is from genome assembly GCA_031002005.1 of Vandiemenella viatica. Classification (NCBI taxonomy): domain Eukaryota; kingdom Metazoa; phylum Arthropoda; class Insecta; order Orthoptera; family Morabidae; genus Vandiemenella; species Vandiemenella viatica. Next base: position 139,747,706 of record CM061918.1, on the reverse strand, counting down.
ATATAGCATAGTATGTAAAAATAAGAAACTGTAATTATAAAATAAGGAAATGTCTGTAAAATGATGCAAAATAAATATTATAAAACAAAATATATGTTAAAACCCAGAGGCCAAAAAGAGCTCCCGCTCTACAATGGCTCGTCACTGGCCCTCAGCAAAAAAAAAAAAAAAAAAAAAATTAGGTGAACATTAGTTTGGGTTTAGGAAAAACCGCGGTACAAGGGAAGCAATTCTGGCTTTAAGATTAACACTTGAAGAGCGGATCAACAACTTTTATCGCGTTTGTTCATTTAGAAAAAAACTTTTGGTAATGTCACGTGGGACAGATGTTCAAAATTTTAAAGAAGTCAGGTCTAAAATACCGAGATAGAAGACTACTTTATAAACCAACGGTACATAAGAATCAAGTCGCTATAATAAAAGTAGAGAATCATGAGACAAATTCTTCACTTAAAAAGGGCGTGAGACAAGGTTGTATGTAGTCTATTCCCGTTGTAGGGTAACTATTTATTTGAATACTAAGTTTCTCTGAGTAGGAAAGAAATAATACTTCTCTGGGCACCAAGAATGATGCTCTCTGGATTATAGTTTGGCGTTGTCAAGGGAGTAGGGTTGTGTTGATTCTGACCTTGGAGATGAATGGGTCACAATGTTGTAGCCGACACAATAGATCAAGCTTGATACGTAAAGGAATGATTCCAGCTGTTATTGTTTTATATGTTCATTAAACTACTAAAACGATAAATGATTTGTTATTAATCTTAAAGTAAAATTAATATGTAAATTGCAAGTGGATAAAAAGTTGTTTTTTTTTTTTTTTTTTTTTTTTTTTTTTACGTCTCTCAACAGCGAGCTCTTTAGAGACGGGGATAAAAAGAAAAGGGAAGTATTAGTTAATAGCATCTTACGTCAATTTGTTTGTTGATTAAATACTAAATGAATTTACCAAAAATGTTGTAGAATATGAAGCAAGTCTTATACTAAGAAGCGATATTAATAAATGGGTTCAAGGTGATGGGATGTACTAGTGTAATTTAGTACACTACAAGACGCAGTAAACCCATACAGTTAATATTTAACTTGTATGTAGAGAAAGCAATAAAGGAAGTGAAAGAAAAAAATTGAATGTGGCATTAAGTGTTCATGGAGAAAAAGTCAGAATGCTACGATTTGCTGATGACGTTGTCTTGTTAGCAGAACATCGTGTAGCACCTTTGGTCTATATCTTTCATTATAAAAAGTCACTGACCAGTGCCACATTTAGATTTTGTGGACCTCTAGGCTATACATGTGGTGGGGGCCCCTGTCGGCAATTTATGGGCGACCTTTTTTATTCAGCTCTACCACCATTGGCCCCCTCCGGCTGTAGTGAGGGGCCCCCTCTTTGTGGCGCGGGGCCCCCCCTTTGTGGTGCGGGCCCCTAGGCTTCAGTCTAGGTAGCCAATGCTTCACTAACCAATACAAGCAATCACATAAGAGGCAACGAGAGGTTTTGCCCATCACGAAGATTCGTCCTCGAAGAATTGCAGCTAAACGTAACAGGGAAGTTCTTAGTTTGGTAAACGATGACGATGCTATATAGTTGCATGAAGATGATGTTGACACATCGAATGTTCGTAACGTCATCCAAAACGAGAACTAAATGACGTCTATGACAGTCATAAATAATATAAAGGAATGAATTCAAAGTCCATAGACAAAAGAAGATTAAATTTTGTATCATTCATTTGATTTGTTATGTTTTATCAGTTTTCTAAAATGTTTCATTTTATGAAGAAAATATTTCAGTTAGAAATATATAAATGGTTTTGGAAGTGCTGTTTTAATTTAATAATTCCCAAATTTAAAATTGCAAAATATGTGACGTCACACCAGGGGAGGGGGGGGGGGGAGTCACACGAATGGGACGACCTGTGCCCAGGAAGGGGGGGGGGGGGGGAACGGCTGCAATGAAATTCGTGTGACGTAATTTTTGGATGGCCGCTGAGTAGCTAGCGCTGTCAGAAGAATAATATTCTACTCAGCTGAAGAAGCAGTGACTTCGACGAACTGAGTATCTTGGCAACGAAATTTTTTTTCTCCGTTGCATTTCTCGTGAGTCCCTGAGGCCGTTGCAACGCTGAACCACCCTTGTTTGAAAATCCTCGAGCGAACCTACCAGGGAGCCCTTCAAGGCCCTTCGCTGGCCCTTGGTTGGCTGCTGAGTGAGCGGTTAACGGACTGGCGTTTAAGCTAATTGCGTAGGTCACGAAGGCATGGAGGTAAATACTAAAACGTGCAACTTTCAAAAAAAAAAAAAAAAAAAAAAAAAAAAGTTTTGGTATGATCAAGCATTACACTGGCAGTTGATGAGTCACGACTTGAAGCATAAATATTTTAGTATCTATTTTTATAATAAATTAGTGAGGCAGGTCAGATTGGGGCAGTCGTTGGTAAAGGATTAAAAAAGGCTCTAGCTAGACTTTGGAAAGAACTAGGACAGCTGGACTATAAAGGATTGGTCGTTGAATAAAGTACTCTCGCCCACTAAAATTATCTGTTAAATTTATTTCACTTCACCGAGCGTGGTGGTGTAACGGCTAGCGTTCTGGCCTCGCATTCGGGAGGACGGCGGTTCGAATCCCCGTCCGGGCATCCAGATTTGGGATTTCCATGGTTTCCCCAAATCACTCCAGGTGAATGCCGGGATGCTTCCTTCAAAAGGCCATGGCCGAATTCCTTCCCATTCCTTGCCCCCCATCCTTTCCCGTCTCTAAAGACCTAGTTGTTATAGGAGACGTTAAGCAGTTAAAAAAAAAATATTTCACTACTAGCGGAGTTCCCGGCGTTGCCCGGTATAGTTGGCGTGGATTTACCCGTACGCTATTTTTATTCCAGCAATGAGAAACATTTGACAAAGATTCATAAAATTCGCGCCAACTTTTTTTCGGAATTTAAGCGAAACTAGATTAACCCGCCCCCTACCAAGAAACGGGTGGGTTGAAGTTTATTTGCACGTATACTATTCTCATTCGTCCGAAAAGATTCATGTATATCAAGCTTCATTAATTTGGTTAAGAAATTGCATTACTACATTACTGAACAAAGCTAGATTATGTTAGAAACTCACATTTGATTCAGTTGCGAAGTGAATGGATATACTTTTTGCTCGAAACGCCAGATACTTTAACTCCGCAGATTCAGCCTTTTATACAAATATCAAAAGTGAATCCAGAATAATATTATCGTAAGTAAATGATTTTAGTCAGACAGAAGACTAATGCTGATGGCCAGAGAGAATTTAATTGTAGGCCTGCTGCCAGAGACCATGGTTAAACAAAAGTTCTATTGTTTTTACGGCTATCTATGGCGTTTAAAAATTGAATATCCCGAATTAAAGGAAAGAATACTTCAATATCTGGACGTTTTCGATCATTTTCCTCAATTTTTGATAATATTGATAAATAAATTACGCCAAAGCAATCGACCTTTTTATGTTTATTGATCTCCCGTACGCGTTTCACTTCTTTTGCAGAGGCATCTTCTGCGGGTTTTCCTGTTAGTTAAGGTAGCCACACACGTGGAGGCCGGGCCGCAGGGAAACAGTCCGCGGGCCGGACCGCAGGGATTTCATCGAGGTGGCGCTGCACACACACGGGGGGTTAAAATCCTCAAGGGTTTCAGAGTTGGCTTCACGATGGCAGCATCCGATGATGTGCACGCGTTGGCTGCTGTTACTATTTTCTTTGTTGAATCTGTCACAGTGCTACCTCTCTCTAAGTTGCCTAGTAAAACTTGAAGCAGCCTTTTTCTGTATTTCCATATCTTCATAAAAGCTTTCTATCATATTTCAAAATAATCGGAACTCGGATAGCCAGACTTTTACTGTAATTGATTTATTCCCATTCGTAAATACATCAACAACATAAAATTAAGTTTAAATGACATAAAAACTAAATTAAAATAATATTAGTTTAAAGTCACGTTGTCATTAATATAGTTGAGCATGTGATGTAAACTCAAATTCAAATAACATGACATTATTTTCATTATAATTTTATAGAACAATTGCTGCTGTGTCGTTGTTTTTTGGTAATTTATCAAAATCTGCTGGTGGTTTATAATGATCCTGCGGGTGTTGCTTGAAAAGGTTGTGGGCTGAGACTATTCGATGAGGTTCCTGGATTAAAAAAAAAAATCCAGAACTGCTGCCTGCAGAATAGTACAGGCCAGAAGTAGGTAACCGTTGCTCACTGTACATTCCTAAACAGCCCATTTCGACTTGAAACAGGGTGTCATTAATTATTTTTTCTGCTATTAGCATTTGATTGGTCGGAAGGCCACGTAATTTTATGGCAACGGTTTTGCTAACAACGTCAAAGTGATCTTCTTGCAGCCGGTTTTTTTTAATGTTCTTCTGCAAATCACTTCGCAAAGATTCATTTCCTGATTGTTTAATGTTGCAGATTTTTTTTTTTTTTAGTATTGATTCTTTTTATTTTTTTGCATTTGGTTCATTCTCCTTCAATATTTATGCCAGCTTGGCGTAGATAGCTTCTCGTTTGTTTGTGTCGTTGTATTCCTGGTACTTCAATTCCTATAGACAGGGCTCACTATCATATATATTTATAAACACGGAGCATCACAAACGGAACATTAGAAACAAAACAGAGAAACAAAATCGCAACACACGCAGGCACTCACAAGAAATCCTCGAAGGCCGACTGACCGCAGGACACACACGCTGAGGTTCTCACCCTCCCTCCCGGCCTTCCAGGAAATAAGAATTGTTTTTCGGCGAGGATTTGGCCGCACTGGGGTGCGGCCACGGCCTCAAGCAAGTGCCCACACACGTGGCGGGATCCCGCAAGGCCGTGACCATCCCGTGGGTTTCCCGCACGTGTGTGGCGGCCTTTACGTACAAATGTTATAAGTTGGTTATGTTGTGTTTGGTACAGTGGAATTATTATCTAAAACTTTTTTAAAAAATCTACTTACATTTTGAGGTCTATTTCATTTATATTTGTTCCTTTTTCAGCAACAGTGCTCGACAAATCGCGGAATATTAAGGAAAGTCCAAAGTGACAGGGATTATTGCTGGCTGCGCAGTGCATCTCTATCGTAGCCGCCTTTTGTAAGTCAAACGTAAACAGTATTTTTCTGTTTGTTTTAAAATACGCAAAGTTCGATCTAAATCGAATAAAAACTATTTGTTCCAAAACGCATATATCATACACGCATGACGTAATAGCATGTCGGTGACGCGAAATCATGGATTTATCCCCAGTTCACAGCCCGCCTAGAGAAGTTTTCACTTCAAAAATTTGTTATAGGTAAGGAACAACTTAAGAAATATGTAATTATAACGTTATAAGTTTAAGAACTCAAAATGTAGACGGACAAATCAGAAAAGGGTTCTATTTTTCCGTAAGAGGATACTGAACCATAAAACTGATTCAAATAATAATAATAATAATTGATAAAATTGTGATTTAGCGCCCGCTCCCTGCACACCCGTCTTTCTCCTTTCCTCTTCCAACCTACTTTTGCCCTCTACTAATTTTTACTTCAAATTCCTTCAGTGTTTCCGGTAAATTACTCATCACTTCTCTTGGCAATTTATTCCTGTCCCTTACACCCATACCTACGAAAGAAAATTTTCCCGCACCCTTATGCCTGAAATCAAGTGCCAGACTTCCCAAGAAGTATGGGAGATCAGGTCACTCTGGTACTGTAGTCTGTAATGACGAATGGAAGAAATCCAGTTATTCCAAAACTGGTAAGTTCTCAACGAGGGCGGTTGTGGGCAGATGCCGTCGGCCGCCGCGCATGAGCAGTGCGGCGGGGTGCTACTTGACGGCGTATCGACCGCGCCGCTACCTGCTCTCGAGTACCACTGTGTGACGTCACGCCGAAAGCAGAGAAAGCGCCGCCGCGACTTTCTACAGCGGCGTCCTCTCTCCTGGACGCCGCGCGCTGACTCAGTCAGGTCAGCAAAGTGCCGCGAGGCTAGGGGGCAAGTGATGTGCAAATGACGCGAAACTCGATTTTAGGGGTGGTGTTTTTGGTCCAAAAACCGATGTAATTGGGGGGGGGGGGGGTATAATCGCCCTTCGGAACCTGAGACCTTAAAAAAAAAGGTCTCAAAAAGTTGCGAGGTTGATTGGTAGGGCGGGCGGTCTCCGTCAAAATCTCACGTCATTTTAGAGGGCGCGGGTCCGACCAAATCTCATTAAGTCTCACAGAGGGGGGGGGGGGGGGGGTCCGGAATTGCGAAAACATCGCAAGTAAAATACTATCAATAATTTTTTTTTTTTTTTTTTTTTTGCTGTCGTCGATGCAATCCTCCATCCTTTCCTATCCTGTGCTAACCTCTTCATTTCTACATACCCTTTACAGCCCACGTCCTCAATTATCTCTTTCATATATTCTAATCTCTGTCTTCCACTACATCTACATCTACATATCTACATCTACATATATACTCTGCAATTCACAAAATTGTGGGTGGCAGAGGGTGCTCAGCACCAAAGCTAATCTCTTTGCTGTGCATTCCAATCCCTAAAGGTACGAGGGAAAAAAGAATTCATATAAGAATCAGTCCGGCACCTTATTTCTCTAATTTTATCTTTTCTGTCCTTCCGACTCAAATACGTTGGTGGAAGAAGTATTTCACTACACTCAAAAGTGAAAGTGGGAGTACGCATGTTTACCAATAAGTTTATACGAAACGTGCATCGTCTATCTACCAGAGACTCCCAGCCAGGGCCGGCGTTAGGGGGGGGTAAGCGGGTCAAAAGTACCCGGGCCCCGCCGGCTGAGGGGGGGCCCCGATCACCGACTTAGGGGCCCTCAGGCCATGAAGCCAAGAATACGTCCATTGTCGCCTGGTCATTTTGTAGAGCTAAAAAAAAAAAAAAAAAAAAGGTCGCCCATTTTACCCCGGGCCCGAAATTCCTAACGCCGGCCCTGCTCCCAGCCTAGTCTACTAATCAGTTCTGTGACGCTTTCATAAGGACTGTAGCAAGCGGTCACGAATCGAGCGGCTCTTCTCTGTACTTTCTCTATACTTTCGATAAACCCCTTACGAAACCGGTCCCAAATGGCACAACAATAATCCAAATGTGGACGCACAAGAGATTTGTACGCTATCTCCTTTGTTTGTTCATTACAATTTTTCAAGATTCGACCTATGAATCGCAGCCTAGAATTTGCTCTACCTACTAACGAATTAATGTGTATGTTCCATTTCATATTCCTTTGCACTGTTACTCCCAAATATTTCATAGAGTCGACCATATCAATAACTGTATTGTTTAACTCGTATTTCTGAACAATTGGATTCCTTTTGTTAGTTATGCTCATTGTCTTGCACTTTTTACAATTTAGAGTTGCCACTCAGCGCACCAAGCCAAAATTACATCCAGATCGCGCTGAATTTCTAAGCAATCGGCAAAATTTCTGACTTCCCTATAAATAACCGTATCATCAGCAAACAATCTAAAAAGGCTTTTCACTTTGTCTCCGGGATCGTTTATAAAAATTAAGAAAAGAAGTGGTCCTATTACACTTCCTTGAGGTACACCCGATGTAACATCTAGATTAGAAGAACTTTCTCCTTCAACGACAACATACTGCGACCGACCAGTTAGAAAATCCTTTATCCATTCACAAAGCTGATCCGATATACCGTACGCTCGAAGCTTCGCTAAAAGGCGGTTGTGTGGCACAGAGTCAAAGGCTTTCTGGAAATATAAGAAAAATTGCATCTACTTGTGAACCTGCATCGGTAACTTTCATTACCTCGTGTGTAAATAGGGCCAGCTGTGTTTCACATGATCTTTTCTTCCGAAATCCGTGTTGATTTGTTGTAAGCAAATTATTATCATCTAGAACAGCGGTTCCCAACCTTTACTAATTCACGACCCACTTTTAAGTAAATAAAATTTTTGCGACCCACCTAATATGAGAGTCCATCTAATATCAGAATGGGAACTGTTGTATGACCTCGATACACTATCAACTATCTTATCCTACGAAAAGGCGAATTTTCGTACAAAGGATATATCAACAAAAATAAGAATTAGCCGCGAGGTGGCTGCACAGACCATCACCTCATCAAGTTAACCGATGAAATTTCACGATTAATCACATTAAATCTACTATCAATCAAAACAAAACGCACACAATAACTCACTCTCACAAAGCAGATAAAGACTGTTTCGATCAAAGACTTTGGTTATGACTCAAGAATAATCAAGAAAATGACAATAAGAGAAGTAAAATTACAGGTGGTATGCACACGCATCTCCGCTCTAAAGCGGGGCGGGAGAGGGGATGTTCAGCGATTGCTGAACTGCTTTATCTCACAACGAGGTTTTTGCATAAAACCAGCTGACTGTTTAAGAAAACATTTTTTTCTCACAAAGTTTTAATTTATGTTAATAGCTTTCATGATTATTTAACTTGTAAAATATTGTGTTATATTTTTTAAATAGATGAAGTAAAAGATACATTTTTGTGATTATTCCACGACCCACCAAAACAAAGGCCGCGACCCACTAGTGGGTCGCGACCCATAGGTTGGGAACCGCTGATCTAGAAAATTCATAATGTTCGAGCATATAATATGCTCCATAACTCTACTACAAACAGATGTTATAGATATGGGACGATAGTTTCCAGGATCACTCTACAGTTCTTACCTTTGACTGTTCCCTCCACTAACAAATTAACCAATCTAGAATGTCTCAAAATATGACATACCAGCCTCTCTCTTCTTTCCGTAAGCTTCTTCCACAAAATTCTTTTCTCAACAATCAGTCCAAAACTCGTTCATTTCTTACTTTTTCTGTCCACTTAATTTTCAGCATTCTTCTGTAGCACCACATTTCAAATGCTTAAATTTTATTTATTTCCGGTATTCCTAAAGTCCATATTTCGCTACCATAAAGTGCTGTGCTCCACACATAGACTTTTAAAAATTTCATTCTAATTCCTAGATCAATATTATAAACTAAAAGGTTTCTCTTTTTCATGAAGGTTCTTTTTGCTAGTTCTATTCTACATTATTGGACGCCACCTGCCCAGTCGGTGCGAAAACATCGCAACTGAAATACTATCAATAGCTAATCCGAATAGAATCATTAATTACGTGGGGTGAAAAAGGGGGGGGGAGGGGGTCCTGTGAAATCTCACGATACCTCACCAAAGGGGAGGGGGGCTCAACGGAAACCTCACGTGAGGTTTTGAATGGTAGAGCTAAAAACAAGGTCTACAAATGACGCGAAAGTCGATTTTAGGGGGGATCAACTTTTTAAGGGATCATTTTACAAGGGGCGTGTCCGACCAAATCTCACCAGAAAGGGGGGGGGGACATTCGACCTAATCTCACGAAGTCTCACCAGAGAGGGGGGGTCCGGAATTAATACCTCACGTAATTAATGTACCCCCCCCCCCCTAAGTTAAAGAAAACACGCGCAGTGTATCCATATGTCCGTAATATGTGGCGCTGCTATCTAGCTGTATAATGACCATAGCGCGTGCGAAAATAACGCTAATGTTTACACGGGAATCATGTAGTAAAATATAAATGTTTCCTCAACAGAAAAAAAATACTCGAAAGCTCCTTACTGTAGAAAACAGGGTCTCCAAATGTTAATCTAATATGGTGTAATGGGGATACGACGAGAATGACAGATGTGACTGCGGGGAGGTGCAGGATCATGAGCACCTGCTCAGATGCGACATCAGGGGAACAGTCTGCTCGAAAGAAGATCTGACAGAAGCAAATGACAAGGCGATTAAAGCTGCTGAATTTTGGGGGCAGAGAATCTGAGGTCGTTTTTTCTGGGCGCGGAACGTAAATAAGGGAGCGTGCACAAACCACGTAGCTCCATTTTGACCTACTGTGAACCCCCCCTCCCCCCCACGTAGCACGTAGCTTTTTTGCCTTTTCATTCCAGAAGACATTTTTTACTGTTTCCTCTTGTCAGACGATTGTAAATTATATAAGGAGATAATTAACTGACGGAAATAAATATTCACATGCTGTTGTGAGTTCTGTTCCTCATTTTAACTGTCAAAAATGTTATGAAAGGAAAGCTACGTGGCCTGGCGCGTAACCCCCCCTCCCCCCACGTAGCCCAGCGTAGCCTTCCAGCCAACCCCTCCCCCCCCCCCCTGGGCCGAGCCACGTGGTTTGTGCACGCTCCTTAAGTACCGCTATCTCTGTGGTATGTGGTCCTGTTGTCTAGCGGTAATGCGATCAATCCTTACCGATGGCAGCAAAGCCTAGCAACTTGGCTCTCTACTGTCTCTTTTTTTTTTTTTTTTTTTTTTATTTTTTTTTTTACTGCTTAACGTCTCTTATAACAACTAGGTCTTTAGAGACGGGAAAGGATGAGGGCAAGGAATTGGAAGGAATTCGGCCATGGCCTTTTGAAGGAAGCATCCCGGCATTCACCTGGAGTGATTTGGGGAAACCATGGTAAACCCAAATCTGGATGCCCGGACGGGGATTCGAACCGCCGTCCTCCCGAATGCGAGGCCAGAACGCTAACCGTTACACCACCACTCTCGGTGTGTACTGTCTCACACGTATCGTCTTGGTAGTTAATACTGTTCCTGTTTACAGGCTGAGTTCCGATAAATTTCTTTCTTGATTAATGATGTTTGGAAGCTGTGACCTTAATCATTAAAATGATGCCTCATTCATAGATTTCGGTTTGTATAAAGGTAGATAAGCGGGCGTTCGTTAATTACGTAAGAGCTATTAAAAAAAAAAAAAATCGAACCCTCCGCTTTTGGTGAGTTCTGGTGGACCCCTCCCTTCTCTGCTGGTGAAGTTTGGTGAGGTTTGTTCAAGTATGATTAGGTTTCGTGAGATCTCGTGAAAGCCCCCTTTCCGCCCCCCCCCCCCCCCCCCCCCGCCTCTCCCACTGGTAAGGTTAGCCGACAACTTCAACGTTGGAAGTAGTTTGCAGACAAGCTCACAAGTTTACTTCATTCATTTCAGAGAACTATGATGAAAAATTTTATATAGAGCAATGGGCCTGATAAAAGATCATAAAATGCATCCTACGACAGTTCTACACGGCTGTCCTGTAAGTTGGACCGTGAATAGGCCGCTTTACTTTACATGCAAGTTCAAACTTGTAAATTAGTCGCTTAGGTAATAACACCGTTCAGTTATCGTTACTTTAATTACAGTATCGTAAGAAAGGAAACAACCACGTTCTTACTACCTAAGCGACGATAGAGCGATTCTCATACAAAGAGAAAAGAATAAGATATATATATATATTAAAATGTGAACAAAAAATCCACTATACTTCCGCATTAAAAGTTGCGGATGCGAAGCGGAGGTAGAATTTCATGCGGAAGTTTCGCACTTGCGGATGCGGAACTCCGTAACATCGCTAGTTTGGATGAACGGATTCACGTAAGATATGTTTGTCGGATTTCGAAGAGGTTTCGAATAGTGTTCATTATGCCCGTGGTGCCACGTGTTCATTAGTGTCCCTGTAGACGATGCATCGCCATCGGCCAGTCGCCTGAGGACAACAGGGCCTCGTCCTTGTCACGTGACACAATGGCTGGAGCCCCGCCAGCTGGAGAAAACGCCTTGGATTAACCTCAGACGAGCCGATGGGATGTGTGTGTGTGTGATCTACGGATGTAACGGATATCCGCATCCGCAAGTCCGGAGCTTTCACGTGAAATCCTGCATCCGCATTCGCCTCCGCAATTTTTAATGCGGATATATACCGGATGTTTTGATTACATTACATTGTATATTATTCTTTTCTCTATGTACGACATTCGGCCCATCGTCGCTTAGCCAATAGAAAAGGTTTTTTTTTTTTTTTTTTAGCATGACAGCATCAACAGCAACGGTATTTCTTCAATTATAAAATGAATTACAGCCAACCTGTTGCAATAATCATTGAATTTATTGTTTACCGGTTTCGACCCACCTTAAGGGAGTCTTCTTCAGAACCTGTGGATATTGTACATATATTAGTGCATCTGATGTTAAGCTTGGAGTTATATACATGAAAGTTTGTGCATACTCACTTGTTAAAAAGTATGACATCAGTCTAAATAAACTCTTCTCAATAAAATAGTACATTTTGTACTTAAGTCACACATTAAAATATATATTATAGCTATCCATCCGGCAGCCAACGTGTATCACAGTGCCAGCGTCATCATCGGATGGATAGCTATAATATATATTTTAATGTGGGACTTAAGTAAAAAATGTACTATTTTATTGAGAAGAGTTTATTTAGACTGATGTAATACTTTTTAACAAGTGAGTATGCACAAACTTTCATGTATATAACTCCAAGCTTAACATCAGATGCACTAATAATGTACAATATCCACAGGTTCTGAAGAAGACTCCCTTAAGGCGAGTCGAAACCGGTAAACAATACATTCAATGAATATTGCAACAGGTTGGCTGTAATTCATTTTACAATCAATAATAAAGTGTTTTTTCTTCTTTTTTTACGATCTTGCAATGAAAGTAACAATGAACTGTTCGGTGTTATTACCTAAGTGACGAATTTACAAGTTTACTATACATGAAAGTTCAAAACTTCCGCCTAATCACGGTCCAACTTACATGACAGCCGTGTAGAACCAGGGCCGCCGTAGGCGGGCGGCACGTCCAGGGGGGCGGCAAATCGAGTGATCGACAGTCGCCGCCCCGCGATAGTTGCCACTCCATTAGCTCAACTGCAGCATCAGGCGGCCGCCGACACTCGGGGTGGCAACAATGGGGGCAACAAATAGGCAAATTATCTTCGAAGGGGCGGCAATCTCACAGTTTCTTTACCCGGTTCGGCAAACTCCTAGATGCACCACTGGCTGTAGTTAAACAGGGGGCGGCTTAATCGGTATTGGACACGAGCGTTCATACAGCTATTGGCGGCCCTGTGTAGGATTATAGTAGGATGCGCTCACCCATTCACGTTAATAGAAGGGGTCCAACAAAATGTACCAAGCAATAATTTCCATTCGTAATTTCTCAAGACATACCATGTGTCCTTATCTCACACTAATAGGAAGTTTCCTCCAATAGCTTCCTCCAATGTCCCAGCTTGTTGGACAGCAAGCACCCGTTTTGGTTGCCTCCGAGTCCAGCAACATCCAGCACGTCCTGTCACTCCTTTCACGGCACATCAAGAGTACTTTACCGAAAATCGGATCATGGTAGGTCCTACAAGTTGTACTGTGAATGCACCACTGGAGCGGTGACAACGGGACATCCATTAATTACGTGAGGTGAAATAGGGGGGGGGGGGTCCGGCGTAATTTCACCATATCTCACCAGGGAGGGGGGGGGGGTCTACGGAAATCTCACGTGAGATTTTGCGAAAAATTTGGGGACAGTAGCGCCAAAAAAAAAAAGGTCTACAATTTGCGCCAAAGTCGATTTTAGGAGGGTATTTCGTCAAAAAAGTTAGGGTGTGACCTAAAAAACAAAAGGTCTACAAAAGTTTCCAGGGTGATTTCTAGGGGGGGTTCTCACGGACCAGATCTCACCAGAGGGGGGGGGGGAATCCGGCCAGATCTCACGAAATCTCACCAGGGGGGAGGGGGGTCCAGAAATCCGGAAAAACACCTCACGTAATTTGTGGATGCCCCCCAAGGCGGTTGGCGGGCACGGAACCGAGGGTGGCTGCAGGGGGTTAACGGTCCGGTATCGCATTCGGGATAATGCGGGTTCGAATCCCCGTCCGGGCAACCAGATTTTGGTATTACATGGTTTCCCCAAATCACTCTAGGCGTGCGCTTCCGTTAAAAGGCAATGGCCGAATCTCTTCCCGTTCCTAGCCCCGATCCTTTCACGCCTCTAATGATCTCGACGTCGACGAGACGTAAAGCCGTCGTAAAAAAATATCAAAAATCCGTTTAAACTTCCACCAATTTATATTTTTTCTTTAAAAATTTAAAACTCTGATTTCAACTACATAACGCTACCCCGTAACAATCTGTCACGGCTTCCTTGATAGTTCAGTGTCACGGCTACGAAGAACATTCATTAAATGATTTTCAATGTCTCTCTTTCACGGCTTCCTTGATTAAATACATATATGATATCTCTGGTTGTTTACATCGTACATCGTTGGTGTACAGTCACTGCTGTAAAAAGTATGCATGTGTGTAAGCGCAACATAGGCCAATCAGGCTATAAGCCCACCCCCCCCTTCCTCAAAAAAAAAAAAAAAAAAAAAAAAAAAAAAAAAAAAAAAACCCCGAGCACGGAGATGTGCGGTGGCGTGGCCTTGAGCTTGACTTTTTTGTAACTTTTTTTTTGTAACAGTTTAACGTCCCTTTTTAACAACGTGGTCTTTAGAGACGAGAAAGGATGGGGGCAAGGAATGGGAAGGAATTCGGCCATGGCCTTTTGAAGGAAGCATCCCGGCATTCGCCTGGAGTGATTTGGGGAAACCATGGAAAACCCAAATCTGGATGCCCGGACGGGGATTCGAACCGCCGTCCTCCCGAATGCGAGGCCAGAACGCTATCCGTTACACCACCACGCTCGGTTTGAGCTTGACGCTTTAATTAATCGAGTCGCGCACTCCAAAAAGTTCATATGACTAAGTCTGGTTTTTTAGACTCGTGCGTAATTATGTAAATAATTTAATACGCTTGTGAAATCATCCCACGTTTTTTGTTGTTGGAAGATGAGACAAAAATAAATCAATATGGCATATTATATGGAAACAGAATTAACTTACTAAAAAAGATAGAATTTGGCATAAAGTATATACTTATTTTGATTTCAAATTTTTTCATAAAATATTAAAACGTATATAATTATAAATTTATTTTTTCACATCCGCATCCGAAAAGAAGACATCCGTTACAACCCTGCTGTCTACCCCCCCCCCCCCCCCCCCCTACTACCCTCGCGGACCCTCCACTATTGCCGACACCCACATGTCTAGCACTTAAACGCCTGCGGAGATGGTTTACAGTTGCCCTCTGAACTGTGAATGTGTGCCTGACTGTTATTGTAGGTGTGTCTGACTGTGGTAGTGTAGAGTGTTGATTGTACAGTGGATGAGCGATGAAATAAGTTGAGAGGGGGAATCCCCGTGCCTGTCCATTCAGGCCTACCTAGTGTTGCAAATTGAAAAAAAATGTAATGTATTTTTTTCTCAGATTTGTGAAAAAAAACATGAAAAAAACCAAGCACCCTTGTTTTTTTTCTAAATTTGTTTTTTTTTTTCTTCAGAAAACTATATATTTGATAAATTATAGTTTTATTTATGGAACTTACACTTTACATGTGTGTTTTAAATCTAACTAAATCATATAATGTCTTACATAATGATTCATAAATGTATCTATATAGGTAACATAATTTTTTATCCATCCTCTATGTTAGTACCACATTCACTAGTATCAGCACTACCAACACTAGTTCGGTCGGTGTCGGAATTTTCCGTTTCTTATTCTGTCTCCTCTATACCCATAACTTCAGAAGTAGTTACATTTTCTTTTACTGGTTGTTCTTGTATTGTACGAAAAAGATTTTGAGATTTCAATTTTAAATTGTGAGCAAAGTACACACTGTGCATAATGACTGCGCCGATAGTTCTGTATTACGGTCTTTTAAGTTTGAATTTAAATCTATTATCATACAAAATAGGAGCCTTATTTCTTTTCAATCGTTGGTTTACGCCAACGGTTGCAAGGAAACGATTCATAATTACTGACAATTTAATGACTCAGTATCACTATACGCTGCGACTTTAACAAGTATACCAATAAAAGGAAAGCACAATAAGTAATAAAAGGAGGCAAAAAACCGCAGATAAGTTTTAAATTCCTAATTTTTTGAAAAGATCCGTAGGTCTACAGATAGGGTTGGCAGCACTAGTTCAAATAGTGAGTATCAATCCAAACAACGGGGAACGGGGATTCCTTCTCGTGCAACCTAGCCTCTTCGGTAAGTCCCCGTTCATACAAGAAAATTTCAGACAACGTTGCCAATATTTTCGTTTTTTCCCCTTTACTGAACCAGAAAAAAATAGTAGATTTAAAAATTAAGATAATTACTTGGAATAAACTCTAAAACAGTGATATTAAACGATAAGTGCCTTACAAATTTGAAATTTAGTAGTTATGAAAAAGAAACATGTCCCAGAAAAAAACGTGTTTTGTTTCACAGATTTTTTAATGTTTTTATTGTCAAGTCAGAAAACACTAGGCCTACCCTTCCGAAAGGCACAAATGGGCCGCCAATTTTAACGTTCCCTTCCGATGGACGGATCATCATAAACGGGGGGATGCACGAGAGAATTAAAGAAATTGGGTTACAAATCTTTGGTCGGACCATTGCTCGAATATGGTAGTGTAGTATGGGACCCACATTTTGAGTATCAAAAAAGGAATTGGAGAAGGTGCAAAGAAGGGCTGCTAGATTTGTTTCTGGAAATTATCGCAGAATGCAATCAGTGACGGATATGATAACAGAGCTGGAATGGGATTCATTGCAAGACAGGAGGAGGGTGAAGAGGGTCATGGGAGTGTACTTTGTGATGAGGCATGGAAAGATATTGGTGCAGGTATGAAAAGTAGTGCATGGAAGGGAAAAGATGACCATGACCACAAGCTGGCACTCGATTTCAGGCACAAGGGTGTAGGAAGATTCTCTTATTTGAGTAACGGTTTCAAGGATTGCAATAAGTTACCAGGAGAAATAATGAATACTTTGCCAAAAACGTTGAATGGATTTAAAGTTAAAATTTGTAGAGAGCAAATGTAGGTGGGTGCAGGATAGGGAAATTGACACCGGAGCGTGCGCTCCATTGAAATTTAATTAAATATTATTATTAACGGTGTGTTGCTGTTAAGTCCGTTCTGTCGACACATCGCGGGCGGCAGGCTTCGTGTGTTGCGACTGAGCCTTGCGGTGAATTTTTACGGTGATTCCCGTGCAGAATCAGTGGAACGTAATGAAACTGTAGACTCGGGTAGAAGCTGTACAGCTCGCATAGCGGTGACATCGATTCTTTTATCTCTGTGCTCTGAATGTTTCACGGAGCTGTAAGATATATTGTAATGACCTTTGTTTTTAAGAGCGGTTTAGTATGAGACTCATATATATATATTTATAATTAATTAAATTGCGATGGAGCGTACGCTCCGGTGGCAATTTCCCTAAACACCCATCGTCCCACTTTCCTACACCCACCTACATTTGTCCTCTGCAAATTTTAGCTTTAAGTTCTTTCAACGTTTTTGGTAAATTATTCATAATTTCTCTTGGTAACTTACTCCAATCCCCGACACCCTTATGTAAAATAGAGAATCTTCCCACACCCTTGTGCCTGAAATCGAGTGCCAGCTTGTGGTCATGGTCATATTTACCCTTCCATGCATTACTTTTAATTCTTACACCAATATCTTTCCATGCCTCAACACCAATATATGCCCTGTACACTCCCATGACCCTCTTCACCCTCCTCCTGTCTTCCAATGAATCCCAATCAAGCTCTTTTATCATATCTGTTACTGATTGCATTCTGCGGTAATTTCCAGAAACAAATCCAGCAGCCCTTTTTTGCACCCTCTCCAACTCCTGTATTTCATACGCAAAATGTGGATCCCATACTACACTACCATATTAGAGCAATGGTCCGATTTAAGTTTTGTAACCCAATTCCTTTATTTCTCTCGTACATCCCCTCATCACTCTGTACAACAAGTGCAGAACTTTGAAACCTTACCGAGCGTGGTGGTGTAACGGCTAGCGTTCTGGCCTCGCATTCGGGTGGACGGCGGTTCGATTTTTTTTTTTTTTTTGTTACAGTTTAACGTCCCTTTTTAAAAACGTGGTCTTTAGAGACGGGAAAGGATGGGGGCAAGGAATGGGAAGGAATTCGGCCATGGCCTTTTGAAGGAAGCATCCCGGCATTCACCTGGAGTGATTTGGGGAAACCATGGAAAACCCAAATCTGGATGCCCGGACGGGGATTCGAACCACCGTCCTCCCGAATGCGAGGCCAGAACGCTATCCGTTACACCACCACGCTCGGTCGCGGCGGTTCGAATCCCCGTCCGGGCATCCAGATTTGGGTTTTCCATGGTTTCCCAAATCACTCCAGGCAAAAGCCGGGATGCTTCCTTCAAAAGGCCATTGCCGAATTCCTTCCCATTCCTTGCCCACCATCCTTTCCCGTCACTAAAAGACCTCGCTGTTAGAGAGACGTTAAGCAGATTAAAAAAAAACCTTTTTCTGCTACCTGCCCAGTTAGTCTTGTTGTCACATTTTGGGTATCGTGTATAGGAGTTGTACGGAGGGGAAAGGAGAGCAGCTAGATTGTTTGTAGTAATCAACG
This sequence comes from Vandiemenella viatica, assembly GCA_031002005.1. Taxonomy (NCBI): domain Eukaryota; kingdom Metazoa; phylum Arthropoda; class Insecta; order Orthoptera; family Morabidae; genus Vandiemenella; species Vandiemenella viatica. The sequence goes on along the minus strand of CM061918.1, from coordinate 139,729,356 downwards.
CAGAACTCTGTCAGTAACTGGTACGATAACCGACATGAATTGGAAGGAATTGGAAGACAGGAAGAGATATATTTTTTTTATCTTTTCATCTCGTCAACGCCGAGTAAATTAGAGGCGGGATAGGACTGGAGACAAGGAACGGGAAGGAATTCGGCTACGACCTTTTTGAAGGAAGCATCCCGGCATTCGCCTGGAGTCATTTTGGTAAACCATGGAAAACCCAAATCTGGATTCCCGGACGGGGATTCAAACCGGCGCACAGTGGGCCAGAATCTTGAAAACCTGGGCAAAAAGGAAAAAAAAAGTTTCTGGATGGGAATTTTCGACTATCAGGTTGGCTTCAGTAATGTTGGAACTACTGAATACCGATTGTTTGGACGATCAATAGTTCATTCCATCCTTTATATTTCATGTCAAAGTCGGCACTTCATTGGTAGCGGTGTATGCAGCCGACCAGGAAACAAAATAGTCTTGTCGTTAAAGATAAATATCTGTGTTCTGTGTAAGTGAAACTAATGTTTTAAATATGGACGGTGTTCCAGGCAGTATGTACTAATTAAAATACATTTATGTCATTATTAAATCATTAATTACACATATTTTTTTAATTAACTTAATGCCGGAAAATGCGCGAGAAAATTTTAAAATGTGCTTAAAAAAATAGAGATAAGTTACGAATTCCACGATATTCCGCTTTCTTTTGCACTGTGTCCGCAAGTATATATTATTAACTTAGAAAAGTAACCTTCAAATCCACCTACTAGTACCAACTCCGGCTTTGAACCACGTTTTAAGCGACGATTGCAAAATGTTTGGTTATTTTTAAAAAATGAAATTATTAATATTAAGTTAATTTTTTCATTAATAATTATGAAAAAGTACATTTTTTTGAAACACAAATATTCTACATACTTTGTGGAGTTACTTTTTAACGCTTTCAAACACGTGTTAAGAAATAATGATTAAATAAATTAATAATAATATGAACTGTCGTAGGATGCTCAAGACTCAACCAATAAGTTGACAAAGCAATATCGCATAAGTTTTTCTCGAAAGTTTTCCGGACTTAAGAGTATGTAAGAAGTGTTCGGAAGATTGTTGGCAACCACAGATTTCCACATTTCATCTCTGCGCAAATCATCAAACAAACTGAAGAGTTTGTCGTCAGAAGCCGTTGCCCTCTTAGTTCCTGTGCCGGAAAATTATGAAGATTCCGATGTAGATGATGAGGAAACAGCCTTTGAAGATGATGACGATTCAGCTTAATATGCAGAAGAAGAAGATAAAAAAGAAGAAGAAAATGACAACTTTTAATTATAGTCACAAACAATTTACTAACTGAATAACTGTAATTGAAATAAAATTCTTTTTGTAATATTTTATACTATCTTTTATCCTCTATTTGGTACTTTTTTCGAGCTTTCCATTTTTCGCTTTTTCGAGCTTATGTTTTTAACCATTAACTACAACACCCTCTAAATATTGACTTTTATATAAATAAAATTATTTTACCAATTTTTGTCCGCCATCTTGGATCCACCATTTTGTTTTCTTAAATATTTGAAGTCGTAATCTTCATCATTAATCTCGATAAATCGCAAAAAATTACTTTTATATGAATCAAAATACTTTTATCAATATTTGTCCGCCATATTGGATCCATCATTTTCTTTTTTCACTTTTTGATACCATATTCTTAATTACCAACTTCGATAACCTTTACATACTAACTTTGGTACAAATTGAACAACTTTTTATATTTCGGCCAGCTTTTTGCGATTCTGGTCCACTGTGCGGCGCCCTCCCGAATGCCAAACCAGAGCGTTAACCGCTCATCCACCACGCTCGGTTGCATTGAAGGGAAAAATTGACCCGTTACCACAAGATGGCACTTGTGTTTTGGCATAAGAAAGTGTTGTTGTTTTTTTTTTTTTTTTTTTTTTTTTTAGTAATGGTTTTAGGGATTGCAATAAAGTAGCAATTAAGGAGATGAATTATTTACTAATAACGCTGAAAGAATTTAAAATTAAAATTCGTAATGGGAAATGATATGATACGAAACAAAAATAGTAACAATAACGAGAAACGGGTAGATATGGAACTAGAGAAATTGCCACCTACGCATGCGCTCTATCGTAATTAAATCAAAACAAATGTACAAAAAATCTACAATGCCAGTAGTAAAGCCACATAATTTGCACGGGCTGAATGGCTGAGCGGATTGAGTAGCCGTATTCCCGCGCTAAGGACCGTGGCATCGATCCCGATTCAGGGTCGCCATACGGGAGGACGCGTGTTAATATCCACTCTGTTTTTAATGGTTCCCTGAAATCCCTCAAGGCGAATGCCGGATAGTTCATTCAGAATGTCATTGCTGAACTCGTTCCTTTCCGCTAATCCTTTTCCAGCTCTAATGACCTCATCTTCGACGGTCCGAAGGAAAAAAAACCGGTTTCTTACATTCTCAGCCGTTATCGAATCACCCATGTGTTCCTCTATCACAGTCTCATAACATCTAAATGGTTTTATTAAAGAAATTTTTAATTCCCTGTATTTTACTCCTTACCACGTCAAAAATTATTACAACCCAAAATTTGGTATAATTATGGGGATGAAAACATTGTAAGGGGGCTAAATGGATGGGGTTGATATATATATATATATATATATGTATATATATATATCATGGGTAACAAATAAAGCTAGCAACCCTCCAACTTTGAAAATGCTGGAATTTTTTTCGTTCCACCATTTTTACAATAATTTTGGGGAAAAAATATTTTTTTTAAATCTGTCATGCTTTCTTCATTTCCTTGACCATTAAAATCATTTTCATAATTTAAAGTACTCTCTTAAAGATTAAGGGAAAAGTATAGAATTTTTTTGAACTTTGTGACTATCGAAAAAAAATTTAAAAAATTAACAAATCGTCTATTCTTAAACAAATAATGTTTTGACAAAAAATAAAAACGAATAATATGATTAAGAAGATAATTTTGTGAAACTAATAAGAAATATGTCATAGAAGTACTTTAAAAATAAAATTTAAATTTATAATGTGCTTCCACTATTTTTTAAAACGTTTTGCACAATCTGAGTAACTCATGGGTCAAAGATTTTTTAAAAATTGATCCTACTATCGGCTCCTTATAGAGACTTTACTCCAAGGTCGACTGCTGCCCACTCGTAGTCTATCGATATCTGAGCACGTGCGATAAGCACATCAATTAGCGGTTATCTCGATGCTTTAGTACTGTCTGTAATACACTGATCTAACATATCACATGCCAGTTTTGCGCCAGAAGACTAGTATTGTAAACGTTATCCAAATTAAGTTTATGCCAGTAAGTTCAATGTGTTTTATTTTATTATTATTATTTTTTAAAAGAAGTATTAGGTCTAAGAGAATCAAGCAGTATTTTTAGGTTTTATTATTAATATCAAAGCAAGGAAAAATGTGCAGGACGTATTTTGTTGATGAAAGTTCGAAGGGTATTGGTAGAAGAATTAGGAATTGTACAGGCAAGGGAAAATATCATGATGATCATCAACTGGCACTTATTTCAGACACAGGAAAAATTTATTTTCTAGGTAACAGAATTAGGGGTTCTAATAAATTAACAAGGTAAATGTTGAACAATTCAACAAAAACGCTGAATGAATTTAAAATTAAAATTCGTAAAGGTCAAAAGTAAACGAATAGGGATATTATGCTCAAAAATGTAAAACAAGATGTGGGAAAGTAGGTGTATAGGGAAATTGGTACCGGGTCATATGCTCCATTGCTATTAGATTAAAATTAGTCTATCACCTTCTCGATTCACGCTTCATTAAATTTCTCGCAGCGTTTCATATTAGTCCTGTATTTATTGTTTGGCATTTCAAATTCTATGAGCGCCATTGCTCCTTCATCAAAGATTCTTGCAAACATCTTCCTCTGCCTAGCAGGCTAGCCAACCTTGACATTACCCAGCGGATCGTAGAGTACAAAAACCAATACACCCAGGAACCTCTGATCGTATCCTAGAAAACCGACTGCAAAAATTCTAGGCAGCAGATATACGAGTTGCGACAGTAATGATACTGATTCTTTATGCGTGATGTGGCAACCCTGCAACAACGCATCATATTTGACCTTGATCTCTCCACCACTACTAAAGAATTCATGGAGGAAGGAATATATGGAGACGAAATGACGCCAAATCGGTGAAACCTCATATATAAACTTGTCTCCTACTGCGCATGCGTAGTGGCCATAGGAATCACCCCAAAACATTGCATTGTGTATGCTGCTGTGAACATTTCATTTTGTAATATTTCAAAGTTTTTTATGATAAAAAGTTGTGTTGCATACGGTTGCACAAACAGAAAAGATAGGAAACAACCTGGAATAACGTTTCGTAACTAAATCACATTGTAATTATTGTTCTTGCAATGTTTGATAGATAACTGTAAGATTAGAGCCTATCGCTATAAATTTATTCAATGCTCTCAATAGAATCACATCGTTCTCAAATGTTTGCTGGTGTAGTGTAGACAATCAGCATATGTTACTACTTTACACCTAAAAGGCTAGCCTTATTGTAAACAAGTATTGAAAGCCTAATTTAAGCGGGTCAAGTTTACACCGCGATATAATGAATGTTCATACTTTAGTCCAGTTTCAGTTTACACTGAAAGTGTACGATGAAATTAATTGTGATAATTTGTGCTGTGTGAACTACTAAACTTGATGAAGCAAACGTTGTTGTTAACCGAAATGTAGTTCGCGATGCATTTCATGTGTTTAGATCTGCCCACATAGTTTGATTTTGTAGCGGCAATATTAATGGAAATGTGAGTAGGTTGAAATGCGGCGTGTACCATAAGGTTACAAACAATTTATTTATTATTAGTTGTTACTAGTTTCATGAGCACTATGTCAGTGACACAATGCGTATCGCGATGTAAACTACTCCCATCTAAGCTTCTGACTTTTGATGTATGGTAAGAAGATAAATGCAATGATGTTGCTAGCAAAGTTACATAGGCCGCTAACAGTACAATATCTTCTGAGAAAGCCCAGAAGCTATGAGGTCTTTTGAGGGTTCATTATTATTATTATTAAAAGTTCTAAACATTGACTTAACCTAATCTAACCACCCCAATTTGGAGACAGAAATTTCTCGAGAGCTAAGCGAGATATCGAAAATATATATTCTTCACTTTCGAGTTATCTTGTCGTGTTTTATAGGAATCTGTCATCAAAATTGACATTAGGGAAATTTTTCTTCTGAATTTCAACCCTAAACTCCTCTCTCTTGAGACACTATATCTCGAGAACTAAGCACGATACCAAAATAAATTATTCTTCATTTTTGATCTGTCTCGTCGAGTTACATAATAATCCATCGTCAAATTGCGGTGCCACGGTTGTCTTATGATTCCCTTGAGGTTTTTGTGCCTATTTCCCGTGTTTCTACGGCCAAGCAATATGGCGGCCTCCCCACCCCACTTCTCTCTACCCGGTTTCACTCCAGTGCGTGGTGAAGGTCCCTTGCGTCGTCTCCATATATTCCTTCCTCCATGAGAGAATTTATCGTGATGCAATAGTGGTGCAGTTTGTAAACACATAATTTTGTATTTCACAACGAAAATAAAGTCGGGAAATATTGTATTTCATCACGAAAATAAAGTCGGGAAATATTGTGCAGCGGTATGCCATTTGTTTTTGTGCTTAACTCGGTTGAAATGCCTCCATAAATTTCGGAAGGGCTGTGGAAATCAGGTAATGTCAAACCCATCACAGTAGGTGACGGTAACGCTATGGCCACACATTCAGGAGGACGTGGGTGCATATCCCCCTCTGGCCATCTTGATAATAGTTTTCCACGTTTTCCCGAAATCATTCGAAGTGAATTTTGAGATGGTTCCCACAAAATTGAACGGTAGAATTCTTTCCCGTCCCTTTTCCCGATTCTAATGACCTTGAAGTCGACGTAAAGGTTTAAGCAAAAAATAAGTAAAAAAATGCTTCAGTTTTTTGTTGGCATGAAATGTTTTCTGGAGGCAAAATAAATGTGAAAGACGATTGCTGCAGCGTAAGACAGACAGGCTGCGTTTATGGTTGAAACACTCTGGCAATCGCCTGGAGTGCTTACTAAACCGGTATCATCGGCGGAGACGACGAATCTGGAGACTTGAATCCAGCGTATTGTACGTGGTGGTACTGCTCCGATTAGTTCGACCAATTTGGTCGATCAGATAACATCGCACGGCGGCTGCCCCAAATGAGGCGGAAGAACGAGCGGTCGATAGCCTTGCGAGATAAATCGCAGTCGCCCTCGATACCTCGCGGAGGTCGAACAGCCACGTAACAATATGGCAAATCCAGCGACAGCCGTGAATTTAAGTCTGCCGTGCTAATTTTTTTAAGTATAAAGTCAGCTGCGCAGACCTAAACGAGGTGTAACTCAGAATCATATTTATGCTGACTGGATTACTGGTGGAATCCTCCCCCCCCTTCTCCCCACCATCACGAAGCGGGGAAGGTACATTATTGGTAGGGTAACGAAACGGCGATTCATTGCACTCCTAGTGGAAAAATAATATCATTTAATAAAACATACCAAGGCGGAGCATTTAAGACCATTTGAGAATCGGCAAAAGTAAATTTCGAAAAATTACGCACCTTTGAAAGCGAAAACGTCAAAAATGCAAGGTAAGAAAATGGAAACAGAACCAGCGAAACGTTGGTGGAACTATAGCAAAATTTTTGAAGAGGCAAAAATTGTTGGTTTGTTTGGTTTTTTTTTTTTTTTTTTTTTTTTTTTTTTGAAAAAACTCCTTAACGTCTCTTAACGGCGAGGTCTTTAGAGACGGGAAAGGATGGGGGGCAAGGAATGGGTAATAATTCGGCCATGGCCTTTTTGAAGGAAGCATCCCGGCATTTGCCTGGAGCGATTTGGGGAAACCGTGGAAAACCCAAATCTTGATGCTCGAAAGGGGATTCGAACCGCCGTCCTTCCGAATGCGAGGCCAGAACGCTAACCGTTACACCACCACCCTCGGTTGCATAAATGTGTTGGGTTTACCCTCTGAACAAGAAAGCGTGACACAAAATTAATTAAAAAATAAAAAAAACCAAACAGTGTGTGAGAGGGAGTTGTAACGGATGTCATCTTTGCTTGACATCCGCGGATGCGAATGTTTTGCGGAAGCGGAGGTGGAAAAATAAATTTAAAATTATTTAGATTATAACATTTTATCAAACATAAACTTAAAATCAAAATAGTATATTTTTATCACAAATTTTACATTTTGCATAAGCATTTTCTATTCCATCTAACACTGCCAGATTGATTTACTTTTTGTCCCATCTTTCAACAACGAAAAAACTTGTGGTGATTTAAAAAGTGAGTTACATTATTTCCATAACTACGTACGCTTCAACCAAACAGTCTTTGTCATATGAACTTTATGGAGTTTGCGGTGCGACTAATTCGAGTGTCATGCACAAGGCCGCGCCACCGCACATCTCCGTGCCCGCCGGCCTCGGTAGCGTAGGGGCTAGCGTGTTAGCTCTGCGTGCCGAAGGTCGCCGGTTCGAGTCCGGCCGCGGGCATGAGTGTTTAACTGTTGTGTCTGTGAATGTCATGTCCGTCCTGTGGTGTGTCTAATTATCTGGAAAAATTCATCAGGCTGGCTGTGTGGCCTAAGATGTCGAAAGCAATTTAAAAAAAAAAAATTTCTCCGTGCCCGCCACCCGCCTTTCCACCGCTCTAGCGGCACATTCACAGTACAACTTGTAGGACCTACGATGCAGCTCGGCTAATTGAAGCGTCAAGCACAAGGCCACGCCACCGCACATCTCCGTGCCCGCCACCCGCCTTTCCACCGCTCTAGCGGCACATTCACAGTACAACTTGTAGGACCTACGACGATCCGATTTTCCGATGTAGGACTCTTGATGGGTCGTGAAAGGAGCTGCAGGATTAGATGCAGGACGTGTTCGATGTGGCTGAACTCCGAGACAGCCAAAATTGGTCTGAGTTCTTCAAGCTCAAGAGATTTGATTCACCCTAAGGGTGAAACGCTGGTCAAGTTCGCGTTTAGTCAGATGAGGTCAACCTGTCGTAACCCGTGACCCTACAAGCCAGAACTATTCGATACCTGTGACGATACTCAAAAAATGGTCACGGGCTTACATTAGTACAATATAATTTCTAAAAATGGTTTCAACGGCATCCAAATCTAATATCTTGTCTACTTTCTGGAAATTCGTTTTTTTACTAGGTCTAGCGTGGTCGGGTAAGCGGTAATGCTGTGCCCTGACATTCGGGAGGAAGCGGGTTCGAATCCACATTCAGCCGTCCAGATATCTGTTTTTTTTTTTTTTTTTAATTGCTTTACGTCTCTCAACAGCGAGGTCTTTAGAGACGGGAAAGGATGGGGGCAAGGAATGGGAAGGAATTCGGCCATGGCCTTTTGAGGGAAGCACCCGGCATTTGCCTGGAGTGATTTGGGAAACCATGGAAAACCCAAATCTGGATGCCCGGACGGGGATTCGAACCGCCGTCCTCCCGAATGCGAGGCCAGAACGTATCTGTTTTCAAGATTTCCTGAATTGACTCCAGGCAAAGGCTAGGATTGTTCTTTCATGAGACCGTGGCCCTAATTCCTTCCATTTCCTTACTCACAAATCTTCTCCGTTTCTAATGTCGTCGCTGAGTCATAAAGCAACGAAAAAAGATAAATAACGGGAAGAAATTCGTACACGACCTCTTGCTAAAGGGCCATCCCGGCATTCGCTTGGAATGATTTGGGGAAACCATGGAAAACCCAAGTCTGGATGGCCAGAGTGGGATTCGAACCCGCGTTCCACCATACGACAGGCCTTTTGGACTACCATCCTCTGGGTCCTTATATACCATTAATTTGCATTGCCCTTCTTATTCTTGCTTGCTGTTCTTCTTATCTTCCCGAAACCTCGTAATCCTTTCACTGTGGGCTAGACGTCTCTCTTTTGTCCATGTGTTTCTGGGTTTCGGTTTTTTTGCTGTTGGGATCTTAGGGGCAAATTGAAGTGAAGTGATTAATTGTGTGTATATACTGCGTGCAGATGTCAGTGGGTCTAGATTAACTTCTGCCAGGTCCCTCTAGGTTTCTACAAGCCAGCGTGCTTTGGTTTTCAGGGTCCGTTGACGATGTGGAAGATTTTCTTGGTCATTCGCGAGTCATCAATTCGTGCTGTATGTCCGTAGAATTTCATGCGTCTTCTCCGTGGGAATTAAGTGAATTGTTTGGTCAGTGAGTACAGTTCTTTTGAGCATTTGCGCATTCAGATACTTTTTTTTTTTACTTATGGCTTTACGCCTAGTGGACATCGAGGTCATTAGAGGCGGGATGGGACTGGGGACATGGAACGGGAAGGAATTCGGCCATTTCCTTTTGAAGGAAGCATCCCGGCATTTACCTGGAGTGATTTGGGGAAACCATGGAAAACCCAAATCGGGATGCCCGGACGGGGATTCGAACCGGCGCACAGTGGTTCAGAATTGGAATATAGTGGACATTCGACCTTAAGTCATAATATCGATACAAAAAAAATTGCTTTAGATAGCATTTTCTGTGCTGATCAAAAATTTTTATGTTCTATTTTTGATAAAAAAATGCGTCCTTCACACTTAAAATAATAAAAAATGTATGGGTGGAAATCTATTTTTTTTTTCACGGCCCTATATCAAAGTGTCAAAGTCAAACCTTATGCAATCATAAGTACCTATCCTACTTAATACAGTGCAACCTTAATATAACGTACCTCAATATAACGAATTCCTCGATTTAACAAATTCTTCGTAATCCCCTTGAATTGTCCATAAGAGTCAATATAAAATATACCTTTACATTGCGAACATTTTTTGCGAACAACCTCTTTATAACGAAATTTCAACTATCAAGAAAAAGTATACATACCTCTAATTAACGAATTTTGTGAACCCAAAACCTTTATATAAAGTTCCCACCAATCGCGACATGTTTCGACACGCTTTTGTTCGTAAAACAATCATTGTTGTTTGATTGAAATTAATGTAAACACTTCTGCTCGTCACTATTGTTAAAGATTTAAGTTAAAATGGCTCAGAAACGTAAAAGGTGTTCGTTATCGGTTGCAGAAAAGCGAAACATCATTAATTATGTTGACAAAAATCCTATGACGAAAAAATTAGACATAGCTAATAAGTTCGGGATTCCCGCAAGTACATTGGCTACAATTTTAAAATTTAAAGATAAGTTTTCAGAAGAAAGTGGTTTGCCTGTAAACAGTAAAAGATTAAAATCATGCGAGTTCAAAGACGTAGAGGAATGTGTGTTGAAGTGGTTAAAACAGTGCCGAGACAAAAAAATCACAATCGGAGGCCCTATTCTTCATGAAAAGGCTCAGCAGTTTGCAGTAGAATTGGGACATGAAAAGTTCCGTGCTAGCAACGGGTGGCTTCAAAATTTCAAAAAACGAAACGAGATTGTTTTTCGAAAAATATGTGGTGAAAGTGATAGTGTTGATGAAAAAGTATGTGATGATTGGAAAAACAAACTGGCAGAGCTGACCACCGGATACGATCCCGAAGACATCTTTAACGCCGATGAAACTGGACTATTCTATAAATGTTTACCTGACAAAACCTTATCATTCAAAGGCGATGAATGTAATGGCGGAAAAAACAACAAACTTCGCTTAACAGTACTGCTGGGAACAAATTGTACTGGGACTTACAAACTTAAGCCACTCATCATCGGAAAATATCAAAAACCGCGATGTTTTAAAAATGTCAATAATCTGCCAACAGATTACACGTCCAACCATAAGGCTTGGATGACTAGTGATGCTTTTTGCAATTGGATTAAAAGTCTGGATAAAGAGATGAAGAAAAAAAACAAGAAAATTCTAATTGTTCATCGATAATTGTACTGCACACGGAGAAATTCCTAACCTGGAAAATATAAAAATAAAGTACTTGCCTCCAAATACCACTTCAATACTACAACCACTGGCCCAAGGCATCATCCAAAACTTCAAAATGCATTATAGGAAGGTAGTTGTCAGACGATTTATTGCTGATGTTGAACGTCAAACACCAACTACAATTGACGTTTTACAAGCCATATGGATGATCGCCAAAGCTTGGAATCTAGTCACTGAAAAGACCATTGCAAACTGCTTCAAGAAAAGTGGGTTTAAAGTAACATGCGAAGATGAGGACGATTTACCAGTCGCAGAACTTGCTAGGACCTGGCAAAGAGTTCAAAAAGAATTGCACCTTCAAGAGACTGAGTTCGAAGACTTCGTTACCTTTGATAATGATTTAGCCGTCTGTGGAGAACTAACTGATGCTGACATCGTCACATCTGTGTTGCCGGTTACTAATGCAGAAGCGGATGAAGACGAGGAAGAAGGGGGTGAAATTGATGAGCATAACTTCACAATAAAAGATGCTTATAATGCTTTAAATATAACAAAATCTGTGTTTCTCAAAAACGGAGGTTTGAGTGACGATGTAGTCAATTCCAGCACGAAATTAGATTGCGCTTTGGATGTGATAACTCTTACCGGTGGTAAACAGACCACTATTTATGACTTTTTTTATAATCAAGATGAACAAAATTGAGATTAAGCTACTATAACCACATTGTTGATTCTTTACCTTTAATTCGTGATTTTTTTGTGCGAACCTTTGAAATTAACATTAAATTACCTACATAATGTATGTACCCACCAAGATATGTACCTACTTTTACGGATTTTACTGCATTCAATTTTGATTATTAATGTAAGAAAAAAATTTTTGTTACCTACCTAATTGTTTTTAAATAGAAAATACATACAGTAATTTGATAAAAATGTGATCATTTATTAGTAGAAGTTGTTCGCTATAACAAGATAAGTACGTAATGTTGAGGTGAATATAACTACTTTTTTACCTCTTTATAACGAATTTTAGACCAACCTAACCTCAATATAACAAACCTTAGTTCAACGAATTATTTGATATAACGAATATTTTCTTGTTCCCCTCCGATTTGTTATATCGAGGTTGCACTGTATTACAACATAAAAATTTCTTACGTATCCTTGCCGCTTTGACTACGGGCGCAAGTGAATTTCATGGTTAAAAATAGTGGACATTCAAACAAAAGTCATAATATGGATCCAAAAAAAATTGAACATAGTAATTTTTTATTAGCACAGCAAATGCTATCTAAAGCATTTTTTATTTATTTATTTATAATTTTTTTTTGTTTTTTGTTTTTTTTTTTTAAAAAAAACGATATTATGACGTAAGGTCGAATGTCCACTCTATTCCAATCCTGAACCACTGACCGAGCGTGTTGGTGTAACGGTTAGCGTGCTGGCCTCGCATTCGGGAGGACGGCGGTTCGAATCCCCGTCCGAGCATCCAGATTTGGGGTTTCCATGGTTTACCCAAATCACTCCAGGTGAATACCGGGATGCTTCCTTCAAAAAGCCATGACCGAATTCCTTCCCATTCCTTGCCCCCATCCTTTCCCGTCTCTAAAGACCTAGTTGTTATAGGAGACGTTAAGCAGTTAAAAAAAAAAAAAACTGAACCACTGTGCGGCGTCCTCCCGAATGCGAGGCCAGAACGGTAACCACTCATCCACGACGCTCGGTATCCAGACACCATCTTGGATCTTGGGACCGAATGTTTTATTTTTCAGTATATGTCTTCCTATTCTTTCGATTCCTTTAACATTTAGAGTTAATGACGATGTCTCCGTCGCATGCAGTCCTTATAAGAGCATGAAGTCTGTTGTATTAGGCGGAAGTGCACTTGAAGAACAATGCCTGCTGGTTGTTGATCTGACCTATATCACGAAACACAAATCACTGCCATACCGCCTAAATTAACAGCCAATGGGAGCCTTGCATTGTTCGAGTCTGTAATAGGATGCAAATCACTGCGGAGAGAAGTTTAATCGGGCAATGTTGGCAGCTGTTGCGACCTTGAGCGGCGGCGTGATTTCCGAAACAAAAACATAGTTACTGCGGTCGATTAGCATCTCTTCCTCGTGGTCGTGGACTGGATCTGATCTGCTCTTAATATGTCCGCACGACTGCGAGAGGGTAATTAGAACCAAATAGAGGTTCTTAATTCTACCATCAATCGTTAGGTTGGTGGGTGCGTTCCACTTTGGAAATTTAAACTGGCAGGAAGAGGTGAAAACCAGGTGCTGACATATTCAGGCCTTCTCTCCCGAAAGAAACCAGTTGCCGCCAGGCTTAATGTTCGCATCTGAGGTGCGAACCACCATCAACAGTGTCGTATGCGTAAAGGCGCGTTCCCACGATCCCTTGTAACGAAGGCGAGACGGGACGGGACCTCATTAGCCGAAGTGTAGGGACGACCGCGGGCCGCAGGTTAGTCCTAGCTTACCTCGCCGCCACCTCCGCAACACGTTGCCTGGTGTCGTTTGGCACAGAGCACTTTACAGCAACAGAAGGGGTGCGCACCGCTGCTGCAAACCGATGACAACAGCGCACCGTTACACACGCCTGTGATGTTTACCGACTCAGAGTGAGTAGCTGCGTCTCGTCTCCGCTAGCAGAGGCGGCCCTGTTCCCATGGCGTCCCGTCCCGTCTCGCCTTCGTTACAAGGGATCGTGGGAACGCACCATAACGCAACCATACGTCCCACTTCAGGCAGTCTGGGGGACTGCACCACTTTGGTAACCTGTTGAAATTTGCATCAATCGTTTCGTCAACATGTCCTCTTCACGTTTTGCAATCTACATTCGGGAAAGTTGACTTTATTACCAGATAATCTTCCAAGATAAGTCTCTATGTTGTAATGGTCTAAATTACATTATGTATTTATTAAGAACTAGCCCGTACCTGCGACTTCGTACGCGTGGATTAATAATGTTTTTGCCAGAATTAAATATAGAAAGTTGTTGGTAACGAAGGATTGGTCCCAAACAATATCGAGTCGGAATAATATGACAGGAAAGCTATCACTATATCATTGTACCGTCAAACCTGTCTCCTGAAGAGAATCATTTTCCAGCATATTTCTGTCACCATTCGATAAGGTATCAAATTTCGTGACTACAACTGTTAATCATACTGGAAAAAATATCCTGTGCCCTTCATACAGATTTCCTTATAGTAGACCCTATTACATCACAACGATATAGCCATTTAGTCATCAAAACGTAACAAAAAGACAGAGACTTACTTCCGTATTTATAATAATATTACTGTGGTTCACACTCACACACTGACTGCGAACAACACCTGAGGCATCATTATAACGTAAAAAAGTGTACACCTACAACATTGCAAGACTACCTACGATTTGCCTCGCATTGCACCCCTAACTTTCTAATATCTACAGTTTAACATTCAATCCGAATAACCTACGGCCCAGGCCTGACTCTTACGATGAAAAACAATTTTTAAAAATCTTAGCCGGAGACTACGACGTTCATAAGCAAGCGCTTTAACAACTGAGCTGCCAGTCCACTACACGGAAACACGGTACGCAGACGTCCATATCCAACGTGTCTGTCTATCGCCGTATTTCGAAGTTATGAGACAACATGTGTTATTTATACAGATAATTTTTCAACCAAATGTAGACAGTATTTTTCTCCTTGTTTCAAAGGATAAGTGTGCAAAGTTTCATCGATATCGGATGAAAACCGTGGATTTGTATGAAGAACAAACAAACTAACAAACAAACATACATTCATCTTTATATAAAAACATTGTCACAGAAGGAAAGGAGATATTTTAAGACACGAGAATTTGATATATTTATCACTAGATAGAAGCTTCGAAGGGAAGAAATATAGAGAAACAGAAATCAAGGGCAAGGAAAAACGTTTGTGGAAAAATGTTACAGAAAGAAGAGAAAGGAAGATGGGTCACATTTTAAGATACGCGGGATTGGTTAATTTGTTAGTGGAGGGAACGGTCAAACAATGAAACTTTAGATGAAGACAAAGACTATAGTATGTGAAGTAATTACTGACGACTTTGATTGAAATTGGTATGTTGAGATGAAGCATAACGGGATCCATAGAGGAAATAAAACATACTGTCTGTCAATTACTCTGAAAATCGAGTTGGTTGTCGTGGGAGCAAAATAGTAGCAAACGGAGGTAGCAATTAATAACGCCAGGGTGTGTGTACGGGTCGATACTACTCAATCAGTTACTGTTAATATAGGACCTTATAATGTTCTCAAACCTCATTTCTTGAATGTAGTTTGAATAAATAAGAAAAGGAACGACATTAAAGTTTGAAGTTAGACAAATAGACCATACTAAATTCCTTAATTTGGATATTCATGATCGACATTATTTGAACTGGATTTGCATCCCCTGGCGACCAAAACATATAAAGAATTAATCCTGGAAGCAATAAATACGATAAGACGTTAGCGCAAGATAGGAAGGGATGGACGATTGCATCAAATCAGTCGAGAGACTGATGACAGAAACAAGAAAACATCTGTCAAAATAAAATTTGTTCTACCAAACACGTTCGCTAAGAAATCTAAGCAATCACTTCACGGTGAGGTTTGTAAAAGTTTGCAGTTTCTCTTCAACCGAACAATTGTTTAATACCGTGGTACGATGTAAAAATTTAAGCGGAAACAGAAAGTACGAAATGGACGTGTTTTGGAAATGATGGTTGAGGATAGAAGTTTCTAGAAGAGTCTTCCAGAGAGAAGAAACGATATAAAAGTGTAAATTGGTGTAATGTTTGATAATAAAGTCAACTGTGTAGAAGACATTGGTGAGATGGTAGAATAAGGTTACAAAGTCCTTCATTTACTGGAGAGGGTGATGAGAGGATGTGCCAGAGAAGTTAGGTAGTTGGGTTACAAAACTTTGGTCAGACCATTGGTTGAGTATAGTGGTGTAGTCTCGGATCCACATTTTTGTTATCAAATATAGGAGTTGGAGGGTGTGCTACGAAGAGCAGCTAGATTTGTTGTGGAAATTAGCGCAGAACCCAGTCAGTAACTGATATGATAAAGGAGTTGGATTGGGAGTCACTGGAGGAAAGGAGGAGGGTGAAGAGAGTGCTGGGAATGTACAGGGCATATGTTGGTGATGGGGCTTGGAGGGATATTAGTCAAAGAATTAGGAATAGTGCATGGAAGGGGAAAAGTGACTATGACCATAAGCTGGCGCTCGATTTCATGCACAAGGAAGTGGGATTTTTTTTTTTTTTTGGTGTGTATGGATGTCAGGAATTGGAATAAGTTACCAAGAGAAGAGATGAATAATTTACCAAAAATGCTGAAGGAATTTTAAAAAAATAAAAAAATCGTAAATATCAAAAGTAGACGAGGGAGGAATTTAATACTAAAAGTGTATAAAATAATGATAATAAAAAATACTAAGAAAAGTGAAATTAGATGAGTTCGGATATTGCCACTTGAGCACGTGGTTTTAGCGTAATGACACTCAATTCAACTCAAATTTAAGACAACCCGGACTGCTTAATTTTTTTGTAGCGTAGGGAACAGTGATAGGTAAGACAGAGATCAGATTTTTTTTTAAACTGGCATCAGTCTTTCGAATGGTTTGATGCAATCCTCCGTCCGTTCCTATCTTGTGCTAACCTCTTCATCTCTACATATCCCTTACAACGCAAGTCCTCAATTATCTGCTTCATATATTCTAATCTCTGATTTCCTCTACAGTTCTTACCTTCAACTGTTCCTCCACTAACAAATTAACCAATCCAGCATGTCTCAAAAATATGACCTACCAGCCTGTCTCTTCTTTCTGTAAGCTTCTTCCACAAACTTCTTTCCTCACCCATCGTTTCCAAAACTCGTTCATTTCTTAGTCTGTCCACTTAATTTTCAGCATTCTTCTGTAGCACCACATTTCAAATGCTTCAATTTTACTTATTACTGGTATTCCTAAAGTCCATGTTTCGATACCGTAAAGTGCTGTGCTCCACACACAGAAATTCAAAATGTGTGTGTGTGTGTGTGTGTTTTTTTTTTTTTTTTTTTTAAATTCCTATATGAATATTTGAAACCAAAAGATTTTTCTTTTTCGTTAAGACTCTATTTGCTAGTGCTATTCTGTTTTTAACAACATTCCTGCTTCGGCCATCGGTTGTAATATTGGTTCCCAAGTAACAGAATTCACCTTCTATTGCATTAGATCCTATTTTTATATTTAATTTACTAGTACTGGTATCATTTCTGCTATATTTCATCACTTTAGTCTTGATTTGATTTATATTCAGTCCAAAATCTTCCTTCACTATTTTTTTCATGTTATTCATTAACTTCTCAATATCCTCAGCCTGTTCTGCTAACAAGACAATGTCATCAGCAAATTGTAGCATACTATTTTTCTCTCTCTGAACACTTGTGCCACATGGGAATTTTTCTTTTACTTTCTTTATTGCTTCCTCTGCATACAAGTTGAATATTAACGGGGATAGACTACAACCTTGATATGATGCGGATAACTGAGGACGTGTCTTGTAATGGGTATGTAGAGACGAAGTGTTTAGCGCAAGATAGGAAGGTATGGAGGATTTTCTGAAACCAGTGGAGTGACTGGGTCAGGAAGTGGTTTGTTAGGTTTGGACAGGTGAAGTTGAGCCTGTAGTATCGTGCGAGGCGAGCGAAGGCCGGTTTGCAGTTTTATGCGGCAGTCAGAATGTCAAAGACCCGCCGCGCTCGTCGTTGCAGACTTTATGCGTTGACCGTGACCGAGTTTCGAACCCCGGCCTCGCACTGCCACGGCCGCCAAGCCTTCGTCGGCGTCTATATATCCTCACCGTATGTTATATTTTTATTTTATTTATTTCTCCTTACAGCGTACTCCAACACCTGGTCTCTACACCGGTTCCAATTCACAGCAAGATTTACATATAGATTGAACTGTTAATTGTTACTTGAGTCTGTAAAGCATGAAAACACTATATCCATAGCGGAAACTGATCAGAGTGAAACGAAAATCGGGAACTGCACCACTTTGGTAACCTTCGAGAAACTGGTACTAACCTGTTTAAATTTACATCAGTCGCTTCGTCAACATGTCCTCTTCACGTTTTGCGATCATACATTGCGGAAAAGTCGCCAGGAATTTAATTAAAAATGCCAAAATATGAAAGGCTGAGCAACTGCGAAATGCTATCAGCACTGCTAAAATAACATAAAAATTATCGGTACAGGGATCATTTCAGCCTAAATAGTTTCGTTTTGTCATAGAAACCGTGGTTAGGTTAAAATACGGCCTGGACCAAGTGAAAAAAAAAAAAAACGAAATTTCAGGTCGGTTATTTTTTTAAAATGGAAGCAATCAATTATCTCTGTTTGCTGCAGTATGGCCGACACAGGCCGAAAGCCAACACAAATAAATAAATAAAAAATATCTCTGGTTGCTCGCTGCTACAGGGTGTTTCAAAAATGACCGGTATATATGAAAAATCAATAAAAACTAAACGGGCAGCGATAGAAATACACCGTTTGTTGCAATACGCCTGGGACAACAGTAAATTTTCAGGCAGACAAACTTTCGAAATTAGTTACAATTTTCAACAACAGATGGCGCTGCAGTCTGGAAAAAGTTACGATTATTCTAAGGAATAAACCATTTTTTCACAGCAAACTTGCAATCTGTGAACAGCACACGCTTACAGCAGAAAGACGACTTACAGAATGGCGAACTCACAGACTGCGTTTACTTCTATATCTTTCAAATCGCCTGCAGCGACATCTGTTGTTGAAAATTGTAGCTATTTTGAAAGTTTGCCTGCCTGAAAATTTACTGTTGTCCCAAGCATATTGCAACAAACGGTGTATTTCTATCGCTGCCCGTTTAGTTTTTATTGATTTTTCAAATGTGCTGCTCATTTTTGAAACACCCGGTATGAAAGATGGCGGGTATTACTGTATTACAACTCGGATAAATATTGATTGTTTGTCAATTTTGTGCGACTTTTTACAACGGAGAAGAGCTGAAAAGGCAAGAAAACACTACAACCAAGGATTAAATCAACATTTTAACAGACTATCACTGATTTTTTTTCAACGTAGGCGGCATGTAACGGCTGTGCGTCATGTTATATTTCGGCATTTTTAATTAAATTTCTAGCGACTTTTCCGCAATGT
>CM061918.1:139595852-139709198 GCA_031002005.1 Vandiemenella viatica | reverse complement strand
CCACCCAAAAAAAAAGCGGGTACGGAGATGTGCGATGGCGTGGCCTTGAGCTTGACGCTTTAATTAATCGAGTCGCGCACTCCGCAAAGTTCATATGACAAAGTCTGGTTTTTTAGACTCGTGCATAATTATGTAAATAATTTAATACGCTTGTGAAATCATCCCACGTTTTTTGTTATTGGAAGATGAGACAAAAATAAATCAATATGGCATATTATATGGAAACAGAATTTACTTACTAAAAATTGGCATAAAATATATACTTATTTTGATTTCAAATTTTTTTCATGAAATATTAAAACGTATATAATTATAAATTTATTTTTCCACATCCGCATCCGCATAGAAGACATCCATTACAACCCTGTTGTCTCCCCAACCCCCCCCCCTTTTTCCCTCGACGGACGCTCCACTATTGCCACCTAGCGTGGTGGTGTAACGGCTAGCGTTCTGGCCTCGCATTCGGGAGGACGGCCGTTCGAATCCCCGTCCGGGAATCCAGATTTGGGTTTTCCGTGGTTTCCCCAAATCACACCAGGTGAATGCCGGGATACTTCCTTCAAAAGGCCATGGCCGAATTCCTTCCCATTCCTTGCCCCCATCCTTCCCCGTCTCTAAAGACCTAGTTGTTATAAGAGACGTTAAGCAGTTAAAAAAAAAAAAAAAATCCACTATTGCCGACACCCACATGTCTAGCACTTAAACGTATGCGAAGATGATCTGGAATGGTTTACAGTTGCCCTCTCAAATGTGAAAATGTGCGTAACTGTTATTGTAGGTGTGTCTGACTGTGGTAGTGTAGAGTGTTGATTGTGCTGTGGATGAGCGATGACATAAGTGAGAGGGGGAATCCCCATGCCTGCTTATTCAGCCTACCTAGTGTTGCAAATTGAAAAAAAAAATTTTTTTCTTCAGATTTGTGAAAAAAACCTAGCACCCTTGTTTTTTTTTTCTAAATTTGGTTTTTTTCTTCAAAAAACTATATATTTGATAAATTATAGTTTTATTTATGGAACTTACATTTTACATGTGTGTTTTAAATCTAACTAAATCATATAATGTCTTACATAATGATTCATAAATGTATCTATATAGGTAACATAATTTTTTATTCATCCTCTATGTCAGTACCACATTCACTAGCATGAGTAATACCAACACTAGTGCGGTCGGAGTCGGAATATTCTGTTTCTTCTTCTGTCTCCTCTAGATCCATAACTTCAGAAGTAGTTACATTTTCTTTTACTGGTTGTTCTTGTATTGTACGCAAAAGATTTTGATTTGAGCATAAAGACTGCGCCGATAGTTCTCTATTACGGTCTTTTAAGTTTGAAATTATCATACAAAATAGGAGCCTTATTTCTTTTTCAATCGTTGGTTTACGAGAACGGTTGCATAATTACTGACAATTAAATGATTGAGTATCACTATACGCTGAGAGTTTAACAAGTATACGAATATAAGGAAAGCACAATAAGTAATAAAAGGGGGCAAAAAAACCGTAGATAAATCTTAAATTCCTATTTTTTTAAAAGATCCGTAGGTCTACAGATAAATTTGTAGGGCTGGCAGCACTAGTTCAAATAGCGAGTATCAAGCCAAACAATGGGGAACGGGGATTCCTTCACGCGCAACCTAGCCTCTTCGGGAAGTCCCCGTTCATAAAAGAAAATTTCAGTCAACGTTGCCAATATTTTCGTTTCCCCACCCCCCCTTACTGAACCAGAAAAATATAGTAGATTTAAAAATTAAGATAAGTACTTGGAATAAACTCTAAAAAAGTCATAGTAGGCCTACCTTAAGAAATTTGATATTTAGTAGTTATGAAAAAAAAAAACATGTAGGCCTACGACAAAAAAAGTTTTTTTCACAGTTTTTTTCCATGTTTTTTTTCCAGTCAGAAAAAAAATTTTTTTTTACAACACTAGGCCTACCCTTCCGTAAGGCACAAATGGGCCGCCAGGTTTAACGACCCCATCCGACGGACGGATCATCATAAACAGGGGATGTACGAAAGAAGTAACGGAATTGGGTTACAAATCTTTGGTCGGACCATTGCTCGAATATGGTAGCGTAGTATGGGACCACATTTTACGTATCAAATACAAGAGTTGGAGGGTGCAAAAAAGGGCTGCTAGATTTGTTTCTGGAAATTATAGCAAAATGCAATCAGTAACAGATATGATAAAAGAGCTGGAATGGGATTCATTGCAAGACAGGAGGAGGATGAGGAGGGTCATGGGATTGTACAAGGTATATATATACTGGTGTTGAGGCGTGGAAAGATATTGGTGCAGGTATGAAAAGTAGTGCATGGAAGGGAAAAGATGATCATAACCACAAGCTGGCACTCGATTTCAGGCACAAGGGTGTGGGAAGATTCTCTATTTTGGGTAAGGGTGTCAGGGATTGGAATGAGTTACCAAGTGAAATGATGAATACTTTGCCAAAAACGTTGAAAGGATTTAAAGTTAAAATTTGTAGAGGGAAAATGTAGGTGGGTGCAGGTGGGGAAATTGACACCGAAGCGTGCGCTCCACTGAAATTTAATTAAATATTATTATTAACGGTGTGTTGCTGTTAAGTCCGTTCTGTCGACACATCGCGGGCGGCAGGCTTCGTGTGTTGCGACTGAGCCTTGCGGTGACTTTTTACGGTGATTCCCGTGCAGAATCAGTGGAACGTAATGAAACTGTAGACTCGGGTAGAAGCTGTACAGCTCGCATGGCGGTGACATCGATTCTTTTAGCTCTATGCTCTGAATGTTTCACGCAGCTGTAAGAGATATTGTAATGACCTTTGTTTATAAGAGGGGTGTAGTATGGGACTCAAATATATATATTTATAACTAATTAAATTACAATGGAGCACAGGCTCCGGTGGCAATTTCCCTACACACCCATCGTCCCCCTATCCTACACCTACATACATTTGTTCTCTGCAAATTTTAGCTTTAAGCTCTTTCAACGTTTTTGATAAATTATTCATAATTTCTCTTGGTAACTCATTCCAATCCCTGACACCCTTACCTAAAAACGAAAATCTTCCCACACCCTTGTGCCTGAAATCGAGTGCCGGCTTGTGGTCATGGTCATCTTTTCCCTTCCATGCACTACTTTTCATACCTATTGCAATATCTTTCCATGCCTCATCGCCAATATATGCCCTGTACACTCCCATGACCCTCCTCATCCTCCTCCTGTCTTGCAATGAATCCCATTCCAGCTCCTTTATCATATCCGTCACTGATTGCATTCTGCGATAATTTCCAGAAACAAATCTAGCAGCCCTTTTTTGCACCCTCTCCAACTCCTGTATTTGATACGCAAAATGAGGGTCCCATACTATGTACACTACCATATTCGAGCAAAGGCCCGATTCAAGTTTTGTAACCCAATTCCTTTATTTCTCTCGTACATCCCCTCATCACTCTATACAACAAGTCCAGAACTTTGAAACCTTACCGATCGTGGTGGTGTAACGGATAGCGTTCTGGCCTCGCATTCGGGTGGACGGCGGTTCGAATCCCCGTCCGGGCATCCAGATTTGGGTTTTCCATGGTTTCCCAAATCACTCCAGGTAAATGCTTCCTTCAAAACGCCATGGCCGAATTCCTTCCCATTCTTTGCCCCCCCCCCCCATCCTTTCCCGTCTCTAAAAGACCTCGCTGTTAGAGAGACGTTAAGCAGAAAAAAAAAATCAACAGAACCTTTTTCTGCTACCTGCCCAGTTAGTCTTGTTGTCACATTTTGGGTATCGTGTATAGGAGTTGTACGGAGGGGGAAGGAGAGCAGCTAGATTGTTTGTAGTAATCAACGCAGAACTCTGTCAGTAACAGGTACGATAACCGACATGAATTGGAAGGAATTGGAAGACAGGAAGAGATATAATTTTTTTTACTTTTCATCTCGTCAACGCCGAGGTCATTAGAGGCGGGATAGGACTGGAGACAAGGAACGGGAAGGAATTCGGCTACGACCTTTTTGAAGGAAGCATCCCGGCATTCGCCTGGAGTCATTTTTTTTTTTTTAATGGCATTCGGCAACGGGGCCATACAGCCAGCTCAATGTGATTTTTTCCAATCAAGTATTGACACAAGGACGCCACAGGACGGACAGGACATTCACACAGACACACAACACTTAACATCCATGCCCGCGGCCGGATTCGAACCGGCGGCCTTCGGCACGCGGAGCTAGCACTCTAGCCCCTACGCTACCGAGGCCGGCTGGAGTCATTTTGGTAAACCATGGAAAACCCAAATCTGGATTCCCGGACGGGGATTCATACCGGCGCACAGTGGGCCAGAATCTTGAAAACGTGGCCAAAAAGGGAAAAAAAATGTTTCTGGATGGGGATTTTCGACTATCAGGTTGGCTACAGTAATGTTGGAACTACTGAATACCGATTGTTTGGACGATCAATTGTTCATTTCCCCCTTTATATTTCATGTCAAAGTCGGCACTTCATTGCTAGAGGTGCATGCAGCCGAC
The DNA here is from genome assembly GCA_031002005.1 of Vandiemenella viatica. Taxonomy (NCBI): domain Eukaryota; kingdom Metazoa; phylum Arthropoda; class Insecta; order Orthoptera; family Morabidae; genus Vandiemenella; species Vandiemenella viatica. Next base: position 139,704,705 of record CM061918.1, on the reverse strand, counting down.
CAGGCTACAAAATAGTCTTGTCGTTAAAGATAAATATTTGTGTTCTGTGTAAGTGAAATTAATATTTTAAATATGGACGGTGTCCCAGGCAGTATGTACTAATTAAAATACATTTATGTCATTATTAAATCATTAATTACACATATTTTTTCAATTAACTTAATACCGGAAAATGCGCGAGAAAATTTTAAAATGTGCTTAAAAAAATAGAGATAAGTTACGAATTCCACGATATTCCGCTTTCTTTTGCACTGTATCCGCACGTATATATTATTACCTTAGTAAATTAACCTTTAAATACACCTACTAGTACCAACTCCGACTTTGAACCACGTTTTAAGCGACGATTGCAAAATATTTGGTTATTTTTTTAAAATGAAATTATTAATATTAAGTTAATTTTTTCATTAATAATTATGAAAAAGTACATTTTTTTTAAACACAAATATTCTACATACTTTGTGGAGTTACTTTTTAACGCTTTCAAACACGTGTTAAGAAATAAGGATTAAATAAATTAATAATAATATGAACTGTCGGAGGATGCTCAAGACTCAACCAATATGTTGACAAAGCAATATCGCATAAGTTTTTCTCGAAAGTTTTCCGGACTTAAGAGTATGTAAGACGTGTTCAGGAGATTCTTGGCAACCACAGATTTCCACATTTCATCTCTGTGCAAATCATCAAGCAAACTGAAGAGTTTGCCGTCAGAAGCCGTTGCCCTCTTAGTTCCTGTGCCTGAAGATTATGAAGATTCCGATGTAGATGTTCAGGAAACAGTCTTTGAAGATGATGACGATTCAGCGGAAGGTGCATAAGAAGATCTGAAGAAAAAAAAACAAGAAGAAAACGACAACTTTTAATTATAGTCACAAACAATTTACTAACTGAATAACTGTAATTGAAATAAAATTCTTTTTTGTAATATTTTATACTATCTTTTATCCTCTATTTGGTACTTTTTTCGAGCTTTCCATTTTTTGAGCTTATGTTTTTAACCATTAACTACAACACCCTCTAAATATTGACTTTTATATAAATAAAAATAATTTTACCAATTTTTGCCCGCCATCTTGGATCCACCATTTTGTTTTTTTTAATATTTGAAGTCGTAATCTTCATCATCAATCTCGAAAAATCGCAAAAAAATACTTTTATATGAATCAAAAGACTTTTATCAATATTTGTCCGCCATATTGGATCCGCCATTTTCTTTTTTCACTTTTTGATACCATATTCTTAATGACCAACTTCGATAACCTTTACATACTAACTTTGGTACAAATTGAACAACTTTTTATATTTCGGCCAGCTTTTTGCGATTCTGGCCCACTGTGCGGCGCCCTCCCGAATGCCAAACCAGAGCGTTAACCGTTCACCCACCACGCTTGGTTGCATTGAAGGGAAAAATTGACCCGTTACCACAAGATGGCACTTGTGTTTTGGCATAAGAAAGTTTTTTTTTTTTTTTTTTTTTTTTTTTTTTTTTTTTTTTTTTTTTTTTTTTTTAGTAATGGTTTCAGGGATTGCAATAAAGTAGCAATTAAGGAGATGAATTATTTACTAATAACGCTGAAAGAATTTAAAATTAAAATTCGTAATGGGAAATGATATGATACGAAACAAAAATAGTAACAATAACGAGAAACGGGTAGATATGGAACTAGAGAAATTGCCACCTACGCATGCGCTCTATCGTAATTAAATCAAAACAAATGTACAAAAAATCTACAATGGCAGTAGTAAAGCCACATAATTTGCACGGGCTGAATGGCTGAGCGGATTGAGTAGCCGTATTCCCGCGCTAAGGACCGTGGCTTCGATCCCGATTCAGGGTCGCCATACGGGAGGACGCGTGTTAATATCCACTCTGTTTTTAATGGTTCCCTGAAATCCCTCCAGGCGAATGCCGGATAGTTCATTCAGAATGTCATTGCTGAACTCGTTCCTTTCCGCTAATCCTTTTCCAGCTCTAATGACCTCATCTTCGACGGTCCGAAGGAAAAAAAACCGGTTTCTTACATTCTCAGTCGTTATCGAATCATCCATGTGTTCCTCTATCACAGTCTCATAACATCTAAATGGTTTTATTAAAGAAATTTTTAATTCCCTGTATTTTACTCCTTACCACGTCAAAAATTATTACAACCCAAAATTTGGTATAATTATGGGGATGAAAACATTGTAAGGGGGCTAAATGGATGGGGTTGATATATATATATATATATATATATATATATATATATATATATGTATATATATATATATATATATCATGGGTAACAAATAAAGCTAGCAACCCTCCAACTTTGAAAATGCTGGAATTTTTTTCGTTCCACCATTTTTACGATAATTTTGGGGAAAAAATATTTTTTTAAAATCTGTCATGCTTTCTTCATTTCCTTGACCATTAAAATCATTTTCATAATTTAAAGTACTCTCTTAAAGATTAAGGGAAAAGTATAGAATTTTTTTGAATTTTGTGACTATCGAAAAAAAATTAAAAAAATAAACAAATCGTCTATTCTTAAACAAATAATGTTTTGACAAAAAATAAAAACGAATAATATAATTAAGAAGATAATTTTGTGAAACTAATAAGAAATATGTCATAGAAGTACTTTAAAAATAAAATTTAAATTTATAATGTGCTTCCACTATTTTCTAAAACGTTTTGCACAATCTGAGTAACTCATGGGTCAAAGATTGTTTAAAAAATTGATTCTACTATCGGCTCCTTATAGAGACTTTACTCCAAGGTCGACTGCTGCCCACTCGTAGTCTATCGATATCTGAGCACGTGCGATAAGCACATCAATTAGCGGTTATCTCGATGCTTTAGTACTGTCTGTAATACACTGATCTAACATATCACATGCCAGTTTTGCGCCAGAAGACTAGTATTGTAAACGTTATCCAAATTAAGTTTATGCCAGTAAGTTCAATGTGTTTTATTTTATTATTATTATTTTTTAAAAGAAGTATTAGGTCTAAGAGAATCAAGCAGTATTTTTAGGTTTTATTATTAATATCAAAGCAAGGAAAAATGTGCAGGACGTATTTTGTTGATGAAAGTTCGAAGGGTATTGGTAGAAGAATTAGGAATTGTACAGGCAAGGGAAAATATCATGATGATCATCAACTGGCACTTATTTCAGACACAGGAAAAATTTATTTTCTAGGTAACAGAATTAGGGGTTCTAATAAATTAACAAGGTAAATGTTGAACAATTCAACAAAAACGCTGAATGAATTTAAAATTAAAATTCGTAAAGGTCAAAAGTAAACGAATAGGGATATTATGCTCAAAAATGTAAAACAAGATGTGGGAAAGTAGGTGTATAGGGAAATTGGTACCGGGTCATATGCTCCATTGCTATTAGATTAAAATTAGTCTATCACCTTCTCGATACACGCTTCATTAAATTTCTCGCGCGTTTCATATTAGTCCTGTATTTATTGTTTGGCATTTCAGATTCTATGAGCGCCATTGCTCCTTCATCAAAGATTCTTGCAAACATCTTCCTCTGCCTAGCAGGCTAGCCAACCTTGACATTACCCAGCGGATCGTAGAGTACAAAAACCAATACACCCAGGAACCTCTGATCGTATCCTAGAAAACCGACTGCAAAAATTCTAGGCAGCAGATATACGAGTTGCGACAGTAATGATACTGATTCTTTATGCGTGATGTGGCAACCCTGCAACAACGCATCATATTTGACCTTGATCTCTCCACCACTACTAAAGAATTCATGGAGGAAGGAATATATGGAGACGAAATAACGCCAAATCTGTGAAACCTCATATATAAACTTGTCTCCTACTGCGCATGCGTAGTGGCCATAGGAATAACCCCAAAACATTGCATTGTGTATGCTGCTGTGAACATTTCATTTTCTAATATTTCAAAGTTTTTATAATACCAAGTTGTGTTGCATACCGTTGCACAAACAGAAAAGATAGGAAACAACCTGGAATAACGTTTCGTAACTAAATCACATTGTAATTATTGTTAATGTTTGATAGATAACTATAAGATTAGAGCCTATCGCTATAAATTTATTCATTGCTCTCAATAGGATGATATCGTTCTCAAATGTTTGTTGGTGTAGTATAGACAATCAGCATATGTTACTACTTTGCACCTAAAAGACTAGGCTTATTGTAAACAAGTATTGAAAGCCTAATTTAAGCGGGTCAAGTTTACACCGCGATATAATGAATGTTCATACTTTAGTCCAGTTTCAGTTTACACTGAAAGTGTACAATGAAATTAATTGTGATAATTTGTGCTGTGTGAACTACTAAACTTGATGAAGCAAACGTTGTTGTTAACCGAAATGTAGTTCGCGATGCATTTCATGTGTTTAGATCTGCCCACATAGTTTGATTTTGTAGCGGCAATATTAATGGAAATGTGAGTAGGTTGAAATGCGGCGTGTACCATAAGGTTACAAACAATTTATTTATTATTAGTTGTTACTAGTTTCATGAGCACTATGTTAGTGACACAATGCGTATCGCGATGTAAACTACTCCCATCTAAGCTTCTGACTTTTGATGTATGGTAAGAAGATAAATGCAATGATGTTGCTAGCAAAGTTACATAGGCCGCTAACAGTACAATATCTTCTGAGAAAGCCCAGAAGCTATGAGGTCTTTTGAGGGTTCATTATTATTATTATTAAAAGTTCTAAACATTGACTTAACCTAACCTAACCACCCCAATTTGGAGACAGAAATTTCTCGAGAGCTAAGCGAGATATCGAAAATATATATTCTTCACTTTCGAGTTATCTTGTCGTGTTTTATAGGAATCTGTCATCAAAATTGACCTTAGGGAAATTTTTCTTCTGAATTTCAACCCTAAACTCCTCTCTCTTGAGACACTATATCTCGAGAACTAAGCACGATATCAAAATAAATTATTCTTCATTTTTGATCTGTCTCGTCGAGTTACATAATAATCCATCGTCAAATTGCGGTGCCACGGTTGTCTTATGATTCCCTTGAGGTTTTTGTGCATATTCCCCGTGTTTCTACAGCCGACCAATATGGCGACCTCCCCACCCCACTTCTCTCTACCCGGTTTCACTCCAGTGCGTGGTGAAGGTCCCTTGCGGCGTCTCCATATATTCCTTCCTCCATGAGAGAATTTATCGTGATGCAATAGTGGTGCAGTTTGTAAACACATAATTTTGTATTTCACCACGAAAATAAAGTCGGGAAATATTGTGCAGCGGTATGCCATTTGTTTTTGTGCTTAACTCGGTTGAAATGCCTCCATAAATTTCGGAAGGGCTGTGGAAATCAGGTAATGTCAAACCCATCACAGTAGGTGACGGTAACGCTCTGGCCACACATTCAGGAGGACGTGGGTGAATATCCCCCTCTGGCCATCTTGATAATAGTTTTCCACGTTTTCCCGAAATCATTCGAAGTGAATTTTGAGATGGTTCCCACAAAATTGAACGGTAGAATTCTTTCCCGTCCCTTTACCCGATTCTAATGACCTTGAAGTCGACGTAAAGGTTTAAGCAAAAAATAAGTAAAAAAATGCTTCAGTTTTTTGTTGGCATGAAATGTTTTCTGGAGGCAAAATAAATCTGAAAGACGATTGCTGCAGCGTAAGACAGACAGGCTGCGTTTATGGTGGAAACACTCTGGCAATCGCCTGGAGTGCTTACTAAACCGGTATCATCGGCGGAGACGACGAATTTGGAGACTCGAATCCAGCGTATTGTACGTGGTGGTACTGCTCCGATTAGTTCAACCAATTTGGTCGATCAGATAACATCGCACAGCGGCTGGCCCAAATGAGGCGGAAGAACGAGCGGTCGATAGCCTTGCGAGATAAATCGCAGTCGCCCTCGATACCTCGCGGAGGTCGAACGGCCACGTAACAATATGGCAAATCCAGCGACAGCCGTGAATTTAAGTCTACCGTGCTAATTTTTTTAAGTATAAAGTCATCTGAGCAGACCTAAACGAGGTGTAACGCAGAATCATATTTATGCTCTCTGGTGGCATTCACCCCCCCTCCCCCCCCCCCCCCCCCCACCATCACGACGCGGGGAAGGTACATTATTGGTAGGGTAACGAAACGGCGATTCATTGCACTCCTAGTGACAAAATAATATCATTTATAAAACATACTAAGACGGAGAATTTAAGACCATTTGAGAATCGGCCAAAGTAAATTACGAACCTTTGAAAGTGAAAATGTCAAAAAAGCAAGGTAAGAAAATGGAAAAAGAACCAGCGAAACGTTGGTGGAATTAAAGGAAAGTTCTTTGAAGATGCATAAATGTGTTGGGTTTACCGTCTGAACAAGAAAGTGAGACACAAAATTAAATAAAAAATAAAAAAACCAAGCAATGTGTGGGACCGATTTTTAACGGATGTTCAGTGCTTTCCAGATGCGAATGTTTTGCGGAAGCGGAGGTGGAAAAATAAATTTAAAATTATTTAGATTTTCAAACATAAACTTAAAATCAAAATAGTATATTTTTATCACAAATTTTGTATAAGCATTTTCTATTCCATCTAACACTGATTTACTTTTTGTCCCATCTTTCAACAACGACAAAACTTGTGATGATTTAAGAAGTGAGTTACATTATTTCCATAACTACGTACGCTTCAACCAAACAGTCTTTGTCATATGAACTTTGTGGAGTTCGCGGTGCGACTAATTCAAGAGTCAAGCACCAGGCCACGCCACCGCACATCTCCGTGCCCGCCACCCATGTTTTCACCGTTGTAGCGGCACATTCGCAGTACAACATGTAGGACCAATGATGATCCGATTTTCCGATGGGCCATGAAAGGAGCTGCAGGATTAGATGCAGGACGTGTTCGATGTGGCTGAACTCCCAGACAACCAAAATTGGTCTGAGTTTTTCAAGCCCAAGAGATTTTATTCTCCCTAAGGGTGAAACGCAGGTCAAGTTCGCGTTTAGTAAGATCAGATCAACCTGTCATAATCTATGAACCTACAAACTAGAACTATTCGAGACCCATGACGATACGCAAAATATGGCCAAGGGCTTACACTAGTACAATATAATTTCTAAAAATGGTTTCAACGGCATCCAGATCTAATATCTTGCCTACTTTCTGGAAATTCTTTTTTATCAGGTCTATACCGTTCGTCGGTGTCGAATCTGGAGCGTGGTTGGGTGAGCGGTGATACCGTGCCCTGACATTCGGGAGGTCGCGGGTTCGAATCCACATTCGGCCATCGAGATATTGTTTTTTTTTTTAAAATTGCTTTACGTCTCTCAACAGCCAGGTCTTTAGAGACGGGAAAGGATGGTGGCAAGGAATTGGAAGTAATTTGGCCATGGCCTTTTTAAGGAAGCATCCCGGCATTTGCCTGGAGTGATTTGGGAAACCTTGGTAAACCCAAATCTGGATGCCCGGACGGGGATTCGAACCGCCATCCTCCCGAATGCGAGGCCAGAACGTATCTGTTTTCAAGATTTCATGAATTGACTCCAGGCAAAAGGCTGGAATTGTTCTTTCATAAGACCGTGGCCCTAATTCCTTCCACTTCCTTGCTCACAATTCTGCTCCGTTTCTAATGTCGTCGCTGAGTCATAAAGCAACGAAAAAAGATAAATAACGGGAAGAAATTCTGCCACGACCTCTTGCTAAAGAGCCATCCCGGCATTCGCTTGGAATGATTTTGGGGAAACCATGGAACACCCAAATCTGGATGGCCAGAGTGGGATTCGAACCCGCGTTCCACCACACGACAGGCCTTTTCGACTTCCATCCTCTGGATCGTTATATTTTTTTTTAATACCATTAAATTCTTCTTGCTATTCTTCTTATCTTCCCGAAACCTCTTCATCCTTTCGCTGTGTGCTTGACGTCTCTCTTGTGTCCATGCATTTCTGAGTTTCAGATATTTGCTGTTGGGATCTTAGGGGCAAATTGAATTGATTAATCGTGTGTATATACTGCGTGTAGATGTCAATGGGTCTAGGCTGACTTCTGCGAGGTCCTTCTGGGTTTCTACAAGCCAGCGTGCTTTGGTTTTCGGGGTCCGTTGACGATGTGGAAGATTTTCTTGGTCAGTCACGAGTCATCTATTCGTGCTGTATGACCGTAGAATTTCATGCGTCTTCTCCGTGGGAATTAAGTGAATCGTTTGGTCAGTGAGTTCAGTTCTTTTGAGCATTTGCGCATCCAGATACTTTTTTTTTTTTACTTCTGGCTTTACGCCTAGTGGACATCGAGGTCATTAGAGGAGGGTTGGGACTGGGGACAAGGAACGGGAAGGAATTCGGCCATGTCCTTTTGAAGGAAGCATCCCGGCATTCACCTGGAGTGATTTGGGGAAACCATGGAAAACCAAAATCAGGATGCCCGGACGGGGATTCGAACCGGCGAACAGTGGTTCAGAATTCGAATATAGTGGACATTAGAAGTCATAATATCGATACAAAAAAAAAAATGCTTTAGATAGCATTTGCTGTGCTGATCAAAAATTGTTATGTTCAGTTTTTGATAAAAATGAGTCCTTCATTAAAAAAATGTATGGGTGGAAATCTATTTTTTGTTTTTCAAGGCCCTATATCAATGTGTCAAAGTCAAACCTTATGCAATCATAAGTACCTATCCTACTTAATATTACAACATAAAAATATCTTGCGTATGCTTGCTGCTTTGACTACAGGGCGCAAGTAAATTTCATGGTTAAAAATAGTGGACATTCAAACAAAAGTCATAATATGGATCCAAAAAAAATTAACATAGTAATTTTTTATCAGCACAGCAAATGCTATCTAAAGCAATATTTTTGTTTTGTTTCCCCAAATCACTCCAGGTGGACGCCGGGATGCTTCCTTCAAAAGGCCATGGCCGAATTCCTTCCCATCCTTTCCCGTCTCTAAAGACCTAGGTGTTATAGGAGACGTTAAGCAGTAAAAAAAAAAAAACAACTGAACCACTGTGCGGCGTCCTCCCCAATTTTTTTTTAAATTGCTTAACTTCTCCTATAACAACTAGGTCTTTAGAGACAGGAAAGGATGGGGGGGCAAGGAATGGAAAGGAATTCGGCCATGACCTTTTGAAGGAAGCATCCCGGCATTCACCTGGAGTGATTTGGGGAAATCATGGAAAACCCAAATCTGAATGCCTGGACGGGGATTCGAACCGCCGTCCTCCCCAATGCGAGGTCAGAACGGTAACCGCTCACCCACGACGCTCGGTATCCAGACACCATCTTGGATCTTGGGACCGAATGTTTTATTTTTCAGTATCTGTCTTCCTATTCTTTCGATTCCTTTCACATTTAGAGTTTTTTTTTTTATTTAAAAAATTTATTTGGTTTCTGGTCGCATAACCATTACACCAGCCCTCCTACTACATTTTACATGTTACATTTCATGTATCTTTCATATTTGACATATTTTACATTGTTTAAATATAGTTTGCATATTTACATATAATTTAGATATTTTCTTATTATTTACCCATTACTTACATATTTACATATCATTCATATTTAAAATCTTACATATTATACATGTTGGTTATTTATTATAATTTTACATATGGGGTTTTAACTATAAAGTTTTACTACGTTTTGTCCATGTGTTTGTATTGGTTTCGTCTAGATGTTGATTTGCGCTTCGCGTAAGAAATTTATCAGGCTTCTATATATCTTCGGGTGGCCCGTCTCGAGGAGGGTAGGGATCGATGTCGGTAGAGGTACCTGTGGCGATAGTAAATTGGTTATCAGATTTTTGTTGTAGGTGGAGTATTTCCTGCATCTGAAGAATACGTGATTTAAGTCTGCCTCGTCTTCCTTGTCTGCGTCGCACAGTGGTGATTCCATGACCCCCACTCTATGGAGATGGCTGGGGACGGCGCAATGACCTAATCTCATCCGAATTTGTGATGTCAGGAATTGTCTTTTCGCGTGGAAGTTTTTATACCAGACTTGTTTTGGAACGGATGGTTGGATGGCCGCGTAGTGTTTACCTCTAAGTTGTCCAGTTTTTGTCCAAAATTCTTGAAAATCCTGTTTTATTTTTTGTTTCACCCGGGGGAGGAAGTCTGTATACGGTAACGGCAGAGCAAGGAGCGTACCTTCCACGGCTCCACGTTTGGCTAGAGAGTCTGCTAGTTCGTTATAAATGATGCCGGAGTGACCTTTTACCCACATGAATCTGATGTCTTGTTTTTGCGTTGAAACTGTCATCTCAATAATGTCCATGATGTATGTATTGCTGCTGAGGTTCCACTTAGGGTTCTGGAGTCGCTGAAGTGTACTTTTGGAGTCCGTTAAGATAAGTATTTTCTTGAAGTTTTTTACTAATCCGTACTGGATGGCTTCCTTGATGGCTAGAATTTCGGCCGTATAGTTTGAAGTTTCGTGTGGTAGTGAGAAGAAAGCTCCGTGGTTGGTGGCGGGGCAGTAATAAGCGAATCCTGCACTATGTTCTGATTTGGATCCATCCGTGTAAATTTGGGTGTAGTCCCCCCAAAAAGTTGATAGTAGTCTTGAAGCAGTTTCCTGATTGAGTTGGGATGGTAGGATGTATGTTTGCAATGTTGGAATAGAGCATTCGCAGGATTTCGTGAATACTGGCAGAACAGGCCCCTTTGTTATTAGCGGCGCTGTGAATCTTAGTTTATAATAGCTGTAAACCAAGAACGGGCATCGTGGAGGGCGTTTTTCTTCGAACAGTCCCATACTATTGCTTAGGATTTTCAGTTTTGATATTAGGGGATGTTGTGTGAAGGAGAGTCGTTGGAGTAAATATTTCTCTGCGAGATATTGCCGACGGAGTTCTAGTGGCATTTCTGTGGTTTCGATGAGGAGAGCGTTTGTGGGCGAACTTTTCATGGCTCCTACGCAGGTGCGGAGAGCGCGGTACTGTAGCTGGTCTATTTTACGTAGATGTTGTTGCGGAGCATTTCCATAAACGATGCTTCCATAATCTATGCGCGATCTTATCAATGACCTATATAACAGAAGACAGGTTGCGGGATCTGCTCCCCACCAGGTGTGAGCTACTGCGCGGAGAATGTTCAGGGCGCTGCTGGTTCTGGTAGTTATATGGTCCACGTGTGCAATCCAGGAGAGCTTGCTGTCAAAAATTACACCAAGGAACTTAACAGTTGCGCGTACTGGGAAAATACAGTCGCCCAGGCGTATGTGGTCTAGAGGGTGTGGGTTCCGTTTACGGGTAAATATCACTACTGAAGACTTTTGAGGTGATAAGGTCAGGCCATGTTCATGTAACCAGTTGGTTAATTTGGTTACTGCATCCGTGATCCACTTAAGTACCATCCAAAAGCACGTAGAGTAGACATATACACAAACGTCGTCAGCGTATTGTAAGGTCTTGATCTGTGGTCCCAATATTGTTTCTAGTTCTCTGGTGTATATGATATATAGTAAAGGGCTGAGTGACATTTAGAGTTAATGACGATGTCTCCGTCGCATAAGAGTATGAAGTCTGTTGTATTAGGCGGAAGTGCACTTGAAGAACAATGCCTGCTGGTTGTTGATCTGACCTATATCACGAAACACAAATCACTGCCATACCGCGTAAATTAACAGCCAATGGGAGCCTTGCATTGTTCGAGTCTGTAATAGGATGCAAATTACTGGGGAGAGAAGTTTAATCGGGCAATGTTGGCTGCTGTTGCGACCTTGAGCAGCGGCGTGATTTCCGAAACAAAAACATCGATACTGCGGTCGATTAGCATCTCTTCCTCGTGGTCGTGGACTGGATCTGGTCTGCTCTTAATATGTCCGCGCGACAGCGAGAGGGTAATTAGATCCAAATAGAGGGTCTTAATTCTACCATCAATCGTTAGGTTAGTGGGTACGTTCCACTTTGGAAATTTAAACTGGCAGGAAGAGGTGAAAACCTAGATCAATATTTGAAACTTAAAGATTTCTCTTTTTCATGAAGGCTCTTTTCGCTAGTGCTATTCTGCTTTTAACATCCTACCTGCTTCGGCCATCGGTTGTAATTTTGCTTCCCAAGTAACAGAATTCACTTACTTCTCCTATTACATCCGATCCTATTTTTATATTTAATCTACTAGTATTGGTATCATTTCTGCTACATTTCATCACTTTAGTCTTGCTTTGCTTTATATTCAGTCCAAAATCTTCCTTCAGTATTTTGTTCATGCCATTCAGTAATTTTGTCAATATCCTCAGCCATTTCTGCTAACAAGACAATGTCATCAGCAAATCGTAGCATACTGATTTTTTATCCCTGAATACTTATGCCAGACGGAAATTTTTCTTTTACTTTCGTTGAATATTAACGGGGATAGACTAAAACCTTTATTTGAAGCAGATAATTGAGAACGTGGGTTGTAGGGGATATGTACCCGGGATGAAGAGTTTAGCGCAAGATAGGGAGGGATGGAGGATTTTCTGAAACCAGTGGAGTGACTGGGTCAGGAAGTGGGTTGTTTGGTTTGGACAGGTGAAGTTGAGCCTGTAGTATCGTGCCAAGCGAGTGAAGGCCGGTTTGCAGTTTTATGCGGCAGTCAGAATGTCAAAGACCCGCCGCGCTCGTCGTTGCAGACTTTATGCGTTGACCGTGACCGAGTTTCGAACCGCGGCCTCGCACTGCCACGGCCGCCAAGCCTTCGTCGGCGTGTACATATCCTCACCGTATGTTATATTTTTATTTTATTTATATCTCCTTACTGCTTACTCCAACACCTGGTCTCTACCACGGTTCCAATTCACTTCAAGATTTACATATAGATTGAACTGTTAATTGTTACTTGAGTCTGTAAAACATGAAAACAATATATTCATAGCGGAACTGATCAGAGTGAAACGAAAATCGGGAACTGCACCACTTTGGTAACCTTCGAGAAACTTGTACTGACCTGTTGAAATTTACATCAGTCGCTTCGTCAACATGTCCTCTTCACATTTTGCGATCATACATTGCGGAAAAGTCGCCAGGAATTTAATTAAAAATGCCAAAATATGAAAGGCTGAGCAACTGCGAAATGCTATCAGCACTGCTAAAATAACATAAAAATATCGGTACAGGGATCATTTCAGCCTAAATAGTTTCGTTTTGTCATAGAAACCGTGGTTAGGTTAAAATACGGCCTGGACCAAGTGAAAAAAAAAAAAAAACGAAATTTCAGCTATGTGGCATCCAACACGCAAAAGATTATTTTTTTTTAAAATGGAAGCAATCAATTATCTCTGGTTGCTGCAGTATGGCCGACCAGGCCGAAAGCCAACACAAATAAATAAATAAAAAGATATCTCTGGTTGCTCGCTGTTACAGGGTGTTTCAAAAATGACCGGTATATATGAAAAATCAATAAAAACTAAACGGGCAGCGATATAAATACACCGTTTGTTGCAATACGCCTGGGACAACAGTAAATTTTCAGGCAGACAAACTTTCGAAATTAGTTACAATTTTCAACAACAGATGGCGCTGCAGTCTGGAAAAATTACGATTATTCTAAGGAATAAACCATTTTTTCACAGCAAACTTGCAATCTGTGAACAGCACACGCTTACAGCAGAAAGACGACTTACAGAATGGCGAACTCACAGACTGCGTTTACTTCTATATCTTTCAAATCGCCTGCAGCGACATCTGTTGTTGAAAATTGTAGCTATTTTTGAAAGTTTGTCTGCCTGAAAATTTACTGTTGTCCCAAGCATATTGCAACAAACGGTGTATTTCTATCGCTGCCCGTTTAGTTTTTATTGATTTTTCAAATGTGCTGCTCATTTTTGAAACACCCGGTACGAAAGATGGCGGGTATTACTGTATTACAACTCGGATAAATATTGATTGTTTGTCAATTTTGTGCGACTTTTTACAACGGAGAAGAGCTGAAAAGGCAAGAAAATACTACAACCAAGGATTAAATCAACATTTTAACAGACTATCACTGATTTTTTTTTCAACGTAGGCGGCATGTAACGGCTGTGACGTCATGTTATATTTCGGCATTTTTAATTAAATTTCTAGCGACTTTTCCGCAATGTATGATCACAAAACGTGAAGAGAACATGCTGACGAAGCGACTGATGTAAATTTCAACAGGTTAGTACCAGTTTCTCGAAGGTTACCAAAGTGGTGCAGTTCCCCGAAAATCAATTAATCATCTAAATTAACAATGAGATTAAACCGTACCAACTTGCTAACAGCTGTAGAGATGGAGGATAACATCAAACCAGCCAAGCGAACGACGACAAACCAGTCCACTTTAGCAAAATGCGTTGAGCCTGGACCCTGGACGTCAACTCAATAGTTCGGAAACCTTCGGCAAGTCCGATGGTGACCGAGCTGTTAGTAACAGTGGCAGCCACCACAGCGCGCCACGACTAACCAGAAAATCTATATATATAAGGATGAATGTATGTATATTTGTATGTTTGTATGTTTGTTTGTTTGTTGGTTTGTCCTTCATACAAATCCACAGTTTTCATCCGATTTCGATGAAAGTTTGCAGACTTATCCTTTGAAACAAGGAGAAAAGTGCTGTCTACATTTGGTTAAAAAATTATGTGTATAAATAATACATGTTGTCTCATAATTTCGAAAAATTACTGAACGATGATAGACAGACGGGTATGATGTGTAGGTCTCTGTACTGCCTTTCCATACAGTGGTATGGTAGCTCAGTGGTTAAAGCGCTTACTTACTGCTGTTTGGGTCGTGGTCTCCGGATCAAATCTCCGTGAAGGCAAAAAAATTTAAAAACTGTTTTTGATCGTAAGAGTCGCGCCATGATTGTCGGTTATTCGGATTGAATGTTTAACTGTAGATGTCACAAATTTAGGGGTTCAATGCAAGGCAAATCGTAGGTAGTCTTGCAATGCTGTAGGTGTACACTTTTTACGTTATAATGATCCCTCATTGGTTGTTCGCAGTCAGTGTGTGTGTGTGTGTGTGTGATCTGCAGTAATGATACTATAAATGCCGAAGTAACTCTCTGTCTTTTTGTTACAGTTTGACGACTAAATGGCTATACCAATATTGATGGAATTTGACAAGAAAATCTGTAGAAATGGCACAGGACATTTTTTAACGATATGATTAACAGTTGTAGTCACGAAATTTTGAGAACTTATCGCTTATCGAATGGTGACAGAAATATGTTGGTAACTGATTCTCTTCAAGAGACTGGTTCGATGGTAGAGTGATATAGTTATAGCTTGCCTGTCATATTATGCTGACCAATCCTTCGTTACCAACAACTTTCTATATTCAATTCTGGCAAAGAAAGTCTTAATCCACGCGTACGAAGTCGCGGGTATCAGCTAGTTTCAAATAATAACGACCAACAAATCCACTTTAATAAAATGCGTTGAGCCTGAAAGCTGGACGTCAACTCGATAAGCCGGAAACCTTGGGCGAGTCCGATGATACCCAAGTTGTTAGTTAGACTGACCGCAATCATCCCGCTCCTTAACTAAGCAGCAAATTTCAAATAAGCAATCTGATTTGATATTATTTGCACTTAGATTCTAAAAAGTAAGCGTAAATTTCAAATAAATTGCTACATTTGATTTTAATCGCAGTTATATGGTTAAAACGATGTGTAACCGCGATGCAGCTAAAATCAAACTGTCATTTGTGTAGGAGAAGTTAAAATTATAATGCGGGACAGAGATTACTAAAATTACAGTGCGGCGTTAGTTTAAATTCACAGTTGCTTCATGTTTATTTACTGCTACTAGCTGCAGAAATTCGTGTAAGGAGAAGGGCATTATCTGTACTACCTGTAGCAGTTACAGGAACCAGGTTACAACATTAACTAAAACAACGTAACGTATTGAAACTTATCACAGTTAAGTTTGTGATCTTTGTAGAAGTCCGCATGTTTTCACGTTGCCTTCGTTTGCAAAACAAAAACAAAAAAAGTCAACTGAAGGTAATCTGAAACATTTTAAAATCACTGACTCTATTATACGTATAAAATTATTTTCCTTACGTGAAAGCCAAGACCACCTTGCCTCTAATATAGCAATCTTTGCGATTATTTCGTAAATTAAATCGCAACATAAGTCCGGTGCCCCCCCCCCCCAGGTGTTATATCATATGTTGCACGTGGACGCTGCTTTTAATATGAATTGATGGCACCGCGCCTGGGGGGGGGGGGGTAAGCGATAGCTGGAGGACGGGGGTTCAATTCCCCGTCCGGCTCTCCGGATTTCGGTTTTCCGAAAAAATTTCAGGTTTCCTGCAAAAAGACCTTAGCCGAATTCAATAACTTTGCTTTTCCTCCTATTCCGATTCTGATGACCTCGATTTTGAGTAGCTGAAAAACCACAAGCAAAATATATATACATGTATCCCCCAAATAATAAATCCCAAAAAACAAAACAAATAAAAAACCAAGAAACTAAAAAAAAAAAAAAAAAAACTAGCTAACTCCACAGTTGCATTAATATCTCTCTCTCTCTCTCTCTCTATATATATATATATATATCTATATATATATACAATTTCCGTGTACGAATTAAATTTTGATCCAATCTTGATGATGAAATTTGTACACGTCCTGGTTTGAAACGAGGGTAAAATTATTGACTACATTTGGTTCACAAAAACTCACCCTCTCTTTCCCATCACCACCCTCAAGACAAATTTACACGTACAACAGTTCGCTTTTTTTTGTAAATATCTCGAAAACGATGGGGTAATCGGCAAAAGTGGGAGGTGATACTCTGGTAGTTCATTAAATTACCTGTTTACTGGCGTTGCATCGGTTCCGGTCGAACAGTTAGTGACAGAGAAATTGGAATTTCAAATTTAAAAATTGTTTCAAAGATGATGTGGTGACTCGCAACCCACAGTTGAGTATTTACTTGAGTATTAACGTTAGTATTTACGATAATTCACTGAACAGATAAAATCTTAATGAAAATTCTTCAATTAAAGAATAAATTGCTAAAGACAACTTTTAAGTGAATTTTAGTTGGTCTGGTTTTTCGTGTAGATCCAAATCTCTGGTCATTTTTTTCAAGTTTGGGAAATACTCGTAATTATTGGAAATAATATCGTTATCGGAAACTTGCAGTTTATCCTCAAAAACACGAATGAGATTTAGCATAATGGTAAATGTTTTGTTTACATCTTGACGCTTCAAGTTTAATTCATTGAAATGTTGGCACATGTTCGTAAAAAATATTAATTTTCAAAGCCACAATTGTGAATATTGTTTCATTCTCCCCTCATTTTGTATAAACATCCTGATTTTTTCCAAACAATCAACAAATCTTTCAAGTACGTTGCTGCGGCTCAATTAAGAACATTGTTTACATAGTAAGCCGTTGTATACCGAGTTCACTTCATTCTACAGGGCATCAAATTTTAGGTTATTTAGAGCCTACGAAATTTTTTTTGACTAAATCCATTATACTATGAAGGGAAGCTATTCCACTATTTGCACACAAGGCTTGTTGATGTATGATGCAGTGGAGTTTAAGAATCGGATGTCCTATGTATCTTTGAAATAAACTGATAATACCATTTGTTTTGCCCATACCTGGAACAGCATCAGTCGTTATCGAAATAATTTTGCTTAAATCTACTTCCTTTTCAGAAAGTGAATTTCTAACAGCTGTACAAATGTCTGTGTCCTTAGTAGTCGTTGGTAACGATTTTATCGCAATGAATTCTACTTTGATCTAGTTTACTACACAATATTGAGCAAAAACAACTAAACGAGCAGATTTAGATAGATATGTTCACTTTGATCCCATGTGAGAATAATCTCGGGGATGTGGAACAGTACATACACTTATTAGTAATGTCAATATTACTATATAATTGATAATATTATTATATATTGACAACAAGTTAGTTACGACCCATTAGTACTGTATAACCAATATTTCCTGTAATCTACAAATACAATCCCGAGTTAATTAATACTTATTATGTGGAACAGTGTATACACTTGTTACCAGCATCTAACAACCAGTTATTTTCTTACCAACCAGTTACCACAACTCATAAGCAGTCAATTACTTAAAAACCTGTTAGTATCATAATTTTTCACAGCAGTTTTTGAGTGCATGCTATCCCATGTTAGTTACTATATATGAGTGAATTTTTTGTAAACAGTGTAATTACTTCATTTGTCAAAAGTTTCAACAGAAAGAAAAACCATATATCATTTTAGTAATTGTGGACAACTTTGTCACCTTCCCCTTCCATACACCATATATACTATTTTATCAGTCATTCTTAGTTACCAAATTCCAAGAAGAAAATTCTTTCACAGAGTAAAATGGATTCTGAAGCAGAAACTCTTTCAGTTTGGACTTAAAGTAGTTGGGTTTTTGTAGATAACATTTAATTTCTGTTGGTAAGACATTGAATAAGGATGCTCCAGTAAATGTTAACCCTTTCTGTATAATTGACAGTGATGTGTAATCCTTGTGAATATTATAATTATTCCTAGTATTATGGCTATGTATGTCAGCATTCAGATTGAAGTGTTCAGGATTTTCCACTACAAATGATAGTACGGAGTGTACATACTGTGCTGGCATTGTTAGTACACCCAGGTTTTTAAATAGATTTCTGCACGACGTCTGAGGGCTTGCTCCACAAATAGTTCTTATAGCACGCTTTTGCAATTTAAATACCCTCTGTGCTTGTGACGAGTTTCCCCAGAATGAGATGCCATAAGTGAGCAGGGAATGAAAATATGCAAAATATACTAACTTTCTGGTTTCTATATTAGCTATTCTAGATATTACCCTAAGTGAAAATGCTGCAGAATTCAGTTTTTTAAGAAGTTGTTGAATATGCTGTTTTCAGTTCAATTTGTTATCTATACATACACCTAGGAATTTTGTGAAATTACTTTCATTGATTGCTTTTCCTTCTGAAATCACATTATAGCTGTCCTTTGTTTTATTTTTTGTAACAAACTGAAGTAACTGTGTCTTTTCTACATTAAGTATTAGTTTGTTGGCATCAAACCACCTGTTAATTTTCTTTATAGCATCATTTGCTGTGTTTTTGAGGTTTTGTGCTGATGGGTCTTTCAACAATATGCAGATATCATCTGCAAAGAGCACCATATGTTCATTATCACCTAGTATATGTGGAAGATCATTTATATAGATTAAGAACAGCAGAGGGCCAAGAATTGAACCCTGAGGCACACCACATTTAACTATTCTGAGTTTATAACATTTCCTGTATTAGCATCTTTCAGTGAAACACATTGCTTTCTATTTTAGAGGTATGATTTAAACGAAAGTCCTGGCTTACCACTAACTCCATAGTGGTCTAATTTACCTAGTAGAATCTCATGATCAACACAGTCAAAAGCCTTAGCAAGATCACAGAATATACCTAGGGAATTTAATTTATTATGTATTGATTCTAGTATGAAGTTTATAAATTTACTTACATCAATACTTTCGTCAATAAACAAAGATATAAAAAGAGATAACTAGCCATTATTTGTTTACTTTTCTTTTACATTTTCTGCCAGTTTTAGTCTACCTATTATTACATTTCTGAATAACAGACAATCTTTGATGTGCTGAGCTCTCTTATCTTTATTTTCAAAGTCTTCAAAAAGTGACTGGGTGCATGTGAAACAGGCTTCCTTCAAAACTTATATCTCGCTAAAAGGTTTACCATGGCGAGTAGTATCATTTGCAGTCAGAAACCTTGCTGCACTAGTATGAATATCCTTGCTAACATAGACGTCGACTGCTTATTTCTATCTTTAATTGCACATGCAATGAATTCCTTTTGCTCTGGTTCGATTTTTTGACTAAAATTTGCTTCATAGTGCCGCTTTACAAATTATGTCTACATACCAATGATCCAGACATAAAATACACACCGCTTCATCACTTTTATAAATCATGCAATATTTCTCAGTCCTCCAAGGTTACACTTATCTTACACTTTTTTCTTTTTTACCAAGCTAGCCATGTTGAATAGTAGTAAACATAAGTCAAACAAACTTAAACAAACTGCTGTGTTAATGAAATTAATTTATAAACTGCAAGAAGTCCAGGGGCGGATCCAGGGGGAGGGGGGGCTAGGGGGCTCAAACCCCCCCCCCCCAAAAGTATCTAGGTCCACCCCCGACACTGTAATTTGGGAGACTTTTTTTTTTTTTTTTAGCTCTATGGATTTGAGGCCCGAGAAGGCTATAAAGACTACCCTAAGGGCCGACTCAAGCCCCCCCCAAAACCAAAATCCACTGAAGGCAAGCCCTCTGAACCAAATTTCATTCAAGCCAAGCCCCCCCCCCCAAACCAAAGTCCACTCAAGCCCCCCCCCCCCAAACCAAAATCCTGGATCCGCCCCTGGCAAGAACCATAAATAACTGGTAAAAGCAGTCAACGACGTTAACAAAAACAGACAGGTGAATAAGTTAGCGCCCTTCCTACAACCGCACTGTCTGCGCTTGCTCAGAAATTTTCTGGAAATCTACCACTTTTGCGCAATCTGTAGTCCTGGCACCGTTAGTTTCATTCACAATGATCTTTGTTACGATGATCTTAAATTATGCAGACAAAAAAAGTAAATTACTTATATCGGTTAGGTACCCACTTAATTAAAGCCGTGCCCAAATTATTTGGTCGCGTGCCATCATGGCACGCGTGCCACTGGTTCGCCATCCCTGGTATAGAAGAACGAAGCTGAGTCCCAGATGTGGTTAGCAAGTTTTCCCCATACCTGGAGTCCCGTGATTTATGTTTGGGCGGAGTTTGTGGGCGGAACGGCCATTATAGGGACAGCCCAGGAATGCATCCAACCTGCACGAGGGTAACTCGTCCGAGTCAGGATCATTAGGGACTTGGGTGAATTGTATACCCAAAAGACTGACTGATTTGCTAAGCCAACTGATTTTAATTTAATTTAATTGCAATGGAGCACAGGCTCCGGTGGCAATTTCCCTACACACCCATCTTCCCCCTATCCTGCACCCACCTATATTTGCCCTCTGCAAATTTTATCTTTAAATTCTTTCAAAGTTTTCGGTAAATTATTCATCATTTCTCTTGGTAACTCATTCCAATCCCTGACACCCTTACCTAAAAAAGAGAATCTTCCTACACCCTTGTGCCTGAAATCAAGTGCCAGCTTGTGGTCATGGTCATCTTTTCCCTTCCATGCACTACTTTTCATACCTATTGCAATATCTTTCCATGCCTCATCACCAGTATATGCCCTGTACACTCCCATGACCCTCCTCATCCTCCTCCTGTCTTGCAATGAACCCCATTCCAGCTCCTTTATCATATCCGTCACTAATTGTATTCTGCGATAATTTCCAGAAACAAATCTAGCAGCCCTTCTTTGCACCCTCTCCAACTCCTGTATTTGATACGTAAAATGTGGGTCCCATACTACACTACCATATTCGAGCAATGGTCTGACCAAAGTTTTGTAACCCAATTCCTTGACTTCTCTCGTACATCCCCTCATCACTCTCTCCAACAAGTGCAGAATTTTGAAACATTTTCCTACCACCTGTCCAATGTGTCCTGCCCAGTTAAGTTTGTTATCAAAAGTAATGCCAAGATATTTACATTTCAAGTCTTCAGCAAGTAATTCTTTCCCACCTTATATTCATTATTAACCTTTTGTTTTTTATTTGTGTATCTAATAAGCTGACTCTTCTTTGCATTTATCTTCATCCCATGTTTACCAACCCAACTAGATATCCTGTCCAGATCACCCTGCAACTGTTTACAATCTTCTATCGTTTTGATCCTTTTATGCAGCATTATGTCATCTGCAAACAATCTAATTTCAGACAGTAAACAATGAACTATTAGTCGACGCAGATATCAATCTGTGAACTCTGGAATAACTTCACAACCAGTCACGTGAGGTATATTTCATTATTATTACTTTTGCTTCGTTATGTGAAACCTTAAAGAGTTTAAAGTAAAATGAAAGCTGAAATCTTGCCGCCTATTAAAGTAAAAAATTTCTCGTTATTTCAGCCAAATAATAATAATAATAATAGCGTACTTCACACTGTATTTCCCAAACTAATAAATTCTTTCAAAATTTACTGTGATACATAGATTCCTAAAAATTTACAGGACAACTACCGTATAGTAACCGTTTTTTCCGAAAAATAACTAAAGGCTTAATTCAGACCAATTGATATTTTAGTAGATTTTGTTCTTCGACATGCAATCAAATGTGTCATTAGAAGGAGAATTTCATGAATCGAATAATAAATATCGTGAAAATAAGTTCTTTTTTTTAAAAAAAAAAAAAAAAAAAAAAAAAAAGAAAAGAAAAGATCTCAACTACATCCAGAGTAATTTTCCAACTGATTTTGTGTATTTGCGTGTTTGCTTGATTGATATATACCATCGGAAAGACAATTTCGCTAAAACTTAAATTTAATTAAACTATTTCAAATTTAATTTAGTTCCATACTAATTGCTATCCCATGAATTAATTACCTTTGAATCAGACACAGATAAGCAGTTGTTAATTGTAAATTTGTGAATTTTTTGTTTAAATGATTAAAAGCTGTAAAGTATCTGAAACTTTCATTTAAAAACTGTAATTGTGTAAGCCATACTGCTTTAAGTGTTTGAAAATGTTTAATTTTTTCAGTTTGATGCTCAAATGCTTGTACATATGTTCTCTAATACCATTTAAAATTGTTTATTCATCATTATAAGAAATTTTGTATGTTTTCTAAGAGTTTTGTACTATATCCATTGTTGGAGCGAATTTAAGCTCTGCAGAAGTTACTACCGGTTACTTTGGTGCAGTCTAGAATATTCTAACCGGCTATTACAGATCCTGATATAGCGAACAGTTGAGTTTGGATGAACTCTGTGTCTTTTATATTAGTAATGAGTAAGGTAAATGCAGGCAAATATGACCTTAAAAATGGGTAAATATGACCTAAGAATAACAAAATATGTCCAATCATTTAAATTTACTATACAACAAAACATTCTCAATTATACATCATTTATTTTATCTCATAGTGTCGCTTTCATGTAGAGAAGCATAATTTCCTTCCGTACACTTAATGCACCGTTGGGGAAATTAAATTTTAAATCGTCTTATTTAATTTCACTTAATTTACAGAAAAGAACTCTTTACTCTGTACTAAAATAATCCTCTTCTAATTCCTTTACGTATCTCCATATCTTCGCACTTCCAGAAAATGTTTTCGGCATGGCGGTACTCACTGATCCACTGCAGATTTAACGATGACTGAGAATTATTTTCTAAAGTATTGGCGACAGTAAGACACAGGGCGATGAGGCATGGAAACATGTTGGAGTAGGTATGAAAAGTAGTGCATGGAAGGGAAAAGATGACCATGACCACAAGCTGGCACTCGATTTCAGGCACAAGGGTGTGGGAAGATTCTCTTTTTTAGGTAAGGGTGTCGGGAATTGGAATAAGTTACCAAGAGAAATGATGAATAATTTACCGAAAACGTTGAAAGAATTTAAAGTTAAAATTTGTAGACGGCAAATGTAGGTGGGTGCAGGATAGGGGGAAGATGGGTGTGTAGGGAAATTGCCACCGGAGCCTGTGCTCCATTGCAATTAAATTAAATTAAATTGATTGACGCGGCTCGACACAGGCATGCTGCTGCTGCATTGTCGAGGTTATAAGGCGGGCGCAACAATAGCTACAACTTTAATTCTTGCCGTGAATTCTGACCAATTCAGTGACAATTAGTTTTGCTTCTTCCTCTACGGCGTAACAAGAGTATAGTTCTGTGAATAAGTATCTTAATTTCTTCTCATTTATAACTTATAATTAATTCCCGATACTATTAAGAAAATTACCAGATTTTTTCCACAAAATATGACCATAAATATTACCGTAATACAACCAAAACTATAAAAATGACCTGAATATGCATTTATATGCTACATAGTATAATTTAAACACAATCAGGAACGTTTAATCAGTGTTTTATTCAATATTAGAGCTCAAAAAGAAGACAGGAAAAAATATGACTTGTTATAAAGATCCCAACCCTAGTGATGAGCTTAAAATCATTGGATGAAGTCTGACGCCTTATTCCTGTATGTTTTATGAGTATTTAGAAGGAATTAAAAAAATTCACGTAAAATGTGCATCAACAATGTTATTATTCCAGCAAGAACCTGTCAATGAGAGGTTAAATATGTTAATTACTATACTTTGGTAAAGGTTAAAACTCAACTACCGACCTGACAGAAAAATGTAAATCTACCATCTGAGCAGTTAATTAATTGCAACCGTCCATTGCAACGGAGTTCCGAATAATTTATCATACCCCTGGACCGGGCTAATTAATTAAATGCAACTATCTACAGCGACTATAGGGGAAGTCCCGGACACATAAAATTAATTGTAAAAAAATTAATCTTAAAATTAAACTGGGTACTTCTGAAGTCATATTAATTAGAAGTTAGTAATCATAACAATTTTTTCAACGAATTAAATCGTAAACACTTTCGCTTTAATTTTTTGGCAACACGAAAGTAGTCGCTTAGCCCCGGACACAGTAATAAATGGTGGCCTAATCGTTTTTTGGCCTTAAAAATCACAATAATAATGGATATCTGAAGAATCTATATCAGGGGTGGCCAACACTGGGCCCGCGGGTCGAATGTGGCCCGCCAAGAACATTCATTACACTTTTACAAAATATGTTTATTTTATAATAGCCAAAGTAGTAAAAACTAATGCACTAAAAATAAATTATTTGTGCATTCATATATTTACTTGTAGTGTTTTATATTTCTTTAAAATGTGCGTTTAGTGTAATTATTATTGTATTATCTATGTTTACATGTAAGAATAATAGTAAGCTCAATAATAATATCTCATCATGTTTCAATTTTTCACTCGAAGAAAAATACCTATAGTGTGTCTAAATCTAATATGGGGATATACAGGGCGTTCGCCGGGAAACGCAACCCACTGTTAGCGCTACAAGGAAGAAACTGCTCCCGGCGAGCGAGCGGTCAGCTTCCGGCATTGTTCGACCGTCGGCCGCGGACTATTTCATAATAATTACGCTTCATAAACTTGTATGTGCTAAGCATTTAAATGTGACGTAATTCATTATCTTACTTATAAAAGATGCTGGAAGTGTTGACCCTCTTGTGTAATGCACATGTCACATCTTCTGAACATATTTCGAGACACACTCTGCCCTAACTGACTTAATGATTTTTTGGGTGACTGTTCTAGTCGAAAAGCGATATCGTCAATTTTCTCCTCTGTGAGAATACGGTTGACCGACAGTCTCTTTTTGTTAAGAAATGAACCCGTTTCTCTTACTTTTTTAACCAGACGCAGAATTGTTGATTTAGCTGGCAGTAAAGCGCCAGGAAATTCGCGACGAAATTTACTGCGACACTTTTTAAACGACTTCTTCTTCACATATGTATCGTAGAGAAATATTCTTTGTTGCAAAACTGTAACGTACCATAATTTTACTCACTCTCAAACACGGTACAGATTAGTAAGAGTATGAAGCCCCAAACCAGCCAAACCGCAAAGAAACGTTTATTCACAACACTGATTAATAAGAGACTGAAGTCACAAACTAGCTACAATGCAAAGAAACCGTTCTTAACAATGTAAGGGTCACTGCACTGCACTGTTGGGGCAGCGGAGGTGTTAAACAGTGCGGTGATTCAGGGCGCCGTGTGGCGGGAGCTGCTGGCGCCACTGTCCTAGCAAGTTGCCGACGGCAACAGACTGGGAGGGTAGCGTTTTCCGGCGAACGCCCTGTATAATTTTATATGCGGCCCGCAGAGTTATGATGCATTTCCAAAATGGCCCGCAATATCATTTCGGTTCAGTGGCGTAGTTAGGTCAACAAGGGCACTGGTGCAAAAAATTTATTTCGGGCCCTCAGGCCAGATGGGTGACCTTTTTTTGCTTTGTGTTGCTGGTAGGGGCCCCATGAGCTGAGGCTGGGGCCCCTGTAAAGTGTTTGGGGGCCCCTTGATTAGTGGTTGGGGGTTCCCCTGAGCAGTGAGGGCCCTTTGTGAGGGGCTTCCTGTGTCTCAGGGGCCCCCTTAAACGACGGTAGAGCTATTAAAAAAAAAACAGGTCGCCAGTTTGCCGTGAAGGGCCGTGGGCCCTCTGAACTGCGCTTGGGGGCCCCTTGAGGTATGCCTGGGGCCCCCTGAGCGTAGGGGCCCCGGTGCACTGCACCGCCTAGCCCCATAGTAGCTACGCCCCTGTTTCGGTTGGCCACCCCTGATATATATAAACACAATCTTCATGGGCCCTGTCTTTGCTTCATAGCACTGAATCCAGTCTTCTTCAAAAATGTGTCCATGTACGATGCATTCGTTCTGTTTTAGTTGATTTGTTTCGGAAAGACTTCGAATGCTTTTCTTTGTATTCAACGTCTTTATGGCACCATTACATTTTTTAATTTTTCGCTCCGTCTTTTTTACTGCCTTTACTTTTTTTTCCAGTCCTCTCCATATTTTTTACATGGTGAAGATGTTAAAATCTCGCCCTTTTGGATTTTTCGTTATTAATTTAATTGCGATGTAGCTAACACTCCCCCAGTCATCCATTTACCCCTTTTATACACATTTTCTAATTTTCTTTTATAATTGGAATGTTAAATTCCTTCCCCATTTACTATTACGATTTACAAATTTTAATTTTAAATTCCTTAGGCGATTTTGGAAAATTATTCATCACTACACTTGGTAATTTGTTCCAATCCCTGACTCCCTCACCAACAAAAGAAAATTTTATAAACATGCTCCCGTGGTAGTTCCCATACACACCTATTTTCTACTTTTCAATGTTAAATGAGTGAAATTTCCCGCCACTTAATTTTGCCCTTTACGAATTTTAATTTCAAATTCTGCCAGTGTGTTTGGTAAATTGTTCTACGCTTCCCTTAATGATTTATTCCAATGTTGACTCCCTTACCGACAAAAGACACACTAATTACTCTATTTGTGACTAGATTGGTATTTCATTAAGAGTTTGTTTGTATCGCAAACTGTGAACCGACAACTCAAGTCAGTCCGCGGCGACCCCTGACGTCCGCCGAGGTAGACAGCCCGCGATGCGCGCGGGAGCTGGCTCGCCGGCTGGTGCTGCCATCTCTCGGGGAACGAGCGACTCTCCTCCGCCGCAGTAGTAACTTTATATCTCCAACTCGATACCGATAAATAAAAACTCCCCGCATACCAGTCGAGCTGTTTAACTCGACACACACTTTGTTTTTTACCCGTTTCAGCCGCATTACCTCTGCCGAGTTTACTGGACTTTATTGAATGTTCGTTTAGTGAGTGTTACCAAACGAATTTTGTGTTTTTTCAGTGGTTTACTCTACAACTTTAATTAAAGTTAACTACGCAAATCGTGCTCTACTCCGATTAAACAGAATACAATGCACTGTTCACTACCGGGTTCTAATACCAAATAGCAACAAATTTTGAGGTGGGATTCATTGCAAGACAGGAGGAGGATAAGGAGGGTCATGGGAGTGTACAAGGCGTATGTTGGTGATGAGGCATGGAAAGATATTGGAGTAGGTATGAAAAGTAGTTCATGGAAGGGAAAAGATGACCATAACCACAAGCTGGCACTCGATTTCAGGCACAAGGGTGTGGGAAGATTCTCTTTTTTAGGTAAGGGTGTCAGGGATTAGAATAAGTTACCAAGGGACATGATGAATAACTTACCGAAAACGTGGGGGTGGGGAGGTGGGTGGGGGGTGGGGGGTCCCCCTCAAGGTCTCACGTCATCATACGGGGAGGGGGCAATCGTAGCAGATCTCTCCAAATCTCACTTCAAGGGGGGGGGGGGGCAGAATTCTGTAAAAATCACTTCACGTAAATAATGGATGCCCCCAAACCCGGTTTGAGTTCTGGCAGCACACAAGTCCCCCCCCCCCTCTCATGGTTCACACTGGCAACCTGTGCACAACAGCTGGGCGGATCGAGGAATTAACACAAAAACAAAATTGAGGTAAAAGGATGAGAATGCTTGTAGATGCTGATGAAGATGAAAAATCTGAGTTGCGCAGCATTTTGTCTTCAGCGCAAATTGATTTTTGATCTTGGCTTGACGTAAGAGTGATTAGCTAATTATTTTTTCGTTCGAATCCTCTTCGTGTTGTTTAATTCCCGTCAACAGCGTATGTGTTGGGTAATCTCTCTGTATATAAAAGTGGATGTGTGTGTGTTTTATGCAAATCCACAGTTTTTACCCAAATCTTTGCACACGTAAACTCTAAACCAACAATAAAAATACTACATACATTTGATTCACAAAAAATCACCCCCTCTCCCCTACCAATCCTTAAAGAAAAAGATAATAATAATAATCTCGAACACGGTAGGGAAATGGCCCATAGTGGATGGTTATGGTCTGAAAGCCCATAAAATTTACTGTCGAATGGTCTTGGACAATTACTAATCGAGAAATTCGAGCTTAAAATTTAATAATTGTTTTAATGTTTGTGTGGTGACACTTTCCTTTTGCGTATGGCTTTACGCTTTACACACACGTATTCTTTAAAGCAAAGGGGAATATGCTGTCTACATTTGGTTAAAAACTACCCCCTCTCCTCCCTAACCTCCAATGAAAAATTACAGGAGCAATGGTTCAGATCTTTTTTTTATTTTTTTTATTGTTTTTATTTTATTTTTTAAAAAAAATCTCGAATACGATATGGAAAGCGGCAAAAGTGGATGCTGATATTCCGAAAGCCCAAAATATTTCCTATCGAACGGCTTTGGACCGATTCCGTTCGGACAATTGATGACCCAAAATTTGAACTGGTTTATTTTTTTAGGAACTTTGCGCACGTATTTTAAAATAAGTAGAAAAATAATGTTTACATTTGGTTTAAAAAACTACACCCGCTCTCCCCCTTCACCCGTCTTAAGATAAATTTACACTCGAACTGTCGATTTTTTCGCAAATATTTCTAAAACGTGGATGCTGATGGAGAATCAACAACACGTCCATTTTTATATAGAGAGAGATTAACCGACAGATATGCTATTGATGGTAATTGAACAACATTTGATAAGAAAAATTAGAAGGATTCAACAACAAAATAATTACTCGTAATTACGTCATACTCCAGTCAAGATCAGCAATCAATTTGCATTGAAGACAAGACGTTCAACTACAAAGATTTTTCATCAAACTTGATGAAACATGAGAACTTTTGTGGCTTTTTTTTTATCTTATGACATGGTTCGCTAAAAGCCTTTCTAGCATTTTTTATTTACCTTTCTAAAGTGAGTACTGTATGGTTTCTGGGTTTTTCTAACTACATTGTGTAATAGCACAGAATGTCATTAAAAGAGTAGATAACGGGCGGTCAGTATGGAGCAAAACATTGAAACACCGGGAAGATGGCACGCAAGGAAAAGGCAGCAACCGGATGTGGATATTCCGAAAATAAGAAAAGGATACTTGCTGCAAATTATACTTGCACTTTACTGGATTATTAATAAAAGAATAAAATCGTGCAAAACTGCCGCTCATTCAACCTACAATCCTCTCTCCTAAAAAGATGTATTGTTGGGTTGTGGGTGTATGCGCACTGGATTTAATAAGAGCTGTTTCAGGAAAGTGGTTAGAGGAGCCAGGAGAACGCGGGTTTGAATCCCCATCCGACCATTTATATTTTGGTTTTCCATGGTGTCCATAAATCACTTCAGGGAGGCGGGATGGTTCCTTCGAGAGGCCATGGCTGAATTCCTTCCCGTTCCTTGTTCCAGTCCTTTCCAGCCTTTAATGACCTCGACATCGACGAGTGGTAAAGACGTAAGTAAATATATATATATATATTTCTCATCTTCCACTCACTGCTTAATAATCCACCGTCGACTTACCATAAAGCCAGAAAAAATAGAAAAAAAAGACGGGCTTGGCGGGAAGATTATGAAAGGTTACATCGGTGATGAGACTTTGAAGAATATTGGAAATTAAATTAGTGGTGGATCAGAAGAGATGTGAATCACTATAAACCGACACATAAGCCAGTGAAGAAAGAAATAACTGTTTAAACCTGTATGTGTGGAGCACAGCACTTTATGGTAGCGAAATATAGACTTTAGGAAAACCAGGGAGAAATAAAATTGAAGCATTTGAAATGTGGTGCTACAGAAGAATGCTGAAAATTAGGTGGACAGCCAAAGTACGAAAATTATTATTATTATTATTTTAAACTGCTTAACGTCTCTTATCAGCGAGGTCTTTAGAGACGGGAAAGGAAGGGGGACAAGGAATAGGAAGGAATTCGATCATGGCCTTTTGAAGGAAGCATCCCGGCATTTGCCTGGAAGGATTTGAGAAACTATGGAAAACCCAAATCTGGATGACCGGAGGGGGATTCGAACCTCCGTCCTCCCGAATGCGAGGCCAGAACGCTAACCGTTACACCACCACACTCGGTCAGTACGAAATGAACGAGTTTTTGAAATGATGGGTGGGGAAAGAAGTTTATGGAAGAAGCTTACAGGAAGAACGAGACAGGCTGGTAGGTCATTTTTGAGACATGCGGGATTGGTTAATTTGTTAGTTGAGGGAACAGTCGAAGGTAAGAACTGTAGAGGAAGACAGAGATTAGAATATATGAAGCAGATAATTGAGGACGTGGGTTGTAAGGGGTATGTAGAGATGAAGAGGTTAGCACAAGATAGGAGGGATGGAGGATTGCATCAAACCAATCGAGAGACTGATGACAGCAAAAAAAAAAAAAAAAAAAAAAAAATAAAGCCAGTGAGAAAATGTTCATGTTCAAGGAAGGGAGTTGGGGGTTGAACAAGTTAAAGGGTTGTGTGCTCAAACAAATTCAAAATCAGAAGCTTACATTGTGTGAGGGGAAACTAGTGCACAGTTGGTAATCGTTGCAGCAGAACCGAACTTAGTGATGCACAACTCCTAATCACCAGGTTGTGCACCAAAGTCATTTCCGCAGTGCGTGAAGCAATACCACATTGTCGATGCCGACGCTTTTGCCAGGCGGGAACTTTCGGAAGAGTAGGCGCCTGGTTTAGCCCTCCCCTTCACCCACAACACAAACAACAGGCTACAGTAACGACAGTAACCTCACTTAGAGTATCACTCGCCGACACTACCACACTGGGGTTACGCCTCTGTTAAGGGCTTTAATGCCAAGTAACCAATGACATCCACAGATCTGAGAAATATAGGTATGATCAACGATATTTTCTATCCGTTTCCAATACAAAGAGTTTTTCGAGGCAGGAAAATACTTGAACAGTTTGCAAAGAATTTTGTCTCTCTGTTTACAGTTGGAGAATGTTATATTTATTTCCAGTATTACACCTATTTATGTCGGTAGAGAGACTATAGACCGGGGCACTAGTGAACGGGAAGGAATTCGGTAATGGCCTTTTGAAGGAAGCATCCCGGCATTCGCCTGCAGTGATTTGGGTGAGGCCTCTGTCTGTGATTTGTTGTTTCTGTTAAGGGAGCGTGCATAAACCACGTAGCTCCATTTTGGCCTCCTGTGAACCCCCCCCCCTCCCCCCGACGTAGCCCTACGTGGCTTTTGCCTCCCCCCTCCCCCCCCCCACGGGCAAGTAGTTTTTTTTCGCTTTTGAGTCCAGAATACATTTGTACTGTTTTCTCGTGTCAGACTATTGTAAATTACATACGAAAATAATTAACTGAGGGAAATAAATATTCACTTGCTGTTGTGTGTTCTGTATGTCCTCTATTTTAACTGTGAAAAATATTATGAAAGGAAAGCTACGTGGCCTGGCTCGGAACCCCCCCTGCCCCCCACGTAGCCCAGCGTAGCCTTCCAGCCAACCCATCCCCCCCCTGGACAGAGCCACGTAGTTTGTGCACGCTCCCTAAGGGGCGTCAATTAATGACGTGAGGTGAAATAGGGGGGGGGGGTTCCGACCAAATCTCACGAAACCTCACCAAGGGGGAGAGGGGATCAACGGAAATCTCACGTAAGGTTTTGAAATTCTTGTAGCACTGTAGAGCTAAAAAAAAGGCCTACGAATGACGCGAAAGTCGACTATTTTGGTCCGAAAACCGATCTTAGGAGGGGGGGGGGGGTAAAACCGGCCCTGGGAGCATGAGACCTAAAAAAGAAAAAAATTCTCAAAAAGTTACGATGTCGATTGGTAGGAGGGGGGGGGAGGTCTCCGTCAAAATCTCACGTCATCTCACCAGAGGGGGGGGGGGAGTTCGGAATCTCATAAAAAACCTCACGTCTTTAATGAATGCCCCGTTAAAGGCTTTAATGCCTCGTAACCAATGACGTCCACAGTTATCTGAAATATAGATGTGATAAACGATATTTTCTACACGATTCCAATGCCAAAAGTTTGTTGAGGCATGAAATTACTTAAACAATTTGCAGAGAATTTTGTCTCTCTGTTTACAATTTGCGAATGTTTATTTTCATTGATACACGTATTTATATCGGCAGAGAGACTAAAGACGGGGCAAGGAACAGGAAGGATTTCGGTCATAGCCTTCTGAAGAAACCACCCTAGTATTCTCCTGGAGTGATAAGGAGAAACCACGAAAATCTCAAACCTGAATGCTCGAGCGGGGATTCGAACCCGCGTCCTCCCGAATGCGGGGTAGAAGCTTTACTACTCAACCACCCCGCATGGTAATAACATATTTGGGATTTATGTCTCGTCGATGTCAGGGTCATTAGAGGCGGGACAGGAATAAGGGAAACGAACGAGAAACAATTCGGCCATGACTTTTTGACGGAAGCATCGCGGCATTCACCACAAGTGAAAACCCAAATCTCAATATCTGAACGGGGATTCGAACCCGCGTCTTCCCCCATGCCAGGCCGGAGACTATTGTTCTTAATTCATTCAGCTTGCAAAGATTAGTTGCTGCATTTGTAAACAGTTTCGAAAAATGATCCGCTAAAAATCAATAATACTGTCAATAACTCCGATCCCTTCTTCACCCCAAAGCTTATTTACTTTCTAAGTCCTTTTCAGCTGCAGAATTCCGAGAAGAAATTTCTCTCAAATAGTAATGTGGATTCTGAAGCAAAAAACTCTTTCAGTCTAGAGTTACAGGTGTTAGGGTTTCGTAGATAACATTTTATTTCCTGTAGTGGGGCATTGAATAAAGAAGCTCTAGCGAAATTTATTCTTTTCAGACTTGTATTCTTTGTGGATTTCATATTTATCCATAGATCTATAGTAACGAGGACATTTGGTAGTGATATATATATATATTGAAGTAAAATAGACGGTTTATAGATCATGTAGATTATATAAATAAAAAAGTAGCAAAAAAGATAAATTTAATATACAAATTAAGAAAAGTGTTATCTAAACCAGGTAAACAGCTGTTGTTTAAAGCAATTGTTCTGCCTCACCTAAGATACTGCTCCACAGTATTAATCATGGCAAGCAAAAGAGAAATTATGAAATTGCAAAATAATTTTAATAAGGGAATGAGGGCTGTTCTAAATGAAAGATGAACTGAAAATGTCAGTAAGATGCTTAATGACTTAGGATATCTGTATATTGAAAAGGGAATGATTAGAGATGTACTGACTTTTGTATATAGGTTGGAAAGTAAATTATTACTAAGATATATGACTAGGTTAGTACAAAAGAATAATGGTGTACATAATTATAAGACAAGGCAGGCATATCATTTCCATTCAACTTATAATAAAACTAGTAAAGCACAGAAAACAGTGTTACACAAAGGTTTAAAAATATTTAACAAATTACCTGATGAAATAAAAAGGACCAGAACTGTTGAGAGTTTAAGAGAAAAGCTGAGTAAATGGCTAGAGGAAAGAGTTTGTAATATCTTCTTGTGAAGGATTCACTGAAATTAACACCTTGTTTGTTTTTGTTTATTCTCTTTTATTTTTAATGTGTTGTATGAATTGTAATTGTAATTGCAACAATTTTTACAGAAGGATATTACTTAATTGAGTAGTGAGTGAAAATACCCTAAATGAACCAATTTTGTTGTTTGTCGTGCGACAGACTGTACACACAGCACCGTTACAGACAAACACATTACACTCTGCCGCTATCTCCGTCCAATATCCACCTCCTCAACTTGTTTTGCAATAAGTCCTGACCAGCGCTCGGAACGGAAATCAGAATTACAACGTGGACGCACAACCACAAGAACTGCAAAAACTTTCCAACTCGTAGTGCATTATCTGGGCTGTAAGTAGCAGGTCACTAAAAGAAATTAAAATCAGGCAAGTGTGAATCACGGCTCTGGGTTCCATGCCCTAATGACCTTAACATATATCTCGTATGTGTAGTCCATTTCGTCTGATGCAGGGTAATCTGGACAGGATATCTAGTTGGGTTGGTAAACATGGGATGAAGATAAATGCAAAGAAGAGTCAGCTTATTAGATACACAGATAAAAAACTAAAGGTTGATTATAAGGTGGTGAAAGAATTGCTTGTTGAAGACTTGAAATGTTAATACCTCTGCATAAAATGTGATAAATAGGGCACGGTTCTTTATAACCAAAAAAGGGAGAAATATACATGCAAATATGGCCTTAAAAATGAGTAAATATCATCTAAAAATAACAAAATATGACCAAACATCTAAATTGAAGTATGCTCAGTTATACATAATTTATTTTATCTATTAGTGTCGCTTTCACGTTGAGAGCGTAATTTGACATAATTTGCTTCCACACACTCACTATACCATTGGTAAATTGAATTTGGGATTTCGGGAAACCAAGTAAAAACCGATATTTTTTCTTTAAAGCTTTACGCCTCGTCGATGTCGAGGTTATTAGAGGCTGAAAAGGACTGGGACAAGAAACGGGAAGGAATTCAGCCACGAAGTAACCGTCCCAGCATTCGCCTGTTTCAGGAAGCCAATGGAAACGCAGATCTGGATGGATGGACGGGGAATCGAACACGCGTCATTCCGAAGGCGAAGTCAGAGAATTACCACACTACGCGCGGCAACAGTAGAAGAATTGAACTGCAGAGGAATGCAAAGATTGAATTATATGAAGGAGGTCATTTAGTATATGCGTAGGGACTATTAAAAAATGCATGCCCCAGTTTTTCCTTTAAAAAAAAAAAAGGAGAGAGAGAGAGAGAGAGATAGAGACAGAGAGATAGAGAGAGAGAGAGAGAGAGAAAGAACTTCTGTGACACACTGTTTTCTGACGCGAAACTGGGACACCATGTGTCAGTCGGCAGTAGAAAGGCAATAGCGCATGCACGTTGGTATTCTAAGGACATTTATCGAATTTTAAAAGACATCTACCGGTACCAGTTTGGGGCCATCCATAAATTACGTCACACCTTGAGGGGGGGGAGGGGGTCAACAAAGTGTGACATCGTCTGACAAGGGGGGGAGGGTCTGTCATAAACTTCGTGACATCACATGCATAATTTGTATCACTTTTTGGCTCGTATTGCCCCAGTGTTGAGGCATACTTATTTAAACGATCACGTGGCATCTGTGGACTATATTTTTCATCATACAAAGCCAGTAACCAGCATAAGTAATTACGTAAGAGGCAACTACAGGTTTTCCCCATCATGAAGATTCGTCCACAAAACATTGCCTCTAGACGAAACAGGGAAGTTCTCTGCTTATTAAACGATGACGATGCTTTATGGTTGGATGAAGATGATGTTGACACATCGAATGTTCCCAACACTGTCGAAATCAAGAATGAAGTAACTATTATGACAATAATAAACAGTATCAAGGAATGGATTCAAAATCCATGTACACATGATGACTCAATTTTTTATCATTAATTCGATTTTTTATATTTCTTAAATGTTTGATTTATTGTTGATATTATTTTTTAACTAGAAATACATAAATCATTTTGGAAGTGCTGTTTAAATTTATAAATTTAAAATTGAAAAATATGTGACGTCACACCAGGGGAGGGGGGGGGTCCGGCAAATGTGACAACCTGTGACATGGGGGGAGGGAGGGGTCCAAAAATCATGAAATTCGTGTGACGTATTTTTTTTTATTTATTTTTTTATTTTTTATTTTTTTTTAAATTGGCTTTTGGCAGCTGAGGCCATACAGCCAGTTCAATGTGTTATATTAAAGCTTCCAGTGAATCAGTTATATCCAGTGTTTATATAGTCTTCAAAGTGCGGACGCCACAGGACAGACAGGACACACACACAGACACACAACACTTAACATCCATGCCCGCGGCCGGATTCGAACCGGCGACCTTCGGCACGTGGAGCTAGCACTCTAGCCCCTACGCTACCGAGGCCGGCTGACGTAATTTGTGGATGGCCCCTCTTACACAATAACTGGTAGACGTTGTTAGGATTACAGCAGAAGTCGCTGAAACGCGATGGAATTAGTTCTCGGTAATTCGCGGAAATTTTTAAATATGTTCTATACGCCTTATCGATGTGTGCAGTTCACTAACAATGTGTTTTTCTCTGCATGAATTACATTTGTTGGTTTTCCGCAGCCATGAAGGCGAATGGAGGGACGGTACGCAATCTCCTTCTCGTAAACTACACATTACACAAACAAAATATACACTTATCACACAGAGAACGTAGTTGCACATTCTTCAGACAGATGACAGCACTTCACTTCCCCTCTGATTACGTAGTACGACCAGCAGCGTAGCTATGTTAACAAGGGCCCCGGTGTAAATAAAAAAAATATTGGTTCCCTCATGCCATTTGTTTTTAGCTCTACTAAGTCTTGTGAGGTTTGCTGGGAGGGGCTCCCTGAGCTTTGGGGCGCCCCTGAGCTGAGCTACAGGGCCCCCTGATCTGATCTAGGGCCCCCCTAAGCTTGGGGGCTCCGGTGCATGGCACCACCTAGCCCTCCCATGGCTACGCCACCGAGAACGATCTTGACTATATCAAGATCATGCGGCCGTTAAACAATAGCTCCAGAATCGACCACGCCAATGATGTTTAAAACACATCAAAGGCAGCCGACACCTAATTTAGGAAAAGATGGTTAATTGGTTTTCGTAAAAATTCTAAGGATTTTTTTTTTGTCTTACTAATTTTTATTTAAAAACGAAGAACGCTTATAAAAAGTTGAATGTATTGTATGTTAGCTGAGTTACTTAGAATTAGTGTCTGACATCTAACTAGTCAGTTGTTTTGTGTTTATCGGCGGAAGAAATCAGTTTCAAAATATGGGGTCTACTTTTCAAGTATAGTTAGGCCTACATGATCTGTTGATATTAGTCTTGGTGATCAAAATGGCTTTCAATACTGCGACTGTGTTATATGCATCAGAGAAAAAAACTCTTTCGACAGGTGCGTTACTTTCAGGCAAAAAAAAGAAAAAGCCACTTAACATACTCAACAATAGTTTCACGAAAGTTCGTACAGTTGAGAGTGTTAGCGCGGAAGTGTTGAATAATTCACCTCATGGTCTTCAGCAGCAACATTCTCAGCGTTCCAGCTAGTGATTTTTTGATCTGTGACGTAGTTGGAAATAAGCGAAAACTCGTCGAACCAGTCGCGTAGTAGCTAGGTCAACTAGGGCCCCGGTGCAAAAAATTATTTTGGGCCCTCAGGCCAGGCGGACGACCTTTTGTTTGCTCTTTCTGTTGCTTGTAAGGGCCCCCTGAGTTGTGCTTGGGGGCCCCCTGAGCAGTAGTTGGAGCCCCCCTGAGCAATGAGGGCCCTTAGTGAGGAGCTCCCTGTGTCTCGAGAGCCCCGTTAGACGACGAAAAAAAAGGTCGCCAGTTTGCCGTGAAGGCCCGTGGACCCTCTCAACTGCGCTTGGGGGCCCCCAGAGGTGCGTTTTGTGGCCCCCAGAGGTATGCTTGGGGCCCCCTGAGCGTAGGGGCCCCGGTGCACTGCACCGCCTAGCCCCATAGTAGCTACGCCCCTGCGTCGAACATTTTCATATCTTGGCTGCTCTTAATAAATCCTTGTGTGATCAGCAATGGTCCAAGCGTCGATTCGATTAGCTCTACAAAATGGCCAGGCGACAACGGGCGTATTCTTGGCTTCATGGCCTGAGGGCCCCCTATAGTCGGTGATCGGGCCCCCCATCAGCCGGCGGGGCCCGGGTACTTTTGACCCGCTTACAACCCCCTAACGCCGGCCCTGGGGAGGGGGGGCAAGGGGTTCGCTGGAATGCTACGCTGCGCTACGTAGGGGGAGTGGGGGGGGGGGGTCCGAGCCAGGCCACGTAGCTTTCCATTCATATCATTTTTCACGGTTAAAACGGGGTACAGAACACACAACACCATCTGAATATTATTTCCTTCATATAATTATATAATTATCTCCGTATGTCTGACAAGAGAAAAAAGTACAAAATGTCTTCTGGAATCAAAAGGGAAAAAACCTACGTGGTACGTGGGAGAGGGGTTTTTCACAGGAAGCCAAATTGCAGCTACTTTATAAGAAGAATTATATTTGTTGCCGCTTTTATATTGTAGTCTTGTATGGTGACAGTGAAGCATTGCACAAGCGAGAAACACATAGTCACACATAGTAACGACTATGAGAATGATTGATTATCAGGGGAGAAACAATTACAAAGAAAAGGCTTCTTTTCCCAACTGTAATACTACTAATATAAAATACTATAAGTGGAATCTGGCTTATTACGTAAATTTTCTCCACTGTGTCAGAAATTTATTAGTCAGAATTGTGCATAGACCTCCACGATCAATCCCCTCTTCCGCCAAAAGCGATCGAAATCAATAAATTCTTTACAATTTTTACCTTGAGAACTTACCTGGAATCATAGCCTACTATCAGTTAAAAAGGCGAATGGGATTTATTCGTAAAGTATCCTGTACCATGCGAGAGGCCATTTCGAAAGGAATCGTGTCTATTTTCTCCCCCCCCCCTCCGTCCCAGAAAGCAGTTCTTAGTTACTGACTTGCAGTATTATAAGCACAGAAGAGTAAAAAATCCTTGTATCTGCATGAATGCGCCTCGCTCTCCATTTAGAATGTATCTCGTGATTATCTTGATGTAGAAAGTGCACAACGGACTTTCACTTCGTCGGGATTGGCAAACCGCCGCACTGATTCAATGTTTGCAGGCAAACACATTATTCACTAAGCTTCGAACTTTTCGTAGAAACATCTGTTGGGCATCTTGGTATAGCTGAAAGAAATTTTACAAACAGATACATCTTAGACTAGATGTATGGGAAGTTAAAGATTCCTGCTTCGCACAATTATGGCGAGTTTCTTACATCATGAACCTAACTTGTAGAATCATCTTAAAATTTTGAATATAAAATCCTCATATTACAATTACAATGCCAACTAAAATTATTGAGTACCGGTACACAGAAATTACCATCGTTTTAATTGTTGCTGAGATTTTAGTTGAAAACAGTTCTGTAAATATGTTTTAATCAAATTTAATATGCTAGTAAAATTATTTATCATCCACGTTCATTATAGAATGCTAAATAAAGCTTATTAAACCTTTGTAATAAACTTAGTAATAAAAGCAGCTTCCAATATCATGAATGCTAAACGGAATCGTAAATTTATTGCTTGTCGTACTGGTTACATAAGCTGATAAATGCATCAGAAATAATAATTTGCTGTGAAAGAACTTGATGAGTATGTTCCGCTTATCATTTTTCATAAAGTGATGTTGATATAGTGTGATAAGATAAACATTCATTACGTTTTGCCATTGAACTATGTTGTTAGAAGAACGACACTCAAGGGATTTTAAAAAATGGTTTTGATGTAATATTAAATGATCATACTTTCACCAGTAGTTTGTACCTAAACGACTCCAAACTATTCCATTAAACTTTTATCTTTGAATTTTTTACGTCGTAGTGGAACAAAACACTTATCATGTAAAGAAATTAACTTCGATGGAAAAATTATTTTAAAACTTAGCACAAAATTCAAAGTAACGATAAATAGACTACTTGGAAAAGGGCTTTTAAAACTTAGAATAAAATTCGAACTAGCAGTAAACGTCTTAATCGTAATGAACAATTCCGAAAATTCTGCCCTCTAGTAACTTTCAAACCGAAACAGTAGTTTTCTGTTTCCTTCACATAAAATATATGTTGCAACATGTTTATCCTTTAGTGGTATCCTCCAAAAATGAACCACATGCATTACATAACTACCATGTCAATTTCCGTTTAATATTACTTCCCATTTTTACTTTTAG
Organism: Vandiemenella viatica; assembly: GCA_031002005.1. Taxonomy (NCBI): domain Eukaryota; kingdom Metazoa; phylum Arthropoda; class Insecta; order Orthoptera; family Morabidae; genus Vandiemenella; species Vandiemenella viatica. The sequence continues at coordinate 139,664,568 of CM061918.1, read as the reverse complement.
TACAATGGATATCGATAACAAATGGATCAAATTATAACTTCTTCGCCAGTTATTGCTACCGTCCCAGCTGGCTAAAACATGTTTTAATTTTTTTTTAGATTAAATTAGATGTGTTCGCTTGATCCGATGTGATAACAGCCTCGATATGGAAAAGTACATGCAATTATTAACGAATCAGTAATGTTACCAACTAATGATAACAGGTTAGTTATTTAAAAACCCATTACTGTGATCAATTTCCATTGTAAACTACAAATAAATATTACCCCGTGTTAGCTACCATAAATGAATGCAATTTCTAGAAAATGTAATTCCTGCATTTGTAAACGGTTTCAACACAAAGAAAATCCATACACCATTTTAGTAATGTTGACAACTTAGTCACTTTCCCGTTCCATACATCAAATAAATAGTATTTTCGCAGTCATCCTTAGTTACCAAATTTCAAGAAAAAAATTCTTCCACAGATCTAAATAGGTTCTGAAGCTTAAAGTCTTTCAGTTTGGATTTAAAGTTTAGTTTAATTTAATTGCAATGGAGCGCACGCTCCGGTGACAATTTTCCTGCAAACCAATTTTCCCCCCCTTCCTTGTACGCGTCTATTTTTTCCCTTTACTATTGTTAATTTCAAATTCATTCAGCTTTTTTGGTAAGTTATTTATCAGTTCCCCAAATTATTAATTTTTGAAGATAACATTTTATTTCTTGTTCTAGACCATTGAATAAAGAAGCTCGTGTGAATATTATGTCTTTCTGTAAAATCGACAACGCCTTGTAATGTTTGTGAATATTATGTTTATTTCTAGTTTTATAACTATTTATGTCAGCACAGATACAAAAGATAGTAGGGGTACATATACTGTGCTAGCATGGATAGAATGTCTTGTTTATGCTGATGTATTGTCTCTGGATGATGATGTGGCATTACTAGCAGAAAATAAAGAAGCAGTTCAAAAAATGGGTAATAAATTGCTTGAGATTCCAGACAAATCAGGACTCATGATCATATATGGGAAAAACAGAGTATATAAAATACAAACACAATAATGAAACATCTGGAAACTAATTTTGGAAAAGTCAAGAGAGTCGATAAATTTAAATATCTTGGTGAATGGATCCAAGTCAACGGGCTTGATAAGAAAGGGAATAAATCAAGGGCTAGAAAGCAGGAACTAACGTACAGGCTAACATAAAATAAATACAACGAGAAAGTAATCTCCCACATAGCAAAGATTAGACAGAGGCAATGTTCAGCTTAAAATGTCTCGTATTGAATAAGAAAATGGAGTTTAAGGAGTTAGGAGATAAAAGAGATTAAAATCTTAAGGAAAATCCTAGGACCAGAAAATGGAAAAGAGAGTTTTTGGTGGAAGAGAAAAAGTGAAAATCTCTACAGATATGCAGAGAAAATTACATATACAATGCAAGAGAGTATATTAATATTTTTCGGATATCTTACATTATGCGAATAAGCGGGAACAAGTTGACAAAAAGAATTTTCAGCTACATCACTAAATTAAAGATGAAAACAATATGGGTTAAGGAGACGAGTAAAGATATGGAAAAAGTTGGGATCCATCCAGATAGAGAATCGAAGAGTGTTTCAAATTAAAATTCATAAATTCAAGAGGTTCCGGGAGCAATTTACAAAGGCCAGCACAGGAAGAGGAACATCAGTGAAACAACTCTGCGACGACAAGAAAAAGGCGAACCAAAAACCAATTACTTCTCGTGGTCCAAGGTAGGCCAAAATCGAAAGAAGACTGTGCTGGCATTGTGAACACTCCTAGATTTCTAAACAGAATTCTTGACGATTTCTGTGGACTTGCTCCGCAAATAATTCTTAGAGCAAGTGATTTAAGTACCTGTGCCTGTGATGGGTTTCCCCAGAAAGAGATGCCATAGGTGAGAAGGGCGTGAAAATATGCAAAATATACCAACTTTCTTGTTTCTATGTCACCTATTCTCTCTATTATCCTCGATGAAAATATTGCAGAATTTAGTACGGTATTTGAAGAACATGGTGAATGTGTTGCTTCCAGTTCAACTTATCTATATATACATCCATTACGAGCTTTCATTGAATGCTTTTCCTTCAGATACCACATTATAGTTGTCCTTTCTTTTATTATATCTTTTGTGACAAATTGAAGTAACTGCGTCTTTTCTATTTTGAGTGTTAATTTAATTTTCTTTACACCATCATTTGCTTTCCTCAAGATTTTATACTGATGGGTATTTCAATGATATGCTAATATAATCTACAAAAGTCACTATACATGTACTAAGACCTAATATACGTATGAGATCATTGATGTGAATTAAGAACAGCAGACGGCCAAGAATTTAACACTGAGGTAAACCATATTTAACTATTCCTCATTATAAGTTTATAACCCCTCCTGTAATAACAGCTATGAAGGATACACAATGCTTAAATCAAAGTCCTATCTTACCACTAACATAGAGTTCTAATTCACCCTGGAGAATCCCCCATGACCAACACAATTAAAAACCTTAGCCAGATCAAAGAATATTCCTGGGAAATTTAATTTTTTATGCATTAAAAAAAATTAAGATGTCGTCGGGGGTAACCTAAAGGGCATGAGCTCCTTCCCCTCCCTGGATCCACCCCTGCGTATATAGGAGTTACGTATGGAAGGGAAAAGACCATAGGCACAAGCTGGCACTCAACTGTATCCATAATGAAAGGAGAAAATTTTCTTTTGGGGCAAGGGAGTGAGGGATTGGACTAAGTTACTTAGGAAAATGATGAATAATTTATCAAAAAACCCTTAAGGAATTTAAAATTAAAATTCGCAACTAGCAAAAGTAGACGGGGGAGGAATTATAGTACTGAAAGTACATAAGACAATAATAATAATAAATACAAAGTAAAGTGTAATTAGATGACTAGGGAAATTACGACTCCAATGTAATTAAATTAATTCAGTGCAATTGCTTTTTCGAATATCTTTGAAAATACAATTACAACCATTACTGATATAACAACAAAATCCTATACGTTCTGACAGTCATATTAATTTTAAAAATTGGTGAATTCGTCTCTCACAAGTTGACAAGCTTGCCACAGCGGGTCGCTAGCTTGTGGTCATAGTTATTATTAGGTCGAGTTGCTAGCTTGCTTCAGAAACGCTTCGTTGCAATATCTTTGGCTTGAGATCCTCTGAAGTTGTGTTGGACACAGCCAATTTTTATAATTAATTGTGGATATACGTCTTTGTGGATAGACGCAGAAGCTATCTAAGAAGATTCAGAAACAATCAAATTACCTGTGAATACTAAAAACATTTGTTATAGGCCACTAATATGCCGAAAATAACGTCGCAGATGTACTGAGTTGTTGGCTGTTTGAGGGTATGATCAACCATTTTTTGATCCAACAAGGCTTTACTTCCGTGGCGTATCTTACGTTACAATTTAAATTTTCTGATGTCTAGTAGTTTCTGGAGTAGTTAGAATTTGCATGTGCGTAGATGAAGGCTCAAATTTTTTATTATAAGAGTAAAATTTATCCTGTTTTGAACATTAACGAAAATAATTGCGTCGAAATCTGTTAACTGCTTTGTGTGCTCCTTCACTTTTAAATGAATTTTTAAAGAGAGTGATTTGTTGATTTACAGGTCCAGGCACGAAAATTAAAAATAAGAGCATTATGGTATCTACACGACAGACGAGTAGTTTTAGCGGTGGAGGAGAAAGTTCAGGAACAGGCCCTGAACCTGGCCCTTCAAAATCAGCTCGCCACAGTGTAGGACATTCATCATCTGAACCAAGCACAAGTGGACAGATGGTGCCATTTGTAGCTTCAAAACCTCCGTCGTTATTGAATTGTCCAGTCGAGATACTAGAAAAAATATTTTCGTACCTTCCGTATAAAACTATAGCACAAATTCGTCCGGTAAGTTTGAATGTTGCATTAATTCTGTTGGAATTGTAGCTGTCAATTTTTTCCCTTTATGCTTAATTTAGTTTTATATAGGTTCTTTGTTGAGGGAGACAAAGAACAATCTTTTTTATTCTATTTCTGGAAAATTTTGGTTGGCTGTCACTGATTTTTTTGTTTTCTTTTGTGAATGTGTTGGAATATTTCACTTTGATCTGATGATAGATTGTTATCTCAAGGGGTTTGCTTGGCATCAACCAGTTAGACATTTATTTTTGTAATGTGATCTTATTACTAATTTAATAATTTCTTCACTTTTCCCCACTTCTTATTAAGGCGCATAAATTTAAAAAAAATAAATTAAAATGACTTTTTAGTCATCTTCTTACAATACTAGGACTTTTCGTCATTTCTTAGGTTTCTATGCAATCCTTTTTTTTTCTCCACACATCTGCCTCCTCTATATCCATCAATTTGCTCTAGGCAGAATTGCATTAAAGAGTTCTTTTGTTGCACAAACCAGAAAAGCTTTATAGCATGATATGCCAATTACTACCTGTTCTGTTAACTTGACTGTGATCCAGTTAAAATTCCTGCGCGACTGATTAGTGCAAGCTCAACATTCTTTTAACATTTCTGCATTGATTTAATATTTTGTTAACTTCTCATTTGGTCATAAAACAAAGGAAATTATGTGCTGACATAAACAACAATTCTCGACGATGTAATGGGTTACCATGTAATAGCCAAAGTTCAGTGAACTTGCTGGTGAGTAAAATACCATCGAAATTATTTGTTTTTATTATTGTTTAGAAAGAGTTTATAGATTTAGTTTCCATGACGTAGTGAGCTATGTTATATAATGCTTGGATGCTTAGCATATTTCTCAGGCTTTTCATTGTCTTCACTTTCATCCTCTGCATATTCATTTTTACATGTTACCTTGAGTGTCTTTCTATGCCAACTGCATCACATAGCTGCTTTACAGTAACATTACTTGTAATAATGGTGAATTTTAACTGGCATTTAATGATTGGGGCATTTCAGAATATTTAGATAAATCTTTCTAAATATGGGAGTTTTGTAATTTTTTGGAAAGGTTAAAATTTCAATTTTTCTCATCTGTAGTCTTCTTTGGTGCTTCGTTCAACTGTTCTAGTCAAGACTCGTACTACATTAATAATGTGGAAAATGTTGAATTTTGTGATCTAAATCCTTGACTGAGAAAAAATCATTTCATGTATTTGTTTCAAATGGTATACAGAGAATTGACATTTCCTAATCAGTTTTTTCATGATGTCATCTGGTATAGCGGAAGTAAAAATTGGGGTTCTATTGGAGATTGCGGTTCTGCTACGACAAACATTAAATAATATCATTGTAATGCTGCAGTATCGGTTGCAGGACGTATTATTTTCAAGCAGTAATTCCGTTGTAATACAGCCTGGTCCAGCATGAAACCTTTTAATGTGCTTTGGAAAAATTTCTAACGGAGTCTTGCCTTTGTCCACTGCAATATTATGATTCCAACTCCAGGCGGAATCGTGATCTCCAGTAATCCTAAAATGGAAGTGCCGCAGTGTGGTGTATTGGGACCATTGCTATTCATTATTCTAATGAATAATTGTGTTGATTGTTTACTATCTGAAATTAGATTGTTTGCTGATGACATAATGATATATAAAAGGATCAAAACGGTAGAGGACTGTAAACAGTTGCAGGGTGATCTGGACAGGATATCTAGTTGGGTTGCTAAACATGGGATGAAGATAAATGCAAAGAAGAGTCAGCTTAGGGATTGTGCACAAACTACGTGGCTCGGTCCAGGGGGGGGAGGAGGGGTTGGCTGGAAGGCTACGCTGGGCTACGTGGGGGGAGGGGGGGTTCCGAGCCAGGCCACGTAGCTTTCCTTTCATAACATTTTTCACAGTTAAAATGAGGAACAGAACTCCAGCATGTGAATATTTATTCCGTCATTTAATTATCTCCGTATGTAATTTACAATAGTCTGACAAGAGAAAACAGTACAAAATGTCTTCTGGAATCAAAAAGGAAAAAATCTACGTGCTACGTGGGGGGGGGGGGGGGGTAGAGGCATATGCCACGTATGGCTACGTGGGGGGGGGGGGGAGGGGGGTTCACAGGAGGCCAAAATGGAGCTACGTGGTTTGTGCACGCTCCCTTATTAGATTCACAAATAAAAAACAAAAGGTTGATTATGATTATAAGGTGGGGAAAGAATTGCTTGCTGAAGACTTGAAATGTAAATATCTTGGCATTACATTTGATAACAAGCTTAACTGGGCAGGACACATTGGACAAGTGGTAGGAAAAGATTTAAAAATTCTGCACTTTTTGGAGATAGTGATGAGGGGATGTACGAGAGAAGTAAAGGAATTGGGTTACAAAACTTTGGTCAGACCCTTGCTTGAATATGGTAGTGTAGTATGGGACCCACATTTTGAGTATCAAATACGGGAGTTGGAGAGGGTCCAAAGAAGGGCTGCTAGATTTGTTTCTGGAAATTATCGTAGAATGCAATCAGTGACGGATATGATAAAGGAGCTGGAATGGGATTCATTGCAAGACAGGAGGAGGATGAGGAGGGTCATGGGAGTGTACAGGGCATATACTGGCGATGAGGCATGGAAAGATATTGCAATAGGTATGAAAAGTAGTGCATGGAAGGGAAAAGATGACCATGGCCACAAGTTGGCACTCGATTTCAGGCACAAGGGTGTGGGAAGATTCTCGTTTTTAGGTAAGTGTCAGGGATTGGAATGAGTTACCAAGAGAAATGATGAACAATTTACCAAAAGCATTGAAAGAATTTAAAGTTAAAATTTGTTAAGAGCAAATGTAGATGGGTCCAGAAAAGGGCGAAGATGGTTGTTTAGGGAAATTGCCACCGGAGTGGGTACTACATTGCAATTTAATTAAATTAAAATAAATTAAATCTTACATCCTTTTTTTTTGTCAGATTTAAAATGTAAATGTTCTGTAGCCAATAGCTACTACGTCCTTTTTCGTTAAGTTGAGTGCATTTCACACAAATTTTACTACTCAGTAAACGATTAGTAAATACATTACGCGGATTTGTAAATAAAATACACATCCAACAGGCTACCGACTGCCATATGTCACAACCAATTACAAGCGGGTTATTTGATGCGAATTGTACAGCACACTGCTTAATAGTGCCAACAAAAATTACTACTATTGCATTAGTTTATGGGTGGTTCAGTCAAAAGAAAAAAATGTTTCTCGGTGTGGTATATGCATTTTATTGCTACTAAAATGGACTCGGAATTTGAATGGACATCCTTGGTTCTACCAGGTACATTTATCTATTAATAGGGAAGCTCTTGTGTAATTCTTATTTTGTTGCCGAGAGGCATAATCTTTTGTGAGCAATACAGGGTTATTTCATCATGAGGTAATTTCTTATTTATATAATTCACTATGGTTGTAAACAGATTACTCACATTCTTCCCTTAGTTCAGTGTTTCTGAAGCAATCATTGTTTTAAATATTTTGTAATGGTTTGGAAACAATGCATCAATCTTTGATAGCAAATCGTCTATCTGCATTGTAAATTAAAATAAGTTGCCTTACTTACAAAATATCAGAAGTTAAAAAAATAAACAAAAACTTATATTGTTTTGTTGTGATTGATTTTTGTGGTCCGCTGGAGATTGCGATTTCATGACAACAACATTTACTAATGACGTTTTAATGCAGTGTGGAGTAGCCCGATATCATTCTGGAGGACGCCGGTTCAAATCTCCGTCCGAGCGTCTAGATTTGGGTTTTCCATGGTTTCCCCAAATCACTCCAGGTGATTGCCGGGATGCTTCCTTCAAAAAGGCCATGGCTGAATTCTTTCCCATTCCTTATCCCCAGTTCCATCCCACTTCTAATGACCTCAACATCGATGAGGCATAAAGACATAGGTAAAAAAGTAATAATAATAATAATCAGGGTATCGCTGATTGTACCTTGGACGTATTTCCAGTGGTGTCTTGCATTTGACTACTTCAGTATTATGACTCCAATTCTTTGCAGAATCGCGCTCTCTAGTAATCTCGTCTTTTGCATCTGTTTCACAACTATGTTCTTACCAATTGCTACACAGCCTACTACTTATGTGGCAATTTCCCCACTGACTTCATTGTGAATTATTAGCATTTTTGCTTTAAATTCTTTTAATTTTAGGTAGATTAAAAATAAGCCTCTTACATCCTTCAAAAAATAGAAGCAATTGCTAGTAAAAAATTATAATTTTACTAGTGAAAATAATGATCTAGTCAATTGTAGAATACAGTCAGTATTACCTTCTTCTGTATACACAAAATCATAGCTCATGATGTAGGTTACCAAACATTATCATTAATTCCTTATACATAGAGGTAAAGAAATAGAGAAACCATTGCTTACTTTAGCAGGAATGACACAGAAAGAGCAAACACTTTTCAGAACAATGTAATTTTTTGGTTGTAAATCCTTCTTAAGAAGTGTGGAAGTCAAAAGGGCAATTAATTTCACAATTAACTGTGTGATTGCTGAAAATTTTGGAGGGAGTTCAAATCGAGACAGTGAGAGAAAGTAAACATGGGAATTACTGAAAGGAATAGACCCAAACCCAGTGTGGTGGTGAACGGTAATGCTCCGTCCTCAAGTTCAGGAGGACATGGGTTCAAATCGCCTTTCGGTCACCCAGATTTTGGTTCCCCAAATCAGTCCAGGCAAATGCCAGGATGAGTCCTTTAAAAGGCTGAACACCTTACTGGTCCTTGCATCCAGTCTTTTCCCACCTCTCATGATTTGAGAACGAGGCATAAAACTGTAAGCAACAATAAAAATTCATGGGAAGGGGGGGCTGTCACTTTCTCCACCGGCCTGAAACTGGTACTGACCTGTTGAAATTTGTTTAAACTGCTTCCTCCCATCTTCTTCACGTTTTGCACTCTCCTTTTTTTTTTTTTTTTGAATAAGTCACCACAAATTTAGATATAAAGGCCGAAAGATGAGATTGATATGCGTTTAGAAGCCACCATCGCTGCAAAATCAATGCAATGTTTGTTAAATCCTTTGTTGTAATGTTTTCTTGCCATTTCAGCTTCCCTCCGTTGTAAAAAGTTACACAAAATTAACAGATAGAAAATATTGTACGACGCCTTTTTTGTATCGCTACAAGCAGTCAGAGACGATTGCTTCCGTTGTAAACAAATGGACCATTTCTGAGATGGATGCCACAGAAAGAATTTCCCGCAAATTTTCTTCTCTTGGTCCAGGCAGAATTTCAGCCTAACCACGACCACTATGACAAAACGAATCTGCGTAGGCTTGATATGATCCCTGTACCAATAATCTTTGTCATTTTTGCAGTGATGGTAACATTTCACAGTTGTGCAGTGTCTCAAATTTTGGCATTTTTAATTTGTAGCAAATTTTTGAAAAAGGAGAGTTCAAAATGTGAAGAGGACATTGTGTGGAAGCATTTAATCAAAATTTCATCTGCTTGGTACCAATTTCGGAATGGTGGAGAAAGTGGCCTCGCTCCAAAAATCATTATCTGGGTTTGAATCTTCCCCACCAGAATTTCATATTTTAAATGGCTAAGTTTGACTCCCACTGTTTGTATTCCAAGTTCTGCTGAAGAAAAGATATCTGAAAATTATTGGTCTATCTGTAGTTTTTGCTGTTTCCATGCCGTCCTGCTGTCACCTGTGGTAAGTGATGGTTCGTTTATTTCCATATTTACCTCAATACTTGCTAGTCAGCTCTCTACTGTGAGGAGTGCATTATTTAATCATGTGGAAGACAGGTTAATCAGTTGCAGTCCAGTAATTAATAATCATGATGCAATTTGCTGATCCTTTTTTTTTTTAACTGATTAACATCTTTAACAGCAAGGTCTTTAGAGACGGGTTATCCTTTTTAAAATTGAGATATTTTTATTTAAACAACTGCTGTAGATCAAAGTTATCACAGCTGTCATTGTTAGCAAATAGGATTGCGCTTCTCTTGAAAGGATGCAGTGGTGAAAATAGAGGTTGATGTTCAATGGTTACTCCTTTTGAAATTATGATTTGACTATCTTTGGTGCATGAAAAATTTGTGAAATATTTTATAAGTTGCAATTCGAATCCCCGTCCAGGCATCCAGATTTGACTTCCATGGTTTCCCCCAATCACTCCAGGCGAATGCCGGTATCCTTCATTCGAAAAGGTCGTGGCTGAATTCCTTCCTGTTCCTTGTTCCCAGTCCCATCCCGCCTCTAATGACCTCGACGTCGACAAGGCGTAAAGCCGTAAGCAAAAAAAAAAAGTTGCAGCAGGTAAGTCATACACTTAGTTGAAGTCGGGAAGCTTTTAGTGGGACTTGAATGTATCTTTTAACTACCAGATAACCTTTGCAATCAGTTTTAACCAAATTTCTTTTCCCTGCGTAATACATTTTCACTTTGTTTAAATCATTGTTTGTGTTGTGACGGACATATTAAAGCCATTTTTATTAATGGACCTTAGTTTGGTAAAGGTAACAAGTTTAAGAGCTGTACATATTTTAGCGGCACTCTGTTGTTCATGGTCTACTTTTCTGGATTATCTTGTTTGTGATAATCTTCAGACCATGACCACAAGCTGACGCTCGATTTCAGGCACAATTGGGGGGGGGGGATTTTCTTTTTTAGGTAAAGGTGTCAGGGATTGGAATGAGTTACCAAGGGGAATGATGAATAACTTACGGAAATCGTTAAAAGAATTTAAAGTTGAAATTTGTGGAGGGCAAATGTAGGTGGGTGCAGGATAGGGGGAAGTTGGGGGTGTAGGGAAATTGCCACTGGAGTGTGTGCTCCATTGAAATTAAATTAAGAGATAAAGGAAAATGTCAAAATTACACAGGGATTGCCTTTTTCTCACTCTCCTGAAAATATTTAAGGTGGTGATGGGAGAATAAGTTGAGTGGTGGAAAGTTATTATGAAAGAGAAATATGGATTAACGCTGGAACAGTTAATGTTTGTGGTAAATTGATTACAAGAGCTACACTATAAGTGTGGAAATGGGCTGCTCTTGAGAAGGAATTTTCCATTTATTCTGAAAATTTGTGTACGTGTCCCTTAAGTATATTTATCTGTTACAGCTGAAAAATTTATTCATAGTAACACTTGAACTAAGTACATAATCTTCTGCTTTAGAAATTCTTTTCCCAGTGTGTTGAGAGCTTTTTGATGCTGTAATTGTAAAAGGAAGGGATAAGTTTGTAATAAATTGTGCATTAAGCCCTCCATCACTTTGTCATGAAATCGTTGACCTCCAAGTGCTTTTTTCAGTGGCCCAGAGAGATGAGTCACAGGGTGATAGGTCAGGGCTGTAGGGAAGACAATAAAGTGATGTCCAATTCATCTTCTCCAATTTTGCGTCATTGAGAGTTGCAGTGTAGGGTCAAATGTTGTCGTGGTGAGAACTAGCCTCTCTTATCAGCTTGCAAGTTTAACCTCACCCTAAAGGTTGCAGTAATAACGCTGTAATGATCTTGCAACTTCCGTTCAAACAGTCAAAATGCAAAAATTGGTGCAGCACCTCGCCAGCTGATTGGCCTTTATTGAGGCTGCCTCATTTTTCCTTCACTGCTGCAAACTCGCTTGTTTTAAGTTGTGTATACAGCAGTGAACCCAGGTTTCATCACAGGATATGATACAATTCAAAAAGTGCCCCTTTCTGCAAATTGTGCTGAGTCACTTGCAGACCTGCAAATATAGCAACTTCCGTTCAGTATGTCAAAAAATGTGCCACTGTTTGCTAATGCATTTTATGGTACCCTAGGTCCTTTGTAAGGATGACTTGAGTTCTTCTAAAACTTATTCTGACTTTTGAATATCAGTCACCCTCAATAAAGTTACAAATTTGCTAATGTTTCAATTTGTAACGTTTGTCCCTGGATGATGATCATACCCTCATTTTTGAGATTGTGGAAGTGGTTTTTTCATTACACCAGATCCACAAGAGAGTGGAAAATCAATGATAATTGACTGATTAATGATCTACAGAGAACAGGCAATGGTGAATTGCTCAGGATGGAAATAGCTGATGTCTGCTTCCTCTGCGAGGGAAACTATTTCTGTAGACAGTTCATGGCTCTAAAATTTTAGCTTGTTTGGCTGTCAAGATTGAAAGTAGTGATACAGGAGAAATATAACCTCAAAGCAGAAATAGATATGCTGGGGTTGATGAGTAAAGGTATGTACACACTAGACCAACGAACGACAGCCAATATGTTGGGACCGATGTTGGCCCACCAAGGCTTTGGCGTTCGGTGTCTCATCCTCATCGAACCAATGGATTGGTGTGAAGGATTGGGCCGTGTGGAGTCGCAGTGGCCCTGAAACCTTGTCCAAGTTGCTAGCATTTTATATTATAAAGTAAATAAGTGACATTTTAATTACAATTTAACCAGCCGATGTTATTTGGGAAAAAGAGATTCCATTGTTGCATGTGCAGCCTTTATTTTACTACAAGAAGCTGATCAGAAAAAGAAGAAAAAACAACGCTGGTGGACAACCTCTCTTTTCAAACATAGGGAAGAGTTTGGTGATACCGTATTTTTAAATTGTGAATTTATCCTCCATGAAGCCCATACTGCTAAGCAAACCATGTTGATTTGTATACTTCATCAGTACCACTGCCAGTTATGCCATTTGATTTCTTCTTTGTCTTTCACAACGATTCCATTTTCTTCTTCACATCTTGCGTATTAATTTCTAAAAGCTCACTTGTATCCCTCCAAGCATCTAATCTCTTCTATTTCTTTTTGTATTCATAGTTCATAGGGTCTTATAAATATTCCTGTTCACAGTAAAAATTGATCAATTTTAATGCGGTTTCATTATTCCACTCCATACTCAACACAAATTCTAAACACACACACACGTTAGACAAGGTGAGCAATGAAATATTGTGGTCCGGTGTCCACACCAGGAGGATATCCCAAGGTCAACCTGGCGCCAACCCTTTGACGTTACGCCAGTAGCCCGAACCTCAGCCAAGGTGAACTGCTTCGTTGGCTGTGATTTGCCTCCCATACAGAGCAAATCTCTACCAGTGAAGAGGCTGGTCGCCGTTCATTGGCCGTGATTTGCCTAGTGTGTATATGCCTTAAGGTGAAAACGGATGTGTCCTGGAATTTACTAGGATGTCGATAAAACAGAGTATTGAGGACAAATTTACAAAATAATACTGGTAGAAAGAAATAACTGGAACATTTTGTTCCTGTTAAAATAGTGAAAGGCTGACATTCTTTTGTTTCATGTGTATTATTTTGTGTGCGACTTGTGGGTGAAGGAAAGCTGATGATCTTTTTTTCAATTTGTTTGTTTGGCAGCAGCTTACTGAGGATCAAGAATTCAGTTTAACCTTGTTTTATAGAAGTCACATTTTACTGTGGAGGCAGAACATGTTATCTGACAGCCAGTTTTAGATTAAATGGCTCGTGCATGCCAGTTCACTGTCCTGCTGAAACATACATCACATCCCTGAGCCCACAGTTTCCACCCACGGTTTCACTAAATCTGCTAGGAGAGCACGCACACAAACATTTTTAGTAGCAGTTTGCTGTTTCTCAGAAAATGTGGCTGCATGAATTCACCTTCACTAGACACAGCACATAGCACATGAACACTGGTAGAAATAAAATTTCTTGTGAAAATTCAAGGCACTTTTGGAATATTGGGAGAGCAAGCGACAAATCCTTCGGTTGATCTTCGCGTCAGAAGTAAAAATCGATTGAAAATAATCTGATTTGACTAACAGCTGCATTTTGCAAAAGAGCACAAAAGCAGGTTGCACTAAGCAATTCGCTATGTTCAGTGGCCTTGGAGAGAAAATGTCCTGCCCTTACTGTTTATGACTGATGATGTAAATCCTCCTCTGCAATCTGGTGTATTGTTTGCTCATAGGTACACAAAAATTATTCCAGTATCCTTAAAGATTGGCCTGGGTCCCCACGAAATCAATGCTATATGCCTTTCCCTTCACGCAAGTGTTCTTTTTTGCTGTTCTCTTAAATTACTCTCAATATGGATAAATGGAACCTTCGCCAGATATGTGTCACTGCATTTAGCAGCAGTGTCCTTCCCAGCTGATATTGGGTACCAAAAGAAAATAAGTATTTCACGTGAGCGTGGTGGGTGAATGGTTAACGTTCTGGCCTTTATTCGGGAGGAAGCGGGTTCGAATCCCTTTCCGGGCATCCAGATTTGGGTTTTCCATGGTTTCCCCAAACCATTCCAGGTGAATGCCGGGACGCTTCCTTCAAAAAGACCATGGCCAAATTTCTTCCCCGTTCCTTGTCCCCAGTCTCATTCCCCCTCTAATGACCTTAGCCGTCGACGAGGCGTAAAGCAATAAGTAAAAAAAATAAAATATTTCAGTCCCCAAATGCACAGTGAAAAGACTTTCAACAAGTATGGCTCTTTGATTGTACTGTACAGTTGTTCGCAACAGCTTGGTCTTTTTTATTATGTTGTGGTGTGTGAATCCAATGACCTACTACATGGCAGGAAGTTCAAATTTAAATTTGTCTGGATTTAAGTGCCAAACTCGGCATACCTACTGTCAACAGCAGCTCTTAGATATCTGTTAAGCTCTCTCTGGATTTAACCTATAAAAACATTTTCACTGCACACTTTGATTAGATTGACCCAAAAACTGTGCTACAATTCTGAAAAATAGCTGCATTACATGGTCTGATTTGGTTGTCAAAGGCCATTGACTGCTGTAGAATTTATTTTGGAATGATATATACGTGCCATTCAAGTGGGTTAAGTTTCGCTATTGAATTCTTTATATATTTCTTTTTTGAGATTCTAGCACAACAAAGCATAATATATAACAGTTTGCTTTTTGATAAGGTTTCCAACTGTCATGTAGATGATTTCTTGTGAAGGATCTGAAACAGTAAACATAATATTAAAATTTAGAACAGTGCAATTTGTGAAGCAGAAACAGATAGAAATGATAAATAAGCAAGAGAAATGATGGAAATGTTGGAAATGTTGGATCACGCTAGGAGGTGTCGTGTTAAAATATTTTTGTAAATAATTCTCCTCTGTGTAGTTCATGTGTGTTGGTGGTTAATCATCATGTTCTTAAAATCTAGAGAATGAAGCATGGGAAGGAATCGTATGAGCTAGGAGTTAATCCATTGATCTTTTATGCTGGTGGGCATAATATATGAGCAAGGACAAAGGAATCATATTAGCTAGTAATTGATATAAGTTGTGAAACAGATGATGTGTCCACCTATTGAAAGGTTTCAGTGGTACTTACTTTACATCACCTGTCCAGTTTACACGACATTCATCAAAACTTCATAAGCAATGATAAGCTCAAAAAATTATTCTTGATATTGTAGGATTTTGAAATGAAAATATCATGGCATAACGTTTGATAATAAACTCAACTGGATATGACACTTTGCACAGGTGGTAGGAAAAGGTTACAAACTCCTTCATTTACTGGAGAGGGTGATGAGAGGATATACTAGAGAATTGAGGAAACTGGGTTATGAAACTTTGGTCAGATCATTGCTTGAATATGGTGGTTTATGAGGTCTGTCACAAAGGTATCCGGCTTTCCTTCATGTCTCCACCCCTGACAATTTTAGTGCCATATGCCGGTAATAATAATAATTCCGTGTGGTCGTAATGATCTGTTGACAGGATTTCTATTGACTGCGCATTCCACCTGTCATGGTCGCCTTAACCTAAACCAGTAGTCCTACTGGGTACAGGGGACCTACAGTTTAAAGTGGAATCCGAACCACGGAAGCGTTCTGACGTAGTTCACATTACACAGCAAGCTGTGCCAGTGTTAAGAGCGTATGAAAATCCCAGCCGAGACAGGGATTCAAACCAGGGACCTTCCGATCTACAGTCAGACACCTTAACACTCAGACACCAGATCGCACATACGCCGGTAATGAGTGTCAACAGTGAAGCTTCATGAACTCCATAGATACTGCAGTGTGCATTTGTTTACAAAGCATTTTGTACGTTCGTCTCATTTTGCTATTGTAAAAATGACAGAAAAATCGGAACAATGAATTTGTTACCGAGCATGGTGGGAGTGCCATTAATGCTCTGGCCTCGCATTCGGGAGGACGCCTGTTCGAATCCCCGTCCAGGCATCCAGATTTGGGTTTTCTATGGTTTCCTCAGATCACCCCAGGCGAATGCCGGGATGCTCTCTTCAAAAGGCCATGGCCAAATTCCTTCCCGTTCCTTGTCGCCAGTCCCATCTCGCCTCTAATGACCTCGACGTCGACGAGGCGTAAAGCCGACTTTTTCTTTAAATTCGAAAAGAGTTGTGAGGTGAGCATTTAAATGATGAAGACTACATGTAGAGACAAGTGTATGAGCAAACCACAAATAAGAGTGGTATAAACGGTTCAAAGATGGCCGTACATCTGTTGATAGTAACCCACACTCTAGTTGGCCTTCGATGACAAAAACACAAGATAATATCAAATGTATGAGACTTGCGATCAGTGAAGATTGTCAGTTGACTATGCGAGAACTAGAATGTAATCTTGGAATACCGAAAACTAGTGAGTGGAAGATTTTAATTGAAAATTTTCAACTATTTTGTGTGTGCGAAATTCATCCTGAAATTTCCAAGGACGAAGCAGAAAAACCTTTGTTTTGAAATCACTTAGGACAATTTGTAAATGGTCAATAGTGATGGAAATCTGCTTAGAAAGGTTATAACTGATCATGATTCGTGGGTTTATGGTTATGATCCCAAAACAAAACCACAATCTTCACAGTGGAAGCTGTCATCAGAACCATGAGCAAAAAAATGTGCTCCATAGTCGGAGCAATGTATATATATAAAATCCTTTCACCCAGTTATGGGTATCCATGGTTTCCCCAAATCACTCCAGGCGAATGCCAAGATGGCTCCTTCAAAAGACCATTTCAAATTCCTTGTCCTTCCTCTAATGACCTCAACATCTACAAGTCATAAAGCCATAAAAAAAAATCTTCAGGTGGATAGTGTTGTGTGCCTTATAAAGTTTCAATATTTGTTGCAAATTTGTTTTTTATTTGAATCTACTGTATGGATTTGTATTAGTGTCCTCCACAAAGGGAAAGAAAAACTGTCTCTTTAGCTCTTTTTAATCATGTCCGGAATCTGATTTTTAAGTGTGTATTTCTGTAGCCTTTTGATTTCCTGCCAGTGTTTCTAACTATGAAACTGTGATGAGATTTTATTGAAGCTGGTTTTTGGTTATATATTCGGAGGCTTAGAGTTGTCCCCTTTTTGTTCAAATCTGTCTGCAGCAACATCGTTTTTGATTCATGTTATACAGTTTGAGCTGGGGGGGGGGTATAAATGATAGAGGGTTTCCCAGATGAGGGTACTGGAATTGTTTGTATTCCAGTACCCTGGAATTGTTTGTTTTACAGAGCGTGGCGGTGTAACGGTTAGCGTTCTCGTCTCGTATTCAGGAGGACGGCGGTTCGAATCCCCGTCCGGGTATCCAGATTTGGGTTTTCCATGGTTTCCAAAATCACTCCAGGCAAATGCCGGGATGCTTCCTTCAAAAGGCCATGGCCGAATTCCTTCCAATTCCTTGCCCCCCATCCTTTCCTGTCTCTAAAGACCTCGCTGTTGAGAGACGTAAAGCAGTTAAAAAAAAAATTGTTTTGGCATATCTTGTATGTCTTATCATACACTGGAATGCCTTAAGAGATTAGCAACCTATGGATTTAGCCACAAATCAGGTTCCATAAGCTGTTTTCTTCAAGAAAGAAATAGTTTAGTCTTAGAGTTCATATTGGAGTTGACGATAGTTTTGAAAATGGAGTGAGAATAATTTCCAGACAAAGGATGAAAGAATTTTCTACACTTCTGAGGCAGTGTGGATAGTGAATGTGGACAGGATATTTCCCCAAATACATAAGTTCATCTGTTTTGGGAGTTACCATTGGTGACGCTGCATCACATAATACAACATTACTCTAGTTTGCTGGAAATGCCCAAAAACTGTAGCTTGCTGTCTATTAGGCAGTGTGTACTAACACTAATTTTTGTTTAAATAAATACAACTTCGATTAATGGGAGTGATGTTGGGGTAACATTAAGAAAGCTGCCCTGAATTTTGCTTATACCCAAATGGAAGTAGATGTTATTGGTAGTGTTGTGGTTACCATCTTGGCACATGTCATCTGTTTATATGTTGAATGTGACATCCTCAGTGCTGTATAGAATATACCTGGAACATTATTGTTTACTTTTAAGTGAGTTTGGTGGGTGAGCGGTAACACTCTGGCCTCCCATTCTGGAGGGTGTGTGTTCGAATCCCTGTCCAGGTATCCAGATTTGGTTTTCCACGGTTTCCCCTTAATCACTCCAGGCGAATGCCAGGATGCTTCCTTCAAAAGGCCATGGCTGAATTCCTTCCCATTCCTTGTCCCCCATCCTTTCCCGCCTCTGATGACCTTGATGTCAGTGATGTGTAAAGGCATGATAATAATAATAAAAAGTTTGCTTTTACTATAAATCGTTGCAGGTAGTTTTAAATCATGGTTGTATGGAAGAGCAGCAAGGTGAATTACGAACATTGATGTTTTTCTGTGTGATAGAATATTCTTAACATCAGTGGCTTATGCATGGTTTATTAGCACGTGCTTTTAAAAAAAAAAATAGTCTCTCCCTGAAGTATCTGTAGTCGTACAGTGAAGAATCTGGTTTTATATGCTGAATGGTGAGAAATTATTGGAAATTTGGGGTATTTTTGGGTTTAGGCTTAAGTTTATAATTTGCGATATACGGTGAGGAGATTTTTTTGTACGCCAGTAGTTTTAGAGTTATGGGGATACTGAATGAGGCAAGTTTGTATAAAAGAGATGCAAGTGAATTCAATAGCCCTGTTGTAAGTGAGGTGGAGGGAGATGTTTGGTATGGAACAAGTGGCGGCTTTCAGATTGGTGGAATTGTTGGAAGTTAGGTGTTAGCATGGATGTAGGTGTCCAATAAATAGAGATGTCCCCAGGTTAATGGGTTTAGGGGTACATCCAGGTAAGGTGTAAAGAATTTCTGTAAAGTGAATGGTAGATGTCATTTGCTGCATGTATATAATATACACTGGCTGACAAAAAAGTGAAGTATCCAAAAGGGGAGCAGGAAACAAAACATCAAGACATTAGATGGTATGGGATGTTATTTCAATGATTATGAAATCGAGTCAAATTTACAAAACCGCACTTATAAGTATGGCAATGCAGCTCCTATGCATGGATGCATGCACTGATTCGGTTGTGAAGGCTGTCACTAAGCCGTTGTGTCCTCTCCTGAGGCAAGCTGGCCACTACTGTTGTAACTGGTCCTTGATATCCTGGATACTGGCACTGGGACGGAGTTGACGTCTGAGCTGGTCCCACACATGCTCTATTGATGACGGATCTGGGGCGGGAGTACTGCAACATCGCGCAGACAGTTCAAACACACTTGCCACGTGTGGACTGGTATAATCCTGTTGAAAATGGCAGCACGGTACTGTCGCGTGTGAGGTAACATGAGGACGCAGGATGTCCGTGACGTACCGTTGTGCCGTCAGAGTTCCCTCATTCACTACCAGCCGTGACCTGGAGTCACACCCGATGGCTCCCCACACCATGACGCCAGGAGTAACACATGAGGACGCAGGATGTCCGTGACGTACCGTTGTGCCGTCGGAGTTCCCTCAATCACTACCAGCCGTGACCTGGAGTCACACCCGATGGCTCCCCACACCATGACGCCAGGAGTAACACATGAGGACGCAGGATGTCCGTGACGTACCGTTGTGCCGTCGGAGTTCCCTCAATCACTACCAGCCGTGACCTGGAGTCACACCCGATGGCTCCCCACACCATGACGCCAGGAGTAACACATGAGGACGCAGGATGTCCGTGACGTACCGTTGTGCCGTCGGAGTTCCCTCAATCACTACCAGCCGTGACCTGGAGTCACACCCGATGGCTCCCCACACCATGACGCCAGGAGTAACACATGAGGACGCAGGATGTCCGTGACGTACCGTTGTGCCGTCGGAGTTCCCTCAATCACTACCAGCCGTGACCTGGAGTCACACCCGATGGCTCCCCACACCGTGACACCTGCAGTAACAGCACTGTGCCTCTCCACAACACTGAAGAGTGTGACCTATCCCCAGGTCACTGTCGTACTCACCGATGATGGTCATCTGAGGTAGTGCAGAATTGCTGAACACAATGGATGGCATTGGGGAGGATGCCAGTTCGAATCCCTGTCTGGGAGTTCAGATTTGGGTATTCCATGGTTTCCCCAAATCACTCCAGGTGAATGCTGGGATGCTTCCCTCAAAAGTCCATGGCCAAATTTCTTCCCGGTCCTTGTCCCCAGTTCTTTTCCATCTCTAATGGCCTTGACATCGATGAGGCGAAAAGCCATAAAAAAAGCACAATGAATGGTGTCATATTGTGCTCAGCGATGAACTGCGGTTCTGCACCATATCGGATGACCATCATAGGCAAGAATGGTGGTGACCTTGGGAGATGCACCTCTCTCCCAGTGTTGTGGAGAGGCACAGTGGTGTTACTACTGGCGTCATGGTGTGGGGAGCCATCGGGTGTGACTTCAGGTCACGGCTGGTAGTGATTGAGGGAACTCTGACGGCACTACGGTACGTCATGGACATCCTGCGTCCTCACGTGTGTTTGAACTGTCTGTGTGATGCTGCAGTACTCCGGTGGCTAATTATTATTTCCCGACCGGCGGTCTTTCTGTGAGGCAGTCTCCAGCTGCACCCACCTCTCATAATGTTCTCCCGTTGATGAATGGTTTATTCCGAAAATTTCTTCATTATTTGTGTTTGTCTTTTCTGTGTGTTCGCACCCCACATCCATCATCTAAAGGTAAGTGGAGGCTCATTTCCCTATCTTAATTTGATTCCAAGATTATATATATATATATATATATATATATATATTTATATATATATTTTCTGTGAGACTGTAACCTGCACCACCCTCCCTCCGTGATGTTCTCCTGTTGATGAAGGGCCAAGTCCCAAAATATTAATTGTTTTTGCTGGGTTTTGTGCTTATTTATGTGTTCAACCAATGATACCATCATCTAAGGTAAGTGGTGGTTCATTTTGCTATCCCTTTTTTTTGTAAATCCTTTTGCTAATTAGCTCCTATTATCTTCAAAGACAATGTTCAGTGTTTTAACAGAACATTGAAATAGTTAACAATTGTTGAGTATGAAAAATTCCATTTTATCAACAGGCCTTAGAGCAAGAAATTACAAGAGGTAAGGTTTTATGTAATTAGTGTTGTTTAAGTGACATTATTTGGTTATTTGCATGGAGTCTATAAAAGTACTTAAAATACAAAGAACTTTTGTTAAAGTAATGAACAATTTAATGAAATATCTACAGCTGCACTTGCAATCACATCTTTCCTTCATAATTCATGTAAAGAATCAAAGATAGCTAACCACTATCAGTTTTAATAAACATTGTGCTAATATTAATAGGTTACTGTAATAGTTGTGGTCTGGTGAATAAGTGATTTAGGAACACAACCGAAGATCGACGGTTCCATGGTTCGAATCTTGGATAGAATTTTCAAAGGCCCTTAATCTGACCTTCACCTCTGGTACAGTTTGCTGTGTAATGTGAAGTACGTTATAACGCTTCCGTGGTCCAGCTTCCGTTTTAATCTGTTGGTTTCTGCTCGGTAGGATTACTGGGTTAGGTTAATTAGCCTAGACAAGAGGTGCATTACACGGCATACTGAAAAAAACTTACTAGGCAGCTGCGAACAGTCCTTCAGGATATTACTATTACTCCGTGATTCACTAAACGTGTGTGGCGGAGGGTGCATTACATCTATCCAGAAAGGTAATGGTATATTCTGGCTAACAAAGCCATAAAAAGATTTGATTTGGCTGAATCAGTTAAGAGTAAACTTGAGTGAAAAGTGAAGGTGAGGAAAAGTCAAAGAACAGTCGGTTTAGTCTTTCAGTTTTTATAGTTATATAGAAAAAAAGTCTAGGTATTTATACAAAGTTTATGATCTATTTTTGTGTGTGTTGAAAACAAATTGTGAAAAGCAAATTTAACTACAAATGTTTATTGCATGT
Source organism: Vandiemenella viatica (assembly GCA_031002005.1). Classification (NCBI taxonomy): domain Eukaryota; kingdom Metazoa; phylum Arthropoda; class Insecta; order Orthoptera; family Morabidae; genus Vandiemenella; species Vandiemenella viatica. The sequence goes on along the minus strand of CM061918.1, from coordinate 139,642,487 downwards.
GGAGATGCAGTGTGGCTTGTATACTATTTGTACAGCATATCCATTTTTGTGTCATTGTGTAATATAATCATCAATTTGTTTCTAACGAGCCTCTGTCGGCACACCAACTTTACTACTGAAATAGTTTAGAAAGCTGTCACAAACTAGTCTTTCATTCTTAGCTTCCATATTCTAATCATCCCAATTCACCACAGCCTTACTGTTACAAATAATTTTTATTTACATGAAAAGGAAAGGGAAAATACACCCAACACTCACCAAAGTTGAAGGGAGGAGGGCAGCAGCAACACAAAACAACACACAAACAAAGAAAAAGTCTTGCGCTAGACCAGCAACCTCTCTTAACTTGAAAAAGGGATTTTCACCCGAAATTTTGTTCTTTGTTTGTGTGTTTTGTGTTGCTGCTGCCCTCCTCCCTTCAACTTTGGTGAGTGTTGGGTGTATTTTCCCTTCCCTTTTCATGTAAATATTGCCTCGCAGCATTTCTTTCCTTTCATTGTTACCTTAATTTTTATTGAAATTTTAGAAAATATAAGATATTTCTGATACAGTTGAATAGAAAACATGTGGCTTTAATTTTGCCATACAGCACCATGAACAACCCAAATAGCTGTCCAGGAAAATTTAACTAGTTGCAGCTGTCATTAGTAAAAATGTTGATCTACAAAAGAGAAAATGTTTTGACATGAAGCGTAACTAAACCATTTTATACTAAATCGAGATAACACACTAACCTTTGTCATTTCCCATGTTTGCTGACCGAACTCTCTGTCACAGGTATGTCGTACAGTGGACAGCGTTTGCTGCCACCTGTTGAATACGACATTCCAGAGGCTGCAGAACCAGATGCAGCTTCGATTCCAATCGATCAAGGCAAAGATGCCGAGGCGCGAGTCCGCGCGTCGCAACCACCCACTGGCGTGCGAGTCGGACATCATCGAGACACTACACATGCGGCTCACGCTGCTTCACATGACCTTTGGCAAGCACATCGAACGCAAGCACTGCTGCTTTTTTGCTGGAGAGGTCAGTACTTTAGATGGTATACAGCTTTTTTTTATTTGGATAGTTCTCCAAAAGGTAATATTAATTTATTGGTTTACTGGGGCAGTCTTTTACCTGTGGGGCATTTTATAGTTGGCCAAAATCCGTTCAGGAAAAGTTTTGGCAAATTGTACCGTTTTTTTTTTTTTACTAATTCCTGGCTCTAGTGATCTATAAAATTATCAGCATTTTCTTTTGTCCAATGGTTACTGTCAAAGCATTGTATCAGGCTTAAGGCTATAAAATGTGTATCAGAACTAAATTATTAGCACCCTCGCTCATATTGTTGATTTATTATTGCTGAGATAGCAGGAAACTTTATAATTATTTTTTAATGCGTTTATTCAATGGAAAAATAAATTTAACTGGTATTAACAAAAAACAGTAAATAAATAAAATTAAAATCTATATTTGACTCTTAATTCACATTGTACCAATTTTTGGCTTTTCATTTTCTAAATAGTTTTAGAGCATTTTCATTCAACATGTTCTCCCCTCTAAAGGTCAGGTAACCTAAATGGGATGTTAATAATTAAATGGAAAGTGTATTCTGGCCATATTGAGAAAATTATCATTGTTTCATTTGCTATCCTTTGTGGACTTTAACATTCTACCCCAAAATAACCCATGACTTTTTTTTTTCAGACTTTGATACCAATTTTTTATATTCTATGGTTAATATTAGGATTAGGATTAATTTATAAGTTTACACATACACACACACACACACACACACACACACCATGCTGCATCAGGTATTAGAGATGAAATGGATAGCTGTTTGGCGGATACTGGTTATCCGGACATTCTACAAACCCGATATTCGGCAGCTGAATATCTGGCTGAACACTGTTATTTGAGGTTAGGAAAAATAAAAATGTCTCCAATAAAGAAAGGATCACCTGTATGGGAATATTTTGATATAAATAATGACAATAAGTTTTCAATTTTGAATTACTTTTTGTGAGGCACGTTTTGACGTGAAGTTTGTATCATTTCCATTTTATCAATTGGACTTCCAATCAGATACCTCTACCATGACAAACCATTGAAAAGGAAACACCCGAAATTACTTTGGGATGTAAAAGACGCAAAAGCAAAAAATCTTTTATATATATATATACACGTGTGTTTTCCTATATTTCACTTTTCAGCCACCACTACCTAGCACAGATCACTGGTCTTTGTGTGTGTAAGTAGCATGGAGTTTCCTGTCTTGCACAACATTAGCTGAATGCCGATAGCTGTGGGGATGTGGGAAATTGCTGGTTAAAAGCAGTCGATGCAGGGCATTTTCGTATTTCGACCAAAGACATCTATGTCTATATATGTCAATCTGCTGCCACAACTACATAGCATAGACCATTGGTGTTTGTGTGTGGTAGTAGAACCATGTTTTCCATTGTGCACTAAGGTGGTTAAATGTTGGTAGCTATGGGGTTGTGGGAGATACGGTGGTTGAAATTGGTCGATCAAGGATAGTTTCGTATTTAAATCAAAGACGTATGTCCTTATATTTTACTTTGCTGCCTGAACTACATAGCACAGATGACTGGCATTTGTGTGTGCTAATAGCATCGAGTCTCCCATCTTGCACTATGATGGTTAGATGTCGGTAGATTCCCCCAAAGAGAGATCATATTTTTAAATGATGGAAAAAAATTTATATCATTGGCAGTAACCTTATAATTTGGAGGACACTGATAAATTTCAGTAGTCATAGTTCTGAGGCGTCGGACATAAGTTTTTAGCAGATTAAACTGACGGTCAGAATCAGAGAAGCAGTTTGTGCTGAGCAGGCACAGTTGGGAAACTTGCCAAATGATTTGGCACTGGTGGCTGTTTCGACAGTGCGTTGCAACACTGTGGAATGTCATTCTTTGTAACTTCACATCTTCTTTTCTTGGAAATTTTATTGCAGTGACAAAAATATAATTCAAATGGGATGAAAGTTGACACATTTAAGAAAACAAATGGCCGCTTCAGATTTTGGCCAATAAATTTAACTGCACTGTAATTGTAGGGTATGTATGTCACGGTCAAGATTAAAGAAAATGCATAATTCCTACGGGCGGACTCATTTAAAAAGCAATCGATATCAAGGTACAATGAGAACAGAGAAGACTCTTTGGTCAGTCTATACACGTAATCTGTTGCCTCTTTCTAACCTATGCTGATAAATTCATCTCAGCGTACCTAACACAATGTGTATCCTCAGCTATTTTTTTCACAATTTGATATTTCTTTTCCTCTGATTAAAAATTTTCAGATCCAGTCTCAAAATGACTAGAATCCTGTTTAGTTTTGTCATTACCTACACTATTCTTTACTTCACACAGCATTTTAAGAACTTTTTCATGTCTCCCTCAACTGGTTTATTTAATTTCCAAAATAAAGTACCATGACATTTCAATTATTGGCATCTTTTATTTTCCATTTGCTTATAGCTATATGACTAAAAAGCTGAACTCTGACATGCAGTTTTTGAAAATTTTCTGTTTGTTACATGAACTGATTTCTCTTTTTGATAAAGTGTCTTTTTTTTTGACGTTTCAGTTTTTCGTTTTCACCCTCCCTCACTTTGGTTTTACTTTCTGAACAAGAAATTCTTTGTTTCCCTGATCAACATTTAGTCAGTATTCCAAGTTGGAGTTGTTGTTTATAGCTCAGATTAACAGAGACCAAACCTAACGGAAGATTAGTTGATGTTCAATTCCCATTCAGTTATCAGCGTTTCAGCTCTCCACAATTTCTCAAGATCGCTCATCTGAATTGACATTTCTGTCCCAGCTCTAATGACTTGAAGCATAAAGCCCTAAAACAATTGAATAGTAGCAAAAAGTTTGCACAGTCTATAAGGTGTCACAGTATACCCTACAGCATGGAAGGTTTTTAACAATCTTAACTGTTCACAAGACATTAATCCCAAGTTATAGAATGTCAAACGAAAGCTCAGAAATCAGAAATGTGGCTTTTCCAAAAAAAGACGATGCTAACAAAGACTGCCTTAAAAGCTTATGATTTTTGTATGGCTTTATGCCTCATCAACATCAGCGTCATTAGAGGTGGGAAAGATCTGGGGACAAGGAACAGGAAGGAGTCCATCCTTGGCCTTTTTTGAAGGAAGCATCCCGGCATTCACTGGAGTGATTTGGGGAAACCACAGAAAACCAAAACCTGGTTGTTCAGATAGGGATTCGAACCCGTGTCCTCCTGAATGAGAGGCCAGAGCGTTGACACTCGCCCACCATGCTCATAGTTTGTCTGCAGATTCAAGAATCTATTTTTGTGAAGATTATTTTGATGTAATGTTTGTGCACAATATATTTCTAAATCTAATGCAAAACTGATGAATTTTGCAGAAACAATACTTTCAAGTATTCATAACATAATATGGTATGAGTTGAAGTTGTTAGGTTTTATGATTTAAACTCTTTCTTTAGTGTTATGTTTAATATAGTAAACACACTTTGGCAGCACTATAATTACCGTGGTGCCACGATCCGATGATAGATTCTTGTGCAGCTCGATGAAAAAAAAATTGAAAATAAAGAATAAAATTTGTTTATATCTCTTGGTTCTCGAGATAACTGAAAGGTGATGTTAGGCTGGTATGAAGCTTAGAGCAGACTGGAAATTTGCAGTGCCATAGCTTTAAAACTTTCCACGCCTGTTTCTGAGGATATACTTTTCTAGAAAAGTCTGTTTGACTTGAAAAATCTGCCAAGTGTTACGGCACCAATTTTTGACAAATTGCTACCATTTGCTTTGCCAGATCCTGGTTCCATAGCGAATTACACTTGTCTTTCAGCATAAAGCTGTATTAACCTGACAAAAGTTGCTACAAACGAATAATTTAACAAATAACCTGTTCTGTTCCAGGAAAATATCAATAACAACTATGGCGTTTGGGTGGCGTGACGTAATGCTTTCTCATTGGCTTTTGCGGTCACGTGACTGAATGCCTGATTTTTGTCAAATTTATTTTCTAAAAATAATAATCTTTATCTTCTATAATAAATAATTTGGTTATTTGTTATCTCATTAGCATGATTAATCACTAAAAACTGCTATGCATCCAATTTATTCTTGGTGGACACAAGCCTATCCTGCATTTGTTTGTTGGGAGACCAGTTTCTTACAGTTTTTGTTTTCAGGACAGAACTTTAGCCAAAAGTTTTTGTTCTTTAGATTAAAAAATAATTAATTTAGAATACAGTGACAGTAAATAGGATGGCTTATGGGTCAAGAGTCTTATTTTCCAGAATAACAACGCGAAAAGAAACAAACCTCACATGCCTTAGCAGACAACAGAATGTCGCAAAAACTTGAATATGAACATAAAACAATTAAAACATGTTCAGACACATATTTAAATATAAAATACGTGTTTAACGTTGTAATATCAGTATGAATTAGTTTAAAAAGTGAGATTTATGTAGTATTTGAATTTGTTTCCCTCTTTTGTTAGATCTTGGACGAGGTGTACCGCATTCTGCACTACATCCGCGTGACACCGGTGATGGCGAGGCCGTACAAAGTGACTGACGAGCTGTTCGACCTGTCGACCATGGCCATGGAGTACTTCAAAGACTACATAGAGCCGACGTTGCCAGAGATCAACTACTTCAACCCGAACTTCCTCGACTTTGCCAGCGCCTACAACAGTGAGTGGGACGGTGCCAAAAGCGTGTACTCTTTCTGCTACAGCTACTTCTACTTGGACAAGAGTAAATAAAACTTGTTGTAGTTTCACTGTACGAACACACCCCGGCAGCATTTTGCCGTGTGGATGACAAGAAACGTACATTAAGTTTTATTCGGGCAATGTCCGCAGTTAATTAATAAGTTTACAGTAAGTTGTTCACTAACAAGTAAACCTCATATCCTTCAGCTGTTTGAACTTCTTCCAGACCATGAGCAGGCTGCTTTGAGTAGTGTATAAAAAACTTTAATTATGGCTTAAATGATTGCCATGTTTCAATTTTTGATGCGTTATGTAAAGTTTAAATTTTTGCTTAGCATATTAATGCATATCTTGACTAGGTTAACTGCCTAACTGTAGTGTTTGAGGTCTGCACCATTTTCTGCATCTACCGAGAAATGGTACTAACCTGCTGAAATGTGGATTAATTGCTTCATTATAATGCCCTCTTCATGTTAAGCATTCTATTATTATGGAAAAGTTATCTCAAATTAAATTAAAAATGCTGAAATTTGAGAGGGATGCACACCTGCAAAATCATTGGCAATCTCTTGAAATGTTGCTCAAATCCTTTGTGTAATGTTTTCTTGCCATTTCACCTTCCCTCCACTGTAAAGAGTTGTAAAAAATTTACAAATAGAAAATATTTGTCTGAGGTGTAGCACAACAACACTTGCCACCTTGTATTGATGCAAGCAACACTAAAAAGTGCCAAGTCATGCATATAAGTAAATAGGCGACACCATTTAGCTCTGAAAATACAATTAATGGTGCTATCCTTAGAATAGTAGATTTTGCTAAATACCTATGGGTAACAATTCGTAATAACTTGTGGAATGATCATATCGAGAAGATAACCGAGAAAGCAAATCGTATGCTAAAATTTCTAGGTCATAATTTAAAACAGTGCACACCTGAAGTTAAATCGATTGCATACAAGTCACTACTGCGTCCTCACTTAGAATATTGTTGTTCAGTATGGGGTCGCCATCAAAAGGGGTCAATGGAGGCTTTGGAGGCAGGACGGAAAGCGTAAGAGCTATGTTGAAGGAGTAAGGTTGGGAAGACCTGAAACACCGAAGGCGTTGCTCTCGACAGAAGCTAATTGAAAGATTCAAGACTGACTTATTTCGCAATTACAGCAAACAAATATTACTTCCAGCAACATTCATATTTAGGAATGATCCCAAAAATTAAGATAAGAGAAATCAGGGCTAGAACCGATTCATTTCTGTACTAATTTTTTCCACGGGCAATTAGGGAATGGAATAGAAAGGATTTACCATGCGGATAAACTTAAAACCTGACAGAGTAACTCTCGATAAATCATTTCGGCCATCCTGATCTGGGTTTTCCATGGTTTTCCCAGATCACTCCATGGTTCTTAAAAATAGCCCATGATGCCACCTGCCATAGCCCGTATATCCCTTCCTATGCACATATGGTTACACATTAGGGTTGGTACAGTGTATCTTCCGCCACCCACTTTTAGTGAATCGCGGAGTAATAATAATAATAAGCAATAGGATACTATTGATTGCTATCATTTTTGCAGTGCTGGAAGCATTTCACATTTGTGCAGACCCTCACATTTTGGCATTTTTAATTTAATTTGTGATGACTTTACTGTTATAATAGGCTGCAAAACAGGCAGAGTTAATCCAAATTTCAACAGTTTATAGTTTATACCCATTTTCAGGTAGGTGAAGAAATTGGTGCTGTCCCCATAAAATTCATGTGAGCTCAGTTCTTGTAGTTCTTTAGGGGGAGATTTCCAGAGCTGGAAGTACAAATTTCTCTTTAACGTCAAAAGTAAAAAGGATGTGGGTTCTTAAGCGAGTGTTCTGGGTACTTTATCTGCTTGAGTAAACAGTGATGTAATTTTATAAGAAACTGCTTGCCAGTATTAGGATTTCTGAAAAATCATCTCAGTAAATCCTTGGAGACTGGGATTTTTCACTTTCCCATTCAGTTTGTATCAAGTTGCTCATCCAACTGAGCTCTAGTCAACACTGGCACAAAGTAATATTTAAATAGTTTTACTTATGATAACTTACACATTTATTTTATAATAGTTAGTATTGATATTAATAAAGGGTTTTTTTGTGTGCATATATTACTTGTAGTAATTTATTTGGTTTCCATCTTCAACTAAAGTTGATACAGAAGTTTTAAAAAGATGTGGGGAGGGGGGGGGGGGGGGAAATCATTACTACACAGAACTTCAGTGAATCCTGTAATCATGTCAGAAAAATGACAGATTTGCAAGTTTTAAGTTGTTGGCATGTAATTTCCTCATTTCATTTGCTATCTCTTAATGATGCTAGGATATGAAAATGAGCATTGATACAGCACTAAATTAGTTTATTGGCAGCTCACATGGCTAAGTGGACTTTCACCGTATTCGTTTACTTTTTTTGTCTTTGCCGTCTTCATCGTTTGTGATTGTTTTTCTTTCTGTATCAATGTTTGAGCTGTTATAGATCTATTACATTTATTATTTACTTGGCATTGAGAATGCTATAAGCTTCAGCCCTCTAAGATACAAGTCAAGTTCTGGGAAACAGGTTTCCACTTGTAATAAATGTATCTCACTCGATCTGAAGTTTAGGTTACCCAGTTTCATTAAGCCAGCTCATCTATCATAACTGCTTATAAGGATATTATATCTAATGCAGTTTTCCAAAGCCTCAGTATCAAAATTAATATAGAAATCCCCCTATTTGAACATTGTATAGTTGATGTGGAAAATAAATGGTCTTTTAATGTTCTAAGGTTTAAACTGCAATAGGAACTATTTTTTTAAAAAATATATAATTGTAAATGGGCTGTGGCTATGGTCTGAAGTAGTAGCACCTCACCATTTTGTTACGTACGAGAGTAATTAGACGAGTCTGTGCCCCTAGACCCGTCTGGATACCTGTGCCTGGAGAACGGCTCGGCCTCCGGAAACAGCAGGGGAGGCAGCGAGGACGGTCGCGACGACCCCGCGGCCCTGGCAGCCTCGGCCGCCAACGTCTGCGGTCTGCAGGACGACCCACTGGATCCCCCACCACAGTCGAACATGGTGCTGCGCAAACGCATCCGCAAGATCAAGCAGGGCATGAAGAGGTGAGTCATCACATTACTGTTCAATATGTTACATCGTAATAATAAGAGATGTCCCCTACCACGGCACTTGACCGCATTGTCACCGCCTATCATCTACCTGTTATGTTTTAGTTTGTTTGCGGATTATTTCCAATAGCCATATTTATCCTTCGTTACACTTTCTTCTTGACGCCTAAAACTAATTATGGAGGCAGGTTGCAGTTTGCTTTAAAAATCAGCTTTATCGAAATTGAGGGGGTACCCAAAAAAACCGGGATTATTTTTTAAAAGTTATATATTTATAATTTTTTTTACAAATCAACCTTATCCCCATCAAAATACTTTCTATTACAACTAATACATTTGTCCCACCAGTGGTTCCACTGTGCAAAACATTTTCTGTAGTCATCTTTAGAAATGGCTGACACCTCCTGCCTTATTATTTTTTTTATCTCTTCATTGTTGTCAAATCGCTGACCTTTCATGCGTGGAAATAAGAAAAAGTCGCACGGAGCCAGGTCAGGCGAGTAAGGTGCGTGGGGCAGCGGAACCATGCCATTTAAACTGCCTAACAGAGACAGCTGTGTGTGCAGGTGCATTGTCGTGGTGGAAGAACCAGTCTCCTGTCTGCCACAAATCGGGTCTGTTTTGACGAACACTATTGCGTAATCTTAAAACTTCCAAATGAAAGGTTTGATCGACAGTCTGATGTGGGGAAACAAACTCTGAATGTAGTATGCCCTTGGCATCAAAAAAGCAAATGAGCATTGTTTTGACATTTGATTTGACATGACAACGTTTTTTTTTGACAGAGTGACAATGACGTCCTCCATCAGCTTGACTGATGTTTTGTTTCTGGGCCATAACCATATCACCATGACTCATCACCAGTAATGACCTTTGACAGAAAATCTGGATCAATTTCAAGCTATTGTGTCAAAGCACGTCATGTTTCAACTAGACGTTCCTTTTGATTGTGTCAGAGGCCGAGGAACAAACTTGGCAGCAACATGTTAATACATGTTTAGTTATATTATCTGCATCAGCCCCCTTTTTAATGCCTTTCTTAGCTCCTTCATAATTCCCTCAAGACGAATTTCGAATTTTTTAGTCTGCTCATTGCTATTAATATGGAGAAGTGCTTTGGCTAATTTTCTGTCTCCCATCCCAGGGTGATAGGACATAATGGTCTAAATAAACCAATTACTTAGTAATTCTCTGAACACTTTTTATAACATTGCTATAGGAATTTTTACACGAATCATTCAGCTGTCCCCCTACACGAAACATGTTCTTAATAAACCTGTCTTTAGCTTCCTATTTGTCATGTCTTAACTGTGTGGTGTTCTCTTCTTGCCAGCCTCTTCAACCTCCTCAGCTTCTTGCTAGTTTTTAGGTTGTTACTTCTCTGTATTTTCAGCTTTCGAATAAAGTTTTCTTCCCCCATTCATGTTACCTCCTTACACTATTCCCACTTCAACTCCACTGTATTTCTGCTCTCCTTCCTTTCTCTGAAATAATTCCTTAGTTCTGAAATGTTTAAAGTCTTCAATATTGGTGACTTGTTTATTGAACCTGCTCGATCCAGCAGAACTTATTCCTTCCATTACCTGAGACCCACGAGGTTATTATGAGGATTTAATAGGAAGATATCCAACACGTTTGGTCTCCTTGTATTCTGCTCTCATGCTTGTGTTAAGTCTCCTTCCTTACTAATGTATTTGCAAATATCTGCTCCCTTGTGTTATTAATCTTATTTCTCTCCAATCAGACATCCCACCAGTAATGACAATTTTTCACTCATGCTAAATATAAATTTAGTTTCTCTCCAGGACCCTTATGATCATTCATTCTTTACTTGCAGTAAGCAGCCAAGACTTTTAATTTGTAAGGGAGGACAAAACAGAACCATGTATCTTGAGGACACTGCCTTACCTCTACTGTCTTTTACTTATTTACAGAGAAGTTTATAAACTCTATTTACTGTTTGTTCTAACATTATGATTGAATATGAAGTTATTACATTTTGCACTAAGAATCTGTAATTTCCCACAGATACAACAGCCAACTATCCCTGATGAGACGCGATTTGCGCAACTGCAAAAATAAAATTGCCGACCAGCAGAAGCAGATTCTCGACTATGCCGCAAGGCTCGACGAGAATGACAAAAAGAATGAGGAGACTTCGCGGAAGTTCAGCACTCTACTGCAGGTACGATTTTCATCATTTTAAAGTTAATCTTTAGAGTTCTCATACATTACAGGAACTAGAATGTTTTGTCATAGGCTTTAATGAAAGCCAGTTAAGGTGCAAAAATTCATAAAAATACAAAATTCAAAAGGGAATCGTGGGGTACTTCTATTTTCAATGCCCATTCTCCAGCCCCTCCCATACTGTTTCACACAACAGGTGTGTGGGTTTTCTACCCTCCTGCTTAACATTATGTTCAGCATTTTTTTTGGGGGGGGGGGGGAGGGGGGTTCTGTAAGCTTTGACAATTAATTTGATTTGCACCATTCTCTATCTGCGTATTATATTTTGGTAACCCTCTGCATCATTTTGTGGCAGTAGGCCTTAACTATAAATCTGATCATGTAACATTTCTTATTCATTCTAGCTGCCTGCAAGTAGTCAACATATTGTATAATAGTACCTAGGATTTGACCTTAAATAAATATTTGTCAGTTTCCTCCATTCTTCTGAATATGATATTTGGATAGTGGCGACAATGAAAGTTTCGTTAGGCATTAAAAATAAGGAAGGATAGGGAAAATAATCCACCACATACAACAGATGAATGCAAGAAGGTCAAATGATTACAAAACATGAACATGCTTAGCAATATTTTGATTTGAAACATTGCTCGTGTCTGTAGGACTCAGCCATTTGGCAAGGAATAAAGTGTGTTTGTGTTTTAGTATTTTTATATTCATTTGGATCTCCTGCTTTCATCTGTAGTAAGTAATGTTACTTATTGATCCAATATGTACTTCATCAAGTTCGTACGCTCAATAATTTATTACCTGTAAATTGACTTTTGATTTCTAAGTTATACTTAATATATAATGTTTTTGTTTTTGGGCAGGGAGGCACATGTAATTTCCATGTTCACTGTTCAAACTTCTACAGGTTGAATGGTTAAATAATTTAAATTTGTCATCTAATTTTTTTTAGTCTTATTTTATATTCTGTATCTTGTACCCAAAAATAATCCACATTTGTAACACATATCAATGACAGGAGTTGAACAAGTGCAAGACAGAGCTGCAGTACTGGCGCTCCAAGTCGCCAGCAAATCCCCCGCTGTGTGCGGCGTGCGGTATACTGGTAGCGCCCGCTCCTCCCGAAGAGCTGCAGGCGCTGGCCAACCAGGGGGCGCTGCCCCAGGGGCTGGAGCTGGCCGCCGTCGACTTCGTTCCCATCGCTGGGACGGCCGACGAGCCGACACCCGCCCCCGCGGCGGAGGTCGCTGTGGCCTCTCCTGCACCCCCGCCGCCGTCGGAAGTGGAGACTCTCGAGACCGCGGCGTTGGCCGCTCCAGTCGCCTGCAAGGCCTGTCCCCCGTCGTCCGCAAAACGGAAGCTGTCGGCGGTCGCGGAAGAAGCCGTGGCCGGAGGCTCCACTTCGAACACGGACGATTCCGAGGGAGTTCCCACAGCTAAGAAGGCGCGCCGCGTGACCAAGGGCAGACCCAAGCGTCTGAAGCTCCTGTAGGTGGGGGCTCCTGCCCTGTCGGGAGCCGGGGCCGGGTCGAGTTTCTCGTCGAATTCTCCGTTCCTGCCTTTCCGGAGGGACGCGTGGCCTCGAGTCGAAACTTTTTATCCCCGGTTCTTCCCGTCTGCAGGACCTTCTTCGCCGTAAATCGGGATGACATCTTCGTTGACATTTCTAGCTGTACCCTCTGGTTGTTCGACTAACTCGCGGGTAGATTAACACGGTTCACACATTTGGCCAATAACTGCAGAAATACGCAAATTACTTACCTCGGTTGCCGGCGGAACAAACGTAAACCCTGTTGGCACTGTCGTATGTTGTTACCGTCTTGTATTTGGCAGGGGAACCGGACGCGGAAATAAAATACTTTGTGTCGAGTCAATTGTCTTTTCTTTGCCAGAGGAACTTTATAAATATGTTGTCGATCACCGGTACAGTACGGAAACTGTCCGAGGGTGTGGAACTCGGTTTTTTTGTCTCCTCTTCCTTGAGGAGTTGTGTGATTCCAGAATGTACAAGGAACTTTATCTGACAGTTGCGGCAAAACGAAGAAAATTAGTCAATTTGCATTGTGTAGGGGATTCACCCCACAATTGTCTGTCATGGGTGTACTTTTTCTTCTGCCCTGCCTTTTTTAATTTGAAGAGTGTCTATTTCTATTGGCAGGGAGTTAAAAGGTGCTGGTGAATGTGCAATGTTTTAAGGGCGGGTCGAAGAAAATGCCTGAAAGTGTGCTTAGATTTTTGTTTTTTGAAGCACTGTGAGACAAACTGCTTTTCTTTGCACACCCTTTATCGGTTAGTATATACTCACTTTACAGTGTTATTATTGTAATTATTTGACGTGAGCAGATCGACAGAGGGCAACGGAAGCATAGTTTTTTATGTACACAGAGCAGTTTTAAATTTTATATTACGTAGTTGCTCATAGGTCATCAAAAGTATTTTGTAATTTGATTCACATTTTCATTGGCTCATAGTTTGCCTATAATATTTGAATGTTGGTAATAAGACTTTGTGGTAAAGTTGCCAAGATCTTGCCCTTGGGCAAACTTTTTTTAAAATATAAAAAAATATGTATTATATTTGATGATGTGTAAGAATCGTTACATAGAAAAAAATTACCTTTAATTACCTTTAATTGGCTTAGTGTAATTTTGAATTGAGTAGTTGCAACAATTTTTATCTTCCATTATAACAAAATTTAATTTGTAGTTTTTGGTGGTTCTGTGCTTTAAAATGGTGTTTTTATTTCTTTTTTAATCAGCCATTAACAAAGTGGAACATTATTAGTTTGCAGTATGTGTCGTGGGCAAATTCATAGATTGATATAAAACAAAGGACATAAAAGAAAAAAAAAACTGTAATTTGTAATGGTTGAAGGAATAGATATTTTTAGATATAAGTAGTGAAAAAAAACTTTTTAAGAGAAATTATTGTAATTTTAGGAATGAGAATTTTTCCCAATTTCCCATAATGATTGTATTGTAGCTTGATATGGATTGCATTAAAATGCATTTGATGTGTCTTTGTAAATAATTATATGCCTTAAAAAAATTATTACAGTAGGAGTTATTTTGTTAGCAGTCGTGATAAAAGAAAACTATAGATCTGTACCACAAGATTTTTTTATATAATAAGATTGTCTTATAAACTGTTCATAATGTTATATAATCTGGTTTTATAATGCGCAGTACAAGCCAGCATAGAAGAGAATTCATTCACAGGCTCTGTTAAATTTCAGTGTATAATCTCGCCCCGCAGTAAACACAAATAGTGGGTCTACACTCGCTCTTTCATTTGCACAGTTAAACTTATATCGTCGCGTCTCGTAACCGTCGTAAACATGTACACTGCTTAATCCAGTAGCGTGGTAGGAATGAGGCTATAGACAGACGTAGAGCTGCATCCAGTTGCCATCGCAAATAAACACGTCTTATATTAACACTTGTTGAAGTTTAAAATCTGCTGGTTGTTTAGCAACTTTGTTAAATACGTTTCCCGTTACACATCTCGACGCTTCGTCGTAATTTGTTTCTTACGGAATTCTACGTCGTTTTTAGGTAGGCTGTAGACGAAGTAGTAGCTAAGTTTTAGTTCAGTGTTGCCAATTATTTTAAATGCTGTCGACGGCTGCCGTATAGCCCTTTCATATATAAAAAAAAGAGTAGTGGTGTTCACACGTTCATAATAGTTAGAATTTTTGGGCCGTCGGCAGTTTTGTGTTCTATTGGAGCAAATGTATAAAACTACTGTAAGTACCTAAATTGTAATGTAATATTCTAACACTGATATTTCCTTCTAAAATGTTTGTTGCTGTGTGTGATAGTTACATTGAGTGTAAAAGGTGAGTACACTTAGGAAGAAATTGGTGTTAGATGCTAGGTTTACCATCACAGGAGTGTTACATTAGAATGTAAAATAATCGTAAAGAAAAGTATTTGAGAACCCTCGTGCTGTCGAGTTGATCAGAAGCGGTGCGATTCTCGATAACACTGTGGTGCATTCGTCTGTTTTCAGTTGTGAACGGAAATTACATTCTCGTCTGTCTACTATCGTGGCAAGTCATCTTTGGTAGTTTAGCGGTGCGCCCTTTTGGAGGATTCAATATTTGCGGTCAGCTCCAATAGTGTTGTTCACAGAAATGCGAAGGTACCACAGTTGAAGATACAGCATTGAAAGGTTTCTTGTGTATATATTTTTGTTTATAATTGAAGGAAATTTTCCTGTATGAGATTAAGGATAGGAAAAAATATATTATTTTAATTAAATCTGTAATTTCACAGAATTTAAGTTATAAACATAATAGTATCACACAAATAATGAATGATGCACATTCAAGAGACCAAAAAAATACATTTGAACAGTAGTATTATAAAATAAGATTACTATAATGTTTGTCTAGAAGTGACCTTGAATCTATAAAGATTTTATTCACAATTTTTACTCTTATTAGAAATGTTTCCACAAATTGGGGACTAAATATTACGTAGTTATTAACTGTTTCTCCCAGTCTTTTAATTTACACGAAATTTTGATGCCTGTTGAGTGGATTGCATGCCATTTGAGCTTAAAACCAAAAGTATTTTCCAAGCCTTTAACCTACATGCAATTGTATGTATATATGTGTGTGTTTGTGTGAGGAGGGTGAACAACGTTAAATTGTTAGTTTAGAATTATGCTCACACATTATCTGAAGATATTTTTTGTGCTATCAAGTAAAACTATTAACCTCTTTAGATTTGTTGGTTCATTAATTTCTCTTTTATTTGTGTGTAGACAACAGTACTTGAATTTCCCAGTGCTTTGTGAAACTGTGTCTAACAATTATGTTGTGTGAATTGACCAAAAATTTGCTTAATGTTTTGATTTCAAACATAGGCAATCCATAAAAAAGTGATGTGTGTGTGTGTGTGTGTGTGTGTGTGCGTGTGTGTGTGCGTGTGTGCGTGTGTGCGTGTGTGCGTGTGTGCGTGTGTTTGTGTTTAACCACCTCTTAAAATGTATGAATTACGGGACTGGCAATGTACCAAAGCATACCACGCCAGTCTTTGCTCAACTGTAAGCAGCTATGCATCATGTTGGGAATATTTCTGTTATAGTACAAGTTAATTGAACTGGAAAAGGTGACTTCATACAAGGAAGTTTTTATGTGTACTTATAAAATTGTGGGAATTGTTTCACTGTTCATTATTCCATAAAGATGATTTGATAAAATATTCCGCCATATTCATTTAGATATATGTATCTGATGTTTATATTTCAACCCTTTTGTCAATATGTGCCTTAATTCTTTGAATTATAATACTGTCAACATTTGGAAAGAAACTAAATTTAGTGAATTGTGATCAAATTACTGTAACAAGCCCGTCGGCATATAGTGGCATGTTTCTCTTCCAGAGATAGAAATGTCCATGCCAGGCAGTCACGTTATTGATCCCACCAACTGAATGTTAGTTTGAATAAGAGCCCTTGTATGGTGTGACTGAACAAGTATGTCTTAACACAAGAATGCCATGACAAATAAATACTGATGTGTACAATGTTCTTTAGTTTAATAACAGTTGGGTGTGCATGTGTGTACATGTATATATTATGATCTCTAATAAACAAGATATGATACACCTAGAGGTTTTGTATATCTTAACATCTAACCATTACCTTACTTCATTCCAGTTTCCAGTTCACTTTGGTCTGTACTTAGCGAGTTGTCGATTATGCTGCTTCTTTTGATGGGGTCTACTTGTAAGGGATTTTAATCCCTGGGGGATGCACTATCTATTCTATAAAATGAAAGTTTTGGCCATCTGTCACACCACGACATCACTCTATGATGGACTATGACATCGTGCTTTTCTCCTCCACTGTCCAACAAACGACGAATGGAGAAGTTTGAGGTTATCCGCATTGTATTAAAGCAGTTCTATTTGGCTATGCATCCGGGAATAAATTAATTCTCTGAACACTGAATCAAAAGCATGTATTCTGTTTAAATTGACATATTAATCATTAGATGCTTTTCCTTAATTAAAATTCATTCGATGTAGTTTTTTCTTATACCCTCTAGACAGTTATACCATTGTTACAGTAATCTCACAAACTATCTATATTACATCATTTTCAAGGTGATGAACATTTGATGAAAATTGAACTTAGTGAAGCAAAAAACTGCGTTCAACACGTTTTTGACAGGCTTACAGGGTATACAGGGTGTTACAAAAAGGTACGGCCAAACTTTCAGGAAACATTCCTCACACACAAACAAAGAAAATATGTTATGTGAACATGTGTCCGGAAATGCTTACTTTCCACGTTAGAGCTCATTTTATTACTTCTCTTCAAATCACATTAAACATGGAATGGAAACGCACAGCAACAGAACGTACTGGTGTGACTTCAAACACTTTGTTACAGGAAATGTTCAAAATGTCATCCGTTAGCGAGGATACATGCATCCACCCTCCGTCGCATGGAATCCCTGATGCGCTGATGCAGCCCTGGAGAATGGCGTATTGTATCACAGCCGTACATAATATGAGCTCTAACATGGAAAGTAAGCGTTTCCAGACACATGTTCAAATAACATATTTTCTTTGTTTGTGTGTGAGGAATGTTTCCTGAAAGTTTGGCCGTACCTTTTTGTAACACCCTGTATATAGCCAATGTAGATATTTTAAGTCACTGTTATAATATACCGGAAGGAATGATTTGCTGAAACGTTGAAGTAAAGGTATGTACTGTGTTTAAATTAATTATTAGTTGCTTTTATTATTGATGTCACTAAATCAGATACACGTAATATTTGCAGTAGGTCAAATTTATATTGCAGTACAATGAAAATATCAGTAGGCGGGTAATAGAATATATGAATTTTGAACAGCAATATTAGTAGAAGTTGTGGTTACTGTATGTCAAAATGCAGACAGGACCAGAATGACAATTGACACTTTTTTTTTGTTACAGAATAACTCACAATGAATTTAGTTTTATAAATAATTTAAGCTGCTTTCATAAGTTCAGAGTTACTGAAGTTACGGTATTTTTATACCGATGGAAATAGTTCCGTATTCCTCTTGCAGAATGAGACCTGGACCAGGGTTAAAACAAGTATTAATTTACAGAAGTTAGCTTCAAATTCAATTACTTTGTTCATTATACTTCTACAGTTCACCATTAACACCCTTATTACTGGCTTTATAATTTTGTCACTAACCTCCTCTTTCCCATTTTTACCCGAGTCAGTTATTGTTTCAGCAACTTCACCTATTTCTTTAACATCTGAGTTATGAGATCTTTTTCTGAGCCAGGTCTAAGCTTTACAGTGTGTATTAAATTCGCTTTGTGAAACAGAATAGTTTCTCTCGGTATTATAGATTTTATTTAGAATTTAAAAAATTCTGGTGACTTCACGATTATAAACGTCATAATTTGTATTGGAATGGAAGGCATAATATATATCTGTCAATTCGAAAAAGTGGGAGCAAAATCTTGTCTTTTATGTATTTGTAAGTTTGATAAAGCAAGAAACATTTCAGGTATTTATATAATTAACAAAAACATAGCTCACATAATGGCCAAGTCACCATGTTTTTTATTATTCTAAATAAAATCTATAACACCAAGAGAAACTATTCTGTTTCACAAAGTGAAGTGAATACACACTGCAAAATATAGACTTGGCTCAGAAGATCTCACAACTTTTGTCACTGTACGAGCACGAAACTTGGCCCGTTTTACAAGAATTGTTTTTCTGGGATTTCATTTCTTTTTGTAAGTTGATCACTTGTTCTGAATCGTCGCTCTGATATAAAGATTACATTCTAAAATCGGTGAATAAGAAGATTTGAGAATCGAAGACATCAATTTACGTTACTAACAATGACCCACTCTGAAAACAATGGTTGTGCGCCGTAGCCGAGCAATGAAGATTGCCGCTGGTTTAACTACCACCATAAGTAAATAATGAGTAACTTCCAAACTAAGCATAGGAACAAAATATAATTTAATATGTTAGTTAAACTTCTTGATCTCTATGCGTTAAAGAAATCCCAGGCATATAGCTTCATCCGGAGCAAAGCAATTAACCCACAAATATGTGCTAGAATTTTTCATGTTTGGGATTGCAATTAATTACATACGGGGGAAAAACACCAATATTAGACTTTTCTTATGAAACCATATACATATACCAATTACATTTTTTAAGGATTACTGGAAGTACAGCAAAATTTTGATGTCAGGTTGTCATGGCCAAAATGAGATTTTAAATTTTACTAATTTCCAAAGTAAGGAAAGATGCAACTAAGGAAAATGGAAGCAGCTTCTAGGCGATATAAATAAGAAAAAGGGAAATTAACTCACCACATACCAAAGTGGACGGATGCGATGAGAGGGGAACACTTATGCTGACAAACAACTACAAAGTAAGGAAAGGAAAGAAGTAAAATTTGACATGTAAGAACGAAGACTTTCACAGCGTACGACTGCAATGTAGACTTCACGGGTGTACCGCCGGGTTGTGTTGTGAAAACACGATATTTCGACGACTAGCTCCGCCGTCTTGTTCAGGTGTGGAGACATCTGCACTGGTCGACTGACCCACAGATACTGGACTCAGTATTGCTGTAAAATTTAACACGTTAGTGAAACTCAGAAAGTTCACTCTGCAATGGAAAATCTGAGGTACATTAAGTTATTAGGGCAGAAAGTGATTTCATATTAGGGGTAGGTAAGGGTTAGTTATGTGGAAATTTACTTTTTTCAGACTTTTCTTATAATATGTGGGTGACGTGTTATCTGTGTACCATTCGGGAGGACGCCGGTTCGAATCCCCGTCCGGGCATCCAGATTTGGGTTTTCCATGGTATCCCCAAATCACTCCAGGCGAATGCTGGGATGCTTCCTTCCAAAAGGCCATGGCCGAATTCCTTCCCATTCCTTGCCCCAATCCCATCCCGCCTCTAATGACCTCGCTGTCGACAAGGCTTAAAGCCCAAGCAAAAAAAAAAAAACACTACGGGAAGTACCATAGAGTTTTCATAATCAGTCATTTAGTGAGTAACAAAATCGCTAAAATTTTGCATATTAATAACATCCAAACTAAGCTCAGTAATGAAAAAAAAAAATTAGTATGTTTGCTAAGACTGGTGATTATACATAACAGAAATTTGAGACATGTATTATCAATACAACCTAAGAAATTGAGTTACAAATATGGTCCGAATCACTTCGAGAAAACGGTAGGCAGTTGACTTGACTTGGAGGGTTCACTCAGATATTAAGAAAGATTACGAAAGAACAAGGATATAATATCTTATGCAATGCAATACTATTATAAATCTATAAGAACGCTGCATGTGTTTCTTTATTTGAACGGGAGCTGCCCAAAAACTACCGCAACAATTTGTATGGTGTTTTCAAAGGTTTAGAGCTAATGGTCCGAATTAAAATCTACAGAAATAGCTTATGTCTTATATGTACCGAGGGACGGAGGGAATAATTAAATACATTTCTAGATAAGTAATTATGGGCCACGAATCACTCTGTAATTGAGATATTCACACCTTGCACAAAAATTTAAAAAAAAAAAAAAAAATCACACAACTTAACTTAGGCTTCTATTTAATATTTTGAGTATGAATATTTAGTTTTTCAGTTTTCTTGAATGCAGTACATAATATACGAGTCAGACGTAATAATCATTACTAATATTTAATTTTTTTTGTTTAAGGGGAGTCGGATGGTTGTTTGGGTCAAAATTTCTGATTTTTTATTTTTTTCACTTTTCTTATTACGCATATATTTGGGTTTAAATAGATACCAAATTTATCAATTTATGTTGGGTGGTTTCTGTTTTACAAGGGTTTTAGTAAAAGCCTGCAACGCACACTTTTCATGATCTCCACCTTCTTCATACTCGCTAGTGACTACTTGTTATAGTACAGCTTTTTGAAAAACCCATCTTCCTTTTGCTGTCATGAAACAAATAAAACCCATATTTAGAGACTTGGCCCATCCAGATCTCTTGCGTAAGTGCCTACATGGTGGAACGCAAAATCCGTCAGAGTCGTTCAGCAATGTCGTATGGTCTCGGCTACAAAAAACAACTTTTATTTTGATGACTACTTTTCAGTTGGGAGTGTACGAAGCTATTACAAGTTTCAATGAATGAAATTTAGCAAAGTATAAAATTTTGAGTCCTCTAGGCATATCTCCAGGCAAGAACTGTGTCAAGTTTTTGAAATAGGACGACGAACTCCGGATTAAAAAAGCGAACAAAGCTTTCACATAAATTTAGAAAAAGTGTCACCAGGCCACACAGCAAGCAAAAAGAAAGATTGACGACCAGTTTGAAGAACTAGAAGATCCAGACAGACATTCATATGAAGCTGGAATGTACTAAAGTAAGAATAAAATCAGTTTTGCTTAAATAGTCTTATCTTTATTTGCTTTTCTCCAACAACAGTGTATTTGAGTGGTTAGGAACATTTTTCTCGGCTATTATTAATGATATCAATGATTTTTTTAAAAAAATGTTCCTTATTTGTTAGTTGTTGATTTAAGCTGAGGAAGTTTAAATATAATTTAAAGAACTATGGTATAAATTTAATTAATGTAAAAAAATCCGTTTTTTTTGGTTATTTCTAAAAAAAAAATTATCAGTTTAAAATGAAGATAAAGACATAAGGAACACAACAAAATATCATGATATGTCAATTGGTTGGGGAGAAAAATGTTCCTAGAGTCATATAACTTAACATGGCCAAGATAGATCCATCCGACTCCCCTTAAATTAATGTGAAAATGGTGCATTTGACCAAAGGTGAATATGCTGATCTCTAGTTTGTTTGTATTATATTTGCCTTTGGTTATATTTTCCAGGTTTTATGAGTTTTGATAAATTAAACTTTACTCAAACCACTACAAAATATACTAGCTCTTCAATAAGAGTAACATAATTTTAATACTTACAGTTAGCAAATTTGTGATTAATATCGATTGTAAAGGATTTTCGCGATGCCACATCACCACAATTTGATACTGAGAAGTGATAGTGGTAGACAGTTCCAAAGTAAAGAAAAAAAAATTGTGACATATAGCTTACCGGTAGTTCTAGAGATATCGAATGTAAAAAAATAAGTTATATTTATAGCTCCTTGTATTTTTGGCCAAGTTTTTAATCTGGTCCAGGTCGCATTTCAACCTAACCACAACCATTAGGAAGAAAGCTAGATTAAACTTTACATGGCGATACAGTGAATGTATTATTGCACGTGTTTTAGTCCACTTGTAGCTCTAACTTAATCTGTATGATGAAATTAATCGTTATAATTTATACTACGCGAGCTTTGAATCCTGAGATAGACAATATTTTTACTAACCAAAATTTATTTTCATGCGTGCTACTGTGCAAGTGTATATGGAAAGTGTTTGAAGGATGTTCAGATCACGAGTAGGCGACAATTGGTGGACATCCACACCACACCACAGAACATGGAGGCCGGAGGCTTGCCCGCTCTGTAAGGCAGGGTAGGTACGATTCTGGTGCTTCCCGAAGAGTTTCAGAGCACAAGAATCGCGATTCTGCCACATATCGCCTCCTATCCTGCTTTACAGAGTGGGCAAGCCTCCAACCTCCACGTTCTGTAATGTCTCTTGGGTGTCCACCACATTGTTGCCTCCTCGTGGTTTCACTGTCCTTCAACCACTTTCCATAGATGCTCACTACAGTAGCACGTGAACAGCCGACCAGCCTCTCCGTTCCAGAGCTACTTGTTCCCAGGTGCCGCGCCCACAAACCACCAGCCCGTAATTTAAGAAAATTGCATGACCTGTGCATATAAATCTGGTATCAGATACCCGTGGAAGCCTACAAAGGACTTGTAGAAACCATGCTACGCCGAATCGCTGATGTATTTCGTTCGAAAGGTGGACCAATATACTAGTAAGCAGGTGGTCATAATGTTTTGGCTGATCAGTGTATAGATTGTTTTGTAAATATATTTGAAATGTAGTACGATCGTAGAGTATGCATTTTTAACTTCGATAATTTAGTTTAAAGGTCAAAGAAGCCAAAAAGACATTGCGGAGCATCTTTGTGAAACAGGTGAAGAGAAGAGATGAAAAAGAAATGGGTACTTCTAGATTTGCCTGGTGACTCAGATGGTTAATGCATGCAATTCGAATGTGGAAAGCCCCCGCTTCAGATTCGGGTCTCAACTGCTATGTTTACAGGCCCTAAAAACACCATCACTCATTATTTAATAAAATAAATGATTGAACAACTCCAAAAGATGAGAGTATACTAATCAAGTATTTCATTGGGTGAAATATTGCTCTGTTTTATACTAAAAGTGTGTTTCTTTCGGTTATTGTAGAAAGGCATTATTGTTATCAATAACTGCTATGGAGATTATGCTCTGATGGCAGATTTCGTACAACATTGTTCCCCGTCTTATGTACATTTTTACTATAAATTCTATCAATATTTGAAGCATGTGTGCTTGCACTAATGTGGCTGGCATAAGCATAGTTCTACCGTCATTAAAATAATCCTGGCACTAAACTGTTCATAGTAACTACCCACAAGGCTGTATTTAGGATCTATAGGCGCTAGGCTTTACCTGTGATGCTGACCCTTTAGGATCTGTGGGTCCCTAGTCTATATGTGTGGTGTGGACCCTTAAGGATCTGTAGGACCTTAGGCTACAACTGTGTTGCAGGCCCTTTTGTATATATATATATATATAAGGAAGGATAGGGAAATATGACCCAATACTTACTACAGATGAAGGCGCCTGGAACTGCAATACATGCCAGTTCCCACAAAATCAATAATTTGAACATCTGTTTTTCAGTTAGGGCAATCAGAGTTTTCCCTAACAACATGACCCCCTCTGAACTTCGCAGATGGGAACTAGCCTACCAGAATATCCTTGACACCGGACATCTCAAATAAACTCTGCCCACCAGACCCAGCACTTATTATCTATACCATTTACATTTTTTATATTTCTGTATTTACTATTATCCATGCTATTTACATTTATTTTACTTTTCACTTATAGTTATATATATATACAGGGCGTTCGCCGGAAAACGCTACCCTCCCAGTCTGTTGCCGTCGGCAACTTGCTCGGTCAGTCGAGCCAGCAACTCCCGCCACACGGCACTGTGAATCACCGCACTGTTTAACACCTCCGCTGCCCCAACAGTGCAGTGACGCAGTATAATGGGACCCTTACATTGTTAAGAACGGTTTCTTTGCATTGTAGCTAGTTTGTGACTTCAGTCTCTTATTAATCAGTGTTGTGAATAAACGTTTCTTTGCGGTTTGGCTGGTTTGGGGCTTCATACTCTTACTAATCTGTACCGTGTTTGAGTGTGAGTAAAATTATGGTACGTTACAGTTTGCAACAAAGAATATTTCTCTACGATACATATGTGAAGAAGAAGTCGTTTAAAAAGTGTCGCAGTAAATTTCGTCGCGAATTTCCTGGCGCTTTACTGCCAGCTAAATCAACAATTCTGCGTCTGGTTAAAAAAGTAAGAGAAACGGGTTCATTTTTTAACAGAAAGAGACTGTCGGTCAACCGTATTCTCACAGAGGAGAAAATTGACGATATCGCTTTTCGACTAGAACAGTCACCCAAAAAATCATTAAGTCAGTTAGGGCAGCGTGTGTCTCGAAATATGTTCAGAAGATGTGAAATGTGCATTACACAAGAGGGTCAACACTTCCAGCATCTTTTATAAGGTAAGCTAATGAATTACGTCACATTTAAATGCTTAGCACATACAAGTTTATGAAGTTTATGAAGCGTAATTATTATGAAATAGTCCACAGCCGACGGTCGAACAATGCCGGAAGCTGACCGCTCGCTCGCCGGGAGCAGTTTCTTCCTTGTAGCGCTAACAGTGGGTTGCGTTTCCCGGCGAACGCCCTGTATATATCCCCATCCAGTTATTTTTCACCTCTTTCAATAATAACATATCGTCATCAGTATCGATCCAATATTTGAGCTTACTCTCCCCCCCCCCCCCCTTTTCCACCTAAACTACCATCCGCGCCTGAGACGCCATTCACCAGTCGGCCGTCTATGTGTACACATGTGACGCCGCCTGGTGCTTCACCTTCTGCAGGTTTAAGGCTGCTGTAGGCCGAAATATTGCGCTTCTCTTGTGTTTGTTTTTTGTTCGTCGTCCCAGCCGCCTTCATCTGTGGTAAGTGTTGGGTCATATTTCCCTCTCCTTCCTTAGTTCTATTGCCTTAAAGCTTTTTCCTGCTCATTGTTATCATATATATATACACACACCAATATCAATTAATATTGATTACTTATTATTAAATTAATAAAAATTTTAGTGCAAAATATTGGATAAGGTGGAATTAATATTGAATTCTAAAAAAACCTTTTCATTTATAAACTAATGTAATTTTTTTTGTAAATACAAACTTGGACCTCCCACCACTACTCGCTGTTTAAAAAATGAATTTATCTCGCCTAACCTTCCGGACATGAAGGATAGGGAATGTTAGTTTGTATTGCAGGTGCACAACAGCGACTTCAACCTACATTCATACGCCCCTACCGCAGTATACGGCAACGTTATGTTACAAGTCCTCATTGCTGAGCCGCAATATAGGTGCACTGAAATGTTATTTTACAGTACGTCTGTGCTTCAAAGGATTAACTGCGCTTGTGCGTGAATTGTTTTCGGTTTTCGCGAACATTTCAGGACTTTTGGTGCTAAAACTGTTTCGGAAAAAGCTGACTTTCTTAGCACATGTTTGAATATTTGTTTTAACATGTGGTGGGTGCCCCTTAGTGGTGCGGGCCTCCTGGCTACAGCCCTGCTCTCCCGTTTCCCTACTGTTTTATTCATTACAAATCCTGCACCCTTAACTCTACTTGTGTGCTGGTTATTCTGTGTATCCTTCCACTTAATGTCGCTAATCCCTTGCACATCTGACTTAAGTCGTTATATCTCACTACTACACTGCGATACACCTAAATATCTAGGAGTAAAGCTTGATCGATCTCTCACATTCAAAACCCATTGTGAGGATCTGAAACTTAAAGTATCTGCCCGGAACAACATCATCCGGAAACTTACAAGTACCTCCTGGGGAGCACATCCAAATGTGCTTCGTACATCTGCCCTGGCACTTGGTTTCTCTGCAGCAAAATACTCAGCACCAGTTTGGCAAAACTCTGCACATGCTAAGCAGGTTGATATAGCATTGAATGATACTGGTCACATTGTAACAGGTTTCCTAAAACCAACTCCTATTAGTAAAATATACCAAATCATGGGTATAGCACCACCTGATATTCGTAGGAAAACAGCTGCAGAGAGGGAGAAGAGGAAACAAGAAACAGACCCCATACACCCTTTGTTTGGACACGAACCTCAACCCACAAGGCTGAAGTCAAGGAAGAGCTTCGTACAATCAACTACAGCCATAACATCTTCTACTGGAGCACGCCGTCTAGAACTATGGCGAAATTCGTTGCCTGAAGAACAGTGGAGGAACATCAAAGAGGCACCGGCTGCGGGATGTAATCAGCCATATGCTATATGGAAGGCTCTAAACAGATTAAGAACTGAAGTGTCCTGATGTAAATATAATATTAAAAAATGGGTGTACACTAATGACAACGATCTATGTGAATGTGGTGAGCTTCAGAACCCACAACATCTTCTGATATGCAGGAATCTCCCTGAAATCTGCAATATCGACGACCTTTACAGGGCAAACGAGAAGGCCATCAAGATTGTGGAGTTCTGGTCACATTCTATTTAATTGAGTTTATAGTTTAATATCAATTAATTAATGTTATTTGTTTTCTTCAACTTGTTATGTCCTGGACACGAGAAATTAATAAAATCTCACTTTTTATATTTTCCGATTTACCAGCTGTACTATAACTTTCACCATTCCACGCTCCGACTCGTAGAATGTGTCTGTCTATTCTGACGACTGAGTAGTCCCCACCCGGAGAATCGATTACTTCCGGAATGTTTTACCCAAGAAGAATCCATCATTCCATATGTAATTACATGTCCTCATAATACCCTTCTGGTTTTTAATTCAGTGGTTTCCCGTTGCCTTTTGCATCCCGCCTTTAGTGGGAATTTGAAACCCCAAGGGCAAGAGGGTGCCCTGGACCACTCCCCGCTCTTGCGCCCTCCTTTCAAGAGGCCATTGACAAGCAGTGGGTAACTCCTTATACTGGGAATAATTCAATCGCCAGAGCCTCGTCCTTGCAAACAGGATGCAACACGTGAAGGAGAGGTTGAGAACTAGTTGAAACAAATTCTTACAAAGGATCTCAAATTTTTTGGAGACACCATCTCTTGGCCTTCAGAAACTGTTGTTGCACCACTGTGGATGGGTTGTGAGGTTAAGGTAGTAAAAAAAACACAGAGTTCTATTGCAGTACTTTATTTCTGTTCATAAGAGGCACAAACACAGTAATTGTCAACGCAATGGACGGAACTCGTCTTCATGAAGGTGGCGGTGATGGTTCTTACATCCGTCCAATCACGGGTACCTAGAGACACAAAAAATACAGCATTAAATTCCAGTATTCTAAACAACAATTAAAAAAAGACAATCTTTTGCTCAAATCATTTTTTATTTTCGTCTGTTTTTCACATCCTGTCCTAGTATAATCAGGAATCCAAAGATTGTTTCATTT
Organism: Vandiemenella viatica; assembly: GCA_031002005.1. NCBI lineage: Eukaryota > Metazoa > Arthropoda > Insecta > Orthoptera > Morabidae > Vandiemenella > Vandiemenella viatica. The sequence continues at coordinate 139,614,728 of CM061918.1, read as the reverse complement.
TGTTTTGTACATTTTTCATAAATGATTTTGTTGATTTTCAGTTGAACATCGATCTATGATGATATGTCGACGAGAGGCAAAACGCATCCCAAAAGTAAGTAATTGTCGGGTGTAAGCTACTGTCAAACACACAGTGTTTACTAAACTGAATTCTCTAAAAATGGAAAAAATTAATAATACATTGTTTTTAATAGAGTTTATTATACGTTTTAATGTGGAAGTTGGGAGCCAGTTTGACGTATGGGTAGACGAATATTGTATAAAATTTAATGAGAAGAAAGAAGCCAGCCAGAAAGAAGAACAGGATAACCAGGGGAATTATGTTGGCAGGAGACCAGCTGGAGGGGGTGAACAGCTTCACGTACCTGGGGAGTGAAAGCTGTGAACACCTATAGCGAGACCTGGATAGAATATCTATATGGATGGAATCAAGATAAATGCCAAGAAGAGTCCGCTTATTAGATACACAGATAAAAAACTAAAGATTAATTAAGATTATAGGGTGGGGCCAGAATTGCTTGTTGATTACTTGAAATGTAAATATCTTGGCATAACATTTGATAACAAACACAACTTGGCAGACAATATTGGGCAGGTGGTAGGAAAAGGTTACAAAATCCTTCATTTACTGAAGAGGGTAATGAGAGGATGTACCAGAGAAGTTAGAGAATTGGATTACAAAACTTTGGTCAGACCGTTGGTTAAATATGGTGGAACAATTTGGGACCCACATTTTGGTTATCAATTACAGGAGATGGAAGGCATGCAATGAAGAGCAGATAGATTTGTTTGTGGAAATTATCGCAAGACCCAGTCAGTAACTGATATGATAAAGGAGCTGGATTGGGAGTCATTGGAGGAAAGGAGGAGGGTGAAGAGAGTGCTGGGAATGTACAGGGCATATGTTGGTTATGGAGCTTAGGGGGATATTAGTCAAAGAATTAAGAATAGTGCATGGAAGTGAAAAGACTATGACCACAAGCTGGCACTCGATTTGATGCATAAGGGAGTGGGAAAATTTTCTTTTGTTGATAAGGCTGTCGGGGATTGGATCAAATTACAAAGTGAAGTGATGAATAATTTTCCAAAAACGCTTAAGGAATTTAAAATTAAAATTTTTAAATTGAAAAAGTAAATGGGGGAGGAATTTTACACTCTAATTATAAAAGAAAATTAAAAAAAGGGTAATTAGTTGGCTAGTGGAATTGCCACTGGGGCATTAGCTCCATCTCGCTTACATTAATTTATTTGTGTTGTAGAGGAAAGAGGATGGCAGAAACTTCAGCAGTCCAATATGGAACAGGGAAGTGACACACCGAAGCCAACGGTTGTCTGTCGCACATACCAGGTTCCTATCCTGACATACGGGGCTGAAACCTGGACAACGAAGAGACGTGACGTCATCAGGAAACAAGCAAGCGAGACGAAACTACTAACAGACAGAATGGGTGTGTCGAGAATGGACAGGGTAAAGAATTAAACGATTAGACACAGAGTAAAAGAGGAAACTCAACAGGAAATGGCAGGGAATACCAGAATACGATGGAATGGGCATGTCAAATGATTGTAGGAGCAGGGAACACCAAGGAAAATCCACTAAATGAAGATTCAGGATAAACGACCCAGGGGATAGATGGCTGAGAGAGGACTGGACCAAGGTGGCCAAAGAGGGGTGGGGTGAAGAAAGATGAAAATGGAGACCGAGGATGATGATGCGTTTTGCAAAATTGTATTTTATGTTACATATAAATCGAATGCAATCAATAATTTTTTTGTAAATTCTTTTAGAAAAGTATTTTTACAAAACTTTTCCTATTCATCATTGAACAGAAAATACGATTTTTACAGGAAAATTACCTGCAGAAATATCAGATTTGTTAAATTACATTATTTTTTAAATTCGTAAAAATCTTGGTTAGTTTGCCAGCAAACTTAATGAATGTATATTTTTTTTTATCGGTTTTATTATTTCTCTCTCTCTCTCTCTCTCTCTGTGTGTGTGTGTATGTGTGTGTGTGTGTGTGTGTGTGTGTGTGTGGTGAGAGTTAGATGGCTGGAATGGTATTTTATATATATAGTTTATCACCACAAGCTTCCACAGTTTATGGACATTTTAAAGTCTGCTGTTTGCTGGCTTTCATTTGAAGCCCTTGCAGATTATCTAATGGAAATATTTTCTTCAGGCTCTCAGCCAAACCCTTTGTAATTATCTTCACCGGTTCTCTTCCCACGATTTTTCTAAATTTTGAGTTATAATTAGAGCAGATTACCATAAACGATATACAGGAACAGTGAGTATACCCTTAAATTTTTTAGGGTTATTAAAAAGAAAAAATTGAAAAAGAAATAGTAAGAGATGCATTAACATTTTATGTATAGACTGGAAAATAATGTGTTACCAAGGAAATTAAATAAACTCATACAAAGAAACAGTGATATACATCCCATCGTCTCAACAGCCATGCTACAAGATAACTAAAGTGTGTATATGGGTGTGTAGGGAAATTGCCGCCGAAGAGTGCGTTCCATTGCGATGTTTTAAAATTACATTAAATATATTCTGTAGAAGTGAAATTACAAATAGTTTAAAAAATGCTAATCTCTAGAGTTCTACACTGTTATGGTACATAACATGAAACCCAGAAAACTTAGAGGATGGTCAGAAAATCACACTAATACCAGAGCCTCCCGATAAGTCATATAAGAAAATTTTCTGTTCATCACAGTGTGCAGACAAATTCTAGTTATCGGTAACTATTCCAGTTTAAATACCGATACAGCATAGAATGAATAATGCACATAGTTTTTACGTCTAATTTGATAAAAGATGATGTTACCTTACCTCTCACCCAAACTTATAGACTTAGGTCTGAATTGGACCATACAGACTCTCAGCATAAATCTCACGTTTTGGCTTGCAGCATATTTTTGTACAAGTATCATTTTTGCTACAGTCACAGCTCAAACAGTAAACGGTTTTATAACCTGAAACAAGAAGAATTCAGTGGACGTAGTTAGTTGACTCTACCAATCCAAACAATTTCTTTTTTTAAAGAAGAAATAGTCCACTTTTCTTCTCTAGAAACATACATCACACAAAAACAATCACATATATTATTTGTAAAAGTTTTTTTTTTTTTTTTCTCTCCAAGAGCCATTTATCTCCCTTGATATGTAACATACATAAATTATGTGTCATTTTAAAGATTAAAGTTAAATCATATTTTAAGAAGGGAATTTTTCGGAATTTGACCCTTGAAGGGCAAAATTAATTACTTCGAAATTCGCGCGTATGGGACAGTTCAGTGCTACACCACTAGATAGCTGCAGCACATATCATAGAGATATTAATAAACTGCTTCACTATGATTGTTATTATTAATTTAATTGCGGTGGAGTTAACACGACGGTGGCAAAATCCTCTAGTCATCCATTTACCCCTTTTATTAGAATTATGAACATCAATGGTCGCACTACACTACCCTGTGGCACTCCCATATTTAATCCACCTCTTTTGAGAATGTATTTTCTACTCTAACTCTTTGCTTTCTGGCTTTTAAGTATTCCTCTACCCAACAAGTAACTCTTTCATCTAATCCAATAGATTTCAGTTTATTTAAAACCACTTCATGGCTAACACTGTCAAACACCTTAGAAAGATCTAGTGCCACTCTGTTAACTTGGCCTCCCGTGTCCAATTAATCTGAAATATCTTGCATATAGCTCACCATCTGGGATTCACATGAATATCCTTGCCTAAAGCCATGTTGTCGATCTGAAAACCAGTTTCTTTCCTCACAGACATTTCTGATATGGTTGCATATCAATCTCTCCATCTTTTTGCCTATTTCCGATGCCAAACTAATTGGCCTGTAATTTTCAACTCTATTTATAACCCCTCCTTTATGAATTGGTACCACTATTGCCCTTTTCCAATCCTCTGGTAAGCAAGAAGACTCCAAACTCATTTTAAATAAAATTTCAAGGTAAGGTACAGTATCATATCCCACAATCTTATCTACACCAGCACCTTTACGTTTTTTTAGCTTTCTGAGTTCCTTCATAAATTCCTGTGAATTTATTTCAAATTTTGTGGTTTCGTGATTTATTCTTTTATGGAGACTCTCCTCTGATTCATTCCCTCCCATTACAGGACGATTGTCCCTAGTTGTCTCTCTAAACCATTCAACCAATGTCTCTGCACTTTTAAAATTTTCAGTGACTTCGACTCCATTCTTATCAACAATAGTCTGATTACTTTCCCTTTCCCTCAGTTTTCTAATATAGCCATAGAAGTTTCTAGATGCATCATTCATTGGTCCTCCTGCACCAATAATACTCTTCATAAACCCATCCTTTGCTTCTCTCTTTGCTCTTATTAATTGCTTGTTTAGTTGTTTTAAGTATTACCCACCGCCATTCTGTCTCTTAACTCTGTTGAGTTCCTGTCTCACCAGCCTCTTTAACTTTCTAACCTCACTATTGTAGTATGTTGGTTCTGTACTTATCTTTATTTTCTGTTTTATAATAAACCCTTTTTTTATTAACTCCTTAAACTCTTCCCATTTTGCCTCCACTGTTTCTGTGCAATCCTTGCATTTGCTGAACCTTTCTCTGAAATATATCTTCATTTCTAAAGTCTGTGCCATTTTATAATTATACCGTTTTCCCATGTGGCCACTGGTTTACTGAATCCCCTAATATCCATCAGTACCGCAAAGAGGTCACTTATTCCTTTGGTTACTTGACACCCTTACAAGATTTTCATCAGGTTTTATTAGAAGGATATCCAACATGTTTGCTCTACCACTTGTGTAAACTTCTTACCTTACTAAGCTATTTGCAAATCTCTGTTCCCTTGTGTAATTTATCCTATTTCCCAACCAGTTGTCACCTGGTAAATTTAAATCCACTCCAATAATAACCATTCTAATCTCACATCTTAGCACTGAATGTGAATTTAGTTTATTTGCAAGAATCTGATCTTCTTCATTCATTCTTTCACTGAAGTAAGCAGCGAAACACTAGTAACTCATGGTCATTATCTATGAACACTAGAGAACTATAGTAATCTAACCAGTATGAATACCCCTCCACCAATTGCTCCCCTGTCTCCGCGGGACATTGTGTAACTTTCAGGGAAAACCGCATTGTCGTGATCTCCTTCTTTTAATCAAGATCATACCCCTATAATCACTTGTGGTTCGTGTATCTCTATTAAGTTTGCAAATTCTATCACTTTGTTCATTATACTTCTACAATTCATCAATCACCCATATTTCTGGCTTTGTGGTATTTTCAGCATTATCCTTTGTCATTCCTGTTGGCCCCCAATTCCGTTGTTATTTCAATAGCTTCATCTGTTTCTTTAGCATTTGTATTTTTTCCCCACAGTGCATCTACTTCCAGATAAGTGATCCAGTATCCCTTTGATCACTTATTTTTACCCCTTCACCAGCAGCCCCAAACCTAAAAAAGGCACAGTCCTGAGCCCATCAAAACTGGAAATGGGATCCCTTACAGCTTTAGCTAGCAACTCAGGACATACTGCCTTCCCCCTTTTATTTAGGTGTAGGCCATGCCTAGTAAAACCCCACCAACCAATGATGTTCACAGGCACAACTCCCAAATCAAAACTAATGCCTCTTCGAAGTAGCATCTCAGTTTCCACATTTACCCGCTTCACAGCATGGTTCAACTATGGTCGATTATGGCGACTTAGCACCTGCATGAGTTCCACCCTGAAATGGTTCACCTCCTTCGTCAGTTCACAGTAAAATTGTAGAGCTAAAAAAAAAAAAAAAAAACGTTGCCCACGTATCATAGGTGCGGGGTCCCCCCTATAAGGCGCAAGCCCGTAGCATTTGCTACCTCCCGCCACGTGGTTAATACGGTAGGCTACTGTCTCCGTATATAATTTGCGATAGTCTGTCAGGAGAAAATAGTACAAAATGTCTTCTGGAATCAACAGGAAAAAAGCTACGAGCCACGCTGAGGGTAGAGGCAAAAACCACGTCCGATTATGTGGGGGGAAGGCCAAAATGTAGCTATGTAGGTTATGTACGACCCCTAAGATAATTTGAACTTACTAACTCTAGTGTGCACTTCCACCATCATCGCAGCGACCAGAACGAAGGCGAGAACCACTGTAGTAGCTTTCATGGTTAATTCCCACTGGCTACTGGAGCGGCTACAACTGTTATATGTCAGTTACCCCCACCACTCTTCTCGTCTCCCCCCCCTCCCCCACTAACACTTCCGCAAGCCAGGGTTAAGGACAACACCATAACGACCACCTGGAAATTCTCATTTGCATTAAAGAAATTGCATGCGTCATAAAGTGTTCACTTATCTAAATCTGCTTTTCTACTATAAACACTGAAAATGCATATTTTTATTTTTTAATGTTTTTCTGTCTGAAGCCTCTGTGTATTAAAGCAAAACTCTGGAATACCTGGACCAATTTAAACCAAACTAGCTTCACATATAATCCATAAATCAAAAAAGATTTTTACGAAAAATCGAGCTATGATATTGAAAATATTTTTCTTAAAATAAATTTTAAAAACTCATGTATTCGTAGCTTTTGCTGCCTCTGTGTAATAAAGCAATAAAGCCTTTGTCTATTAATGCATATTTCCGGAGTACCTTGAGAAATTTAGGCCACGTTTGCGCTCCATATATCTAGTTGGAAGGTTTTTACAGAGAAACGAGGCTATAATATTGAATATATTTTTTAAAATAAAATGGTATTTCGTCTGTTTGAAGCCTGTCTGTGCTATAGCATTAAAGCCTACGTGTATTAATGCATGATTCCTGAATACCTGGAGCAATTTGCGCAAAAATTACGTTCCATATATCAAGGAAGGTTTTTATAAAGAAACGAGGCTATAATATTGAATATATTTAGTGAAATAAATTTTTATATTCGGCTGTTTGAAGCCTTCGTGTATTACAGGATAAATCTGAAATTCCTAGAGTAATTTACACAAAGCTTAGTGATCTGGACAGGATATTAAGTTGAGTTAGTAAACATGGGATAAAGATTAATGCAAAAAAGAGTCGTCAGCTTATTAGATGCACAGATATAAAACTAAAGTTTGAATATGATTATGAGGTGGGCAAAGAATTGCTTGGTAAAGACGTGAAATCTAAATATCTTGGTATTACATTTGATAACTGGGCAGGACACATTTGTCAGGAGCAGGAAAAGGCTTCAAAATTCTGCACTTGTTGGAGAGAGTGATGAGGGGATGTACGAGAGAAGTAAAGTAATTGGGTTACAAAACTTTGGTGAGACCATTGCTTGAATATCGTAGTGTAGTATGGGACCTACATTTTGAGTATCAAATACAGGAATTGGAGAGGGTGCAAAGAAGGGCTGCTAGATTTGTTTCTGGAAACTACCGCAGAATGCCATCAGTAACATATGATAAAAGAGCTGGAATGGGATTCATTGGAAGATAGGCGGAGGGTGAAGAGGGTCATGGGAGTGTACAAGGGATATATTGGTGATGAGGCATGGACATATATTGGTGTAAGAATTAAAAGTAATGCATGGAAAGGAAAAGATGACCATGACCACAAGCTGGCACTCCATTTCAGGCACAACGGTGTGGGAAGATTCTCTTTTTTAGGTAAGGGTGTCAGGGATCGGAATAAGTTACGAAGAGAAATGATGAATAATTTACCAAAAACGTTGAAAGAATTTAAAGATAAAATTTGTAGAGGGCAAATGTAGGTGGGTGCAGGATAGGGGGAAGAAGGGTGTGTATGGAAATTGCCACCGGAGCCTGTGCTCCATTGCAATTTTAATTAATATTGTTACAGTCCTCCTCCGTGTATGAAGGAAACGAGTTGTAATATTGCATTTTTTTTTGTGTATTTGAGGACTTTGAAGCCTCTGCGTACTAAAGCATAAATATTAAATATCTAGAGCAAAGCAAACAAAACTTGGTACACATTTGCTGCCTATACCTAGGATGATTTTACGAAGAAACGATTGTTAAATAAAATTTTTAAAACAAATTTTGATAGTTTGTCTGTTTGAAGCCTTTTTGTATTACAGTATATCCTTGGACTACCTGGAGCAATTCACAACAAGGTTGTTACATATATGTTACCACGGAATGATGTTAAAAGTAGAATAGCACTAGCAAAAAGAGCCTTCATGAAAAAGAGAAATCTTTTAGTTTCAAATATTGATCTAGGAATTGGAAAAAAACTTTTTAAAACTCTTTGTTTGGAGCACAGAACTTTACAGTAGCGAAACATGGACTTTGGGAATACTGGAAATAGAGAAAATTGAAGCATCTGAAATGTGATGCTACAGAAGAATGCTGAAAATTAAGTGGACAGACAAAGTAAGAAATGAACGAGTTTTGGAAATGATGGGTGAGGAAAGAAGTTTGTGGATGAAGCTTAAAGAAAGAAGAGACAGGCTGGTAGGTCATGTTTTGAGACATGCTGGATTGGTTAATTTGCTGGTGTAGGGAACAGTCGAAGGTAAGAACTGCAGAGGAAGACAGAGATTAGAATATATGAAGCAGATAATTGAGGACATGGGCTGTTAAGGGGTATGTAGAAATGAAGAGGCTGGCATAAGATAGAAAAGGATGGAGGATTGCATCAAACCAGTCGAAGGACTGATGACAGCAAAAAAAAAAAAAAAAAAATATGTTACGTATATCAAGGAAGGTTTTTTACAAAGAAAGGAGACTGTAATACCGAATGCATTAAAAAGAAATGACATTTCCAATATTTATGGGAAGAAATAATCGAATTGACGGATAGTTTACCGCCATTAATGCGATAAGCAGCTAAAAAATTAGTGCGTTAAGTCATCGTTACACGTAGGTTTGAAAATTCTTTACTTATTGGAGATGGTGTTAAGGGGAAGAAGCGGACTAGTGTTACAATACTATGGTCAGACCATTGGTTGAATATGGTAGTGCAGTATGTGACACACATTCTGCGTATCAAATACAGGAGTTGAAGACGATGCAAAGAAGGGCTGCTAGATTTGCCTGTGAAAATTCATGCAGAACACAACCAATAACTTATATGAGGAAGAAGATAGACTGGGATTCACTGGAAGACAGGAGGAAGGTGAAAAGAGTAATGGGAGTGTATGTACAAGGTGTATATTGGTGATGAGGAGTGGGAAAATATTAGTTGAAGAATTAGGAGAGCTTAGTGAAAAGGAAAAGATGACCATGACCACAAGTTGGCACTCGATTTCAGACACAAGGGTGTGGGAAATTTTCTTTCGTAGGTTAGGGAGACAGGCAATCGAACAAGTTACCAAGGAAAGTGATGAATAATTTACAAAAACGACGAGAACAAAATTAGGCGATTACAAGAAAAGGGTAAATCACATAAAATAAGTATGATTCCAGCACGCTCCAGGGACAATCTCCTTTTCCTTATTAATTTTTATCTTAAACTCTTATAGTGTAATTTCGCCACCCGCATTCTTTCGCAGTTTATTCGAAATTTAGTTTTTAATTATTGAAGTTTTTTTAAATCTATTCAGCACTTTCATTGTTATTAAATGCATTATCATGATGGGCTTCGCAGAGTGTTTAATGGTTGTGCTGTGATTGCCGAGATTATTTCCAAGGTTTAAAGGACACAGTTTGCAGCAGAGGTTATTGACCAATTATTCTCTGAAAATGTGTTAATGCACTAATGCTGAGGAGCCATTACTTTTTAAAGTCTAATGTCCGTTTATCGCGGTAACTAGCGCTCCGCGATACGGGATTAAACTACGTGCTAAATGCAGTGACTGCAATTAGAGTTAACTTCGTAATGGTCATATGTAGGCCTCGGATTTTGGGTTCTAAAAATATTATTTTAAGGGCTAAAATAGGCTCATTCTAATAGAAAATAGGTTGTAAAAAGTCAAAATAGGCTGTCAAATTTGTGGTTATGTTTATGAAATATAGTCAAGAATTATTTAATTTATAATGTAACATCGAGAAGCGCAATTCGTCAGAACATTTTTTTATTTAACTTAAGCTGACTGGGATTATCTAAAATCAATAAAACTCTCAATGTGCATTTGTCACGTTCGATATCTATATACGGATACAAAAATTCATATGTTTATATCCAAGAATTTTTATTATGTATTAATAGGTTTGGTGCATGTATATTTTTTTATTGTATTATTATTATTCCGAATAACCCATTTGGAGGGTACGATAAATCAACTTCGGGTATGTTTCTTTGTATTTAATTTTCTTTGCTTCCAAACTTCCTTCATTCCTTGAGAGTGTTGTTCCTTTTGTTCCTGGGTCCAGTTTTTATTGTATTATTTATAAACAGGTAATTGAATTTACAATGCGGATAGTTGTGTCAACATAGCCAGATTGTAAAGTCCACAATAGGGAGATTGTTAAACTATTGACCAAACACGATCAGGCATTTATTTTGAACAACCAAATTGCAACATTTATATATTTAATAGCCAATGTTTGCGTTTTAGATTGTTTAGCAATTTAGTATTTTCGGAGCGATTTGTTAAGTTTTATTTTGATATAACTGCACAGCCATTTAATAATATCATGTTGAAAGTTTCGGACAGGTGGTAAGTCACCTGATCTCGGCCAGGATGATTGAGGTTTGATCCCCGATGAAGCCTAGACGAAGCTGAACGTTGGGAAGGGCACCCCAGGGCCACTCAGCACGCTGTCAAATGAGTAGCGTGGAGAAAACCAGGCGGGAAATTAAAGAATCAGCGAGGTCTGAACGCGTCACATCCTGCTAGTGCCAATGGTTGTGATGGGAATACGGAACTCTATCTCCGTGAATCATGGAGGAAGTGGCAGGAGCAGTAAAACCCTGTCACCTTTCCTTTTTAAAATTATCGGACTAGTGCCGCACATGGTCACAATAAAAGGGCTACCGGAAGTTAGGAAAACCCCGCGCATGCATTACAATTTAAATTCCTGTCCGAAGCTATGTTGAGATTTATGATATTATGGAAGGATACCTGCACTTTTTTTCATTTAAAACTTGATAATCCTACACGTACGGATATTACATTATTAATGTGTTCTTAGTTTAATAGTCTTGGGCACCAGGAGGAGGGGTTGCAACCCCCCCCCCCCTGTTATGAAAGAAAATCTTATAATATTTATAAAAATAGAGGTGATTTTCACTATATTTCACTTTTCAGCCACTAATGCATAGCACAGATCACTGGTGTTCGTGTGTGGAAGTAGCATGGAGTTTCCTGTCGTGCACAACGTTGGCCGAATGCCGATAGCTGTGGGGATGTGGGAGATATGATGATTAAAGTTGGTCGATGTAGGGCGTTTTCATATTTCGACCAAAAATTTGTGACTCCTCTTTCCTGCCACAAATACATAGCATAGACCATTGATGTTTGTGTGCGGTAGTAGCAGTGAATCTCCCGTCGTGCAATCTGGTGATTAAATGTCGGTAGCTATGGGGGTGTGGGGGATATGGTGGTTGAAAGTGGTCTACCTGCGGCACTTTCATATTTCTGCCAAAGACACACTTTTCAGCCAAAACTATCTAGCGCAGATCACTGTCGTATGGGTTTGGTATAACAAAGAGTCACCTTTCGATCACAACGTTGACCGAATTTCGGTAACTGTGGGAGTGTGGGAGATATGGTGGTTGAAAACGTTCGATCAAGGATATTTTCGTATTTCGTCCAAAGACATGTGTGTCCGTATATTTTACTTTGCTGCCTGAACTACATAGCGCAGATGACTGGCGTTTGTGTGTGGTAATAGCATCGAGTCTCCCAACGTGCACTATGGTTGTTAGATGTCTTTAGCTTTCAATCCAAACTCTTTACAAACACGAACGAAGTCGTGGGTACATAGCATAGTACTCAGAAAAAGATAAAAGAAACCAAAATCTTATACATATACAAAAATAGACGTGTGTATTCCTATATTTCACTTTCAGCCACCAATACCTAACACAGATCACTGGTCTTTGTGTGTGGAAGTAGCATGGAGTTTCCTGTCGTGTACAACGTTGGCCGAATGCCGATAACTGCGGGGATGTGGGAGATATGATGGTTAAAAGTGGTCGATGCAGGGCGTTTTCGTATTTCTACCAAAGACATGTGTGTCCGTATATGTCACTCTGCTGCCACAACTACATAGCATAGACTATTGGTGTTTGTGTGTGGTAGTGGTATCGTGTCTCCTATAGTGTACTATGGTGATTAGATGTCGGTAGCTATGGGGGTGTGGGAGATATGGTGGGTGAAATTGATCAACCTGCGGCTCTTTAATATTTCTACCAAAGACGTATGTGTCGAGGTTTATCACTTTTCATCCAAAACTATCTAGCGCAGATCACTGGCGTTTGTGTGTGGTAGTAGCACAGAGTCACTGTTCAATCCCAACGTTGGCCGAAGTGTTAATTACATATAATGTATAAAATTTATTCCAAAACAGAAAATAAAGACAAGTAGAGAAACTGTGTTCTAAAATAGAGAGGTGAGAAGGTTAAACAGGTTGGCAAGAAGAGAAAATAACAGAGTTAAGAGACAGCAGGGTAGTAGGGATTATTTAACAGAGCTAATCAAGGACTTATTAATTGGCTCAATATAGGTATCTGAAGAGTATTTATTGTCGGTGCAGGGGGACCATTGACTGATGCAACTAAAAATTTCTATGGCTATGTTAGGAAACTTAGGAGAAGGAAGTGCGTTAATATGCTTATAGATAAGGATGGAGAAGATATTGAAAAAGGCAGAGATTTTAAGTAACTGGTTTAGTGAGAGCATTATGGACAATGAATCAGAAACGGAAAAAATTAATAGTGTAGCACTAGATCTTTCAAAGACTTTTGACATAGTGAGCCATAACATTGTAGTAAATTAGGTGAAAACTATTGGAGTGGATGAGAATGTGATTAGCTGGGTAGAAGAATTAAACAAAAATGGTAACAGAAAGTTAGGGTAGGAAATGCAGTATCAAAAGAAGTGGTAGTAATAATAGGAGTGCCACAAGGTAGCGTATTGGGACCATTGCTATTTATTATTGTAATGAATAATTGTGTTGATTGTATACTGCCAAAAATTAGATTGTTTGCAGATGATATAATGCTATATAAAAAGGATCAAAACGGTAGATGACTGTAAACAGCTGTAGGGTGATCTGGACAGGATTTCTAGTTGATTTGGTAAACATGGGTTGAAGGTAAATACAAAGAAGAGTCAGTTTATTAGATACACAAATAAAAACTAAAGGTTGATTATAAGGTGGGGAAAGAATTGGTTGTTGAGGACTTGAAATGTAAATAACTTGGCATTACGTTTGATAACAAGCTTAACTGGGCAGGAGACGTTGATCAGATAGTGGGAAAAGGTTTCAAAATTCTCCGCTTAGTGGGGAGAGTGATGAGGGGATGTACAAGAGATTCTACAAAACTTTGGTCATACCATTGCTCGAATATGGTAGTGTAGTATGGGACCCACATTATGAGTGTCAAATACCGGAGTTGAAGAGGGTGCATAGAAGGGCTGCTAGATTCGTTTCTGGAAAATACCGCAGAATGCAATCACTAACAGTTATGATAAAAGAGCTGTAGTAGAAACAGTAGCTTTGTGTAGATTAAGAGGGGTGGAAAGGGATTTGGCTTCTCTAAACCAAATTAGAACAGTATTATTCTGTTTGTTTTGAAGTATACAAGTACATACTTCCTTCAAATTGATAGTAATTAAAGGAGTAGAAAGGGGATAGGGTTTGCATTTTTGTGAATGTGGACAGTATTTTTTTATATTTGTTTCAAAGTATACGCATGAGAAGTTCCGCCGAAATCGGATCAAAATGTGGGTTTGAAAAAGAATAAAGTGATGTAAAAGGGGAACCAGGGTGGTTTTTGGATTTTTTGTCTGAAATCTTCTCCATAAAAAATACATACGTATATGTGCCAACATTCATAAAGATTGGTCATACGGTGGCGACTGTAGCTTTGTATAAAGAACATCGACAAAAATTAAGGGGGTGGAAGGAGGGATAGGGAATAAGCTTCAGCAGACCACACGGACGTTCTCTTTGTTTTAAGGAATACATGTGCAAAGGTCGATCAAAATCAGATAAGAAATGTAGGTTGCTATAAAATATAGGGGTGTAAAGGGGGTGATGGAGTGATTGTTTTAATCTTTTTTGTTAGAAACCTTCTCCATGAAAGATTACATGTATATGCCAACTTTAACGGAGATCAGTTGTGGTGTCGACTGTAGCTTTGAATTAAGAACAATGGAAAAAATTAAGGGGGTGAGTAGGAGGAGAGTGGTTCAGGTTTTTCAAACCAATTGTTGACTCTATTTTCCTCCTTATTTTTAAATATACATGTCCAAAGTTCCATCGAAATCGGATTAAAAATTTGGGTTTGTGTAAAACTTAAGGGATGAAATTCATATTGGACCAATTTGGAGGTATATCGTATCCACTAAAAAATTTTCATTTAAATCGTTTCAAAGTTGGCGAAGATATCGCCGAACATACATAAAAAAAGACGAATTGAGAATCTCCTCCTATTTTTGAAGTCGGTTAAAAAGAAATTGGTACTTCTAGATTTGTCTCGTAATTCAGATGGTTACGGCGTGCGATTTGGATATGGAAGGCCCCCCGCTTCAAATTCGGGTGTAGGATGTTATGTTTACCGGCCTTAAAACTGACCGTTACATATGGAACAGCATTTATTTGTTAATGCGAACATGCTGGGGTTCTCCCTACATTTTACGGAACATCTGATGAAACTGACAGTGGGGTTGAATAAAAGAAGAGATTTTTCTAAGGCAATCAATAACACTAAAATAATATTTGGTAGTAAAGGACCGGAAATTTCCGAACTTCCCTACACGCTTTTTACATCCATCAGCCCGACACTGGTCCGCACCGTCAAAAAGTAAACCAAACTAACGACGACCAAGTGTAAGTAAATAAATACGGGGGGAAACGCCAATATTAGACTTTTTTTACGATTTAGGGATAAAACTTGTATGTATACCTAATTACTTGTTTTTAGAATTAATCGAAGTACTGGCGAATTTTGATATCGTGGTGCCGTGGTCGAAGTGACATTTTGAGTTTCTAAATTTCGAAAGGAAAGAAGTAAAATTTAACACTTTAGTTAAACTTCACCACATTTCAAGAAAATTGAAGTATTTGAAATGTGGTGCTACAGAAGAATGTTGAAAATATATGGACAGACAAAGTAAGAAATGAAAGAGTTTTGGAAATGATGGGCGAGGAAAGAAGTTTATGGAAGAAGCTTACAGAAAGAAGAGACAGGCTGGTAGGTCATATTTTGAAACATGCTGGATTGGTTAATTTGTTAGTGGAGGGAACAGAACTGTAGAGAAAGACAGAGATTAGAATATATGAAGCAGATAATTGAGGACGTGGGCTGTAAGGGGTATGTAGAAATGAAGAGGTTAGCACAGGATAGGAAGGGATGGAGGATTACATCAAACCTGTCGAAAGACTGACGACAGCAAAAAAAAAAAAAGCGAATTCTACAATCATAGTCTACAGCATACAAAGTTATTAGGGGTAGAAAGCGATTTCACGTTAGGGGTACGTAAGGGGTAGTATATATACCGAAATTTACAAGTTTCAGACTTTTTTTTATAATATGTGGGTAAATTGTTATCTATGTACCTTAGAGTTTTGAAGATCATCTGTCGGCCAGTCAGTGAATGAGTGAGTGACAAAATCGCTGACGTTTGCAACCGACAAACATCCGAACTGAGAACAATAACGAAATAAAATACAGTATGTTTACTAAGATTGCTGACATCTAAGCAAAACAGAAATTTGAGAGATGTGCCTTAAGTATGACTAAAGAAAGTGAGATTCAAAACTGGATCGAATTCCTTCGAGTAAAGGGTAGCAGTGTCCCCCTTGACTCGACTTGGCGGGTGCACTGCCGTGCACGCAGATTAAAATAAATAATAATCTCATTGTGTATTAACAAAAAATAATGAGTGAATCGACAGGAACCTCAAACAAAACAAACACGTCAAGTGTGCAGGGAGTGACCCCTGACATTTCATTAGGATTGCGTTGAGACACGCGAGAATCTTTCATTACGGTACAGTGTTATGATGGTTTGTTACACTGCGTTGGGATACTATTTTTGTACATAAGATAACGTGTCAGGTAAAAAAAAAAAGTAATTTAATGTTGATTATTAAGTACGACTACGCAAAATAATGTACAGAACTCTATAATAAAGTACGGGTGGTAACCCTATCTGCGATTCCCAATTTACTATTACGGAAGTTTTTGAAAATTGATTCCGTGAAACAACCACGTGTAAACGTTAAAGGAGACTGAAGACCGAGTAGGAACCCGTCCGTCACACGGACGAGCTACGGACCAGTGTGGACGCGAGGGGGGCGAGCCGACACTCGGCCGGGTGTCGGTGCGGTGACGGTGCGGAACAGTATCGGCCTAGTGTGGCCCGACTTAACCTGTGGAATAAGTTTCATTGTTACCACATAACTCCTTCTGGAATTGTAATATTAACAAACAGCAGTGTATAAAGACAAAAAAAATTTGTTTGACGTCGAAATATAACACCGACTTAATTTTTCTTCGTTGAAACATGGTTTCAAAATATCATTATACATGCCAACACTCAATTTAAAAAAAAAAAATGATCGAACAATGTTGAAAGAATAGAGTATACCAATTACTTCACTGCTCTGTCTTATACACAAAAAAAGTATTGCTAAAAGGCATTATTACTATTAATAACTGCTGTAGAGATTACGGCGCTGATGGCAATCTCACTGCAACATATTTCCACGTCTTATGAGCATTTCTACTAAAAATTCTAGAAGTATTCGAGATATTTGTGCTTGCACTAACGTTGTTGTCGGTGTAGCGAACGCAGTTGCTCACTTGGCTCATAAGTTTCATATTTGTTAATTCTGAAATGAGGACGGCAAGCTACATGTTAAGAAACCAGACAGACGCATCGACCGGGTATTTAGAGCGCTGACACTAGGGAAAAAGTGCGCAATGGTCGAGCTAAGGAGGACAGATGACGGCATGGATCGGCCTCATCATTGGTCTACCATTTGCCCCTCCACTTTGGGACCATAGTGGGAAGTTGTGTAAAAACCATTGCACGGGTATCGGAGAGTGTCTTGTCTACGTCAATCAGTCGCAGCCAGAAACAGTCGGAGCAGAGAGAACGCAGACGTCGACCCGCCCTCCGACCGCCGTGGCCGCGGGGTGGCGCCACATACGAGGAAGATTAACAGCGCGAAGCTGATTGGCTCTGCTGTAGGGTATGGCTGAACGTGGAAAGTCGTCGTTGAATCATAGTTGGCGAGCAAGAATCAACCACAATGTTTATAGCTGGGGATTTCTGGGCTAGATAATCATCCTCTAGCCGTCCTCCAAAAAAGGCCATATCCACGAAGTAATAATATCAGCGACCATTTTCCAATATATATCATAGCAGGATGTCGGAAGGTTGCACCATGGCACCTAAGATTATAATCAGTATTTGGCAGCACTCTTAATGTTTACCATTTGTATATTTGTACAGTCGTGATAGTAAATATTGTATACTAGCGAAGTTCCCGGCGTTGCCCGGTATAGTTGGCGTAGATTTAACCGTACCCTATTTTTATTCACTCGAAACATTTGTACAAAGTTTCATAAAATACGCGCCAACTTTTTCGGAATTAAAGCAAACTTACATTCACCCGCCCCCTACCAAGAAACTGGTGGCCTGAAGTTTATATGCACGTATACTATTTTCATTCGGTTAAGAAATTTCATGACTACATTACTGAACAACCCTAGATTATGTTAAAAACTCACATTTGATTCAATTGCGAAGTGAATGGATATACTTGTGGCTCGAAACGCCAGATCCTTTAACTCTGCAGATAAAATATCAAAAGTGAATCCGGAATAATATTATCGTAAACAGAAGACTAATGCTGAAGGCCAGAGATATTGTCCAGAGATCGTGCTTAAAGAAAATCTCTGTTGTTTTTACGACTATCGATGTCGTTTAAAAATTGATATCCCGCATTAAAGGAAAGAATACTTCAAGCTATGGTTTTTAAAAATTGAATATAACGAATTAAAAGAAAGAATACTTAAAGTTTTGTTTAGTGTGCAAAATAGTTATTACTATATTATTGCTTTAATTAAAGGCTATGGTCAGAGACATTGTTTTGTGTGTTTAGTGCGGAGTATGCGGCATCTAGTGATTCCTCCTGTGGAATTTCTCACCATACGTTCAGAATTTCATTTAATGCTCCTACATTACTTAACGTTGAAACATAAGACATGCCAGGCAAGTGAATTAAGATTCTAAGCTTTAAAACTGTGAAAACTCCATCGAAATCTGCCCCGTAGTTTCCGAGTTTTTATACGACCAATATGTCCGGTTTTTGTTTTATAGATATAGATATGACATTTTCATTAAATCATTCACCCTGATGACCCTACCACGCATGCCTCCATCCGATCCCAGATCGACTTCTATGATCGATCCTTCCCTATTCGCTCCGTCCTCTCATCGAATCTGGCCAAGTCTCCGCTCGGCCTGCTGCCAGGTTCGCCATAGGTCCCCATAGGTTTACCGGTGTCCAGATGGGGTACTACATCGGAGGCATAGTTCCTATGGTCATAAAAAGAATCCTGGCACTAAACTGTTCAGAATAACTCACCCCTTTCCCTATCCTCCTGTTCATTACATACCCTAAACCAGTAACTCCACTGACAGCTTGTGTGCTAATTATTTTTTACTTCCTAGACCAGAAATTCTTGTTCATCATTCCACTTATTATCATTAAACCCTTGCACATTTAACTCAAGTTGTGCCATCTGCATTTTTATTTTC
>CM061918.1:139312828-139594852 GCA_031002005.1 Vandiemenella viatica | reverse complement strand
CAACATTCTCAGCGTTGCAGCTAGTGATTTGTTTGATCTGTGACGTAGTTGGAAATAAGCCGAAACTCGTGGAACATTTCCACGTCTTGGCTGCTGCTAATAAATCCTTGCGCGATCAGCAATGGTCCAAGCGTCGATTCGACCGCCGCGCGGCAAAAACCGCATCGTCTGTTGTATACCATAGTAGGTAGCTAGCTATATATTAAATCGTCGTTTTGTTTACTCTCGTTGGGAATAGCGGGACAGTAGGTCACGTTAGGGATCGTCCAGAAACTACGTGGCTCTGTCTAGGGAGGGGGGCGGCGAGGGGTTCGCTGGAATGCTACGCTGCGCTACGTAGGGGGGGGGGGGGGGGGGTTCCGATCCAGGCCACGTAGCTTTCCATTCATATCATTTTTCACAGTTAAAATGAGGTACAGAACACACAACAGCATCTGAATATTATTTCCTTCATATAATTATCTCCGTATGTAATTTACAATAGTCTGACAAGAAAAAAAAGTACAAAATGTCTTCTGGAATCAAGAGGGAAAAAACCTACGTGGTACGTGGGAGGGGGTTTTTTCACAGGAAGCCAAAATGGAGCTACTTTATAAAAAGAATTACATTTGTTGCCGCTTTTATATTGTAGTCTTGTATGGTGACAGTAAAGCAGTGCACAAGCGAGAAAAACATAGTCACGCGTAGTAACGGCTATGAGAGTGGTTGATTATCAGAGGAGAAACAATTACAAAAAAAGGCTTCTTTTCCCAACTGTAATATTATTTATATAAAATACTATAAGTGGAATGTGGCTTAGTACGTAAATTTTCTCGACTGTGTCAGAAATTTATTAGTCAGAATTATGCATAAACCTCCACGATCAACCCCCTCTTCCGCCTAAATCGATCGAAATCAATAAATTGTTTAAAATTTTTACCTTCAGAACTTAACTGGAATCAAAGACGAATGGTATTCATTCGTAAAGTATCTTCAAGAGGCCATTTTGAAAGGAATCAGGTCTAATGCCTCCCCCCTTTCCCAGAAAGCAGTTCTTAGTTACTGAGTTGCAATATTACGACTACAGAAGAGTAAAAAATCCTTGTATCTGCATGAATGCGCCTTGCTCTCCATTTAGAATGTATCTCGTGATTATCTTGATGTAGAAAGCGCACAACGGACTTTCACTTCGTCGGGATTGGCAAACTGCCGCACTGATTCAATGTTTGCAGGCAAACACATTATTCACTAAGCTTCGAACTTTTCGTAGAAACATCTGTTGGGCATCTTGGTATAGCTGAAAGAAATTTTACAAACAGATATGGGAACATCTTAGACTAGATGTATGGGAAGATAAAGATTCCTGCTTCGCACAATAATGGCGAGTTTCTTACATCATGAACCTAACTTGTAGAATCATCTTAAAATTTTGAATATAAAATCCTCAAATTACAATTACAATGCCGACTAAAATTATTGAGTACCGGTACACAGAAATTACCATCGTTTTAATTGTTGCTGAGATTTTAGTTGAAAACAGTTCTGTAAATATGTTTTAATCAAATTTAATATGCTAGTAAAATTATTTATCATCCACGTTCATTATAGAATGCTAAATAAAGCTTATTAAACCTTTGTAATAAACTTAGTAATAAAAGCAGCTTCCAGTATCATGAATGCTAAACGGAATCGTAAATTTATTGCTTGTCGTACTGGTTACATAAGCTGATAAATGCATCAGAAATAATAATTTGCTGTGAAAGAACTTGATGAGTATGTTCCGCTTATCATTTTTCATAAAGTGATGTTGATATAGTGTGATAAGATAAACATTCATTACGTTTTGCCATTAAACCATGTTGTTAGAAGAACGAAACTCAAGGGATTTAAAAAAATGGTTTTGATGTAATATTAAATGATCATACTTTCACCAGTAGTTTGTACCTAAACGACTCCAAACTATTCCATTAAACTTTTATCTTTGAATTTTTTACTTCGTAGTGGAACAAAACACTTATCATGTAAAGAAATTAACTTCGATGGAAAAATTATTTTAAAACTTAGCACAAAATTCGAAGTAACGATAAGTAGACTACTTGGAAAAGGGCTTTTAAAACTTAGAATAAAATTCGAACTAGCAGTAGACGTCTTAATCGTAACCAACAATTCCGAAAATTCTGCCCTCTAGTAACTTTCAAACCGAAACAGTAGTTTTCTGTTTCCTTCACATAAAAGATATGTTGCAACATGTTTATCCTTTAGTGGTACCTATCCTCCAAAAATGAACAACATACGTTACATAACTACCATGTCAATTTCCATTTAATATTACTTCCCATTTTTACTTTTAGTACAATGGATATCGATAACAAATGGATCAAATTATAACTTCTTCGCCAGTTATTGCTACCGTCCCAGCTGGCTAAAACATGTTTTAATTTTTTTTTAGATTAAATTAGATGTGTTCGCTTGATCCGATGTGATAACAGTCTCGATATGGAAAAGTACATGCAATTATTGACGAATCAGTAATGTTACCAACTAATGATAACAGGTTAGTTATTTAAAAACCCATTACTGTGATCAATTTCCATTGTAAACTACAAATAAATATTACCCCATGTTAGCTTACCATAAATGAATGCAATTTCTAGAAAATGTAATTCCTGCATTTGTAAACGGTTTCAACACAAAGAAAATCCATACACCATTTTAGTAATGTTGACAACTTAGTCACTTTCCCGTTACATACATCAAATAAATAGTATTTTCGCAGTCATCCTTAGTTACCAAATTTCAAGAAAAAAATTCTTCCACAGAGCAAAATAGGTTCTGAAGCTAAAAGTCTTTCAGTTTGGATTTAAAGTTTAGTTTAATTTAATTGCAATGGAGCGCACGCTCCGGTGACAATTTTCCTGCAAACCAATTTTCCTCCCCTTCCTTGTACGCGTCTATTTTTTCCCTTTACTAATGTTAATTTCAAATTCATTCAGCTTTTTTGGTAAGTTATTTATCAGTTCCCCAAATTATTAATTTTTGTAGATAACATTTTATTTCTTGTTCTAGACCATTGAATAAAGAAGCTCGTGTGAATATTATGTCTTTCTGTAAAATCGACAATGACTTGTAATGTTTGTGAATATTATGTTTATTTCTAGTTTTATAACAATTTATGTCAGCACAGATACAAAAGATAGTAGGGGTACATATACTGTGCTAGCATGGATAGAATGTCTTGCTTATGCTGATGTATTGTCTCTGGATGATGATGTGGCATTACTAGCAGAAAATAAAGAAGCAGTTCAAAAAATGGGTAATAAATTGCTTGACATTCCAGACAAATCAGGACTCATGATCATATATGGGAAAAACAGAGTATATAAAATACAAACACAATAATGAAACATCTGGAAACTAATTTTGGAAAAGTCAAGAGAGTCGATAAATTTAAATATCTTGGTGAATGGATCCAAGTCAACGGGCTTGATAAGAAAGGGAATAAATCAAGGGCTAGAAAGCTGGAACTAACGTACAGGCTAACATAAAATAAATACAACGAGAAAGTAATCTCCCACATAGCAAAGATTAGACAGAGGCAATGTTTAGCTTAAAATGTCTCGTATTGAATAAGAAAATGGAGTTTAAGGAGTTAGGAGATAAAAGAGATTAAAATCTTAAGGAAAATCCTAGGACCAGAAAATGGAAAAGAGAGTTTTTGGTGGAAGAGAAAAAGTGAAAATCTCTATAGATATGTAGAGAAAATTACATATACAATGCAAGAGAGTAGATTGATATTTTTCGGATACCTTACATTATGCGAATAAGAGATAACAAGTTGACAAAAAGAATTTTCAACTACATCACTAAATTAGAGGTGAAAACAATATGGGTTAAGGAGACGAGTAAAGATATGGAAAAAGTTGGGATCCATCCAGATAGAGAATCGAAGAGTGTTTCAAATTAAAATTCATAAATTCAAGAGGTTCTGGGATCAATTTACAAAGGCCAGGACAGGAAGAGGAACATCAGTGAAACAACTCTGCGAGGAGAAGAAAAAGGCGAACCAAAAACCAATTACTTCTCGTGGTCCAAAGTAGGCCAAAATCGAAAGAAGACTGTGCTGGCATTGTAAACACTCCTAGATTTCTAAACAGAATTCTTGACGATTTCTGTGGACTTGCTCCGCAAATAATTCTTAGAGCAAGTGATTTAAGTGCCTGTGATGGGTTTCCCCAGAAAGAGATGCCATAGGTGAGAAGGGCGTGAAAATATGCAAAATATACCAACTTTCTTGTTTCTATGTCACCTATTCTCTCTATTATCGTCGATGAAAATATTGCAGAATTTAGTACGATATTTGAAGAACATGGTGAATGTGTTGCTTCCAGTTCAACTTATATATATATATATACATCCATTACGAGCTTCATTGATTGCTTTTCCTTCAGATATCACGTTATAGTTGTCCTTTCTTTTATTATATCTTTTGTGACAAATTGAAGTAACTGCGTCTTTTCTATTTTGAGTGTTAATTAAATTTTCTTTACACCATCAATTGCTGTTCTCAAGATTTTATACTGATGGGTATTTCAATGATATGCTAATATCATCTGCAAAAGTCACTATACAAGTACTAAGACCTAATATACGTATGAGATCATTGATGTGAATTAAGAACAGCAGACGGCCAAGAATTTAACACTGAGGTAAACCATATTTAACTATTCTTCATTATAAGTTTATAACCCCTCCTGTAATAATAGCTATGAAGGATACACAATGCTTAAATCAAAGTCCTGTCTTACCACTAACATAGAGTTCTAATTCACCCTGGAGAATCCCCCATGACCAACACAATTAAAAACCTTAGCAGATCAAAGAATATTCCTGGGAAATTTAATTTTTTTTATGCATTAAAAAATTAAGATGTCGTCGGGGGTAACCTAAAGGGCATGAGGTCCTTCCCCTCCCTGGATCCACCCCTGCGTATATAGGAGTTACGTATGGAAGGGAAAAGACCATAGGCACAAGCTGGCACTCAACTGTATCCATAATGAAAGGAGAAAATTTTCTTTTGGGGCAAGGGAGTGAGGGATTGGACTAAGTTACTTAGGGAAATGATGAATAATTTATCAAAAACCCTTAAGGAATTTAAAATTAAAATTCGTAACTAGCAAAAGTAGACGGGGGAGGAATTATAGTACTGAAAGTACATAAGACAATAATAATAATACATACAAAGTAAAGTGTAATTAGATGACTAGCGAAATTACGACTCCAACGTAATTAAATTAATTCAGTGCAATTGCTTTTTCGAATATGTTTGAAAATACAATTACAACCATTACTGATATAACAACAAAATCCTATACGTTCTGACAGTCATATTAATTTTAAAAATTGGTGAATTCGTCTCTAACAAGTTGACAAGCTTGCCACAGCGGGTCGCTAGCTTGTGGTCATAGTTATTATTAGGTCGAGTTGCTAGCTTGCTTCAGAAACGCTTCGTTGCAATATCTTTGGCTTGAGATCCTCTGAAGTTGTGTTGGACACAGCCAATTTTTATAATTAATTGTGGATATACGTCTTTGTGGATAGACGCAGAAGCTATCTAAGAAGATTCAGAAACAATCAAATTACCTGTGAATACTAAAAACATTTGTTATAGGCCACTAATATGCCGAAAATAACGTCGCAGATGTACTGAGTTGTTGGCTGTTTGAGGGTATGATCAACCATTTTTTGATCCAACAAGGCTTTACTTCCGTGGCGTATCTTACGTTACAATTTAAATTTTCTGATGTCTAGTGGTTTCTGGAGTAGTTAGAATTTGCATGTGCGTAGATGAAGGCTCAAATTTTTTATTATAAGAGTAAAATTTATCCTATTTTGAACATTAACGAAAATAATTGCGTCGAAATCTGTTAACTGCTTTGTGTGCTCCTTCACTTTTAAATGAATTTTTAAAGAGAGTGATTTGTTGATTTACAGGTCCAGGCACGAAAATTAAAAATAAGAGCATTATGGTATCTACACGACAGACGAGTAGTTTTAGCGGTGGAGGAGAAAGTTCAGGAACAGGCCCTGAACCTGGCCCTTCAAAATCAGCTCGCCACAGTGTAGGACATTCATCATCTGAACCAAGCACAAGTGGACAGATGGTGCCATTTGTAGCTTCAAAACCTCCGTCGTTATTGAATTGTCCAGTCGAGATACTAGAAAAAATATTTTCGTACCTTCCGTATAAAACTATAGCACAAATTCGTCCGGTAAGTTTGAATGTTGCATTAATTCTGTTGGAATTGTAGCTGTCAATTTTTTCTCTTTATGCTTAATTTAGTTTTATATAGGTTCTTTGTTGAGGGAGACAAAGAACAATCTTTTTTATTCTATTTCTGGAAAATTTTGGCTGGCTGTCACTGATTTTTTTGCTTTCTTTTGTGAATGTGTTGGAATAGTTCACTTTGATCTGTTAGATTGTTATCTCAAGGAGTTTGCTTGGCATGAACCAGTTAGACATTTATTTTTGTACTGTGATCTTATTACTAATTTAATAATTTCTTCACTTTTCCCCACTTCTTATTAAGGCGCATAAATTAAAAAAAATAATTAAAATGACTTTTTAGTCATCTTCTTACAATACTAGGACTTTTTAGTCATCTTCTTAGGTTTCTATGCAATCCTTATTTTTTCTCCACACATCTGCCTCCTGTATATCCATCAATTTGCTCTAGGCAGAATTGCATTAAAGAGTTCTTTTGTTGCACAAACCAGAAAAGCTTTATAACATGATATTCCCATTACTACCTGTTCTGTTAACTTGACTGTGATCCAGTTAAAACTCCTGCGCGACTGATTAGTGCAAGCTCAACATTCTTTTAACATTTCTGCATTGATTTAATATTTTGTTGACTTCTCATTTGGTCATAAAACAAAGGAAATTATGTGCTGACATAAACAACAATTCTCGACGATGTAATGGGTTTCCATGTAATAGCCAAAGTTCAGTGAACTTGCTGGTGAGTAAAATACCATCGAAATTATTTGTTTTTATTATTGTTTAGAAAGAGTTTATAGATTTAGTTTCCATGACGTAGTGAGCTATGTTATATAATGCTTGGATGCTTAGCATATTTCTCAGGCTTTTCATTGTCTTCACTTTCATCCTCTGCATATTCATTTTACATGTTACCTTGAGTGTCTTCTATGCCAACTGCATCACATAGCTGATTTACAGTAACATTACTTGTAATAATGGTGAATTTTAACTGGCATTTAATGATTGGGGCATTTCAGAATATTTAGATAAATCTTCCTAAATATGGGAGTTTTGTAATTTTTTGGAAAGGTTAAAATTTCAATTTTTCTCATCCGTAGTCTTCTTTCGTTCAACTGTTCTAGTTAAGACTCGTACTACATTAATAATGTGGAAAATGTTGAATTTTGTGATCTAAATCCTTGACTGAGAAAAAATCATTTCATGAATTTGTTTCAAATGGTATACAGAGAATTGACATTTCCTAATCAGTTTTTTCATAATGTCATCTGGTATAGTGGAAGAAAAAATGGGGGTTCTATTGGAGATTGCGGTTCTGCTACGACAAACATTAAATAATATCATTGTAATGCTGCATAGTCGGTCGCAGGACGTATTATTTTCAAGCGTCCACTGCAATATTATGATTCCAACTCCAGGCGGAATCGTGATCTCCAGTAATCCTAAAATGGAAGTGCCGCAATGTGGTGTATTGGGACCATTGCTATTCATTATTCTAATGAATAATTGTGTTGATTGTTTACTATCTGAAATTAGATTGTTTGCTGATGACATAATGATATATAAAAGGATCAAAACGGTCGAGGACTGTAAACAGTTGCAGGGTGATCTGGACAGGATATCTAGTTGGATTGCTAAACATGGGATGAAGATAAATGCAAAGAAGAGTCAGCTTATTAGATACACAAATAAAAAACAAAAGGTTGATTATGATTATAAGGTGGGGAAAGAATTGCTTGCTGAAGACTTGAAATGTAAATATCTTGGAATTACTTTTGATAACAAACTTAACTGGGCAGGACACATAGGACAGGTGGTAGGAAAAGGTTTCAAAGTTCTACGCTTGTTGGAGAGAGTGATGAGGGTATGTATGAGAGAAGTCAAGGAATTGGGTTACAAAACTTTGGTCAGACCATTGCTGGAATATGGTAGTGTAGTATGGGACCCACATTTTGAGTATCAAATACAGGAGTTGGAGAGGGTCCAAAAAAGGGCTGCTTGATTTGTTTCTGGAAATTATGGCAGAATGCAATCAGTGACGGATATGATAAAGGAGCTGGAATGGGATTCATTGCAAGACAGGAGAAGGATGAGTAGGGTCATGGGAGTGTACAGGGCGTATACTGGCGATGAGGCATGGAAAGATATTGCAATAGGTATGAAAAGTAGTGCATGGAAGGGAAAAGATGACCATGACCACAAGCTGGCACTCGATTTCAGGCACAAGGGTGTGGAAAGATTCTCTTTTTTAGGTAAGGGTGTCAGGGATTGGAATAAGTTACGGAGGGAAATGATGAACAATTTACCAAAAGCATTGAAAGAATTTAAAGTTAAAATTTGTTAAGAGCAAATGTAGGTGGGTACAGGAAAGGGCGAAGATGGTTGTTTATGAAAATTGCCACCGGAGTGGGTACTACATTGCAATTTAATTAAATTAAAATAAATTAAATCTTACATCCTTTTTTTGTCAGATTTAAAGTGCAAATGTTCTGTAGCCAAGCATTAATTTTTCACAATTCGTTCTGCACTGGTAATACTTTTTATATGGTGCTGTTTAAATTTTGTACCAGTGTTACATGAATGAAATCGTTAGCATTTAGATCACAAAGCAGCGTGGACAATAGTGAAATGTAACCATCACACACAATACTGTGGATATCAATTTTCAATTTGTACCTGCTGCTGTTAATGTGGTCCAGGCTGCATTGTAAGCTAAAGGCAAATGGTTATTGACAAAATCATATTTTATAAATATTTTGTTTTACATGCACGATTTTAATAATTAATTGAGCCACGCGACGAAATTCAGAACTGAATAAAATTTAAATCAATGAATGTCAGATTAACAGACTGAAGAATAGCTACTACGTCCTTTTTCGTTAAGTTGAGTGCATTTTCACACAAATTTTAATACTCAGTAAACGATTAGTAAATACATTACCCGGATTTGTAAATAAAATACACATCCAACAGGCTACCGACTGCCATATGTCACAACCAATCACAAGCGGGTTGTTTGATGCGAATTGTACAGCACACTGCTTAATAGTGCCAACAAAAATTACTACTATTGCATTAGTTTATGGGTGGTTCAGTCAAAAGAAAAAAATGTTTCTTGGTGTGGTATATGCATTTTATTGCTACTAAAATGGACTCTGAATTTGAATGGATATCCTTGGTTCTACCAGGTACATTTATCTATTAATAGGGAAGCTCTTGTGTAATTCTTATTTTGTTGCCGAGAGGTATAATCTTTTGTGAGCAATACAGGGTTATTTGATCATGATGTAATTTCTTATTTATATAATTCACTATGGTTGTAAACAGATTACTCACATTCTTCCCTTAGTTCAGTGTGTCTGAAGCAACCAGTGTTTTAAATATTTTGTAATGGTTTGGAAACAATGCATCAATCTTTGATAGCAAATCGTCTATCTGCATTGTAAATTGAAATAAGTTGCCTTATTTACAAAATATCAGAAGTTAAAAAAATAAACAAAAACTTATATTGTTTTGTTGTGATTGATTTTTGTGGTCCGCTGGAGATTGCGATTCCATGACAACAACATTTACTAATGACGTTCTAATACAGCGTGGAGTAGCCTGATATCATTCTGGAGGACGCCGGTTTGAATCCCCATCCGAGCATCCAGATTTGGGTTTTCCATGGTTTCCCCAAATCACTCCAGGCGATAGCCGGGATGCTTCCTTCAAAAAGTCTATGGCTGAATTCATTCCCATTCCTTATCCACAGTTCCATCCCACTTCTAATGACCTCGACGTCGATGAGGCATAAAGACATAGTTAAAAAAAATATCATGGTACCGCTGATTGTACCTTGGAACGCATTTCTAGTGGTGTCTTGCATTTGACTACTTCAGTATTATGACTCCAATTCCTTGCAGAATCGCACTCTCCAGTAATCTCGTCTTTTGCATCTTTCGCAACTACATTCTTACTAATTGGTGCACAGCCTACTACTTATGTGGCAATTTACCCACTGACTTCATTGTGAATTATTAGCATTTTTGCTTTAAATTCTGTTAATTTTGAGGTAGATTAAAAATAAGCCTCTTACATGCTTCAAAAAAATAGAAGCAATTGCTAGTAAAAAATATAATTTTACTAGTGAAAATAATGATCTAGTCAATTGTAGAATATAGTCAGTATTACCTTCTTCTGTACACACAAAATCATAGCTCATGATGTAGGTTACCAAACGTTGTCATTAATTCCTTATACATAGAAGTAAAGAAATAGAGAAACCATTGCTTACTTTAGCAGGAATGACACAGAAAGAGCAAACACTATTCAGAACAACGTAATTTTTTTGGGTGTAAATTCTTCTTAAGAAGTGTTGAAGTCAAAAGGCAATTAATTTTGCAGTTAACTGTGTGATAGCTGAAAATTTTGGAGGGAGTTCAAATTGAGACAGTGAGAGAAAGTAAACGTGGTAATTACTGAAAGGAATAGACCCAAACCCAGTGTGGTGGTGAGCGGTAATGCTCTGTCCTCACGTTCAGGAGGACATGGGTTCAAATCGCTTTTTGGCCACCCAGATTTTGGTTTCCCCAAATCAATCCAGGCAAATGCCAGGATAAGTCCTTTAAAAAGGCCGAACACCTTCCTGTCCCTTGCATCCAGTCTTTTTCCACCTCTCATGATTTGAGAACGAGGTATAAAACTGTAAGCAAAAATAAAAATTCATGGGAAAAGGGGGGGGGGGCTGTCACTTTCTCCGCCAGTCTGAAACTGATACTGACCTGTTGAAATTTATTTAAACTGCTTCCACACGCCTTCTACACGTTTTGCACTCTCCTTTTTTTGAAAAAATCACCACAAATTTAAATATAAAGACCAAAAGATGAGTGTGATATGCATTTAGAAGCCGCCATCGCCGCAAAATCAATGAAAATCTCTTGAAATGTTTGTTAAATCCTTTGTTGTAATGTTTTCTTGCCATTTCAGCTTCCCTCCGTTGTAAAAAGTTACATGAAATTAACAGATAGAAAATATTGTACGACGCCTTTTTTATATCGTTACAAGCAGTCAGAGACGATTGCTTCCGTTGTAAAAAAATGAACCATTTCTGAGATGGACGCCACAGAAAGAATTTACCGCAAATTTTCTTCTCTTGGTCCAGGCAGAATTTCAGCCTAAACACGACCACTATGACAAAACGAATCTGCGTAGGCTTGAAATAATCCCTGTACCAATAATCTTTGTCATTTTTGCAGTGATGGTAACATTTCACAGTTGTGCAGTGTCTCAAATTTTGGAATTTTTAATTTGTGGCAAATTTTTTGAAAAAGGAGTGTTCAAAATGTGAAGAGCACATTGTGTGGAAGCATTTAATCAAAATTTCATCTGCTTGGTACCAATTTCGGAATGGTGGAGAAAGTGGCCTTGCCCCCAAAATCATTATCTGGGTTTGAATCTTCCCCACCAGAATTTCATATTTTAAATGGCTAAGTTTGACTCCCACTGTTTGTATTCCATGTTCTGCTGAAGAAAAGATATCTGAAAAATTATTGGTCTATCTGTATTTTTTGCTGTTTCTATGCCGTCCTGCTGTCACCTGTGGTAAGTGATGTTTCGTTTATTTCCATATTTACCTCAATACTTGCTAATCAGCTCTCTACTGTGAAACGCGGTGCAAAATTATAACCTGCAGTACACAAAGGAGTGCATTATTTAATCATGTGGAAGACAGGTTAATCAGTTGCGGTCCAGTAATTAATAATCATGATGCAGTTTGTGGTTCGATTTCCCCCCCCCCCCCTTTTTCCTTTTTAAAGTTGAGATATTTTTATCTAAACTGCTGTAGATCAAAGTTATCACAGCTGTCATTGTTAGCAAATAGGGATGTGCTTCTCTTGAAAGGATGCTGGGTTGAAAAGAGATGTGGATGTTCAATGGTTACGCCTTTTGAAATTATGATTTGACTATCTTTGGTGCGTGAAAAATTTGTGAAGTATTTTATAAGTTGCAATTTGAATCTCAGTCCGGGCATCCAGATTTGACTTTTCCATGGTTTCCCCTAATCACTCCAGGCAAATGCCGGGATCCTTCATTCGAAAAGGCCATGGTTGAATTCCTTCCCGTTCCTTGTCCCCAGTCCCATCCCGCCTCTAATGACCTCAATGTCGACAAGGCATAAAGCCATAAGTAAAAAAAAAAAAAAAAAAAGTTGCAACAGGTAAGTCATACACTTAGTTCAAGTTGGGTAGCTTTTAGTGGGACTTGAATGTATCTTTTAACTACCAGATAACCTTTGCAATCAGTTTTAACCAAATTTCTTTTCCCTGCGTAATACATTTTCACTTTGTTTAAATAATTGTTTGTATTGTGATGGACATATTAAAGCCATTTTTATTAATGGACCTTAGTTTGATAAAGGTAACAAGTTTAAAAGCTGTACATATTTTAGTGGCAATCTGTTGTTCATGGTCTACTTTTCTGGATTATCTTGTTTGTGATAATCTTCAGACCATGACCACAAGCTGGTGCTCGATTTCAGGCACAAGGATGTGGGAAGATTTTCTTTTTTAGGTAAGGTTGTCAGGGATTTGAATGAGTTACCAAGGGGAATGATGAATAACTTACCAAAAACGTTAAAAGAATTTAAAGTTGAAATTTGTGGAGGGCAAATGTAGGTGGGTGCAGGATAGGGGGAAGTTGGGTGTGTAGGGAAATTGCCACCGGAGCATGTGCTCCATTGAAATTAAATTAAGAGATAAAGGAAAATGTCAAAATTACACAGGGATTGCCTTTTTTCTCACTCTCTGAAAATATTTAAGATGATGGTGAATGGGAGAATAAGTTGAGTGGTGGAAAGTTATTATGAAGGAGAAATATGGATTAATGCTGGAACAGTTAATGTTTGTGGTAAATTGATTACAAGCGCTACACTATAAGTGTGGAAATGGGCTGCTCCACAGTGAAAGTTATCTTGAGAAGGAATTTTCCATTTATTCTGAAAATTTGTGTACATGTCCCTTAAGTATATTTATCTGTTACAGCTGAAAAATTTATTCATAGTAACACTTGAACTAAGTACATAATCTTCTGCTTTAGAAATTCTTTTCCCAGTGTGTTGAGAGCTTTTTGATGCTGTAATTGTAAAAGGAAGGGATAAGTTTGTAATAAATTGTGCATTAAGCCCTCCATCACTTTGTCATGAAATCGTTGACCTCCAAGTGCTTCTTTCAGTGGCCCAAAGAGATGAGTCACAGGGTGATAGGTCAGGGCTGTAGGGAAGACAATCAAGTGATGTCCAATTCATCTTCTCCAGTTTTGTGTCATTGAGAGTTGCAGTGTAGGGTCAAATGTTGTCATGGTGAGAACTAGCCTCTCTTATCAGCTTGCAAACTTAACCTCACCCTAAAGGTTGCAGTAATAACGCTGTATTGATGTTGCAACTTCCGTTCAAACAGTCAAAATGCAAAAATTGGTGCAGCACCTCGCCAGCTGATTGGCCTTTATTGAGGCTGCCTCATTTTTCTTTCACTGCTGCAAACTCGCTTGTTTTAAGTTGTGTATACAGCAGTGAACCCAGGTTTCATCACAGGATATGATGCAATTCAAAAAGTGGTCCTTTCTGCAAATTGTGCCGAGTCACTTGCAGACCTGCAAATATAGCAACTTCCGTTCAGTATGTCAAAAAATGTGCCATTGTTTGCTAATGCATTTTATGGTACCCTAGGTCCTTTGTAAGGATGACTTGAGTTCTTCTAAAACTTATTCTGACTTTGCAAGAAATTTTTGAAACTGTTGAATATCAATAACCCTCAATAAAGTTACAAATTTTGCTAATGTTTCAATTTGTAATGTTTGTCCCTGGATGATGATCATACCCTCATTTTTGAGATTGTGGAAGAGGTTTTTTCATTACACCAGATCCACAAGAGAATGGAAAATCAATGATAATTGACTGATTAATGAGCTACAGAGAACAGGCAATGGTGAATTGCTCAGGATGGAAATAGCTGATGTCTGCTTCCTCTGCGAGGGAAACTATTTCTGTAGACAGATCATGGATCTAAAATTTTAGTTTGTTTGGCTGTCAAGATTGAAAGTAGTGATACAGGAGAAATATACCCTCAAAGCAAAAATAGATATGCTGGGGGTGATGAGTAAAGGTATGTACACACTAGACCAACGAATGACAGCCAATGTGTTGGGACCGATGTTGGCCCGCCAAGGCTTTGGCGTTCGGTGTCTCATCCTCATCGAACCAAGGGATTGGTGCGAAGGATTGGGCCGTGTGGAGTCGCAGTTGGCCCTGAAACCTTGTCCAAGTTGCTAGCATTTTATATTATAAAGTAATAAGTGACATTTTAATTACAATTTAACCAGCCGATGTTATTTGGGAAAAAGAGGATTCCATTGTTGCATGTGCAGCCTTTATTTTACTACAAGAAGCTGATCAGAAAAAGAAGAAAAAACAACGCTGGTGGATAACCTCTCTTTTCAAACATAGGAAAGCGTGCGGTGATACCGTATTTTTAAATTGTGAATTTATCCTCCATGAAGCCCAAACTTCCATACTGCTAAAGCAAACCATGTTGATTTGTATACTTCATCAGTACCACTGCCAGTTATGCCATTTGATTTCTTCTTTCTTTCACAACGATTCCATTTTCTTCTTCACATCTTGCGTATTAATTTCTAAAAGCTCACTTGTATCCCTCCAAGCATCTAATCTCTTCTATTTCTTTTTGTATTCATAGTTCATAGGGTCTTATAAATATTCCTGTTCACAGTAAAAATTGATCAATTTTAATGCGGTTTCATTATTCCACTCCATACTCAACACAAATTCTAAACACACACACATTAGACAAGGTGAGCAATGAAATATTGTGGTCTGGTGTCCACACCAGGAGGATATCCCAAGGTCAGCCTGGCGCCAACCCTTTGACGTTACCGCCAGTAGCCCGAACCTCAGCCAAGGTGAACTGCTTCGTTGGCTGTGATTTGCCTCCCATACACACAGAGCAAATCTCTACCAGTGAAGAGGCTGGTCGCCGTTCATTGGCCGTGATTTGCCTAGTGTGTATATGCCTTAAGGTGAAAAACGGATGTGTCCTGGAATTTACTAGGATGTCGATAAAACAGAGTATTGAGGACAAATTTACAAAATAATACTGGTAGAAAGAAATAACTGGAACATTTTGTTCCTGTTAAAATAGTGAAAGGCTGACATTCTTTTGTTTCATGTGTATTATTTTGTGTGCGACTTGTGGGTGAAGGAAAGCTGATGATCTTTTTTTCAATTTGTTTGTTTGGCAGCAGCTTACTGAGGATCAAGAATCCAGTTTAACCTTGTTTTATAGAAGTCACATTTTACTGTGGAGGCAGAACATGTTATCTGACAGCCAGTTTTAGATTAAATGGCTCGTGCATGCCAGTTCACTGTCCTGCTGAAACATACATCACATCCCTGAGCCCACAGTTTCCACCCACGGTTTCACTAAATCTGCTAGGAGAGCACGCACACAAACATTTTTAGTAGCAGTTTGCTGTTTCTCAGAAAATGTGGCTGCATGAATTCACCTTCACTAGACACAGCACATAGCACATGAACACTGGTAGAAATAAAATTTCTTGTGAAAATTCAAGGCACTTTTGGAATATTGGGAGAGCAAGCGACAAATCCTTCGGTTGATCTTCGCGTCAGAAGTAAAAATCGATTGAAAATAATCTGATTTGACTAACAGCTGCATTTTGCAAAAGAGCACAAAAGCAGGTTGCAGTAAGCAATTCGCTATGTTCAGTGGCCTTGGAGAGAAAATGTCCTGCCCTTACTGTTTATGACTGATGATGTAAATCCTCCTCTGCAATCTGGTGTATTGTTTGCTCATAGGTACACAAAAATTATTCCAGTATCCTTAAAGATTGCCCTGGGTCCCACGAAATCAATGCTATATGCCTTTCCCTTCACGCAAGTGTTCTTTTTTGCTGTTCTCTTAAATTACTCTCAATATGGATAAATGGAACCTTCGCCAGATATGTGTCACTGCATTTAGCAGCAGTGTCCTTCCCAGCTGATATTGGGTACCAAAAGAAAATAAGTATTTCACGTGAGCGTGGTGGGTGAATGGTTAACGTTCTGGCCTTCATTCGGGAGGAAGCGGGTTCGAATCCCTTTCCGGGCATCCAGATTTGGGTTTTCCATGGTTTCCCCAAACCATTCCAGGTGAATGCCGGGACGCTTCCTTCAAAAAGACCATGGCCAAATTTCTTCCCCGTTCCTTGTCCCCAGTCCCATCCCCCCTCTAATGACCTTAGCCGTCGACGAGGCGTAAAGCAATAAGTAAAAAAAATTAAAATATTTCAGTCCCCAAATGCACAATGAAAAGACTTTCAACAAGTATGGCTCTTTGATTGTACTGTACAGTTGTTCGCAACAGCTTGGTCTTTTTTATTATGTTGTGGTGTGTGAATCCAATGACCTACTACATGGCAGGAAGTTCAAATTTAAATTTGTCTGGATTTAAATGCTAAACTCAGTATACCTACTGTCAACAGCAGCTCTTAGATATATGTTAAGCTCTCTCTGGATTTAACCTATAAAAACATTTTCAATGCACACTTTATGCTGACCCAAAAACTGTGCTACAATTCTTAAAAATAGCTGCATCTTATAACACACAATGGTCTGATTTGGTTGACAAAGGCCATTGACTGCTGTAGAATTTATTTTGGAGATATATATACGTGCCATTCAAGTGGGTTAAGTTTCGCTATTGAATTCTTTATATATATATATATATATATATATATATATATATATATATATTGAGATTCTAGCACAAACAAAGCATAATATATAACAGTTTGCTTTTTGATAAGGTTTCCAACTGTCATGTAGATGATTTCTTGTGAAGGATCTGAAACAGTAAACATAATATTAAAATTTAGAACTGTGCAATTTGTGAAGCAGAAACATAGATAGAAATGATAAATAAGCAAGAGAAATGTTGGTTGACGCTAGGAGGTGTCGTGTTAAAATATTTTTGTAAATAATTCTCCTCTGTGTAGTTCATGTGTTGGTGGTTAATCATTATGTTTTTAAAATCTAGAGAATGAAGCATGGGAAGGAATCGTATGAGCTAGGAGTTAATCCATTGATCTTTTATGCTGGTGGGCATAATATATGAGCAAGGACAAAGGAATCATATTAGCTAGTAATTGATATAAGTTGTGAAACAGATGATGTGTCCACCTATTGAAAGGTTTCAGTGGTACTTACTTTACATGACCTGTCCAGTTTACACAACATTCATCAAAACTTCATAAGCAATGATAAGCTCAAAAATTATTCTTGATTTTGTAGGATTTTGAAATGAAAATATCGTGGCATAACGTTTGGTAATAAACTCAACTGGATATGACACTTTGCACAGGTGGTAGGAAAAGATTACAAACTCCTTCATTTACTGGAGAGGGTGATGAGAGGATATACTAGAGAATTGAGGAAACTGGGTTATGAAACTTTGGTCAGATCATTGCTTGAATATGGTGGTTTATGAGGTCTGTCACAAAGGTATCCGGCTTTCCTTCATGTCTCCACCCCTGACAATTTTAGTGCCATATGCCGGTAATAATAATAATTCCGTGTGGTCGTAATGATCTGTTGACAGGATTTCTATTGACTACGCATTCCACCTGTCATGGTCGCCTTAACCTAAACCAGTAGTCCTACTGGGTACAGGGGACCTACAGTTTAAAGTGGAATCCGAACCACGGAAGCGTTCTGACGTAGTTCACATTACACAGCAAGCTGTGCCAGTGTTGAAGGTCGGGTTAAGAGCGTATGAAAATCCCAGCCGAGACAGGGATTCAAACCAGGGACCTTCCGATCTACAGTCAGACACCTTAACACTCAGACACCAGATCGCACATACGCCGGTAATGAGTGTCAACAGTGAAGCTTCATGAACTCCATAGATATTGCAATAGTCACTAGGACGCCTTAGTTGACGTGCAGTGTGCATTTGTTTACAAAGCATTTTGTACGTTCGTCTCATTTTGCTATTGTAAAAAATGACAGAAAACCGGAACAATGAATTTGTTACCGAGCATGGTGGGAGTGCCATTAATGCTCTGGCCTCGCATTCGGGAGGACGCCTGTTCGAACCCCCGTCCAGGCATCCAGATTTGGGTTTTCCATGGTTTCCTCAGATCACCCCAGGCGAATGCCGGGATGCTCTCTTCAAAAGGCCATGGCCAAATTCCTTCCCGTTCCTTGTCGCCAGTCCCATCTCGCCTCTAATGACCTCGATGTCAACGAGGCGTAAAGCCATAAGTAAAAAAAAAAAAAAAAAAAAATAATTGTTTTGACTTTTTCTTTAAATTCGAAAAGAGTTGTGGGGTGAGGTGACCATTTAAATGATGAAGACTACGTGTAGAGACAAGTGTATGAGCAAACCACAAATAAGAGTGGTATAAACGGTTCAAAGATGGCCGTACATCTGTTGATAGTAACCCACACTATAGTTGGCCTTCGATGACAAAAACACAAGATAATATCAAATGTATGAGACTTGCGATCAGTGAAGATTGTCAGTTGACTATGCGAGAACTAGAATGTAATCTTGGAATACCGAAAACTAGTGAGTGGAAGATTTTAATTGAAAATTTCCAACTATTTTGTGTGTGCGAAATTCATCCTGAAATTTCCAAGGACGAAGCAGAAAAACCTTTGCTTTGAAATCACGTAGGACAATTTGTAAATGGTCAATAGTGATGGAAATCTGCTTAGAAAGGTTATAACTGATCATGATTCGTGGGTTTATGGTTATGATCCCAAAACAAAACCACAGTCTTCACAGTGGAAGCTGTCATCAGAACCATGAGCAAAAAATGTGCTCCATAGTCGGAGCAATATATATATATAATCCTTTCTCCCAGTTATGGGTATCCATGGTTTCCCCAAATCACTCCAGGCGAATGCCAAGATGGCTCCTTCAAAAGACCATTTCAAATTCCTTGTCCTTCCTCTAATGACCTCAACATCTACAAGTCATAAAGCCATAAAAAAAATCTTCAGGTGGATAGTGTTGTGTGCCTTATAAAGTTTCAATATTTGTTGCAAATTTGTTTTTTATTTGAATCTACTGTATGGATTTGTATTAGTGTCCTCCACAAAGGGAAAGAAAAACTGTCTCTTTAGCTCTTTTTAATCATGTCCGGAATCTGATTTTTGAGTGTGTATTTCTGTAGCCTTTTGATTTCCTGCCAGTGTTTCTAACTATGAAACTGATGAGATTTATTGAAGCTGGTTTTTGGTTATATATTCGGAGGCTTAGTCGTCCCCTTTTTGTTCAAATCTGTCTCTGCAGCAACATCGTTTTTGATTCATGTTATACAGTTTGAGCTGGGGGGGGGGGGTATAAATGATAGAGGGTTTCCCAGATGAGGGTACTGGAATTGTTTGTATTCCAGTACCCTGGAATTGTTTGTTTTACAGAGCGTGGCGGTGTAACGGTTAGCGTTCTCGTCTCGTATTCGGGAGGACGGCGGTTCGAATCCCCGTCCGGGTATCCAGATTTGGGTTTTCCATGGTTTCCAAAATCACTTCAGGCAAATGCCGGGATGCTTCCTTCAAAAGGCCATGGCCGAATTCCTTCCAATTCCTTGCCCCCCATCCTTTCCTGTCTCTAAAGACCTCGCTGTTGAGAGACGTAAAGCAGTTAAAAAAAAAAAAAAAATTGTTTTGGCGTATCTTGTATGTCTTACACTGGAATGCCTTAAGAGATTAGCAACCTATGGATTTAGCCACAAATCAAGGTTCCATTAGCTGTTTTCTTCAAGAAAGAAATAGTTTAGTCGTAGAGTTCATATTGGAGTTGATGATAGTTTTGAAAATGGAGTGATAATAATTTCCAGACAAAGGATGAAAGAATTTTCTACACTTCTGAGGCAGTGTGGATAGTGAATGTGGACAGGATACTTTCCCCAAATACGTACATCAGTTCATCTGTTTTGGGAGTTACCATTGGTGACGCTGCATCACATAATACATTACTCTAGTCTGCTGGAAATGCCCAAAAACTGTAGCTTGCTGTCTATTAGGCAGTGTGTACTAACACTAATTTTTGTTTAAATAAATACAACTTCGATTAATGGGAGTGATGTTGGGGTAACATTAAGAAAGCTGCCCTGAATTTTACTTATACCCAAATGGAAGTGGATGTTATTGGTAGTGTTGTGGTTACCATCTTGGCACATGTCATCTGTTTATATGTTGAATGTGGCATCCTCAGTGCTGTACAGAATATACCTGGAACATTATTGTTTACTTTTAAGTGAGTTTGGTGGGTGAGCGGTAACACTCTGGCCTCCCATTCTGGAGGGTGTGTGTTCGAATCCCTGTCCGGGTATCCAGATTTGGTTTTCCACGGTTTCCCCTTAATCACTCCAGGCGAATGCCAGGATGCTTCCTTCAAAAGGCCATGGCTGAATTCCTTCCCATTCCCTGTCCCGCATCCTTTCCCGCCTCTGATGACCTTGATGTCGGTGATGTGTAAAGGCATGATAATAATAATAAAAAGTTTGCTTTTACTATAAATCGTTGCAGATAGTTTTAAATCATGGTTGTATGGAAGAGCAGCAAGGTGAATTACGAACATTGATGTTTTTCTGTGTGATAGAATATTCTTAACATCAGTGGCTTATGCATGGTTTATTAGCACGTGCTTTAAAAAAAAAAAAAGTCTCTCCCTGAAGTATCTGAAGTCGTACAGTGAAGAATCTGGTTTTATATGCTGAATGGTGAGAAATTATTGGGGTATTTTTGGGTTTAGGCTTAAGTTTATAACATGTTTGCGATATACTGTGAGGAGATTTTTTTGTACGCCAGTAGTTTTAGAGTTATGGGGATACTGAATGATGCAAGTATGTATAAAAGAGATGCAAGTGAATTCAATAGCCCTTTTGTAAGGGAGGTGGAGGGAGATGTTTGGTATGGAACAAGTGGCAGCTTTCAGATTGGTGGTATTGTTGGAAGTTAGGTGTTAGCATGGATGTAGGTGTCCAATAAATAGAGATGTCCCCAGGTTAATGGTTTAGGGTTACATCCAGGTAAAGTGTAAAGAATTTCTGTTAAGTGAATGGTAGATGTCATTTGCTGCATGTATTTAATATACACTGGCTGACAAAAAAGTGAAGTATCCAGAAGGGGAGCAGGAAACAAAACATCATGACCTTAAATGGTATGGGATGTTATTTCAATGATTATGAAATCGAGTCAAATTTACAAAACTGCACTTATAAGTATGGCAATGCAGCTCCTATGCCTGGATGCATGCACTGATTCTGTTGTGAAGGCTGTCACTAAGCCGTTGTGTCCTGTCCTGAGGCAAGCTGGCCACAACTGTTGTAACTGGTCCTTGATATCCTGGATACTGGCACTGGGACGGAGTTGACGTCAGAGCTGGTCCAAAACGTGTTCTATTGGGGATGGATCTGGGGATCTTGCTAGCCACAGGAGTACTGCAACATCGCGCATACAGTTCAAACACACGTGCCACGTGTGGACTGGAATAGTCCTGTTGAAAATGGCACCACGATATTGTCACGTTTGAGGTAACACATGAGGACGCAGGATGTCCGTGACGTACCGTTGTGCCGTCAGAGTTCCCTCAATCACTACCAGCCGTGACCTGAAGTCACACCTGATGGCTCCCAACACCATGACGCCAGGAGTAACACCGCTGGGCCTCTCCACAGGTCACTGTCGTACTCACCGGTGATGGTCATCTGAGGTAGTGCAGAATTGCTGAACACAATGGATGGCATTCGGGAGGACGCCAGTTCGAATCCCTGTCTGGGAGTTCAGATTTGGGTATTCCATGGTTTCCCCAAATCACTCCAGGTGAATGCTGGAATGCTTCCCTCAAAAGTCCATGGCCGAATTTCTTCCCGGTCCTTGTCCCCAGTCCTTTTCCACCTCTAATGGCCTTGACGTCGATGAGGCGAAAAGCCATAAAAAAAAGCACAATGAATGGTGTCATATTGTGCTCAGCGATGAACTGCGGTTCTGCACCATCTCGGATGACCATCATAGGCAAGAATGGTGGTGACCTGGGGAGATGCACCTCTCTCCCAGTGTTGTGGAGAGGCACAGTGGTGTTACTCCTGGCGTCATGGTGTGGGGAGCCATTGGGTGTGACTCCAGGTCACGGCTGGTAGTGATTGAGGGAACTCTGACGGCACTACGGTACGTCATGGACATCCTGCGTCCTCATGTGCTACCTCTCACGCGACAGTGTCGTGTTGTCATTTTCAACAGGACTATACCAGTCCACACGTTGCACGTGTGTCTGAACTGTCTGTGTGATGTTGCAGTACTCCCGTGGCTAATTATTATTTCCCGACCGGTGGTCTTTCTGTGAGGCAGTCTCCAGCTGCACCCACCTCTCATAATGTTCTCCCGTTGATGAAGGTTTATTCCGAAAATTTCTTCATTGTGTTTGTCTTTTCTGTGTTTTCGCGCCCCACATCCATCATCTAAAGGTAAGTGGAGGCTCATTTCCTTATCTTAATTTGATTCAAAGATTATATATATATATTCTGTGAGACTGTAACCTGCACCACCCTCCCTCCGTGATGTTCTCCCGCTGATGAAGGGCCAAGTCCCGAAATATTCATTGTTTTTCCTGGGTTTTGTGCTTATTTATGTGTTCACCCAATGATACCATCATCTAATATAAGTGGTGGTTCATTTTGCTATCTTTTTTGTAAATCATTTCGCTAATTAGCTCCTATTATCTTCAAAGACAATGTTCAGTGTTTTAACAGAACATTGAAATAGTTAACAATTGTTGAGAATGGAAAAATTCCATTTTATCAACAGGCTTTACAGCAAGAAATTACAAGTATTAATTTTCTCTGAGATAAGGTGTTATGTAATAAGTGTTGTTTAAGTGACTTTATTTGGTTATTTGCATGGAGTCTATAAAAGTACTTAAAATACAAAGAACTTTTGTTAAAGTAATGAACAATTTAA
Organism: Vandiemenella viatica; assembly: GCA_031002005.1. Classification (NCBI taxonomy): domain Eukaryota; kingdom Metazoa; phylum Arthropoda; class Insecta; order Orthoptera; family Morabidae; genus Vandiemenella; species Vandiemenella viatica. The sequence continues at coordinate 139,571,579 of CM061918.1, read as the reverse complement.
TGAAATATCTACAGCTGCACTTGCAATCACATCTTTCCTTCATAATTCGTGTAAAGAATCAAAAATAGCTAACCACTACCAGTTTTAATAAACATTGTGCTAATATTAATAGGTTACTGTAATAGTTGAGTGGTCTGGTGGATAAGTGGTTTAGGAACACAACCGGAGATCGACAGTTCCACGATTCGAATCCCAGTCTTGGCTAGAATTTTCAAAGGCCCTTAACCCGACCCTTCACCTCTGGCACAGCTTGCTGTGTAATGTGAAGTACATCATAGCGCTTCCGTGGTCCAGATTCCATTTTAATCTGTTGGTCTCTGCTCGGTAGGATTACCGGGTTAGGTTAGTTAGCCCAGACAAGATTTGCATTACACGGCAAATTGAAAAAACTCACTAGGCAGCTGCAACAGTGCTTCAGGATCTTACTATTACTCCGTGGTTCACTAAAAGTGTGTGGCGGAGGGTGCATTGCACCTATCCAGAAAGGTAATGGTATATTCTGGCTAACAAAGCCATAAAAAGATTTGATTTGGCTGAATCAGTTAAGAGTAAACTTGAGTGAAAAGTGAAGGTGAGGAAAAGTCAAAGAACAGTCGGTTTAGTCTTTCAGTTTTTATAGTTATATATAAAAAAAGTCTAGGTATTTATACAAAGTTTATGATCTATTTTTGTGTGTGTTGAAAATAAATTGTGAAAAGCAAATTTAACTACAAATGTTTATTGCATGTGGAGATGCAGTGTGGCTTGTATACTATTTGTACAGCATATCCATTTTTGTGTCATTGTGTAATATAATCATCAATTTGTTTCTAAAGAACCTCTTTCAGCACATCCACTTTACTACTGAAATAGTTTAGAAAGCTGTCACATACTAGTCTTTCATTCTTAGCTTCCATATTCTAACCATCCCAATTCACCACAGCCTTACTGTTACTAATAATTTTTATTTACATGAAAAGGAAAGGGAAAATACACCCAACACTCACCAAAGTTGAAGGGAGGAGAGCAGCAGCAACACAAAACACACAAAGAAAAAGTCTTGCACAAGACCAGTCACCTCTCTTAACTTGAAAAAGGGACTTTCACCCGAAATATTGATTTTTCTTTGTTTGTGTGTTTTGTGTTGCTTCTGCACTCCTCCCTTCAACTTTGGTGAGTGATGGGTGTATTTTCCCTTCCCTTTCCTCTCCATGTAAATATTGCCTCGCAGCATTTCTTTCCTTTCATTGTTACCTTAATTTTTATTGAAATTTTAGAAAATATAAGATATTTCTGATACAGTTGAATAGAAAACATGTGGCTTTAATTTTGCCATACAGCACCACGAACAACCCAAATAGCTGTCCAGGAAAATTTAACTAGTTGCAGCTGTCATTAGTAAAAATGTTGATCTACAAAAGAGAAAATGTTTTGACATGAAGTGTAACTAAACCATTTTATACTAAATCGAGATAACACACTAACCTTTGTCATTTCCCATGTTTGCTGACCGAACTCTCTGTCACAGGTATGTCGTACAGTGGACAGCGTTTGCTGCCACCTGTTGAATACGACATTCCAGAGGCTGCAGAACCAGATGCAGCTTCGATTCCAATCGATCAAGGCAAAGATGCCAAGGCGCGAGTCCGCGCGTCGCAACCACCCACTGGCGTGCGAGTCGGACATCATCGAGACACTACACATGCGGCTGACTCTGCTTCACATGACCTTTGGCAAGCACATCGAACGCAAGCACTGCTGCTTTTTTGCTGGAGAGGTCAGTACTAAAGATAGTATAGAGTTTTTTTTTCTATTTGGATAGTTCTCCAAAAGGTAATATTAATTTATTGGTTTTCTGGGGCAGTCTTTAACCTGTGGGGCATTTTATAGCTGGCCAAAATCTGTTCAGGAAAAGTTTTGGCAAATTATTGACTTTTTTTTTTTACTAATTCCTGGCTCTAGTGAGTGATCTATAAATATATCACCATTTTCTTTTGTCCAATGGTTACTGTCAAAGCATTGTATCAGACTTAAGGCTATAAAATGTGTATCAGAACTAAATTATTAGCACCCTCACTCGTATTGTTGATTTATTATTGCGTAGATAGCAGGAAACTGTACAATTTTTTTTAATGCTTTCATTCAATGGAAAAATAAATTTAACTGATATTAACAAAAAGCAGTAAATAAGTAAATAAATAAAATTAAAATCTATATTTGACTCTTAATTCACATTGTACCAATTTTTGGCTTTTCATTTTCTAAATAGTTTTAGAGCATTTTTCATTCAAACTGTTCTCTCCTATAAAGGTCAGGTAACATAAACGGGATGTTAATAATTAAATGGAAAGCGTATTCCGGCCATTTTGAGAAAATTCTCATTGTTTATGTTTCATGTGTTATCCTTTGTGGACTTTAACCTTCTACCCCAAAATAACCCATGACTTTTTTGTTTCAAACTTTGATACCAATTTTTTATATTCTAAGGTTAATATTAGGATTAATTTATAAGTTTACACACACACACACCACGCTGCATCAGGTATTAGAGATGAAACAGATATCTGTTTGGCGGATACTGGTTATCCGGCCATTCTACAAGCTGAATATCTGGCTGAACATTGTTATTTGAGGTTAGGAAAAATAAAAATATCTTCAGTAAAGAAAGGATCGCCTATAAGGGAATATTTTGATATAAATAATGACAATAAGTTTTCAATTTTGAATTACTTTTCGTGAGGCACGTGTTGACGTGAAGTTTGAATAATTTCCATTTTATCAAGTGGACTTAAAAAAAACGATATGACGTTTTTTTTCGACCAGATATCTCTGCCATGACAAACCATTGAAAAGGAAACACCCGAAATTACTTTAGGGTGTAAAAGACGTAAAAGCAAAAAATCTTATATATATATATATATATATATATATATATATATAAATAGACGTGTATTTATATATATATATATATATAAATAGACGTGTATTTTCCTATATTTCACTTTTCAGCCACCACTACCTAGCACAGATCAGTGGTCTTTGTGTGTGTAAGTAGCATGGAGTTTCCCGTCTTGCACAACGTTGGCCGAATGTCGATAGCTGTAGGGATGTGGGAAATATGATGGTTAAAAGTGGTCAATGCAGGGCATTTTTGTATTTCGGCCAAAGACGTGTGTCTGTATATGTCGATCTGCTGCCACAACTACATAGCATAGACCATTGGTGTTTGTGTGTGGCAGTAGAACCATGTTTTCCATCTTACGCTAAGGTGGTTAAATGTTGGTAGCTATGGGGTTGTGGGAGATATGGTGTTTGAAATTGGTCGATCAAGGATATTTTCGTATTTCAATCAAAGACGTGTGTCCGTATATTTTACTTTGCTGCCTGAACTACATAGCGCAGATGACTGGCGTTTGTGTGTGGTAATAGCATAGAGTCTTCCATTGTGCAGTATGATGGTTAGATGTCGGTAGCTTCCCCCAAAGAGAGATCAGAATTTTAAATGATGGAAAAAATGTGTATCATCGGCAGCAACCTTATAATTTGGATGACACGGATAAATTTCAGTAGTCATAGTTCTGAGACGTCGGACATAAGTTTTTATCAGATTAAACTGACTGTCAGAATCAGAGAAGCAGTTTGTGCTGAGCAGGCACAGTTGGGAAACTTGCCAAATGATTTGGCACTGGTGGCTGTTTCGACAGTGCGTTGCAACACTGTGGAATGTCGTTCTTTGTAACTTCACATCTTCTTGGAAATTTTATTGCAGTGACAAAAATATAATTCAAATGGGATGAAATGACATTTAAGAAAACAAATGGCTGCTTCAGATTTGGGCTAATAAATTTAACTGCACTAATTGTAGGGTATGTATGTCACGGTCAAGATTAAAGAAAATGCATAATTCCTACGGGCGGACTCATTTAAAAAGCAATCGATGTCAAAGTATGATGAGAACAGAGAAGACTCTTTGGTCAATCTATACACGTAATCTGTTGCCTCTTTCTAACCTATGCTGATAAATTCATCTCAGCGTACCTAACACAATGTGTATCCTCAGCTATTTTGTTTCACAATTTGATATTTCTTTTCCTCTGATTGCAAATTTTCACATCAAGTCTCAAAATGACTGAGAATCCTGTTTAGTTTTGTCATTACCTACACTATTCTTTACTTCACACAGCATTTTAAGTACTTTTTCATGTCTCCCTCAACTGGTTTATTTAATTTGCAAAATAAAGTACCATGACATTTCAATTATTGGCATCTTTTATTTTCCATTTGCTTATAGCTATATGACTAAAAAGCTGAACTCTGACATGCAGTTTTTGAAAATTCACCATTTGTTACATGAACTGATTTCTTGTTTTTATTAACTGTCTTTTTTTTTGCCGTTTCAGTTTTTCGTTTTCACCCTCCCTCACTTTGGTTTTACTTTCTGAACAAGAAATTCTTTGTTTCCCTGATCAACATTTAGTCAGTATTCCAAGTTGGAGTTGTTGTTTATAGCTAAGATTAACAGAGACCAAACCTAATGGAAGATTAGTTGATGTGTGGACTTGGCACTTGGGAGGACATTGGTTCAATTCCCATTCAGTTATCAGCGTTTCAGCTCTCCACAATTTCTCAAAATCGCTCATCTGAATGGACATTTCTGTCCCAGCTCTAATGACTTGAAGCATAAAGCCCTAAAACAATTGAATAGTAGCAAAAAGTTTGCACAGTCTATAAGGTGTCACAGTATACCCTACAACATGGAAGGTTTTTAACAATCTTAACTGTCCACAAGACATTAATCCCAAGTTATAGAATGTCAAACGAAAGCTCAGAATCAGAAATGTGGCTTTTCCAAAAAAAGATAATGTTAACAAAGACTTCCTTAGAAGCTTAAGATTTTTGTATGGCTTTATGCCTGATCAACATCGTCATTAGAGGTGGGAAAGGTCTGGGGACAAGGAACAGGAAGGAATCCAGCCTTGGCCTTATTTGAAGGAAGCATCCCGGCATTCACCGGAGAGATTTTGGGAAACCACGGAAAACCAAAACCTGGTTGTCCAGACAGGGATTTGAACCCGTGTCCTCTGAATGAGAGGCCAGAGCGTTGCCACTCACCCACCATGCTCATAGTTTGTCTGCAGATTCAAGAATCTATTTTTGTGAAGATTATTTTGATGTAGTCTTTATGCACAATATATTTCTAAATCTAATGCAAAACTGATGAATTTTGCAGAACCAATACTTTTCAAGTATTGATAACATAATATGGTATGAGTTGAGGTCGTTTTGTTTTATGATTTAAAATTTTTGTTTAGTGTTACGTTTAATGTAATAAACACAATCTGGCAGCACTATAATTACCATGGTGCCACGATCCGATGATAGATTCTTGTTCAGCTCAATGAAACAAATTGAAAATAATATCTCTTGGTTCTCGAGATATCTTAACTGAAAGGTGATGTTAGGCTGATATGAAGCTTAGAGCAGACTGGAAATTTAACAATTTCCATGCCTGTTTCTGAGGATACACTTTTCTAGAAAAGTCTGTTTGACTTGAAAAATCTGCCAAGTGTTACGGTGCCAATTTTTGACAAATTGCTACTGTTTGCTTTGCCAGATCCTGGTTCCATAGCGAATTATACTTGCCTTTCAGCATATAGCTGTATTAACCTGACAAAAGTTGCTGCAAATGAATAATTTACCAAATAACCTGTTCTGTTCCAGGAAAATATCAATAACAACTTTGGCGTTTCGGGTGGTGTGACGTAATGCTTTCTCATTGGCGTTTGCAGTCACTTGACTGGATGCCTGATTTATGTCAAGTTTATTTTCTAAAAATAATAATCTTTATCTTCTATAATAAATAATTTGGTTGTTATCTCATTAGCATGATTAATCATTAAAAACTGCTATGCATCCAATTTATTCTTGGTGGACACAAGCCTATCCTGCATTTGTTTGTTGGGAGACCAGTTTCTGACACGTTTTTGTTTTCAGGACAGAACTTTAGCCAAAAGTTTTTCCAAATTAAAGTTTTTGTTCTTTAGATTAAAAAATAATTAACTTAGAATACAGTGACAGTAAATAGGATGGCTTATGGGTCAAGAGTCTTATTTTCCAGAATAACAACGCGAAAAGAAACAAACCTCACTTGCCTTAGCAGACAGAATGTCGCAAAAACTTGAATATGAACATAAAACAATTAAAACATGTTCAGACACATATTTATCACCCTTTGCATCATACATTTTACTCCTAAGAATTAAACCCTGGAAATTTCTCAATTGTACCATGACCAAGGTCCCCCCCCCCCCCCCCCCCCCCCCCCCCCGGGGCTGTGAAGCTATTAATGAGCTCTCTGTTACGACATTCACATTTCACTGGAATGTTTTCATTTCCTGTCAAATCTATCATTTCAATTTTCCAAAATATAAAATGCGTGTTTAACGTTGTAATATCAGTATGAATTAGTTTAAAAAGTGAGATTTATGTAGTATTTGAATTAGTTTCCCTCTTTTGTTAGATCTTGGATGAGGTGTACCGCATTCTGCACTACATCCGCGTGACACCGGTGATGGCGAGGCCGTACAAAGTGACTGACGAGCTGTTCGACCTGTCGACCATGGCCATGGAGTACTTCAAAGACTACATAGAGCCGACGTTGCCAGAGATCAACTACTTCAACCCGAACTTCCTCGACTTTGCCAGCGCCTACAACAGTGAGTGGGACGGTGCCAAAAGCGTGTACTCTTTCTGCTACAGCTACTTCTACTTGGACAAGAGTAAATAAAACTTGTTGTAGTTTCACTGTACGAACGCACCCCGGCAGCATTTTGCCGTGTGGATGACGAGAAACATACATTAAGTTTTATTCGGGCAATGTCCGCAGTTATTTAATAAGGTTGCATTAAGTTGTTCACTAACAAATAAATCTCATATCCTTCATCTGTAAGAACTTCTTCCAGACCGTGAGTAGGCTACATTGAGTAGCATATAAGAAACTTTAATTGTGGCTTAAATGATTATCATGTTTCAATTTTTAGTATGCGTTATGTCAATTTTAAATTTTTGTTTAGCATATTAATGCATATCTTGAGTAGGTTAACTGCCTAATTGTAGTGTTTGAGGACTGCACCATTTTCTGCATCTACCCAGAAATGGTACTAACCTGTTGAAATTTGGATTAATTGCTTCATTATAATGCCCTCTTCATGTTAAGCATTCTATTATTATGGAAAAGTTGTCTCAAATTAAATTAAAAATGCTGAAATTTGAGAGGGATGCACACCTGTAAAATCATTGGCAATCTCTTGAAATGTTGCTCAAATCCTTTGTGTAATGTTTTCTTGCCATTTCACCTTCCCTTCACTGTAAAGAGTTGTACAAAATTTACAAATAGAAAATATTTGTCTAAGGGGTAGCACAACAACACTTGCCACCTTGTATTGATGCAAGCAACACTAAAAAGTGCCGAGTCATGCATATAAGTAAATAGGTGACACAATTTAGCTCTGAATATACAATTAATGGTGCTATCCTTAGAATGGTAGATTTTGCTAAATACTTTGGGTAACAATTCATAATAACTGGTGGAATGAGCATATCGAAGATAACCGAGAAAGCAAATTGTATGCTACAATTTCTAGGTCATAATTTAAAACGGTGCACACCAGAAGTTTAATCGATTGCATACAAGACACTAGGGCATCCTCACTTAGAATATTGTTGTTCTGTATGGGGTCCCTCATCAAAAGGGGTCAATGGAGGCTGTGGAGAAGGCCAAAGAGCCGCCCAATTCGTGACAGGTATATATAGTTGGAGGGAAAGCGTAAGTGGCATGTTGAAGGAGTTAGGCTGGGATGACCTCGAACACCTAAGGCGTTGCTCTTGACAGAAGCTAATTGAAAAATTCACGACTGACTTGTTTTGGAATGATGGCAAACAAATATTACTACTAGCAACATTCATATCTAGGAATGACTGTGAAAACAAGAGAAATCAGGACCAGAACAGCTTTATTTCTGTACTCATTTTTTCCAAGAGCGATTAGGGAATGGAATAGGAAGGATTTACTGGGTGATTAAACTTAAAATTTGACAGAGTAACTCTCGATAAGTCATTTCGGCCATCCTGATCTGGGTTTTCCATGATTTTCCCAGATCATTCCAGGCAAATACTGGCATGGTTCCTAAAAATAGCCCTTGACCCCTCCTTCCATATCCTGTATATCCCTAACTATGCACGTATGGTTACACATTAGGATTGGTACAGTGTACCCTCCGCCACCCACTTCTAGTGAATCGCGGAGTAATAATAATAATAAGCAATTGGAGACTATTTATTGCTATCATTTTTGCATTGCTGGTAGCATTTGTGCAGCCTCTCATATTTTGGCATTTTTAATTTGTGGTGACTTTACCGTAATAATAGGGTGCAAAACATGAAGAGTTAATCCAAATTTCAACAGTTTAGACCCATTTTCAGGTAGGTGAAGAAACTGGTGCTGTTTCCATAAAATTCATGCGAGCTCAGTTGTTGTAGTCCTCTAGGGTGAGATTTCCAGAGCTGGAAGTACAAATTTCTCTTTAACGTCAAAAGTAAAAAGGGTGTGGGTTCTTAAGCGAGTGTTCTGGCCACTTTATCTGCTTGAGTAAACAGTGAAGTAATTTTATAAGAAACTGCTTGCCAGTATTAGGATTTCTGAAAAAAATCGTCTCGGTAAATCCTTGGAGACTGGGATTTTTCACTTTCCCATTCGGTTGTATCGAGTTGCTTATCCAACTGAGCTCTAGTCAACACTGGCACAAAGTAATATTTAAATAGTTTTACTTATGATAACTTACACATTTATTATAATAGTTAGTATTGATATTAATAAAGGGTGTTTTTTTGTGTGCGTATATTACTTGTAGTAATTTATTTGGTTTCCATCTTCTACTAAAGTTGATACAGAAGTTTTAAACAGATGAGGGTGGGGGGAGGGGGGAATCATTACTACACAGAACTTCAGTGAATCCTGTAATCATGTCAGAAAAATGACATATTTGCAAGTTTTAAGTTGTTGGCATGTAATTTCCTCATTTAATTTGCTATCTCTTAATGATGCTAGGATATGAAAATAAGCATTGATACACTAAATTAGTTTATTGACAGCTCACACGGCTAAGTGGACATTCACCATATTTGTTTACTTTTTTTGTCTTTGCCGTCTTTATTGTTTGTGATTGTTTTTTCTTTCTGTATCAATGTTTGAGCTGTCCTTCTCTATCTCTTATAGATCTATTACATTTATTATTTGCTTGGCATTGAGAATGCTATTAGCTTCAGCCCTCTAAGATACAAGTCAAGTTCTGGGAAACAGGTTTCCACTTGTAATAAACATATCTAACTCGATCTGAAGTTTAGGTTACCCAGTTTTATTAAGCCAGCTCACCTATCATAACTGCTTATAAGGATATTATATCTAATGCAGTTTTCCAAAGTCTCAGTACCAAAATTAATTTTAAAAAAATCGCCTATTTGAACATTGTACAGTTGATGTGGAAAATAAATGGTCTTTTAATCTTCTAAGGTTAAAACTGCAATAGGAATTTTTTTTTTTAAATATATAATTGTAAATGGGCTGTGGCTACGGTCTGAAGTAGTAGCACCTCACCATTTTGTTTCGTACGAGAGTAATTAGACGAGTTTGTGCCCCTAGACCCGTCTGGATACCTGTGCCTGGAGAACGGATCGGCCTCCGGAAACAGCAGGGGAGGCAGCGAGGACGGTCGCGACGACCCCGCGGCCCTGGCAGCCTCGGCCGCCAACGTCTGCGGTCTGCAGGACGACCCACTGGACCCCCCACCACAGTCGAACATGGTGCTGCGCAAACGCATCCGCAAGATCAAGCAGGGCATGAAGAGGTGAGCCATCAGATCACTGTTCAGTATGTTACATCGTAATAATAAGAGATGTCCCCTCTGTTAGCACTGTACCTCGGCACTTGACCACATTGTCACCGCCCATCTACCTGTTATGTTTTAGTTTGTTTGTGGAGCCATACTTACCCTTCACTAGGCTTTCTTCTTGAAGCCTAAAACTAATTATGGAGGCAGGCTGCAATTTGCTTTATAAAAACAGCTTTATCGAAATCATGAGGGATATATATATATATTTTAAAAGCTATATATTTTCAATTTTTTTAACAAATCAACCTTATCCCCTTCAAAATACTCTCCATTACAACTAATATATTTGTCCCACCGGTGCTTCCACTGTTTGAAACATTTTCTGTAGTCATCTTCAGAAATGGCTGACATCTCCTCCCTCATTTTTTTGTTGACCTCTTCAATGTTGTCAAATCGGTGTCCTTTCGTGCCCCTTTTCATGTGTGGAAATAAGAAAGTCGCACCGAGCCAGATCAGGCGAGTAAGGTGCGTGGGACAATAGAACCATGCCATTTTTAGCCAAAAACTGCCTAACAGAGACAGCTGTGTGTGCAGGTGCATTGTCGTGGTGGAAGAACCAGTCTCCTGTCTACCATAAATTGGGTCTTCTTTAACAAACACTGTTGCATAATCTTCTTAAAACTCCCAAATAAAAGGTTTGATTGACAGTCTGATGTGGGGGAACAAATTCTGAATGAACTATGCCCTTGGTGACAAAAAAGCAAATGAGCATTGTTTTGATGTTTGATTTGACTTGACGACATTTTTTTTGGACAGGGTGACGATGACAGTCTTCCATTGGCTTGACTGTTACTTTATTTCTGGGTCATAACCACAGCACCACGTTTCTTCACCAGTAATGACCTTTGACAGAAATCTGGATCAATTTCAAGTTGTTATTTCAAAGCCCGACATGTTTCAACTCAACATTCTTTTTGATTGTGTCAGAGCCTGAGGAACAAACTTGGCAGCAACATGTTAATACATGTTTAGTTATATTATTTGCATCAATCCCATTTTTAATGCCTTTCTTAGCTCCTTCATAATTTCAAGACTAATTTCGAATTTTTTAGTCTGCTCATTGCTATTAGTATGGAGAAGTGCCTCGGCTAATTTTGTCTCCCATCCCAGAGTGGTAAGACATAATGGTCTAATTAAACCAATTACTTAGTAATTCTCTGAATACCTTTTATAACATTGCTATAGAAATTTTTACACGAATCATTCAGCAGTCCCCCTACACCAAACATGTTCTTAATAAACGTGTCTTTAGCTTCCTATTTGCCATGTCTTAACTGTGTGGTGTTCTCTTCTTGCCAGCCTCTTTAGCCTCAGCTTCTTGCTAGTTTTTAGGTTCTTACTTCTCTGTATTTTCAGCTTTCGAATAAAGTTTTCTTCCCCCATTCATGTTACCTCCTTAAACTATTCCCACTTCAACTCCACTGTATTTCTGCTCTCCTTCCTTTCTCTGAAATAATTCTGTAGTTCTGAAATGTTTAAAGTTTTATGATTATACTTGTAAACACGTTCAATATTGGCGACTTGTTTACTGAACCTGCTCGTATCCAACAGAACTTATTCCTTCCATTACCCGAGACCCCACAATGTTGTTATGAGGATTTAATAGGAAGATATCAAACACGTTTGGTCTCCTTGTATTCTGCTCTCATGCTTGTGTTAAGTCTCCTTCCTTGCTAATTTATTTGCAAATCTCTGCTCCCTTGTGTTATTAATCTTGTTTCTCTCCTATCGGATAAATTTTAGTCTCCACCAGTAACGACAATTTTTCACTCGTGCTAAATACGAATTTAGTTTCTCTCCAGGAGCCTTATCATCACTCATTCTTCACTTTCAGTAAGCAGCCATGACCTAAATTTTTAAGGGAGGACAAAATAGAGCCATGTAGCTTAAGGACTCCCTTACCTGTACCGTCTTCTACCGATTTACATTTCTAGTCAGTAGAATTGTTTTCTCTCCAGTTACCAGACTGTTTACAGTTCAACTAGGTGGCCTTTACTTCACAGTGACAGCAGTATCAGTTTGCTATTTTATTAGGTCTTTAAAATTGCGTGATTAATGTAAAGAGAAGTTTATAAATTCTATTTACTGTTTGTTCTAACATTATGATTGAATATGAAGTTATTACAGTTTGCACTAACAATCTGTAATTTCCCACAGATACAACAGCCAACTATCTCTGATGAGACGTGATTTACGCAACTGCAAAAATAAAATTGCCGACCAGCAGAAGCAGATTCTCGACTATGCCGCAAGGCTCGACGAGAATGACAAAAAGAACGAGGAGACTTCGCGGAAGTTCAGCACTCTACTGCAGGTACGATTTTCATCATTTTAAAGTTAATCTTCAGAGTTCTCATACATTACAGGAACTAGAATGTTTTGTCATAGGCTTTAATGAAAGCCAGTTAAGGTGCGAAAATTCATAAATTACAAAATTCAAAAGGGAATCGTGGGGTACTTCTATTTTCAATGCCCATTCTCCAGCCCCTCCCACACTGTTTCACACAACAGGTGTTTGGGTTTTCTACCCTCCTGCTTAACATTCTGTTCAGCATTTTTTTGGGGGGGGGGGGGGTTCTGTAAGCTTTGACAATTAATTTGATTTGCACCATTCTCTAGCTGCGTATTATATTTTGGTAACCCTCTGCATCATTTTGTGGCAGTAGGCCTTAACTATAAATCTGATCATGTAACATTTCTTATTCATTCTAGCTGCCTGCAAGTAGTCAACATATTGTATAATAGTACCTAGGATTTGACCTTAAATAAATATTTGTCAGTTTCCTCCATTCTTCTGAATATGATATTTGGATAGTGGCGACAATGAAAGTTTCGTTAGGCATTAAAAATAAGGAAGGATAGGGAAAATAATCCACCACATACAACAGATGAATGCAAGAAGGTCAAATGATTACAAAACATGAACATGCTTAGCAATATTTTGATTTGAAACATTGCTCGTGTCTGTAGGACTCAGCCATTTGGCAAGGAATAAAGTGTGTTTGTGTTTTAGTATTTTTATATTCATTTGGATCTCCTGCTTTCATCTGTAGTAAGTAATGTTACTTATTGATCCAATATGTACTTCATCAAGTTCGTACGCTCAATAATTTATTACCTGTAAATTGACTTTTGATTTCTAAGTTATACTTAATATATAATGTTTTTGGGCAGGGAGGCACATGTAATTTCCATGTTCACTGTTCATCACTGTTCAAACTTCTACAGGTTGAATGGTTAAATAATTTAAATTTGTCATCTAATTTTTTTTAGTCTTATTTTATATTCTGTATCTTGTACCCAAAAATAATCCACATTTGTAACACATATCAATGACAGGAGTTGAACAAGTGCAAGACAGAGCTGCAGTACTGGCGCTCCAAGTCGCCAGCAAATCCCCCGCTGTGTGCGGCGTGCGGTATACTGGTAGCGCCCGCTCCTCCCGAAGAGCTGCAGGCGCTGGCCAACCAGGGGGCGCTGCCCCAGGGGCTGGAGCTGGCCGCCGTCGACTTCGTCCCCATCGCCGGTACAGCCGACGAGCCGACACCCGCCCCCGCGGCGGAGGTCGCCGTGGCCTCTCCCGCACCCCCGCCGCCGTCGGAAGTGGAGACTCTCGAGACCGCGGCGTTGGCCGCTCCGGTCGCCTGCAAGGCCTGTCCCCCGTCGTCCGCAAAACGGAAGCACTCGGCGGTCGCGGAAGAAGCCGTGGCTGGAGGCTCCACTTCGAACGCGGACGATGCCGAGGGAGTTCCCACAGCTAAGAAGGCGCGCCGCGTGAGCAAGGGCAGACCCAAGCGTCTGAAGCTCCTGTAGGTGGGGGCTCCTGCCCTGTCGGGAGCCGGGGCCGGGTCGAGTTTCTCGTCGAATTCTCCGTTCCTGCCTTTCCGGAGGGACGCGTGGCCTCGAGTCGAAACTTTTTATCCCCGGTTCTTCCCGTCTGCAGGACCTTCTTCGCCGTAAATCGGGACGACGTCTTCGTTGACATTTCTGGCTGTACCCTCTGGTTGTTCGACTAACTCGCGGGTAGATTAACACGGTTCACACATTTGGCCAATAACTGCAGAAATATGCAAATTACTTACCTCGGTTGCCGGCGGAACAAACGTAAACCCTGTTGGCACTGTCGTATGTTGTTACCGTCTTGTATTTGGCAGGGGAACCGGACGCGGAAATAAAATACTTTGTGTCGAGTCAATTGTCTTTTCTTTGCCAGAGGAACTTTATAAATATGTTGTCGATCACCGGTACAGTCCGGAAACTGTCCGAGGGTGTGGAACTCGGTTTTTTTTGTCTCCTCTTCCTTGAGGAGTTGTGTGATTCCAGAATGTACAAGGAACTTCATCTGACAGTTGCGGCAAAACGAAGAAAATTAGTCAATTTGCATTGTGTAGGGGATTCACCCCACAATTGTCTGTCGTGGGTGTACTTTTTCTTCTGCCCTGCCTTTTTTAATTTGAAGAGTGTCTATTTCTATTGGCAGGGAGTTAAAAGGTGCTGGTGAATGTGCAATGTTTTAAGGGCGGGTCGAAGAAAATGCCTGAAAGTGTGCTTAGATTTTTGTTTTTTGAAGCACTGTGAGACAAACTGCTTTTCTTTGCACACCCTTTATCGGTTAGTATATACTCACTTTACAGTGTTATTATTGTAATTATTTGTGTGAGCAGATCGACAGAGGGCAACGGAAGCATAGTTTTTTATGTACACAGAGCAGTTTTAAATTTTATATTACGTAGTTGCTCATAGGTCGTCAAAAGTATTTTGTAATTTGATTCACATTTTCATTGGCTCATAGTTTGCCTATAATATTTGAATGTTGGTAATAAGACTTTGTGGTAAAGTTGCCAAGATCTTGCTCTTGGGCAAACTTTTTTTAAAATATAAAAAAAATATGTATTATATTTGATGACGTGTAAGAATCGTTACATAGAAAAAAATTACCTTTAATTACCTTTAATTGGCTTAGTGTAATTTTGAATTGAGTAGTTGCAACAATTTTTATCTTCCATTATAACAAAATTTAATTTGTAGTTTTTGGTGGTTCTGTGCTTTAAAATGGTGTTTTTATTTCTTTTTTAATCAGCCATTAACAAAGTGGAACATTATTAGTTTGCAGTATGTGTCGTGGGCAAATTCATAGATTGATATAAAACAAAGGACATAAAAGAAAAAAAAAATACTGTAATTTGTAATGGTTGAAGGAATAGATATTTTTAGATATAAGTAGTGAAAAAAAACTTTTTAAGAGAAATTATTGTAATTTTAAGAATGAGAATTTTTCCCAATCTCCCATAATGATTGTATTGTAGCTTGATATGGATTGCATTAAAATGCATTTGATGTGTCTTTGTAAATAATTATATGCCTTAAAAAAATTATTACAGTAGGAGTTATTTTGTTAGCAGTCGTGATAAAAGAAAACTATAGATCTGTACCACAAGATTTTTTTATATAATAAGATTGTCTTATAAACTGTTCATAATGTTATATAATCTGGTTTTATAATGCGCAGTACAAGCCAGCATAGAAGAGAATTCATTCACAGGCTCTGTTAAATTTCAGTGTATAATCTCGCCCCGCAGTAAACACAAATAGTGGGTCTACACTCGCTCTTTCATTTGCACAGTTAAACTTATATCGTCGCGTCTCGTAACCGTCGTAAACATGTACACTGCTTAATCCAGTAGCGTGGTAGGAATGAGGCTGTAGACAGACGTAGAGCTGCATCCAGTTGCCATCGCAAATAAACACGTCTTATATTAACACTTGTTGAAGTTTAAAATCTGCTGGTTGTTTAGCAACTTTGTTAAATATGTTTCCCGTTACACATCTCGACGCTTCGTCGTAATTTGTTTCTTACGGAATTCTACGTCGTTTTTAGGTAGGCTGTAGACGAAGTAGTAGCTAAGTTTTAGTTCAGTGTTGCCAATTATTTTAAATGCTGTCGACGGCTGCCGTACAGCCCTTTCATATATATATAAAAAAAAGAGTAGTGGTGTTCACACGTTCATAATAGTTAGAATTTTTGGGCCGTCGACAGTTTTGTGTTCTATTGGAGCAAATGTATAAAACTACTGTAAGTACCTAAATTGTAATGTAATATTCTAACACTGATATTTCCTTCTAAAATGTTTGTTGCTGTGTGTGATAGTTACATTGAGTGTAAAAGGTGAGTACACTTAGGAAGAAATTGGTGTTAGATGCTAGGTTTACCATCACAGGAGTGTTACATTAGAATGTAAAATAATCGTAAAGAAAAGTATTTGAGAACCCTCGTGCTGTCGAGTTGATCGGAAGCGGTGCGATTCTCGATAACACTGTGGTGCATTCGTCAGTTTTCAGTTGTGAACGGAAAGTACATTCTCGTCTGTCTACTATCGTGGCAAGTCATCTTTGGTAGTTTAGCGGTGCACCCTTTTGGAGGATTCAATATTTGCGGTCAGCTCCAATAGTGTTGTGGTTCACAGAAATGCGAAGGTACCACAGTTGAAGATACAGCATTGAAAGGTTTCTTGTGTATATATTTTTGTTTATAATTGAAGGAAATTTTCCTGTATGAGATTAAGGATAGGAAAAAATATATTATTTTAATTAAATCTGTAATTTCACAGAATTTAAGTTATAAACATAATAGTATCACACAAATAATGAATGATGCACATTCAAGAGACCAAAAAAATACATTTGAACAGTAGTATTATAAAATAAGATTACTATAATGTTTGTCTAGAAGTGACCTTGAATCTATAAAGATTTTATTCACAATTTTTACTCTTATTAGAATGTTTCCACAAATTGGGGACTAAATATTACGTAGTTATTAACTGTTTCTCCCAGTCTTTTAATTTACACGAAATTTTGATGCCTGTTGAGTGGATTGCATACCATTTGAGCTTAAAACCAAAAGTATTTTCCAAGCCTTTAACCTACATGCAATTGTATGTATGTGTGTGTTTGTGTGAGGAGGGTGAACAACGTTAAATTGTTAGTTTAGAATTATGCTCACACATTATCTGAAGATATTTTTTGTGCTATCAAGTAAAACTATTAACCTCTTTAGATTTGTTGGTTCATTAATTTCTCTTTTATTTGTGTGTAGACAACAGTACTTGAATTTCCCAGTGCTTTGTGAAACTGTGTCTAACAATTATGTTGTGTGAATTGACCAAAAATTTGCTTAATGTTTTGATTTCAAACATAGGCAATCCATAAAAAGTGATGTGTGTGTGTGTGTGTGTGTGTGTGTGTGTGTGTGTGTTTAACCACCTCTTAAAATTTATGAATTACGGGACTGGCAATGTACCAAAGCATACCACGCCAGTCTTTGCTCAACTGTAAGCAGCTATGCATCATGTTGGGAATATTTCTGTTATAGTACAAGTTAATTGAACTGGAAAAGGTGACTTCATACAAGGAAGTTTTTATGTGTACTTATAAAATTGTGGGAATTGTTTCACTGTTCATTATTCCATAAAGATGATTTGATAAAATATTCCGCCATATTCATTTAGATATATGTATCTGATGTTTATATTTCAACCCTTTTGTCAATATGTGCCTTAATTCTTTGAATTATAATACTGTCAACATTTGGAAAGAAACTAAATTTAGTGAATTGTGATCAAATTACTGTAACAAGCCCGTCGGCATATAGTGGCATGTTTCTCTTCCAGAGATAGAAATGTCTATGCCAGGCAGTCGCGTTATTGATCCCACCAACTGAATGTTAGTTTGAATAAGAGCCCTTGTATGGTGTGACTGAACAAGTATGTCTTAACACAAGAATGCCATGACAAATAAATACTGATGTGTACAATGTTCTTTAGTTTAATAACAGTTGGGTGTGCATGTGTGTACATGTATATATTATGATCTCTAATAAACAAGATATGATACACCTAGAGGTTTTATATATCTTAACATCTAACCATTACCTTACTTCATTCCAGTTTCCAGTTCACTTTGGTCTGTACTTAGCGAGTTGTCGATTATGCTGCTTCTTTTGATGGGGTCTACTTGTAAGGGATTTTAATCCCCGGGGGATGCACTATCTATTCTATAAAATGAAAGTTTTGGTCATCTGTCACACCACGACATCACTCTATGATGGACTATGACATCGTGCTTTTCTCCTCCACTGTCCAACAAATGACGAATGGAGAAGTTTGAGGTTATCCGCATTGTATTAAAGCAGTTCTATTTGGCTATGCATCCGGGAATAAATTAATTCTCAGAACACTGAATAAAAAGCATGTATTCTGTTGAAATTGACATATTAATCATTAGATGCTTTTCCTTAATTAAAATTCATTCGATGTAGATTTTTCTAATACACTCTAGACAGTTATACCATCGTTACAGTAATCTCAGAAACTATCTATATTACATCATTTTCAAGGTGATGAACATTTGATGAAAATTGAACTTAGTGAAGCAAAAAATTGCTAAAACACTGCGTTCAACACGTTTTTGACAGGCTTACAGGATATACAGGGTGTTACAAAAAGGTACGGCCAAACTTTCAGGAAACATTCCTCACACACAAACAAAGAAAATATGTTATGTGAACATGTGTCTGGAAATGCTTACTTTCCACGTTAGAGCTCATTTTATTACTTCTCTTCAAATCACATTAAACATGGAATGGAAACACACAGCAACAGAACGTACCGGCGTGACTTCAAACACTTTGTTACAGGAAATGTTCAAAATGTCCTCCGTTAGCGAGGATACATGCATCCACCCTCCGTCGCATGGAATCCCTGATGCGCTGATGCAGCCCTGGAGAATGGCGTATTGTATCACAGCCGTCCATAATATGAGCTCTAACATGGAAAGTAAGCGTTTCCGGACACATGTTCAAATAACATATTTTCTTTGTTTGTGTGTGAGGAATGTTTCCTGAAAGTTTGGCCGTACCTTTTTGTAACACCCTGTATATAGCCAATGTAGATATTTTAAGTCACTGTTATAATATACCGGAAGGAATGATTTGCCGAAACGTTGAAGTAAAGGTATGTACTGTGTTTAATTAATATATTAATTATTAGTTGCTTTTATTATTGATGTCACTAAATCAGATACACGTAAATATTTCCAGTAGGTCAAATTGATATTGCAGTACAATGAAAATATCAGTAGGCGGGTAATAGAATATATGAATTTTGAACAGCAATATTAGTAGAAGTTGTGGTTACTGTATGTCAAAATGCAGACATGACCAGAATGACAATTGACACTTTTTTTTTGTTACAGAATAATTCACAATGAATTTAGTTTTATAAATAATTTAAGCTGCTTTCATAAGTTCAGAGTTACTGAAGTTACGGTATTTTTAAACCGATGGGAATAGTTCCGTATTCCTCTTGCAGAATGAGACCTGGACCAGGGTTTAAAACAAGTATCACGCGCTTTATTCCTGATTTTATTATTAATTTAATTGGTTCCATATTTCTGACTTCATTCATTTGTGCAAGTTCATCTATATTGCTGTGTAAACTAAAGCTGAGAGAGGTGCAAATTACAAAATAAGGTTATTAGCATTCGGTGCTGCCAGCCACTCGGCTTTGAATATCCGTAGATTGGGTACAAAAATGCGGAGACTTGTTAACTGGAAGACAAACAATTATTGAAGAAAGAGTCAAAATTAAGAATACTTTTTGTTTCCATGTCTTTAAAATTCGAAATACAAAATAATATTCTACATTGAAAGTAAGAAAACGTTCTAAGCAGTGTCACTTTCATCACTGCTGCTGCTGTGCCTACTCTTTTTCCTAGTGACCATACATTTTCTTTGTCGCCATTAAATGTAGCATATCTCCTGTAACAGGAAATGTTAAAAACTGGGACCCCTTTGATTCTCGGATATTGGTTAGGCCTTCTCGGAAGGCACCTCTTTGTAAGTCGTGTCACCGTGTATAAAGAGTGCGCCGATAATTCTCTATTAGGATCTTTTGAGATCTATAATCAATATATCAGCTTTATTTCAATCGTTGATTCACAGGAGCTGTTGAAGGAAACGATTCACAATTATTGACAATTCTGTAATGCATCAACACTATACGCTCAGTTTAACAAAAGGAAAAGTTGTAAGGAAAAAAATCAACAAATAGTTAAAAGTAGCGAAAATCTTTAGATATGTTAACAAAATCTGAAAATCCTAACTTTTTAAAAAATCCGTAGATCTACGGATAAATCTGTGGAATTGGTAGTACTGTGAGCCTTACATAACAATTCTATTTATTTAGGAAACCACAGATAAATGAATTGTCAGAACACTAATTCATTCTAGATGGGCTTCGAGGCCAGTTCTAGAGAGAAGCGAGATGAATGGGGAGATATAAAAGTACGAAGGATTAATTTACAGAAGTTAGCTTCAAATTCAATTACTTTGTTCATTATACTTCTACAGTTCACCATTAACACCCTTATTACTGGCTTTATAATTTTGTCACTAACCTCTTCTTTCCCATTTTTACCCGAGTCAGTTATTGTTTCAGCAACTTCACCTATTTCTTTAACATCTGAGTTATGAGATCTTTTTCTGAGCCAGGTCTAAGCTTTACAGTGTGTATTAACTTCTCTTTGTGAAACAGAATAGTTTCTCTCGGTGTTGTAGATTTTATTTAGAATTAAAAAAATTCTAGTGACTTCACCATTATAAACGTCATAATTTGTATTTGAATGGAAGGCATAATATATATGTCAAATTCGAAAAAGTGGGAGGGAAATCTTGTCTTTTATGTATTTGTAAGTTTGATAAAGCAAAAAACATTTCTGGTATTTATATAATTACCAAAAACGTAGCTCACTTAATGGCCAAGTCACCATGATTTTTATTATTATAAATAAAATCAATAACACCGAGAAAATTTCTGTTTTACAAAGTGAAGTGAATACACACTGCAAAATATAGACTTTGCTCAGAAGATCTCACAACTTTTGTCACTGCACAAGCACAAAACTTGGCCTGTTTTACAAGAATTGTTTTTCTGGGATTTCATTTCTTTTTGTAAGTTGATCACTTGTTCTGAATCATCGCTCTGATGTAAAGGTTACATTCTAAAATCAGTGAATAAGATGATTTGAGAATTGAAGACATCAATTTACGTTACTAACAATGCCCCACTCTGAAAACAATGGTTGTGCGCCGTAGCAGAGCAATGAAGATTGCCGCTGGTTTAACTACCACCATAAGTAAATAATGAGTAACTTCCAAACTAAGCATAGGAACAAAGTATAATTTAATATGTTAGTTAAACTTCCTGATCTCTATGCGTTAAAGAAATCCCAGGCATATAGCTTCATCCGGAGCAAAGCAATTAACCCACAAATATGTGCTAGAATTTTTCATGTTTGGGATTGCAATTAATTACATACGGGGGAAAAACACCAACATTAGACTTTTCTTATGAAACCATATACATATGCCAATTACATTTTTTAAGGATTACTGGAAGTATAGCAAAATTTTGATGTCGGGTTGTCATGGCCAAAATGAGATTTTAAATTTTACTAATTTCCAAAGTAAGGAAAGATGCAACTAAGGAAAATGGAAGCAGCTTCTAGGCGATATAAATAAGAAAAAGGGAAATTAACCCACCACATACCAAAGTGGACGGATGCGATGAGCAGGGAACACTTATGCTGAGAAACAACTACAAAGTAAGGAAAGGAAAGAAGTAAAATTTGACATGTAAGAACGAAGACTTTCACAGCGTATGACTGCAATGTAGACTTCACGGGTGTACCGCCGGGTTGTGTTGTGAAAACACGATATTTCGACGACTAGCTCCTCCGTCTTGTTCAGGTGTGGAGACATCTGTACTGGTCGACTGACCCACAGATACTGAACTCAGTATTGCTGTAAAATTTAACACGTTAGTGAAACTCAGAAAGTTCACTCTGCAATGAAAAATCTGAGGTACATTAAGTTATTAGGGCAGAAAGTGATTTCATATTAGGGGTAGGTAAGGGTTAGTTATGTGGAAATTTACTTTTTTCAGACTTTTCTTATAATATGTGGGTGACGTGTTATCTGTGTACCATTCGGGAGGACGCCGGTTCGAATCCCCGTCCGGGCATCCAGATTTGGGTTTTCCATGGTATCCCCAAATGACTCCAGGCGAATGCTGGGATGCTTCCTTCCAAAAGGCCATGGCCGAATTCCTTCCCATTCCTTGCCCCAATCCCATCCCGCCTCTAATGACCTTGCTGTCGACAAGGCTTAAAGCCCAAGCAAAAAAAACACACTACGGGAAGTGTCATAGAGTTTTCATAATCAGTCATTTAGTGAGTAACAAAATCGCTAAAATTTTGCATATTAATAACGTCCAAACTAAGCTCAGTAATGAAAAAAAAAATTAGTAGGTTTGCTAAGACTGGTGATTATACATAACAGAAATTTGAGACATGTATTATCAATACAACAAGAAATTGAGTTACAAATATGGTCCGAATCACTTCGAGAAAAGGGTAGGCAGTTGACTTGACTTGGAGGGTTCACTCAGATATTAAGAAAGATTTTTACGAAAGAACAAGGATATAATATCTTATGCAATGCAATACTATTATAAATCTATAAGAACGCTGCATGTGTTTCTTTATTTGAACGGGAGCTGCCCAAAAACTACCGCAACAATTTGTATGGTGTTTTCAAAGGTTTAGAGCTAATGGTCCGAATTAAAATCTGCAGAAATAGCTTATGTCTTATATGTACCGAGGGACGGAGGGAATAATTAAATACATTTCTAGATAAGTAATTATGGGCCACGAATCACTCTGTAATTGAGATATTCACTCCTTGCACAAAAATTAAAAAAAAAAAAACATCACACAACTTAACTTAGGCTTCTATTTAATATTTTGAGTATGAATATTTAGTTTTTCAGTTTTCTTGAATGCAGTACATAATATATGAGTCAGACGTAATAATCATTACTAATATTTAATTTTTGTTTAAGGGGAGTCGGATGGTTGTTTGGGTCAAAATTTCTGATTTTTTATTTTTTTCACTTTTATTATTACGCATATATTTGGGTTTAAATAGATACCAAATTTATCAATTTATGTTGGATGGTTTGTGTTTTACAAGGGTTTTAGTAAAAGCCTGCAACGCACACTTTTCATCATCTCACTTTCTTCATACTCACTAGTGACTACTTGTTATAGTACAGCTTTTTGAAAAACCCATCTTCCTTTTGCTGTCATGAAACAAATAAAACCCATATTTAGAGACTTGGCCCATCCAGACCTCTTGCGTAAGTGCCTACATGGTGAAACGCAAAATCCGTCAGAGTCGTTCAGCAATGTCGTATGGTCTCAGCTACCAAAAACAACTTTTATTTTGATGACTACTTTTCAGTTGGGAGTGTACGAAGCTATTACAAGTTTCAATGAATGAAATTTAGCAAAGTATAAAATTTTGAGTCCTCTAGGCATATCTCCAGGCAAGAACTGTGTCAAGTTTTTGAAATAGGACGACGAACTCCGGATTAAAAAAGCGAACAAAGCTTCACATAAATTTAGAAAAAGTGTCACCAGGCCACACAGCAAGCAAAAAGAAAGATTGACGACCAGTTTGAAGAACTAGAAGATCCAGACAGACATTCATATGAAGCTGGAATGTACTAAAGTAAGAATAAAATCAGTTTTGCTTAAATAGTCTTATCTTTATTTGCTTTTCTCCAACAACAGTGTATTTGAGTGGTTAGGAACATTTTTCTCGGCTATTATTAATGATATCAATGATTTTTTTTAAAAATTGTTCCTTATTTGTTAGTTGTTGATTTAAGCTGAGGAAGTTTAAATATAATTTAAAGAACTATGGTATAAATTTAATTAATGTAAAAAAAAAAATCAGTTTTTTTGGTTATTTCTAAAAAAAAAATTTTTTATCAGTTTAAAATGAAGATAAAGACATAAGGAACACAACAAAATATCATGATATGTCAATTGGTTGGGGAGAAAAATGTTCCTAGAGTCATATAACTTAACATGGCCAAGATAGATCCATCCGACTCCCCTTAAATTAATGTGAAAATGGTGCAGTTAACCAAAGGTGAATATGCTGATCTCTAGTTTGTTTGTATTATATTTGCCTTTGGTTATATTTTCCAGGTTTTATGAATTTTGATAAATTAAACATTACTGAAACCACTACAAAATATACTAGCTCTTCAATAAGAGTAACATAATTTTAATATTTACAGTTAGCAAATTTGTGATTAAAATCGATTGTATAGGATTTTCGCGATGTCTCATCACCACAATTTGATACTGAGAAGTGATAGTGGTAGACAATTCCAAAGCAAATAAAAAATTGTGACATATAGCTTACCGGTAGTTCTAGATATCGAATGTAAAAAAATAAGTTATATTTATATCCCCTTGTATTTTTGGCCAAGTTTTTAATCTGGTCCAGGCTGCATTTCAGCCTAACCACAACCATTAGGAAGAAAGTTGGATTAAACTTTACATGGCGATACAGTGACTACATTATTGCACATGTTTTAGTCCTCTTGTAGCTCTAACTTAATTTGTATGATGAAATTAATTGTTATAATTTATGCTACGCGTGCTTTGAATCCTGAGATAGACAATTTTTTTACTACCCAAAATTTATTTTCATGCATGGTACTGTGCGAGCGTATGTGGAAAGTGTTTGAAGGACGTTCAAACCACGAGTAGGCGACAGTGTGGTGGACATCCACACCATATCACAGAACGTGGAGGCCGAAAGCTTGCCCGCTCTGTAAAGCAGGTTAGGTTCGATTCTGGTGCTCTCCGAAGTGTTTTAGAGCATAAGAATCGCGATTCTGCCACAGATCACGCTATCCTGCTGTAGACAGTGGGCAAGCCTCCGATCTCCACGTTCTGTAATGTGTCGTGGGTGTCCACCACATTGTCGACTCCTCGTGGTTTCGCTGTCCTTCAACCACTTTCCATAGATGCTCAAAGTAGCAAGCGAACAGCCGAACAGCCTTTCCGTTCCAGAGCTACTTGTTCCCAGGTCCCGCGCCCACAAACCACCAGCCCATAATTTAAGAAAATTGCATGACCTGTGCATATAAATCTGGTATCAGATACCCGTGGAAGCCTACAAAGGACTTGTAGAAACCATGCTACGCCGAATCGCTGATGTATTTCGTTCGAAAGGTGGACCAATATGCTAGTAAGCAGGTGGTCATAATGTTTTGGCTGATCAGTGTATAGATTGTTTTGTAAATGTATTTGAAATGTAGTACGATCATAGAGTATGTATTTTTATCTTCGATAATTTAGTTTAAAGGTCAAAGAAGCCAAAAAGACAGTGCGGAGCATCTTTGTAAAACAGGTGAAGAGACGAAAAAGAAATGGGTACTTCTAGATTTGCCTGGTGACTCAGATGGTTAATGCATGCAATTCGAATGTGGAAAGCCCCCGCTTCAGATTCGGGTCTCAATGCTATGTTTACAGGCCCTAAAAACACCATCACTCATTATTTTTTAAAAAAAAAATGATTGAACAACTCCAAAAGATGAGAGTATACTAATCAAGTATTTCATTGGGTGAAATATTACTCTGTTTTATACTAAAAGTGTGTTTCTTTCGGTTATTGTAGAATGGCATTATTGTTATCAATAACTGCTATGGAGATTATGCTCTGATGGCAGATTTCGTACAACATTTTCCCCTGTCTTATGTACATTTTTACTATAAATTCTATCAATATTTGAAGCATTTGTGCTTGCACTAACGTGGCTGGCATAAGCATAGTTCTACCATCATTAAAATAATCCTGGCACTAAACTGTTCATAGTAACTCACCCACAAGGCTGTATTTAGGATCTATAGGCGCTAGGCTTTACCTGTGATGCTGACCCTTTAGGATCTGTGGGTCCCTAGTCTATATGTGTGGTGTGGACCCTTAAGGATCTGTAGGACCTTAGGCTACAACTGTGGTGCAGGCCCTTTTGTATATATATATATATATATATATATCCAAGGAAGGATAGGGAAATATGACCCAATACTTACTACAGATGAAGGCGCCTGGAACTGCAATACATGCCAGTTCCCACAAAATCAATAATTTGAACATCTGTTTTTCAGTTAGGGCAATCAGAGTTTTCCCTAACAACATGACCCCCTCTGAACTTCGCAGATGGGAACTAGCCTACCAGAATATCCTTGACACCAGACATCTCAAATAAACTCTGCCCACCAGACCCAGCACTTATTATCTATACCATTTACATTTTTTATATTTCTGTATTTACTATTATCCATGCTATTTACATTTATTTTACTTTTCACTTATAGTTATATATATATACAGGGCGTTCGCCGGAAAACGCTACCCTCCCAGTCTGTTGCCGTCGGCAACTTGCTCGGTCAGTGGAGCCAGCAACAGAGACAATGCCAGCAACTCCCGCCACACGGCACCGTGAATCACCGCACTGTTTAACACCTCCGCTGCCCCAACAGTGCAGTGACGCAGTATAATGGGACCCTTACATTGTTAAGAACGGTTTCTTTGCATTGTAGCTAGTTTGTGACTTCAGTCTCTTATTAATCAGTGTTGTGAATAAACGTTTCTTTGCGGTTTGGCTGGTTTGGGGCTTCATACTCTTACTAATCTGTACCGTGTTTGAGTGTGAGTAAAATTATGGTACGTTACAGTTTGCAACAAAGAATATTTCTCTATGATACATATGTGAAGAAGAAGTCGTTTAAAAAGTGTCACAGTAAATTTCGTCGCAAATTTCCTGGCGCTTTACTGCCAGCTAAATCAACAATTCTACGTCTGGTTAAAAAAGTAAGAGAAACGGGTTCATTTTTTAACAAAAAGAGACAGAGGAGAAAATTGATGATATCGCTTTTCGACTAGAACAGTCACCCAAAAAATCATTAAGTCAGTTAGGGCAGCGTGTGTCTCGAAATATGTTCAGAAGATGTGAAATGTGCATTACACAAGAGGGTCAACACTTCCAGCATCTTTTATAAGGTAAGCTAATGAATTACGTCACATTTAAATGCTTAGCACATACAAGTTTATGAAGCGTAATTATTATGAAATAGTCCGCAGCCGACGGTCGAACAATGCCGGAAGCTGACCGCTCGCTCGCCGGGAGCAGTTTCTTCCTTGTAGCGCTAACAGTGGGTTGCGTTTCCCGGCGAACGCCCTGTATATATCCCCACCCAGTTATTCACCTCTTTCAATAATAACATATCGTCATCAGTATCGATCCAATATTTGAGCTTACTCTCCCCCCCCCCCCTTTTCCACCTAAACTACCATCCGCGCCTGAGACGCCATTCACCAGTCGGCCGTCTATGTGTACACATGTGACGCCGCCTGGTGCTTCACCTTCTGCACGTTTAAGGCTGCTGTAGGCCGAAATATTGCGCTTCTCTTGTGTTTGTTTTTTGTTCGTCGCCCCAGCCGCCTTCATCTGTGGTAAGTGTTGGGTCATATTTCCCTATCCTTCCTTAGTTCTATTGCCTTAAAGCTTTTTCCTGCTCATTGTTATTATATATATATATACACACCAATATCAATTAATATTGATTACTTATTATTAAATTAATAAAAATTTTAGTGCAAAATATTGGATAAGGTGGAATTAATATTGAATTCTAAAAAAAACCTTTTCATTTATAAACTAATGTAATTTTTTTTGTAAATACAAACTTGGACCTCCCACCACTACTCGCTGTTTAAAAAATGCATTTATCTCGCCTAACCTTCCGGACATGAAGGATAGGGAATGTTAGTTCGTATTGCAGGTGCACAACAGCGACTTCAACCTACATTCATACGCCCCTACCGCAGTATACGGCAATGTTATGTTACAAGTCCTCATTGCTGAGCCGCAATATAGGTGCACTGAAATGTTATTTTACAGTACGTCTGTGCTTCAAAGGATTAACTGCGCTTGTGCGTGAATTGTTTTCGGTTTTCGCGAACATTTCAGGACTTTTGGTGCTAAAACTGTTTCGGAAAAAGCTGACTTTCTTAGCACATGTTTGAATATTTGTTTTAGCATGTGGTGGGTGCCCCTTAGTGGGGCGGGCCTCCTGGCTACAGCCCTGCTCTCCCGGTCCCTACTGTTTTATTCATTACAAATCTTGCACCCTTAACTCTACTTAGAGCTTGTGTGCTGGTTATTCTGTGTATCCTTCCACTTAATGTCGCTAATCCCTTGCACATCTGACTTAAGTCGTTATATCTCACTACTACACTGCGATACACCTAAATATCTAGGAGTAAAGCTTGATCGATCTCTCACATTCAAAACCCATTGTGAGGATCTGAAACTTAAAGTATCTGCCCAGAACAACATCATCCGGAAACTTACGAGTACCTCCTGGGGAGCACATCCAAATGTGCTTCGTACATCTGCCCTGGCACTTAGTTTCTCTGCAGCAGAATACTCAGCACCAGTTTGGCAAAACTCTGCACATGCTAAGCAGGTTGATATAGCATTGAATGATACTGGTCGCATTGTAACAGGTTGCCTAAAACCAACTCCTATTAGTAAAATATACCAAATCATGGGTACAGCACCACCTGATATTCGTAGGAAAACAGCTGCAGAGAGGGAGAAGAGGAAACAAGAAACAGAGCCCATACACCCTTTGTTTGGACACGAACCTCAACCCACAAGGCTGAAGTCAAGGAAGAGCTTCGTACAATCGACTACAGCCATAACATTTTCTACTGGAGCACGCTGTCTAGAACTATGGCGAAATTCGTTGCCTGAAGAACAGTGGAGGAACATCAAAGAGGCACCGGCTGCGGGATGTAATCAGCCATATGCTATATGGAAGGCTCTAAACAGATTAAGAACTGAAGTGTCCCGATGTAAATATAATATTAAAAAATGGGGGTACACTAATGACAACGATCTATGTGAATGTGGTGAGCTTCAGAACCCACAACATCTTCTGATATGCAGGAATCTCCCTGAAACCTGCAATATCGACGACCTTTACAGGGCAAACGAGAAGGCCATCAAGATTGCGGAGTTCTGGTCACATTCTATATAATTGAGTTTATAGTTTAATATTAATTAATTAATGTTATTTGTTTTTTTCAACTTGTTATGTCCTGGACACGAGAAATTAATAAAATCTCACTTTTTATATTTTCTGATTTACCAGCTGTACTATAACTTTCACCATTCTGCGCTCAGACTAGTAGAATGTGTCTGTCCATTCTCATGACTCCTCCCTGAGTAGTCCCCTCCCGGAGAATCGATTACTTCCGGAATGTTTTACCCAAGAAGAATCCATCATTCCATATGTAATTACATGTCCTCAGAATACCCTTCTGGTTTTTAATTCAGTGGTTTCCCGTTGCCTTTTGCATCCCGCCTTTAGTGGGAATTTGAAACCCCAAGGGCAAGAGGGTGCCCTGGACCACTCCCCGCTCTTCCGCCCTCCTTTCAAGAGGCCATTGACAAGCAGTGGGTGACTCCTTATACCGGGAATAATTCAATCGCCAGAGCCTCGTCCTTGCAAACAGGATGCAACACGTGAAGGAGAGGTTGACCCTCACCCAGTTGAAACAAATTCTTACAAAGGATCTCAAATTTTTTGGAGACACCATCTCTTGGCAATCAGAAAATGTTGTTGCACCACTGTGCTTAGCAGTGGAGAGGATGGGTTGTGAGGTTAAGGAAGTAAACAAAACACAGAGTTCTATTGCAGTACTTTATTTCTGTTCATAAGAGGCACAAACACAGTAATTGTCAACGCAATGGACGGAACTCGTCTTCATGAAGGTGGCGGCGATGGTTCTTACATCCGTCCAATCACGGGTACCTAGAGACACAAAAAATACAGCATTAAATTCCAGTATTCTAAACAATAATTAAAAAAAGACAATCTTTTGCTCAAATCATTTTTTATTTTCGTCTGTTTTTCACATCCTAGTATAATCAGGAATCCAAAGATTGTTTATTTTGTGTTTTGTACATTTTTCATAAATGATTTTGTTGATTTTCAGTTGAACATTCGATCTATGATGATATGTCGACGAGAGGCAAAACGCATCACAAAAGTAAGTAATTGTCGGGTGTAAGCTACTGTCAAACACACAGTGTTTACTAAACTGAATTCTCTAAAAATGGAAAAAATTAATAATACATTGTTTTTAAATAGAGTTTATTATGCGTTTTAATGTGGAAGTTGGGAGCCAGTTTGACGTATGGGTAGACGAATATTGTATAAAATTTAATGAGAAGAAAGAAGCCAGCCAGAAAGAAGAACAGGATAACCAGGGGAATTATGTTGTCAGGAGACCAGCTGGAGGGGGTGAACAGCTTCACGTACCTGGGGAATGAAAGCTGTGATCAGCTATAGGGAGACCTGGATAGAATATCCATATGGATGGAATCAAGATAAATGCCAAGAAGAGTCCGCTTATTAGGTACACAGATAAAAAACTAAAGATTAATTAAGATTATAGGGTGGGGCCAGAATTGCTTGTTGAACACTTGAAATGTAAATATCTTGGCATAACATTTGATAACAAACACAACTTGGCAGACAATATTGGACAGGTGGTAGGAAATGGTTACAAAATCCTTCATTTACTGGAGAGGATAACGAGAGGATGTACCAGAGAAGTTAGAGAATTGGATTACAAAACTTTGGTCAGACCATTGGTTAAATATGGTGGAGCAATTTGGGACCCACATTTTGGTTATCAATTACAGGAGATGGAAGGCGTGCAATGAAGATCAGATAGATTTGTTTGTGGAAATTATCGCAAGACCCAGTCAGTAACTGTTATGATAAAGGAGCTGGTTTGGGAGTCATTGGAGGAAAGGAGGAGGGTGAAGAGAGTGCTAGGAATGTACATGTTGGTTATGGATCTTAGGGGGATATTAGTCAAAGAATTATGAATAGTGCATGGAAGTGAAAAGACCATGACCACAAGCTGGTACTCGATTTGATGCATAAGGGAGTGGGAAAATTTTCTTTTGTTGGTAAGGCTGTCAGGGATTGGATCAAATTACAAAGTGAAGTGATGAATAATTTTCCGAAAGCACTTAAGGAATTTAAAATTAAAATTTTTAAATTGAAAAAGTATATAGGGGAGGAATTTTACACTCTAATTATAAAAGAAAATTTTAAAAAATAAAAAGGGGCAATTAGATGGCTAGTGGAATTGTTACTGAAGCGTTAGGTCCATCTCACTTACATTAATTTATTGGTGTTGTAGAGGAAAGAGGATGGCAGAAACTTCAGCAGTCCAATATGGAACAGGGAAGTGACACACCGAAGCCAACGGTTGTCTATCGCACATACCAGGTTCCTATCCTGACATACGGGGCTGAAACCTTGACAATGAAGAGACGTGACGTCATCAGGAAACAAGCGAGCGAGACGAAACTACTAACAGACAGAATGGGTGTGTCGAGAATGGACAGGGTAAAGAATTAAACGATTAGACACAGAGTAAAAGAGGAAACTCGACAGGAAATGGCAGGGAAGACGAGAATACGATGGAATGGGCATGTCAAATGATTGTAGGAGCAGGGAACACCAAGGAAAATCCACTAAATGAAGATTCACGATAAACGACCCAGGGAAAGAACAGGGGATAGATGGCTGAGAGAGGACAGGACCAAGGTGGCCAAAGAGGGGTGGGGTGAAGAAAGATGAAAATGGAGACCGAGGATGATGATGCGTTTTGCAAAATTGTATTTTATGTTACATATAAATCGAATGCAATCTATAATTTTTTTGTAAATTCTTTTAGAAAAGTATTTTTACAAAACTTTTCCTATTCATCATTGAACAGAAAATACGATTTTTACAGGAAAATTACCTGCAGAAATATCAGATTTGTTAAATTACATTATTTTTTTAATTCGTAAAAATCTTGGTTAGTTTGCCAGCAAACTTAATGAATGTATATTTTTTTTTTATCGGTTTTATTATTTCTGTGTGTGTGTGTGTGTGTGTGTGTGTGTGTGTGTGTGTGTGTGTGTGTGTGTGTGTGTGTGTGTGGAGAGAGGTGAGAGTTAGATGGCTGGAATGGTATTTTATCACAGCTGGGCACAAAACAGTTAATCCGTTAATCGTTAATTAACGATGTTAAAAAAATTGCGAAAATTTAACTTTTAAGTTAACCAAAAAAATCATTAACGGTCTTCTTAACTTCCGTTAAATTGGACTTCCGTTAACTTAAGTCTGTTACATAGGTTGTTGACGTCATTTCATTAGTTTGAACTGTGCGCCACGCCACCACTCTTATGCAGGGCTGCCAGATTGTATAATTGGATACAAAACTTGTATAATTTGGTTACCTCTTGTATCCTGTTTGTATAACAGATTGCCTTGAATAATTGGATAACCAAATGAGCACTTAAAAGTAAAGTACATTCCAGCACCTTTTTGAAAGTGTTTGCCCTTTGTTTCATTGAGTTGGCAACCCTTCCTGCATATCTATTCCTTTTTGTTATTCAGAATTTATCAATGTATACATTGTTTACTTTTCGTGGACTTTTTTTGCTCACAGCACTTTCACTCACGTATATAATCAATGGATGACCCCTTTGTATAATTGGGTTTCATTCTGTATAATTTCAAAGAGACAGCGGTATAATATAAGTTGGCTGCATGGAGGAAGAATATTCCTTCCTCCATGGTTGGCTGTACTGGCAGCGCTGCTCGTATGTTCGGTGTAGTAGTAGGCGCCGCCTGCTAAAATCTTGGCGGCGACGCGCCGAGCATTTTCAGCCTGCGGTGGCGTGACTATTTTATATTGTGAATTCTGCAAACGTAAATAAACTAAAAAGCGTCTTAACCTATCTTATTGACAAATCAACATTATTATCTGTAATGAGGTGTATTTATTATTACAAAATGTATGTCGTTATTATACGTTTAGTAAAATCATCGCGTTCAGTTGGTGTTGAAGCAACAGTGACGGATCGGCAGTGTGTGTCGGAAGAGGTTAATCGGACAAACTGTTCGGCCGTCAAATCGGGCATTACTCGGACGAAATTCTGTGCCAGTGGATGACCGGCCGCCTGATCGATAGTTAGTATCGCACTGGAGTCTGCAAACAGTGTTGCAGATCAGCAAAAAACTAAACTTTCAGTAACCAGTGCGAAAAAATTCAAAGAAATAATACATAAGTTACGAAAAAGGTGATGTACAATTTTAATTCGAAACAAGTTAAGCTAGTTTGGCAGTTTCGGCCGTGTAATGTAAAAGGATGTCGCTGACTAACTTCCGTTCTATTTGTTCACGTAAAAACATGCAGGCCATCATTTAGTGAAACCAGGCCGGCTCGTCTAAAGGGGCCTTTAGGTCACAGGTAGGCCGTGGCACAAAGGTAACCGTAACAGGAATTGGTCGTAGATTTTAGGTTGGCCGCAAATTTCACTGGTCGCAGTTTTCACATATTCAGGTGTCCCAGTCCAACTTGTTTTCTATAATATTGTTGCTTTTCATTCTGCATTCATGTTGTTTTTTGTTTTTTTTACTACTTTTTTTTTTATAAAGTCACGAGTACCTTAATTGTCTCTCGTAAGACAATTTGCAAGTGTTATGTTGATCAGTCTCAACAAAGATAAAAACAGACAGGAATACCACTTCGTTGTTGTGGCGATAGCGTAACCACAATTTGTTAATTTTTATAAATAAATCCACACTTGCATCATGGTACATAACACCTTGAGATAGAGAACAGTTATACCTACCGTACTATAACATTAATACATCAGTACAACTTTTGACTAGTTAACTTTTAACGGATAACTTTAACTTGCGTTAAATGTATAAACATTTAACGCTTTAACGATTATCGAAGTTAACTTTTTAAGTAGCGGAATAATGATTAACGAAGTTAACGTTTGGATTAACTGTGCCCACCTGTGTATTTTATATATATGTATATATAGTTTATCACCACAAGCTTCCACAGTTTATGGACATTTTAAAGTCTGCTGTTTGCTGGCTTTCATTTGAAGCCCTTGCAGATTATCTAATGGAAATATTTTCTTCAGGCTCTCAGCTAAACCCTTTGTAATTATCTTCACCGGTTCTCTTCCCACGATTTTTCTAAATTTTGAGTTATAATTGGAGCAGATTACCATAAACGATATACAGGAACAGTGAGTATACCCTTAAATTTTTTAGGGTTATTAAAACATTGAAAAAGAAATAGTAAGAGATGCATTAACATTTTATGTTTAGACTGGAAAATAATGTGTTACCAAGGAAATTAAATAAACTCATACAAAGAAACAGTGATATACATCCCATCGTCTCAACAGCCATGCTACAAGATAACTAAAGTGTGTATATGGATGTGTAGGGAAATTGCCGCCGAAGAGTGTGTTCCATTGCGATGTTTTAAAATTACATTAAATATATTCTGTAGAAGTGAAATTACAAATAGTTTAAAAATGCTAATCTTTAGAGTTCTACACTGTTATGTACCATAACATGAAACCCAGAAAACGTAGAGGATGGTCAGAAAATCACACTAATACCAGAGCCTCCCGATAAGTCATATAAGAAAATTTTCTGTTCAAATCAGTGTGCAGACAAATTCTAGTTATCGGTAACTATTCCAGTTTAAATACCGATACAGCATAGAATGAATAATGCACATAGTTTTTACGTCTAATTTGATAAAAGATGATGTTACCTTACCTCTCACCCAAACTTATAGACTTAGGTCTGAATTGGACCATACAGACTCTCAGGATATATCTCACGTTTTGGCTTGCAGCAAATTTGTGTACAAGTATCATTTTTGCTACAGTCACAGCTCAAACAGTAAATGGTTTTATAACCTGAAACAAGAAGAATTCAGTGGAGGTAGTTAGTTGACTCTACCAATCCAAACAATTACTTTTTTTAAAGAAGAAATAGTCCACTTTTCATCTCTAGAAACATACATCACACAAAAACAATCACATATATTCTTTGTAAAAGTTTTTTTTTTTTTTCTCCAAGAGCCATTTATATCCCTTGATATGTAACATACATAAATTATGTGTCATTTTAAAGATTAAAGTTAATTGTCTCACTAAACCAGGCACCCAATGTCTCTGCAATTTTAAAATTTTCAGTGACTTCGACTCCATTCTTATCAACAATAGTCTGATTACTTTCCCTTCCCCTCAGTTTTCTAATATAGCCATAGAAGTTTCTAGATGCATCGTTCAGTGATCCTCCTGCACCAATAATACTCTTCATAAACCCATCCTTTGCTTCTCTCTTTGCTCTTATTAATTGCTTGTTTAGTTGTTTTAAGTATTACCCACCGCCATTGTGTCTCTTAACTCTGTTGAGTTCCTGTCTCACCAGGCTCTTTAACTTTCTAACCTCACTATTGTAGTATGTTGGTTCTGTACTTATCTTTATTTTCTGTTTTAGAATAAACCCTTTTTTTATTAACTCCTTAAACTCTTCCCATTTTGCCTCCACTGTTTCTGTGCAATCCTTCCGTTTGTTGAACCTTTCTCTGAAATATCTCTTCATTTCTAAAGTTTGTGCCATTTTATAATTATAGTTTTCCCCCGTGGCCACTGGTTTACTGAATCCCCTAATATCCATCAGTACAGCAAAGATATCACTTATTCCCTCAGTTACTTGACAACCTACAAGATTTTCATCAGGTTTTATTAGAAGGATATCCAACATGTTTGGTCCTCTCGTATTTTGCTCTACCACTTGTGTAAACCTCTTCCCTTACTAAGGTATTTGCAAATCTCTGTTCCCTTGTGTTATTCATCTTCTTTCCCAACCAGTTGACACCTGGTAAATTTAAATCCCCTCCAATAATAACCATTCTACTCTCACATCTTAGCACTGAATGTGAATTTAGTTTATTTCCAAGAACCTGATCTTCTTCATTCATTCATCCACTACAGTAAGCAGCGAATACCCCTAGTAACTCATGGTCATTATCTATGAACACTATAGAACTGTAGTGATCTTTGTTAACCAGTATGAATACCCCTCTACCAATTGCTCCTCTGTCTCTGCAGTACACCCTGTAACTGTCAGGAAAAACCTCACTGTCTAGTACTTCTTTTAACCAACACTCTACCCCAATTATTACTTGTGGTTCGTGTATCTCTATTAAGTTTGCAAATTCTATTACTTTTTTCATTATACTTCTACAATTCATCAATCACCGCTATTTTTGGCTTTGTGGTATTTTCAACATTAACCTTTGTCTTTACAGTTGTACCCAATTCCGTTGTTATTTCAATAGCTTCATCTGTTTCGTTAGCATTTGTATTTTTTCCCACAGTGCATCTACTTCCAGTATCCTTTTGATCACTTAGTTTTACCCCTTCACCAGCAGCCCCTAACCTAAAAAAGGCACAGTCCTGAGCCCATCAAAACTGGAAATGGGCTCCCCAGGGGCGTAGCTACTATGGGGCTAGGCGGTGCAGTGCACCGGGGCCCTCACGCCCAGGGGGCCCCATTTTAGAGGGCCTACGAGCCTTCATGGCAAACTGGCGACCTTTTTTTTTTTAGCTCTACCGTCGTCTAAGACGGGCCCCTGAGAACACAGGAGCCTCTCACTAAGGGCCCTTGCTGCTCAGGGGGGGCCCCAACCACTGCTCAGGGGCCCCTAAAGAACAATTCAAGGGCCCCCATCATCAGTTCAGGGGGCCCCTACTATCAGTTCAGGGGGCCCCTACCAGCACAAAACGCAAAAAAAAGGTTGCCCATCTGGCCTGAGGGCCCAAAATAAATTTTTTGCACCGGGGCCCTTGTTGACCTAGCTACGCCACTGGGGTTCCCTTACAGCTTTAGCTAACGACTCATAAAATTACTCCCTTCCCCCTTTTATTTAGGTGTAGCCCATGCCTAGTAAAACCCCACCAACCAATGATGTTTACAGGCACAACTCCCACATCAAAACTAATGCCTCTTCGAAGTAGCATCTCTGTTTCCACATTTACACGCTTCACAGCGTGGTTCAACTATGGTCGATCATGGCGACTTAGCACCAGCAAAAAAAAAAAAAAAAAAGGTTGCCCATGTAGCCTAGGTGCGGGGGCCCCCCTAGAAGACGCAAGGCCCCCTGAAGGCGCGACGCCCCCTGGAAGGCACGAGGCCGATTTGCTACCTCCCGCCACGTGGTTAATCCGGTACTATCTCCGTATATAATTTGCGATAGTCTGTCAACAGAAAACGGTACAAAATGTCTTCTGGAATCAAAAGGAAAAAAGCTACGAGCCACGCGGAGGGTAGAGGCAAAAACCACGTCGGATTATTTGGGGGGAAGGCCAAAATGGAGCTATGTAGGTTATGTACGACCCCTAAGATAATTTGAACTTACTACTCTTAGTGTGCACTTCCACCATCATCGCAGCGACCAGAACGAAGGCGAGAACCACTGTAGTAGCTTTCATGGTTAATTCCAACTGACTACTGGAGCGGCTACAACTGTTATATATCAGTTACCACCACCACTCTTCTCGTCCCCCCCCCCCCCCAACCACTACCGCAAGCTACGGTTACCGTCAACACCATAACAGCCGCCTGGAAATTCTCATTTGCATTAAAGAAATTGCATGCGTCATAAAGTGTTCACTTATCTAAATCTGCTTTTCTACTATAAACACTGAAAATGAACATTTTTACTTTTTAATGTTTGTCTGTCTGAAGCCTCTGTGTATTAAAGGAAAACTCTGGAATACCTGGACCAATTTACACCAAAGTAGCTTCACATATAAACCATAAATCAAAAAAGATTTTTACGAAAAATCGAGCTATGATATTGAAAATATTTTTCTTAAAATAAATTTTAAAAACTCATGTATTCGTAGCTTTTGCTGCCTCTGTGTAATAAAGCAATAAAGCCTTTGTCTATTAATGCATAATTCCGGAGTACCTTGAGAAATTTAGGCCACGTTTGCGCTCCATATATCTTGGAAGGTTTTTACAGAGAAACGAGGCTATAATATTGAATATATTTTTTAAAAATAAAATGATATTTTGTCTGTTTGAAGCCTGTCTGTACTATAGCATTAAAGCCTTCGTGTATTAATGCATGATTCCTGAATACCTGGAGCAATCTGCGCAAAAACTACTTTCCATATATCAAGGAAGGTTTTTATAAAGAAACGAGGCTATAATATTGAATATATTTAGTGAAATAAATTTTTATATTCGGCTGTTTGAAGCCTTTGTGTATTACAGGATAAATCTGAAATTCCTAGAGTAATTTACACAAAGCTTAGTGATCTGGACAGGATATTAAGTTGAGTTAGTAAACATGGGATAAAGATTAATGCAAAAAAGAGTCGTCAGCTTATTAGATACACAGATAAAAAAACTAAAGGCGGGCAAAGAATTTCTTGTTGAAGACGTGAAATGTAAATATCTTGGCATTACATTTGATAACTGGGTAGAACACATTGGTCAGGTAGCAGGAAAAGGCTTCAAAATTCTGCACTTGTTGGGGAGAGTGATGAGGGGATGTACGAGAGAAGTAAAGTAATTGGGTTACAAAACTTTGGTGAGACCATTGCTTGAATATCGTAGTGTAGTATGGGACCTACATTTTGAGTATCAAATACAGGAATTGGAGAGGGTGCAAAGAAGGGCTGCTAGATTTGTTTCTGGAAACTACCGCAGAATGCAATCAGTAACAGATATGATAAATGAGCTGGAATGGAACTCGTGGAAGATAGGAGGAGGGTGAAGAGGGTCATGGGAGTGTGCAAGGGATATATTGGTGATGAGGCATGGAAATATATTGGTGTAAGAATTAAAAGTAATACATGGAAGGAAAAAGAGGACCATGACCACAAGCTGGCACTCGATTTCTGACACAAGGGTGTAGGAAGATTGTCTTTTTTAGGTAAGGGTGTCAGGGATTGGAATAAGTTACCAAGAGAAATGATGAGTAATTTACCAAAAACGTTGAAAGAATTTAAAGGTATGTGCAGGAGAGCGTGTGCTCCATTGCAATTTTAATTAATATTGTTACAGTCCTCCTACGTGTATGAAGGAAACGAGTTGTAATATTGCATATATTTTTTTTTGTGTATTTGAGGACTTTGAAGCCTAAAGCATAAATATTAAATATCTAGAGCAAAACAAACAAAACTTGGTACACATTTACTGCGTATACCATGGAAGATTTTACGAATAAACGGGGTTATGATGTTAAATACAATTTTTAAAATAAATATTGATAGTTTGTCTGTTTGAACCCTTTGTGTATTATAGCATATCCCTGGACTACCTGGAGCAATTCACAACAAGCTTGTTACATATATGTTACCACGGAATGATATTAAAATCAGAATAGCACTAGCAAAAAGAGCCTTCATGAAAATGAGAAATCTTTTAGTTCCAAATATTGATCTAGGAATTAGAAAAAACTTTTTAAAACTCTATGCGTGGAACCCGTTATGGTAGCGAAACATGGACTTTGGGAATACTGGAAATAAAGAAAATTGAAGCATCTGAAATGTGATGCTACAGAAGAATGCTTAAAATTAAGTGGACAGACAAAGTAAGAAATGAACGAGTTGTGGAAATGATGGGTGAGGAAAGAAGTTTGTGGAAGAAGCTTACAGAAAGAAGAGACAGGCTGGTAGGTCATATTTTGAGACATGCTTGGTTAATTTGCTGGTGGAGGGAACAGTCGAAGGTAAGAACTGCAGAGGAAGACAGAGATTAGAATATATGAAGCAGATAATTGAGGACATGGGCTGTTAAGGGGTATGTAGAAATGAAGAGGCTGGCATAAGATAGAAAAGGATGGAGGATTGCATCATTGCATCATGCCAGTCGAACGACTGATGACAGCAAAAAAAAAATATGTTACGTATATCAAGGAAGGTTTTTACAAAGAAACGAGACTGTAGAATTAAATGCATTTTCGAAAAAGAAAATTGACATTTCCAATATTTATTGGAAGAAATAATCGAATTGACGGATAGTTTACCGCCATTAATGCGATAAACAGCTAAAAAATTAGTGCGTTAAGTCATCGTTACACGTAGGTTTGAAAATTCTTTACTCATTGGAGATGGTGTTAAGGGGAAGAAGCAGACTAGTGTTACAATACTATGGTCAGACCATTGGTTGAATATGGTAGTGTAGTATGTGACACACATTCTGGGTATCAAATACAGGAGTTGAAGAGGACGCAAAGAAGGGCTGCTAGATTTGCCTGTGAAAATTCATGCAGAACACAACAAATAACTGATATGATAAAGAAGATACCCTGGGATTCACTGGAAGACAGGAGGAAGGTAAAAAGAGTAATGGGAGTGTATGTACAAGGTGTATATTGGTGATGAGGAGTGGGAAAATATTAGTTGAAGAATTAGGAGAGGTTAGTGAAAG
Source organism: Vandiemenella viatica (assembly GCA_031002005.1). Classification (NCBI taxonomy): domain Eukaryota; kingdom Metazoa; phylum Arthropoda; class Insecta; order Orthoptera; family Morabidae; genus Vandiemenella; species Vandiemenella viatica. The sequence goes on along the minus strand of CM061918.1, from coordinate 139,531,314 downwards.
GGAAAAAATGACCATGACCACAAGCTGGCACTCGATTTTAGACACAAGGCTGTGGGAAATTTTCTTTCGTAGGTTAGGGAGACAGGCAATCGAACAAGTTACCAAGGAAAGTGATGAATAATTTACAAAAACGACGAGAACAAAATTAGGCTATTACAAGAAAAGGGTAAATCACATAAAATAAGTATGATTCCAGCACGCTCCAGGGACAATCTCCTTTTCCTTATTAATTTTTATCTTAAACTCTTATAGTGTAATTTCGCCACCCGCATTCTTTCGCAGTTTATTCGAAATTTAGTTTTTAATTATTGAAGTTTTTTTTAAATCTATTCAGCACTTTCAATGTTATCATAATGGGCTTCGCAGAGTGTTTAATGGTTGTGCTGTGATTGCCGAGATTATTTCCAAGGTTTAAAGGACACTGTTTGCAGCAGAGGTTATTGACCAATTATTCTCTGAAAATGTGCTAACGCACTAATGCTGAGGAGCCATTACTTTTTAAAGTCTAATGTCCATTTATCGCGGTAACTAGCGCTCCGCGATACGGGATTAAACTACGTGTTAAATGCAGTGACTGCAATTAGAGTTAACTTCGTAATGGTGATAAGTAGACATCGGATTTTGGGTTCTAAAAATATTATTTTAGGGGCTAAAATAGGCTCATTCTAATAGAAAATAGGTTGTAAAAAGTCAAAATAGGCTGTCAAATTTGTGGTTATGTTTATGAAATATAGTCAAGAATGATTTAATTTATAATGTAACATTGAGAAGCGCAATTCCGCAGAACATTTTTTTATTTAACTTAAGCTGACTGGGATTATCTAAAATCAATAAAACTCTCAGTGTGCATTTGTCACGTATTTTCTATGGATGGAGTAATGAATTTGGTATACACATCTGTTAAACATTTATATACGGATACAAAAATTCATATGTTTATATCCACGAATTATTATTATGTATTAATAGGTTTAGTGTACGTATACTCTTTTTATTGTATTATTATTATTCCGAATAACCCATTTGGACGGTACGATAAATCAATTTCGGCTATGTTTCTTTGTATTTAATTTTCTTTGCTTCCAAACTTCCTTCATTCCTTGAGAGTGTTGTTCCTTTTGTTCCTGGGTCCAGTTTTTATTGTATTATTTATAAACAGATAATTGAAATTACAATGCGGATAGTTGTGTCAACATAGCCAGATTGTAAATTCCACAATAGGGGGATTGTTAAACTATTGTAGTGACCCTGAAAGCTGATTGATAAGAGCAGACAGGGTAACTTCCACTGGAGCCGTGGATAAGGGTCGACCATAGGAGATCGACCATAGTTCTGATATGAATATTCGTCATAGGTTCCTACTGCAACACCTGACAGGTTATTATGCTCAGTACATTCAGATAATAACAGTGGAATGGCTGAGGAAGCTAGGATAAAATACGGTAAACGGCATTTACCTATTTACATATTTATTCACATGAGCAATGACTGGTGACATAGGTGAATATTTACAATGTTGCATTGGCTTTGAAACAAAACATTATAGATACGTCCAAGGACAAGGGCGAGCATGTAACTTATGGGCGCCTCGCAGCCCAAAGTAAATGGACTATTGATAATCTCCCTGAAGACTATGCCCAAATGATTTTATATCTGAATGTCCACATGAATATGCTCCTCTGACTACCCACACCAGCTATCGCAGCAGAGCCCACCTTAGTAGCAGACGACAGCCATCTTCTTCTCTGCAACCGCCGCCCCGGCGGCGCCGGCGACGACGCCCTCGGCGTCGATGTGGTACGTTGAAAGACTTTCGTAGAGAGACAGACAGACAGACCCCTGCTCCCAGGGTTTAAATAGATACTCCCCCTTCCTATCATCACTATGTGGAGAGGGCAATACTCCTCGCTAACCTGCTGTATGGAGTAACTTTAACAGCTTGCAATAAGGACAGCCGCTTGGCCACTGGCTTGCTGATATGCGTGCTACTTCCCAGGTCATAGCTCTATTGCTTAACTTTTCCATGCTCGCCCGCTCTGGATACTGACTAGAGAAATTAATTTGACGTATTTGGGCAAGTGATCGCCTAGATCACTACACTATTGACCAAACACGATCAGCCATTTATTTTGAACAACCAAATTGCAACATTTATATATTTAATAGCCAATGTTTGCGTTTTAGATTGTTTAGCAATTTAGTATTTTCGGAGCGATTTTTTATGTTTTATTTTGATATAACTGCACAGCCATTTAATAATATCATGTTGAAAGTTTCGGACAGGTGGTAAGTCACCTGATCTCGGCCAGGATGATTGAGGTTTGATCCCCGATGAAGCCTAGACGAAGCTGAACGTTGGGAAGGGCACCCCAGGGCCACTCAGCATGCTGTCAATGGAGACAACCAGGCGGGAAATTAAAGAATCAGCGAGGCCTGAACCCGTCACATCCTGCTAGTGCCAATGGTTGTGATGGGAATACGGAACTCTATCTCCGTGAATCATGGAGGAAGTGGCAGGAGCCGTAAAACCCTGTCACCTTTCCTTTTTAAAATTATCGGACTAGTGCCGCACATGGTCACAATAACAGGGCTACCAGACTTTATGAAAACCTCGGGCATGCATTACAATTTAAATTCCTGTCCGAAGCTATGATGAGATTTATGATACTATGGAAGGATGCCTGCACTTTTTTTCATTTAAAACTTGATAATCCTACATGTACGGATATTATATTATTAATTTGTTCTTAGTTTAATAGTCTTGGGCACCAGGAGGAGGGGTTGCACCCCCCCCCCCTGTTATGAAAGAAAATCTTATATATTTATAAAAATAGAGGTGATTTTCACTATATTTCACTTTTCAGCCACTAATGCATAGCACAGATCACTGGTGTTCGTGTGTGGAAGTAGCATGGAGTTTCCTATCGTGCACAACGTTGGCCGAATGCCGATAGCTGTGGGGATGTGGGAGATATGATGATTAAAGTTGGTCGATGTAGGGCGTTTTCATATTTCGACCAAAAATTTGTGACTCCTCTTTCCTGCCACAAATACATAGCATAGACCATTGATGTTTGTGTGCGGTAGTAGCAGTGAATCTCCCGTCGTGCAATCTGGTGATTAAATGTCGGTAGCTATGGGGGTGTGGGGGATATGGTGGTTGAAAGTGGTCTACCTGCGGCACTTTCATATTTCTGCCAAAGACACACTTTTCAGCCAAAACTATCTAGCGCAGATCACTGTCGTATGGGTTTGGTATAACAAAGAGTCACCTTTCGATCACAACGTTGACCGAATTTCGGTAACTGTGGGAGTGTGGGAGATATGGTGGTTGAAAACGTTCGATCAAGGATATTTTCGTATTTCGTCCAAAGACATGTGTGTCCGTATATTTTACTTTGCTGCCTGAACTACATAGCGCAGATGACTGGCGTTTGTGTGTGGTAATAGCATCGAGTCTCCCAACGTGCACTATGGTTGTTAGATGTCTTTAGCTTTCAATCCAAACTCTTTACAAACACGAACGAAGTCGTGGGTACATAGCATAGTACTCAGAAAAAGATAAAAGAAACCAAAATCTTATACATATACAAAAATAGACGTGTGTATTCCTATATTTCACTTTCAGCCACCAATACCTAACACAGATCACTGGTCTTTGTGTGTGGAAGTAGCATGGAGTTTCCTGTCGTGTACAACGTTGGCCGAATGCCGATAACTGCGGGGATGTGGGAGATATGATGGTTAAAAGTGGTCGATGCAGGGCGTTTTCGTATTTCTACCAAAGACATGTGTGTCCGTATATGTCACTCTGCTGCCACAACTACATAGCATAGACTATTGGTGTTTGTGTGTGGTAGTGGTATCGTGTCTCCTATAGTGTACTATGGTGATTAGATGTCGGTAGCTATGGGGGTGTGGGAGATATGGTGGGTGAAATTGATCAACCTGCGGCTCTTTAATATTTCTACCAAAGACGTATGTGTCGAGGTTTATCACTTTTCATCCAAAACTATCTAGCGCAGATCACTGGCGTTTGTGTGTGGTAGTAGCACAGAGTCACTGTTCAATCCCAACGTTGGCCGAAGTGTTAATTACATATAATGTATAAAATTTATTCCAAAACAGAAAATAAAGACAAGTAGAGAAACTGTGTTCTAAAATAGAGAGGTGAGAAGGTTAAACAGGTTGGCAAGAAGAGAAAATAACAGAGTTAAGAGACAGCAGGGTAGTAGGGATTATTTAACAGAGCTAATCAAGGACTTATTAATTGGCTCAATATGGGTATCTGAAGAGTATTTATTGTCGGTGCAGGGGGACCATTGACTGATGCAACTAAAAATTTCTATGGCTATGTTAGGAAACTTAGGAGAAGGAAGTGCGTTAATATGCTTATAGATAAGGATGGAGAAGATATTGAAAAAGGCAGAGATTTTAAGTAACTGGTTTAGTGAGAGCATTATGGACAATGAATCAGAAACGGAAAAAATTAATAGTGTAGCACTAGATCTTTCAAAGACTTTTGACATAGTGAGCCATAACATTGTAGTAAATTAGGTGAAAACTATTGGAGTGGATGAGAATGTGATTTGCTGGGTAGAAGAATTAAACAAAATAGGTAACAGAAAGTTAGGGTAGGAAATGCAGTATCAAAAGAAGTGGTAGTAATAATAGGAGTGCCACAAGGTAGCGTATTGGGACCATTGCTATTTATTATTGTAATGAATAATTGTGTTGATTGTATACTGCCAAAAATTAGATTGTTTGCAGATGATATAATGCTATATAAAAAGGATCAAAACGGTAGATGACTGTAAACAGCTGTAGGGTGATCTCGACAGAATTTGTAGTTAATTTGGTAAACATGGGATGAAGATAAATACAAAGAAGAGTCAGTTTATTAGATACACAAATAAAAACTAAAGGTTGATTATAAGGTGGGGAAAGAATTGGTTGTTGAGGACTTGAAATGTAAATAACTTGGCATTACGTTTGATAACAAGCTTAACTGGGCAGGAGACGTTGATCAGATAGTCGGAAAAGGTTTCAAAATTCTCCGCTTAGTGGGGAGAGTGATGAGGGGATGTACAAGAGATGCTACAAAACTTTGGTCATACCATTGCTCGAATATGGTAGTGTAGTATGGGACCCACATTATGAGTGTCAAATACCGGAGTTGAAGAGGGTGCATAGAAGGGCTGCTAGATTCGTTTCTGGAAAATACCGCAGAATGCAATCACTAACAGTTATGATAAAAGAGCTGGAGTAGAAACAGTAGCTTTGTGTAGATTAAGAGGGGTGGAAAGGGGTTTGGCTTCTCTAAACCAAATTAGAACAGTATTATTCTGTTTGTTTTGTAGTATACAAGTGCATACTTCCTTCAAATTGATAGTAATTAAAGGAGTAGAAAGGGGATAGGGTTTGCATTTTTGTGAATGTGGACAGTATTTTTTTCTGTTTGTTTCAAAGTATACGCATGCGAAGTTCCGCCGAAATCGGATCAAAATGTGGGTTTGTAAAAGAATAAAGGGATGTAAAAGGGGAACCAGGGTGGTTTTTGGATTTTTTGTCAGAAATCTTCTCCATAAAAAATACATACGTATATGTGCCAACATTCATAAAGATTGGTCATACGGTGGCGACTGTAGCTTTTTATAAAGAACATCGACAAAAATTAAGGGGGTGGAAGGAGGGATAGGGAATGAGCTTTAGCAGACCACATGGACATTCTCTTTGTTTTAAAGAATACATGTGCAAAGGTCGATCAAAATCAGATAAGAAATGTAGGTTGCTATAAAATTGAGGGGTGTAAAGGGGGTGATGGAGTGAATGTTTTAATCTTTTTCGTTAGAAACCTTCTCCATGAAAGATTACATGTATATGCCAACTTTAACGGAGATCAGTTGTGGTGTCGACTGTAGCTTTGAATTAAGAACAATGGAAAAAATTAAGGGGGTGAGTAAGAGGAGAGTGGTTCAGGTTTTTCAAACCAAATGTTGACACTATTTTCCTCTTTATTTTTAACTATACATGTCCAAAATTCCATTGAAATCGGATTAAAAATTTTGGTTTGTATAAGACTTAAGGGATGAAATTCATATGGGACCACTTTGGAGGTGTACCCTATTCACTAAAAAAATTTCATTTAAATCGGTTCAAAGTTGGCGAAGATATCGCTGAACATACATAAAAAAAAGACGAATTGAGAATCTCCTCCTATTTTTGAAGTCGGTTAAAAAGAAATTGGTACTTCTAGATTTGTCTGGTAATTTAGATGGTTACGGCGTGCGATTTGGATGTGGAAGTTCCCCGCTTCAAATTGGGGTCTAGGATGCTATGTTTACCGGCCTTAAAACTGACCGTTACCTATGGAACAGCATTGATTTGTTAATGCGAACATGCTGGGGTTCTCCCTACATTTTACGAACATCTGATGAAACTGACAGTGGGGTTGAATAAAGGAAGAGACTTTTCTAAGGCAATCAATAACACTAAAATAATATTTGGTAGTAAAGGACCGGAAATTTCCGAACTTCCCTGCACGCTTTTTACATCCAACAGCCCGACACTGGTCCGCACCGTCAAAAAGTAAACCAAACTAACGACGACCAAGTAAAGTAAATAAATACGGGGGAAAACGCCAATATTAGACTTTTTCTTACGATTTAGGGATAAAACTTGTATGTGTACCTAATTACTTGTTTTTAGAATTACTCGAAGTACTGGCGAATTTTGATATCGTGGTGCCATGGTCGAAGTGACATTTTGAGTTTCTAAATTTCGAAAGGAAAGAAGTAAAATTTAACACTTTAGTTAAACTTCACCACATTTCAAGAAAATTGAAGTATTTGAAATGTGGTGCTACAGGAAGAATGTTGAAAAATATATGGACAGACAGAGTGAGAAATGAACGAGTTTTGGAAATGATGGGCGAGGAAAGAAGTTTATGGAAGAATCTTACAGAAAGAAGAGACAGGCTGGTAGGTGATATTTTGAGACATGCTGGATTGGTTAATTTGTTAGTGGAGGGAACAGAACTGTAGAGGAAGACAGAGATTAGAATATATGAAGCAGATAATTGAGGACGTGGGCTGTAAGGGGTATGTAGAAATGAAGAGGTTAGCACAGGATAGGAAAGGATGTAGGATTGCATCAAACCAGTCGATATATATATATATATATACTTTTTTTTAGTAATATGTGGGTAATTTGTTATCTATGTACCTTAGAGTTTTGAAGATCATCAGTCAATCAGTCAGTGAATTAGTGAGTGACAAAATCGCTGACGTTTGCAACCGACAAACATCCGAACTGAGAACAATAACGAAATAAAATGTAGTATGTTTACTAAGATTGCTGACATCTAAGCAAAACAGAAATTTGAGAGATGTGCCTTAAGTATGACTAAAGAAAGTGAGATTCAAAACTGGATCGAATTGCTTCGAGTAAAGGGTAGCAGTGCCGCCGTTGACTCGACTTGGCGGGTGCACTGCCGTGCACGCAGATTAAAATAAATAATAATCTCATTGTGTGTTAACAAAAAATATTGATTGAATCGACAGGAACCTCAAACAAAACAAACACGTCAAGTGTGAACTGAGTGACGCCTGACATTTCATTGGGATTGCGTTGAGACACGCGAGAATCTTTCATTACAGTACAGTGTGGTGATGGTTTGTTACACTGCATTGGGATACTATTTTTGTACATAAGATAACGTGTCAGGTAAAAAAAAAGTAATTTAATGTTGATTATTAAGTACGACTACGCTAAATAATGTACAGAACTCTATAATAAAGTACGGGTGGTAACCCTATCTGCGATTCCCAACTTACTTTTATGGAAGTTTTTGAAAATTGATTCCGTGAAACAAACGCGTGTAAACGTTAAAGGAGACTGAAGACATAGTAGGAACCCGTCCGTCACACGGACGAGCTACGGACCAATTTGGACGCGAGGGGGGCGAACCGACACTCGGCCGATGCGGAATAGTATCGGTCTAGTGTGGCCCGACTTAACCTGTGGAATAAGTTTCATTGTTACCACATAACTCCTTCTGGAATTGTAATTTTAACAAACAGCAATGTATTAAAGAAAAGATATATGTTTTTTTTGTGACATCGAATGATAACGGTGACTTCGTTTTTTCTTCGTAGAAAAATGGTTTAAATATATCATTACACATGCCAACACTCATTTTTTTAAAAATAAAATAAATGATCGAACAACGTTAAAAGTATATAAAAAAAAGCTTTGCTGAAAGGGATTTTACTATCAATAGTTGCTGTTGAGGAGGATGAGGATTACTGTGCTCTGGTTGCCAGGAGATCCTGTAGGATTGTCTGGCAGGCCGACTGTGTAGACTATTTAGCCGTGCAAGCACGTTGCCCAGGGTGTACAACGAGGCACTAAAGGGACTCGACCTTCCTCGCAAGACCTGGGCAGCTCTAACAGAGTTAGGACTAGTCATGGCAGATCTGCTTCAGCTCTGTACACATGGGGAATGAGAGATTCACCGAGATGCGACTGTGGTGAGGAAAAACAAACCATCTGTCACGTGACATTTGACTGCCCACTTCGAGCCTTCAGGGGATCACCGATAGATTTTATTAACATATCAAATGAAGCTTTAGATTGGTTACACCAGGTTAATTTTGAATTTTAATTGTGATTAATGTTAAATTGTATTATTTTTGTGTAATGGCCATAAGCTAAATAAATAAATTGCTGTTGAGATTGCTATGCTGTTGACAATCTCCATGCAACATATTTCCCTGTCTTATGAGCATTTTTACTAAAAATTCTATCAGTATTTGAGATATTTGTGCTTGCACTGACGTTGCTGTCGGAGGCATAGCTTCTACCTTCATCAAAATAATCCTGGCACTAAACTGTTCATAATAACTCACCCCTTTCCCTATCCTCCTGTTCATTACATACCCTATACCAGTAACTCCACTGACAGCTTGTGTGCTAATTATTTTTTACTTCGTAGACCAGAAATCCTTGTTCATCATTCCACTTAATATCATTAATCACCCGCACATTTAACTCAAGTGGTTCCATTTCGATTTTTATATTCTGTTATAAACCTGCCGTATTATAACTTTTATCACTCCACACTCCAACTGGTAGAATGTTTCTATCCATTCTGATGACTCCTCGCTGAGCAGTCCCCACCCGGAGATCCGAAAGGGGGTCTATTTCACCTCCGGAATATTTTACCCAGGAAGAAGCCATCATTCCATTTGTAATAACATGTCCTCGAAATATCCTTTTGGTTTTTAATGCAGCGGTTTCCCGCCTTTAGGAGACTTTTCCAACCCCAGGGGCAAGGGGGTGCCCTGGAAAACTCCCCGCTCTTCTTTTCTTCAGAAGGCCGTTGGTTAGCAGTGTGGTAACTCCTCATTCAGCAGCCAGAGCAAACAAGCTGTACCACGTGACGCAGAGGCTGGCATCTGATTGGCTGAGGCTGATACAGTCTCTCACAAACCCTTACACACTTTAACTAGTTGACATAAATGTTTGCAAAGGATTTCAAATTTTATTGAGACACCGTTTCTAGGAAATCAGGAACTATTGTCGCGCCACTGCGCTTAGGAGAGAAGAGGATGAGGTCGTGAGAGGTTAAGAAAATAAAGAAAACACAGGTTCTATTGCAGTTCTTTATTTCTGTTCATAAGAGGCACTAAGACAATTATTGACAAAGCTATGGACGGAACTGTTCTTCATGAAGATGGCGGTCATGGTTCTTACATCCGTCCAATCACGTGTACCTAGAGACACAAAAAATACAGCATTAAATTCCAGTTTTGTAAACAACAAAAAATTATGTAAATTATATAAATTTATATAAATATTTTATTTTATTTAAACTTTTTTTGTAACTGCTTTACGTGTCTTTTTAACATCGAGGTCTTTAGAGACGGGAAAGGATGGGGGGCAAGGATGGGGGCAAGGAATGGGAAGGAATTCGGTCATGGCCTTTTGAAGGAAGCATCCCGGCATTTGCCTGGAGTGATTTGGGGAAACCATGGAAAACCCAAATCTGGATGCTCGGACGGGGATTCGAACCGCCGTCCTCCCGAATGCGAGGCGAGAACACTAACTGATACACCGCCCCGCTCGGTTTTTATTTTCGGCTGATTTTCACGTCTTGTCGTAGTATAATCAGGAATCGAAAGTTGAATCCGAAGATGGTTTACGTTGTGTTTTGTACATTTATCGTAAGTGATTTTGATGGTTCTCAGTTGGACATTCGATCTATGTTGATAAGTCGACGAGAGGCAAAACGCATCCGAAAAGTAACTAATTGTCGGGAGTAAGTTAGTCTCGACGACATAGTGTTTACTAAACTCAATTCACTAAAAAGTTAAAAATATTTCAACGTTTTTAATCGGAATTTATTATTCGTTTCGAAGGGGAAATTCACTGGTAGTTAGATTTGAAGAAATTTTAATACGTGGTCACATCCAGAAAGAAGAACAAGATAACAAGCGAAATTGTGATGACAATTCATCAGCTGAATGTGAACAGCTTGAAGTAGTTGGGGAGTGTTTTAGACTGTAGAGGAAAGTGGAAGGTAAGACGGTGAGATAAGTCAAAGAGGATGGCACGTGGATATTTTTAAGAAACAACAGAAGCCTGGCATGGAACAGGGGTGTGACGCTCAGATGCAAGGGGATTATCTATTGCACATACTAAAATCTTCCCACACCCTTGTACCTGAAATCGAATGCCAGCTTCTGGTAATGGTCATCTTTTCCCTTCCATGCATTACTTTTAATTTTTACACCAATATCTTTCCATGCCTCACACCAATATACGCCGTGTACACTCCCATGACCCTCCTCATCCTCCTCCTGTCTTGCAGTGAATCCCATTCCAGCTCTTTTATCATATCAGCTACTGATTGAATTCTGCGGTAATTTCCAGGAACAAATGTAGCAGCTCTATTTTGAACACTCTCCGATACTCAAAATGTGGGTCCCATACTACACTACCATATTCAAGCAATGGTCTGACCACAGTATTGTAACCGAATTCCTTTACTTCTCTCGTACATCCCCTCATCACTGTTTCCAACAAACGCAGAAATCTTAAACCTTTTCCTACCACCTGTCCAATGTGTCCTGCCCAGTTAAAGCCTTTTATCAAATGTAATGGCCAATATATTTACATTTCAAGTCTTCAACAAGCATTTCTTTCCCCACCTCATAATCACAATCAACCCTCAGTTTTTTATTTGTGTATCTAATAAGCTAACTCTTTTCTGCATTTATCTTCATCCCATGTTTACCAAGCCAACTAGATATCCTGTCCAGATCGCCCTGCAACTATTTACAGTCCTCTACCTATTTGATTCTTTTATATAGCATTATGTCATCTACAAACAATCTAAATTCTGAAAGTAAACAATCGACACAATTATTCATTAGAATAATGAATAGCAATTGTCAAAATATACTACCCTTCAGAGATTAATTCCTTTATTAGTTTTGATGATCGATTTTCAATCAGCGTGTTAATAAATCCCGCCCAGCTCTCAGACTTTCGACTGTTTGCGAGCTACTATCGGACAGCGCTGGAATGACGTATCGACTTGCGATCGAATCGATTATTGTCGACTCTCAGGCAGTAGCTCGAGCTAATCTCAGAGGCGTGTCCACTGGAGAGTTATGCTATCGACAACTTCTCGGCAGTAATTACCCTCAAGTGCAAACGCACCTTAAAATGAAACCAAGAAAAGTTTGAGCGTGGTCAGAAAATCACACAATATAATCACACTTATAATTCATATAAGAAAATTTCCTGTTCAGCACTGTCTGCGGACAAATTCTAGTTAGATAGATAGATAGATAGATATGTTCACTTTGATCGCATGTGAGAATAATCTCGGGGATGTGGAACAGTACATACACTTATTTTTAATGTCAATCTTATATATAAAAATCAATGTTTGTGGGTTTGTTCGTCTTCTATGCATTCCTATTCCATTTATCAGATTGCAATGAAACTTTGGAGAGTTTTCGAGTGTGCGTCTGCGAAGGTTCCTGTGAAAAAAAAAATCCAAAAAGTCACCCCCTATTCCCCATAACACCCCATAATTTAGGCAAAACCACATTTTTTATCCGATTTACATAGGAATTTGTACACTTATACTTTAAAACAAACAGAAAAATACTGCCTACATACGGTTTCCGAATATTAATCCCCTCGCCCCATTTCCACCCCCATAATGTTTTCACCCCATAATTTAGGCAAACCACATTTTTTATCCGATTTAGATAAGAATTTGTACACTTATACTTTAAAACAAACAGAAAAATACTGCCTACGAATGGTTTCCGAATATTCATCCCCTCATCCCGTTTCCAACCCCTTTACGTTTTTTACCCCATAATTTAGGCAAACCACATTTTGTATCCGATTTAGATAAGAATTTGTACACTTATACTTTAAAACAAACAGAAAAATACTGCCCATGTGTGGTTTCCGAATATTCATCCCCTCTCCCCCTTTCCAACCCCATTACGTTTTTACCCCATAATTTATGCCAACTGAAAATGAATGAAACAGCAGTTTAAAATTTATATGTAAATATTTTTTCATTTAATCTATGTGCCTACTCAAGTCCAGCAATAGTGAAGCATTGCCGGATCAGCTAGTATTACTATATAATTGATAATATTATTGTATATTAACAACTTAGCTACAACCCATTAGTATAACCAATATCTTCTCTAAACAACACATACAATCCCTAGTTAATTAATACTTATTATGTGGAACAGTGCATACACTTATTACCAGCATCTAATAACCAGTTATTTTCTTACCAACCAGTTACCATGATAAGTTTCACTGTAATTTGCGACTACATATTATATCATGTTAGTTGCTATTTATGTGAAACAGTATACACACCTATTAAAAATATCAATTATATTACCAACAACTCATAAGCTGTCAATTACTTAAAAACCTGTTAGTATGATAATTTTTCACAGCAGTTTTTGAGTGCATGCTATCCCATGTTAGTTACTATATATGAGTGAAATTTTGTAAACAGTGTAATTACTTCATTTGCCAAAAGTTTCAACAGAAAGAAAAAAAAAACCATATATCATTTTAGTAATTGTGGACAACTTTGTCACCTTCCCCTTTCATACACCATATATACTATTTTATCAGTCATTCTTAGTTACCAAATTCCAAGAAGAAAATTATCAGTAACTATTCCAGTTTATATACCGATACAGCATAGAATGAATAATGCACATTGTTTCTGCGTCTAATTTGATAAAAGATGATGTTACCTTACCTCTCACCCACTTAGGTCTGAATTGGACCATACAGACTCTCAGGATATGTCTCACGTTTCTTCTTGCAACAATGTCTGACACAAGGATCGTGTTGTAAGCTACAGTGACAAGCACTACATTCCGCTGTTACAAATGCTGAAACAAGAAGAATTCAGAGGAGGTAGTTAGTTGACTCTACCAATCCAAACAATTACTTTTTTAAAGAAGAAATACTCTTCTTATCATCTCTAGAAACATATATCACAAAAAACAATCACATATATTAATCCTGAAAGGTGTTTTTTTTTTTGTCAAGAGTCATTTATCTCCCTTGATATCTAACGGATATACATAAATTATGTGTGATTTTAAAGATTATCGTTACATCGAATTTAAGAACGGAATTTTTCGGAATTTGACCCTTGAGGGGTAAAAGTAATAAGTGTGAAAGTCGCGCGTATGAGACAGTTCATAGCCAAGCCGCTAGATGGCAGCGGCACATATCACAGATATATTAATAAACTGCTTCACTATTATTGTTATTATTGCGATGGAGTTCACACGCCGGTGGCAAATTCCCCATGTCATCCATTTACCCCTTTTATTAGAATTATTAACAGCAATGGTCGCAGTACACTACCCTGTGGCACTCCCATATATAATCCACCTCTTTTGGTAATGTATTTTCTACTCTAACTCTTTGCTTTCTGGCTTTTAAGTATTCCTCTACCCAACAAGTAACTCTTTCATCGAATCCAATAGATTTCAGTTTATTTAAAACCATTTCATGGCTAACACTGGTCAAACGCCTTAGAAAGATCTAATGCCACACTATCAACTTGGCCTCCCTTGTCCAATTAATCTAAAATATCTTGCATATAGCCCACCATCTGAGATTCACTTGAATATCCTTTCCTAAAGCCATTTTGTCGATCTGAAAACCAGTTTCTTTCCTCACAGACATTTCTGATATTGTTGCATATCAATCTTTCCATCATTTTGCCTATCACTGATGTCAAACTAATTGTCCTGTAACAACCCCATCTGTAACCACGCCTTTATGAATCGGTACTACTATCGCTCTTTTCCAATCTTCTGGTAAGCAAGAAGACTCCAAACTCATTTTAAATACAATTTCAAGGTAAGGTGCAGTATCATATCCCACAATCTTATCTACACCAGCACCTTTACGTTTTTTTTAGCTTTCTGAGTTCCTTCATAAATTCCTGTGAATTTATTTCAAATTTTGTGTTTTCGTCATTTATACATTTATGGAGACTCTCCTCTGATTCATTTCCTCTAATCACAGGACAATTATCCCTAGTTGTCTCACTAAACCATTCACCCAATATCTCTGCAATTTTAAAATCCTCAGTGACGTTGACTCCATTCTTATTCAAAATAGTCTGAATATATTCCCTTCCCCTCAGTATTCTAATAAAGCCATAGAAGTTTCTAGATCGTTCATTGGTCCTCCTGCACCAATAATACTCTTCATAACCCATCCTTTGCTTCTCTCTTTGCTCTTATTAATTGCTTGTTTAGTTGTTTTAAGTATTACCCACCGCCATTGTGTCTCTTAACTCTGTTGTGTTTCCGTCTCTCTAGCCTCTTTAATCTTCTCACCTACCTATTGTAATACGTTGGTTCTGTACTTCTCTTTAATTTCTGCTTTGGAATAAACATTACCTCGCCCTTTTTTATAACCTAAAACTCTTCCCATTTTGCCTCCACTGTTCCTGTACAATCGTTTTGTTTGCTGAACCGTTCTCTGAAATATATCTTCATTTCTAAAGTCTGTGCCTTTTTATAATTATAACTGTTCCTGCTTTTGTTGTGGCCACTGGTTTACTGAATCCCCTAATATCCATCAGTACAGCAAAGATATCACTTATTCCTTTGGTTACTTGACAACCTACAAGATTTTCATCAGGTTTTATTAGAAAGATATCCAACATGTTTGGTCACCTCGTATTTTGCTCTACCACTTGTGTAAACCTCTTCCCTTACTAAGGTATTTGCAAATCTCTGTTCCCTTGTGTAATTTATCTTATTTCCCAACCAGTTGACACCTGGTAAATTTAAATCCACTCCAATAATAACCATTCTACTCTCACATCTTAACAGTGAATGTGAATTTAGTTTATTTCCAAGAATCTCGTCTTCCTCATTCATTCTTCCACTACAGTAAGCAGCGAATACCCCTAGTAACTCATGGTCATTATCCATGAACACTAGAGAACTACAGCGATCTTTGCTAACCAGTATGAATACCCCTCTACCAATTGCTCCTCTGTCTCTGCGGTACATTCTGGGATACCTCATTGTTGAGATCTCCTGCTTTTAATCAAGATCCTACCCCTATAATCACTTGTGGTTCATGTATCTCTATTAAGTTTGCAAATTTTATCACTTTGTTCATTATACTTCTACAATTCTTCAATCACCCCTCTTTTTGGCTTTGTGGTATTTTCAGCATTAACCTTTGTCTTTACAGTCGTACCCAATTCCGTTGTTATTTCAATAGCTTCATCTGTTTCGTTAGCATTTCTATATTTTTTCCCCACAGTGCATCTACTTCCAGATAAGTGATCCAGTATCCCTTTGATCACTTATTTTTACCCCTTCACCAGCAGCCCCTAAACTAAAAAAGGCACATTCTTGAGCCCATTAAAACTGGAAATGGGCTCCCTTACAGCTTTAGCTAACGACCCATAAAGTACACCCTTCCCCCTTTTATTTAGGTGTAGGCCATGCCTAGTAAAATCCCACCAACCAATGATGTTTACAGGCACAACTCCCAAATCACAACTAATCAAAGGAAAAAAGCTATGAGCCACGCTGAGGGTAGAGGCAAAAACCACGTCCGATTATGTGGGGGGAAGGCCAAAATGGAGCTATGTAGGTTATGTACGACCCTTAACATAATTTGAACTTACTGCGCTTAGTGTGCACTTCCACCATCATCGCTGCGACCAGAAGGAAGGCGAGAACCAGTGTAGTAGCCTTCATGGTTAATTCCCACTGGCTACTGGAGCGGCTACAACTGTTATATATCAGTTACCCCCACCACTCTTCTCGTCCCCCCCCCCCCCACTACCACTTACGCAAGCCACCGTTAAGGTCAACACAATAACAGCCGCCTGCAAATTCTAATATCCATTAACCAAATTTCATGCATCATAAATTGTTCACTTATCTAAAACTGCTTTTCTTCTATCAACACTAAACAGGCATATATTTATTTCTTAAAGTGGATGTGTCAGATGCCTCTGTATATTAAAGCATACTTCTATAATACCTGGACCAATTTACACCAAACTATCTATACATATAGTCCATAAATCAATATATATATATATATATATATGAAAAATCGAGCTATAATGTTGAAAATATTATTCTTAAAATAAATTTTAAATACATGTGCATTCGTAACTTTTGCAGCCTCTGTGTATTAAAGTATTAAAGCCTTTGTATATTAATGCATATTTCCGGAACACCTCGAGAAATTTACGCCACGTTGGCGCTCTATTTATCCTGGAACCTTTTTACAGAGCAACGAGGGTATAATATTGAATATATTTTTTAAAATAAAATCTTGATATTTCGTCTGTTTGAAGTCTGTCTGTGCCATATCATTATAGTCTATATGTATTAATGCATGATTCCGGAATACCTGGAGCAATTTGCGTCAGACCTACGTTCTATATATCAAGGAAAGTTTTTATAAAGAAACGAGGCTATAGTATTGAATATATTTTGTATATTTGGCTGTTTGAAGCCTCCCTGTATTAAAGCATTAATCTGAAATACTTAGAGTAACTTACACAAAGCTTAATCATTTGGACAGGATGTCTAGTTGGGTTAGTAAACATGGGATGAAGATAAATGCAAAACAGAGTTAGCATATTAGATGCACAGATATAAAACTAAAGGTTGAATATGATTATAAGGTGGGCAAAGAATTGCTTGGTAAAGACTTGAAATGTAAATATGTTGGTATTACATTTGATAACTGGGCAGGACACATTGGTCAGGTAGTAGGAAAAGTTTTCAAAATTCTGCACTTATTGGAGAGAGTGATGATGGGATATACGAGAGAAGTAAAGTAATTGGGTTCCAAAACTTTGTTGAGATCATTGCTTAAATATGTTAGTGTAGTATGGGACCCACATTTTGAATATCAAATACAGGAGTTGGAGAGGGTGCAAACCAGGGCTGGTAGATTTGTTTCTGGAAATTATCAGAGAATGAAATAAGTAACAGATATGGTAAAAGAGCTGGAATGGGATTCATTGCAAGACAGTAGGAAGGTCATGGGAGTGTACAAGGCGTATATTGGTGAGGAGGCATGGAAATATATTGGTGTAAGAATTAAAAGTATTACAGGGAAGAAAAAAGATGACTATCACCACAAGCTGGCACTCGATTTCAGGCGCAAATGTTTGAAAGATTCTTTTTTTTTTTTTTTTTTTTTTTTTTTTTTTTTTTTTTTTTTTGTAAGAGTGTCAGGCATTGGAATAAGTTACCGAAAGAAGTGATGAATAATTTACTATAAACGTTTAAAAATTTGCAGTTAAAATTTGTAGAGGGCAAATGAAGGTGGGTACTGGAAATGGGGAAGATGGGTGTGTAGGGAAATTGCCACCGGTGCGTGCGTTCCATTGCAATTTTAGTTAATAAAGAAGTGTATGATAGTTACATTAAGAAAGATTTTACGAAGAAACAAGTATACAATGTCTAATGCCCTTTGAAGCCTCTGTATATTAAAGGATAATTCTGGAATTCCTGGAGGAAAATAAATCAAACTTTGTAAACATATATTGCGAATATCAAGGACGATTTTACGAAGAAACGGTGTTATGATGTTAAATAAAATTTTTAAATAAATTTGTATATTTTCCGTTTGTGTATTACAGCATACCCCTGGACTACCTGGAGCAATTCACAACAAGTTTGTTACATATATGTTACGTATATCAAGGAAGGGTTTTACGAAGAAACGATACTGTAGAATTGATTGCATTTTTGAAAAATAAAAGTTACATTTCCGAAATTTCCGGGAAGAAACAATCTAATTGAACTTCCCATTGAGGGATAATTTACACCCATTAATACGATAAGCCGCTAAAAAAATCAATGCATTAAGACCTGGTTACACGTAGGATTAATCATTACCGGACATTGGGCAGGTGCTGGGAAAGGGTTGCAAAATTCTTAATTTATTGGAGACAGTGTTAAGGGGATGAAGCGGACTAGTGTTACAAAACTTTGGTCGACCATTGGTGGAATATGGTGGTGTAGTATGTGACACACATTCTGGGTATCAAATACAGGAGTTGAAGAAGATGCTGAAATGGGCTGCTAGATTTGTCGGTGGGAATTAATAGAGAACGCAATCACTAACTGATATGATAAAGGAGATGGAATGGGATTCATTAGGAGACAGGAGAAGGGTGAAGAGGGTCATGGGAGTGTATGTACAAGGTGTATATTGGTGATGAGGCGTGGGAAAATATTGGTTGAAGAATTAGGAGAGTTTGGTGAAAGGGAAAAAATGGCGATGACCACAAGCTGGCACTCGATTTCAGACACAAGGGTGAGGGAAAATTTTCTTTCATAGTCAGGCATTGGAGAAATTACCAAGCAAAGTGATGAATTATTTACATAAACGTAGAAAGAATTTAAAATTAAAATTCACAGAGGACAAAATTAGGTGATTGCAAGAAAAGGGTAAATTCTTTCGGAGCGTGCGCTCTATAGCAATTAAAAATGTTAAGTATGGCCCCAGCATGCTCCGCAGACAATCTCCGTTTTCTTATTAATTTTAATCCTAAATTCTTATAGTGTAATTTCGCAAACCGCTTTGTTTAGCAATTTATTCGAAATTATTATTATTTTAAATCTTTTCATCACTTTCATTGTTATTAAACGCATTATCATAATGGGCTCTACAGAGTGTTTAAAGGTTGTGCTGTGATTGCAGAGATTATATCCAAGTTTTAACGGACTCTGCTTGCCACAGATAATATTCACCAATTATTCTCGCACTAATGTTGAGGCGCCATTACTTTTTAAAGTCTAATGTCCATTTATCGTAGTAACTAGCGCTCCGCGATACCAGATTAAACTACGCGTCAAATACAGTGGCTACAATTAAAGTTAACTTCGTAATTGTGACGAGTAGGCATCGGATTTTTAGGTTCTAAAAATCTTATTTTAGGTGCCTAAAATAGATTCTTTCCAATGCAAAATAGGTTCTAAAAATGTCAAAATACGCTGTCAAAGTTGTGGTTACTCAATTTGCAATGTTAAATCGAGCAGCGCAATTCCGAAGAATATTTTTTAATTTAATTGATTTTAGTTGGTTGGGATTATCTGAAATCAATAAAACCCTCAATGTGCATTTGTCACGAATTTTCTGTCGATGGAGAAATAAATTTTGTGTACACAGCTCTTGGATATTTAATTACGAAAATACAATTTCTAATGATTAAAGGTACGAATTTTTATTATACATTGATATTTTTGGTGTATATATATTGTATTATTTATAAACATTTAATCAAATTTACAATGCGGATAGTTGTGTCAACATTGCCACTCTGTAAAGTCTACAAAATGCGGATTGTTAAACTATGGACCAAACACAATCAGGCATTTGTTTTGAACAACCAAATTGCACCGTCTATATATTTAAAATCCACTGTTTGCGATTTAGATTGTTTAGCAATTTAGTATCGTCGGAGCGATTTTTTAAGTTTTATTTTATACTGATATAACTGCGCGGCCTTTTAATATCATCATGTTAAATGTTTCGGACAGTTGGGAAGTCACCTGATCTCGGTGAGGATGATCCAGGTTTGATCCCCGATGAAGCCGTAGACGAAGCTGAACTTTTGGAAGGGTTCACCAGGCCCACTCAGCATACTGTCCAATGAGTACCGGCGGGAAAGTAAAGAATCAGCGAGGCACTGAACGCGTCGCATCCTGCTAGTGCCAATGGTTGTGATGGAAATGCAGAGCTCTATCTCCATGAATCTTGGGGGAAATGACAGGAGCCGTAAAACCCTGTCACCTTTACCATTATAAATTATCGTACTAGTTGCCGCACATGGGCACAATAACAGTTCTACCAGACATTAGGAAAACCCCGGGCATACATTACAATTTAAATTCCTGTCCGAGGCAATGTTGATTTTTTTTTTTTTAACTGTTTAACGTCACTTAACAGCGCGGTATTTAGAGATGGGAAAGGATAGGGGGCAAGGATTTGGGAAGGAATTCGGGCATGGCCTTTTGAAGGAAGCATCCCGGCGTTCGCCTGGAGTTATTTGGGGAAACTATAGAAAACCCAAATCTGGATGCCCGCACGGGGATTCGAGCCACCGTCCTTCCGAATGCGAGGCCAGAACGCTAACCATTTCTCCACGACGCTCGGTGAAACTATGTTGAGATTTGTGATACTGTGGAAGGATGGCTGTCATATTTTTCATTTAATACTTAAAAATCCTACATGTACGGAAATTACATTAGTAATGCGGTGTTAGTACAATAGCCATGGGCGCCGGGCTGCGGTTATGAAAGAAAACACTCAGAAAAAGTTTAAGAAACAAGTTTATTTATTAAATTCACTGTTTGAATAAAAACTTAAGGTGCATAGGATTTCGCCCATACTCAGTGCCGCAATAGGTGGGGGGAGGGGGGGGGGGGGGGGGAGGGGTTCGAAAAACTGTGCCACCCCGAGCAGAGACATTGGGTGCGATCTGTTTGAAGGTTGATGATACATAGTCCCCAGAAATTACACTGATCAGCCAAAACATTATAACCACCTTCTTACTAGCATATAGTTCCACCTCTCTTATGCAATACAGCAGTGATTCGACGTAGCATGGAGATTCTGCAAGTCCTTGGTAGGCTTCCAGAGGTATCTGACACCTGATTTCTACGCACAGGTCACGGAATTCCCTTAAATTATGGACCAGCGGTTTGTGGGCGCGGCGGCTAGGGAACGAGCATCTCGGAAACGGCGAGGCAGGTCGGCTGTTCGCGTGCTACTGCAGTGAGCATCTATGGAAAATGTTGAAGGACAATGAACAGGCGACAATGTGGTGGACACCCACGTCACATCACAGATCTGACGGAAGAGTACGATTCTGGAGCTTCCAGGAGTGTTTCAGAGCACAAGAATCGCGATTCTGCAACAGATCGCCGCCTATCCCGCTTTACAGAGCGGGCAAGCCTCCGACCTCCACGTTCTGTGATGAGGCGTGGACGTCCACCACAGTGTCACCTACTCGTGGTTTCAACATCCTTCAAACGCTGTCCATAGATGCTCACTACAGCAGCACGTGAACAGCCTACCAGTCTCTCCGTTTCCGAGATGCTCGTTCCCAGACTCCACGCCCACAAACCGCTGGCCCGTAATTTAAGGAAATTTCGTGACCTCTGCGTAGAAATCTGGTGTCAGATACTTCTGGAAACCTACCAAGGACTTGTAGAATCCATGCTACGCCGAGTAGCTACTGTATTGCGTTCGAAATGTGGACCAATATTCTAGTTGGTAGGTAGCCATATTGTTTTGTCTGATCAATGTATAGATTACTTTGTAAATATATTTGAAATATAGTGAGATCATAGGGTATGCATTTTTAACTTCGATAATTTAGTTTAAAGGCCAAAGACGCCAAAAAGACAGCGCGGAGCATCGTAGTAAAACAGGCGAAGAGAAGACACTATTAGTTAAAAAAAAAAAAACAACATAAAAACCGCATTGAAGAAAAGCACACTAAAAATTTTTAAAATAACTTTATACTCTTGCATAGAAGAAAGTAAATCTAAATGGACAATATTTTACATTACTGCTACTAAAATTTTTACATTAATTAGTTATGATGATCGAATTACTGAACTTTATTTGGTGTTCGAGGAAGTACGACGAAAAATTCCAAATATTTTACACCAAGTCGTGAGTCAGATAGTGTTATTGCGGGAGACAGCTTAGGGGAACAAATTAACAGTTTTGTATCTGTGGCTCACCCTCGTTGGTCGTCCAGGCCTTACTCTAGATCTACAGTGTCAGTTGGTAGGCTGCATCATGCAGTAAATGCTTTACAGTTAGTGTAATATCGGTGTATGATCTGTATGTTTCATTTCTGTTGAGCCATCTTTCTAGCATTAATTGTTGGTGAGTATTAACATGACCTTTTATTTATTATTGTTTTTATCTTTTTGTTTTCTTGCTTTGCCTGGCAGTACAAAATTAACTAATTAAAGTAAAATTTTCAATAACAGTATTGTAAAATATTGTCCATTTAGATTTACTTTCTTCTAAGCAAGGTATTTTAAAAATTTTACTGGCTTTTTTGAAAGCGGTTTTTATGGGTCTTTTAAAATTATTTATTCTTTAAATATTTAGTGGTATTCTAGTTTATTTTGTATTATAAATATGCCACAACAGTTTTCATTTTTCGAACTTTCTGGTACCTCAGTGATTAAAGCGCTTTATTTTTTATATAAATATCTTTTTATACACCCCAACAACTACCAGAATGGGATGTATTGGATGCTGTGTTAAGGAATAACAAGGCTGTGTTTCGATCTAATCATAACATCTGTTGAATCTGTTGCTAGATAGATAGATAAATATGTTCACTTTGATCCCATGTGAGAATAATCTCGGGGATGTGGAACAGTACATACACTTACTTTTAATGGCAATATTACTATATAATTGATAATATTATTATATATTGACAACTTAGCTACAACCCATTAGTATAACCAATATCTATTCTAATCTACACATACAATCCCTAGTTAATTAATACTTATTATGTGGAACAGTGTGCACACTTATTACCAGCATCTAATAACCAGTTATTTTCTTACCAACCGGTTACCATGATAAGTTTCACTGTAATTTGCAACTACATATTATATCATGTTAGTTGCTATTTATGTGAAACAGTACACACACCTATTAAAAATATCAGTTATATTACCAACAACCCATAAGCTGTCAATTACTTAAAAACCTGTTAGTATCATAATTTTTCACAGCAGTTTTTGAGTGCATGCTATCCCATGTTAGTTACTATATATGAGTGAAATTTTGTAAACAGTGTAATTACTTCATTTGTCAAAAGTTTCAACAGAAAGAAAAAAAAACAACCATATATCATTTTTAGTAATTGTGGACAACTTTGTCACCTTCCCCTTCCATATACCATATATACTATTTTATCAGTCATTCTTAATTACCAAATTCCAAGAAGAAAATTCTTTCACAGAGTAAAATGGGTTCTGAAGCAGAAAAAGGAAGCTCCAGTAAATGTTAACCCTTTCTGTACAATTGACAGTGATTTGTAATCCTTGTGAATATTATATTTATTCCTAGTATTATGGCTATGTATGTCAGCATTAAGATTGAAGTGTTCAGGATTTTCCACTACAAATGATAGTACAGAGTATACATACTGTGCTGGCATGGTTAGAACACCCAGGTTTTTAAATAGATTTCTGCACGACTTCCGTGGGCTTGCTCCACAAATAGTTCTTATAGCACGCTTTTGCAATTTAAATACCCTCTGTGCTTGTGACGAGTTTCCCCAGAATGAGATGCCATAAGTGAGCAAGGAATGAAAATGTGCAAAATATACTAACTTTCTGGTTTCTATATTAGCTATTCTAGATATTACCCTCAGCGAAAAAATTGCAGAATTTTTTTAAGAAGTTATTGAATATGTTGTTTCCAGTTCAATTTGTTAACTATATATACACCCATGAATTTTGTGAAACTGTTTCAATCATTGCTTTTCCTTCTGATATCACATTATAGCTGTCCTTTGTTTTATTTTTTTGTAACAAATGAAGTAACTGTGTCTTTTCTATATTAAGTTGTAGTTTGTTGGAATTAAACCACTTGTTAATTTTCTTTATAGCATCATTTGCTGTGTTTTCGAGGTTTTGTGCTGATGGGTCTTTCAACGATTTGCTAGTATCACCTGCAAAGAGCACCATGTGTTCATTGTCACCTAGTATATGTGCTTGATAATCGAAACATGTAACATGCAACCCTATCTGCGATTCCCAATTTAATTTTACGGAAATTTTTGAATATTGATTCCGTGAAACAACTACGTGTAAACGTTAAAGGAGACTGAAGACAGAGTAGGAACCCGTACGGGCGTGGTGGTTTAACGGTTAGCGTTCTGGCCTCACATTCCGGAGGACGGCGATTCGAATTCCCGTCTGGGCATCCAGATTTGGGTTTTCCATGATTTCCTAAATCACTCCAGGCAAATGCCGGGATGCTTCCTTCAAAAGGCTATGGCCGAATTCCTTTCCATTCCTTGCCCCCCATCCTTTCCCGTCTCTAAAGACCTCGCTGTTTAGAAATGTTAAGCAATTAAAAAAAAAGGGGACCCGTCCGTCACATGGCCGTGCTACGGACCAGTGTGGACGCGAGGGGGGCCTAGCCGACACTCGGCCGGGTGTCGGTGCGGTGACGGTGCGGAACAGTATCGGCCTAGTGTGGCCCGACTTAACCTGTGGCATAAGTTTCATTGTTACCACATAACTCCATCTGGAATTGTAATTTTAACAAACAGCAGTGTATTAAAGAAAATATATATTTTGTGACGTCGAAAGATAACGTCGACTTAGTTTTTCTTCGTAGAAACGTGGTTTAAAGATATTATTACACATTTTTTAAAATAAATGATCGAACAACGGCAAAATAATAGAGTATATTAACCATTTACTTCACTGCTCTGTCTTATACTAAAGGTGTGTTTTTTTACATACAAAAAAAAAAGTTATTTCAGAAAGGCATTATTATTATCAGTAACTGCTGTGAAGATAATGCCCTGACTTCAGTTACCCTACACAATATTTCCCTGTCTTGCGAGCATTTTTATTAATAATTCTTTCTATCAGTATTCGACGCATTTTTGTTTGCACTAACGTGGCCGTGACTGGTGTAGGCATAGTTCCTACCGTCATCACAGTATTTCTGACACAAACTCGCTCGTTTCCCTACGCTCATGATCACCACAAATCCTACACCAGTGACTCCACTGACAGCTTGTGTGGATAATTATTCTCTGTTCGCCAGACATGAAATCCTGTGCATCCTTCCGCTCAATAACCTTAATCCCTCGCACATTTAACTGAAGTCGTTCCATCTCGCTTTTTATATTTTCTGATATACCTGCAGTATGAAAAATTTAACGATTCCGCGCTCCGTCTCGTAGAATGTTTCTATCCATTCTGATGACTCCTCCCTGAGCAGTCCCCACACGGAGATCCGATTGGGGGACTATTTCACCTCCGGAATATTTCACCCAGGAAGAAGCCATCATTCCATTTGTAATTGCATGTCCTCGAAATACCCTTTTGGTTTTTAATGCAGTGGTTTCCCTCCTTTAGGAGACTTTTCCAACCCCAGGGGCAAGGGGGTGCCCTGGAAAACTCCCCGCTCTTCTTTTCTTCAGAAGGCCGTTGGTTAGCAGTGGGGTAACTCCTCATTCAGTAGCCACAACAAACAAGCTGTACCACGTGACGCAGAGGCTGGCATCTGATTGGGTGAGGCTGATACAGTCTCTCACAAACCCTTACACACTTCAACTAGCTGACATAAATTTTTTGGAAACACCGTTTCTCGGATATTAGGAACTGTGCTTAGGAGAGTACAGGATGAGGTCGTGAGAGGTTAAGAAAATAAAGAAAACACACGGTCTATTGCAGTGCTTTATTTCTGTTCATAAGCGACTCAAAGACAGTTATTGTCAAAGCAATGGACGGAACTGGTTATCACGGAGGTGGCGGTCATGGTTCCTACATCCGTCCAATCACGTGAACCTAGAGACACAAAAATTACAGCATTAAAGTGCAGAATTCTAAACAACAAATAGTTACTTTTTAAGTGAAACATGGAGTTCCCCAAGGTAGTAACCTGTCTCCCTTATTATTTATATTGTATATAAATGATCTTGCAGAAATACTAAAGAATTGTAAAATTCCATGTTTGGAGATGACACACTAATTTATTACTATTGGAATCGTCTAGAAAAATGATACAGGTAATTAATAAACTGTTAAAATTAGTTAATGAATGGCTAAATAAAAATTTGTTAAGTCTTAATGTGGCCAAAACAACATGTGTGGTGATGGGGAAAAATGGTTTGGGAACAGGCAGAGGTACTGCATTCTGTTGTGATTAATGGAACTAAAATTAAGTGGGTTCAAAATTATAAATATCTTGGTGTAGTCATTGATAATAAGCTTAAGTTTATAGATCATGTACATTATATAAATAAAAAAGTAGCTAATAAGGTAAATTTAATATACAAATTACAAAAAGTGTTATCTAAACCAGGTAAACAGCTATTGTTAAAAGCAATTGTTCTGCCTCACATAAGATACTTCTCCACAGTATTAATCATGACAAGCAAAAGAGAAATTATGAAATTGTAAAATAATTTTAATAAGGGAATGAGGGCTGTTCTAAATAAAAGACGAGCTGAAAATGTCAGTAATATGCTTAAGGACTTAGGATATTTACATATTGAAAAGGAAATAATTAGAGATGTACTGACTTTTGTATATAGGTTGGAAAGTAGATTATTACCAAGATGTGTGACTTGATTAGTACAAAAGAATAATGATGTACATAATTATAAGACAAGGCAGGCAAATCATTTCCATTCGACTTACAATATAAGTAGTAAAGCACAGAAAAGGGTTGCACAAAGGTTTTAAAATATTTAACAAATTACCTGATGAAATAAAAAGAACCAGAACTGTTGCAAGTTTAAGAGAAAAGCTGGGTAAATGATTAGAGGAAAGAGATTGTAATATTTTCTTGTGAAGGATTCATTGAAATTAACACATTGTTTGTCTTTGTTTTTTCTCTTTTATTTTTAATATGATGCATGAATTGTAATTGTGTATATATATTAGCCATAGGCTATTTGAAAATAAATAAATAAATTAAAAGTCAAACATTTTTCAAATAATGTTTTATTTTCGGCTGATTTTCACGTCTCTCTCTTTTTTTTCACTTATGTCTTTACGCCTCGTCGACGTCGAGGTCATTAGAGGCGGGATGGGACTGGAGACAAGGAACGGTAAGGAATTCGGCCATGGAATTTTTGAAGGAAGCATCCCGGCATTCGTCTGGAGTGATCTGGGGAAACCATGGAAAACCCAAATTCTGGATGCCCGGACGGGGATTCGAACCGGCGTCCTCCCGAATGCGAGGCCAGAGCGTTAACCACTCACCCAGCACCCTCTGTCCTCATCACGTCTCGGCCTAGTGTGATGAGGAATTCAAAGTGAGATCTAAAGATTGTTTACATTGTGTTTTGTACATTTTTCATCAACGATTTAGTTGGTTTTCAGTTTAACATTCCATCTGTGATGATATGTCGCCGAGAGGCAAACCGCATGAAAGAATTAATTGTCGGGTGTAGGTTATTCTCGAACACATATTGTTTGTTGAATTGAATTCACTAAAGATTGAAAAATATTTTAACAGCAAGTCGTTTTTAGATGGAGTATATTACTCGTTTTGAAGAGGCAGTTAGCTGAATTGGCAAACAGTGTGGGCGAATTTGGTATGAAATTCAACGTGAAGAAATTTTAATATATGGTCACAGCCAGAAAAAGGAACAGGATGATCAGGGGAAATGTGATGGCAGGAGAACAGCTGGAGAAGGTGAACAGTTCGAAGTCACTGGGGAGTGTTGTAGACTGTAGAGGAGAGATAAGGCAAAGAGGGTGGAGGAAGCGTCAGATGGAACAGGGACGTAAGCAAGTAATCTACCGCACATACCACGTGCCTACGGGGCTGAAACCTGGACTGTGAAGTAGAGGGACATCAGCGGGGTGCAGAAGGGTGTTGTAAGAATGGACAGGGTAAACAATGAAATGATCAGACACACAGTAAAAGAGGAACTACTACAGGAAATGATAGAGACAGCAAGATTCAGATGGTAAGAGCATATTAAAAGAATGGTCGAGCAGAGAATACAGAGGAAAATCCAAGAAATGAAGACTCATGATAAACAACACAGGGATTTTATTCAATTTTTAATTTAATTTAGTTGCGATTGATCGCACGCTCTGCTGGCTATGTCCCCACACGCCCCTTTCCCTCCCTTTCCTACACCCACCTACATTTGCCCTCCACAAATATCAGCTTTACATTGTTTCAACGTTTTTGGATAATTATTCATTTATTCCGTGGGTAACTTAATCCGATCCCTGACACCCTTACCTAAAAAAGAGAATCTTCCTACATCCGTGTGTCTCAAATCGAGTGCCAGCTTGTGGCCATGGTCATCTACTCATTTCCATGCATTACCTTTAATTCTTACACCAAAATCTTTCCATGCCTCATCACCAATATACGCCTTGTACACTCCCATGACCCTCTTCACCCTCCTCCTGTCTTCCAATGAATTCCATTCCAGCTCTTTTATCATATCTGTAACTGACTGAATTCTGCGGTAATTTCCAGGAACAAATCTGGCAGCCCTTTTTAGCACCCTCTCCAACTCCTGTATTTGATTTTCAAAACGTGGGTCCCATACTACACTATAATATTCAAGCAATGTTCTGACTAAGAGTTTTGTAACACAAGTCCTTTACTTCTCTCGTACATCCCCTCATCACTCTCTCCAGTAAAAGCAGAATTCTGAAACCTTTTTCTACTACCTGTCCAATGTGTCCAGCCCAGTTAAGCTTGTTATCAAATCTAATTCCAAGATATTTGCATTTCAAGTCTTCAGCAAGCAATTCTTTCCCCACCTTATATTCATAATTAACCTTTTGTTTTTTATTTGTGTATCTAATAAGCTGACTCTTCTTGGCATTTATCTTCATCCCATGTTTACCAACCCAACTAGATATCCTGTCCAGATCACCCTGCAACTGTTTACAATCCTCTACCTTTTTGATCCTTTTATATAGCATTC
The DNA here is from genome assembly GCA_031002005.1 of Vandiemenella viatica. Lineage (NCBI taxonomy): Eukaryota > Metazoa > Arthropoda > Insecta > Orthoptera > Morabidae > Vandiemenella > Vandiemenella viatica. The sequence continues at coordinate 139,502,024 of CM061918.1, read as the reverse complement.
TGTCATCTGCAAACAATCTAATTTCAGATAGTAAACAATCAACACAATTATTCATTAGAATAATCAATAGTAATTGTAAAAATATTCTACCCTTCAAAGATTAATTCCTTTAATTATTTTGATGGCCGATTTTCAATCAGCGTGTTAATGAATCCCGCCGAGCTCTCAGACTTTCGACTGTTTGCGAGCTGCTATCGGACAGCGCTGGAATGACGTATCGACTTGCGATCGAATCGATTATTGTCGACTCTCAGGCAGTAGCTCGGGCTAATCTCAGAGGCGTGTGCACTGGCGAGTTATGCTGTCGACAACTTCTCGGCAGTAATTACCCTCAAGTGCAAACCCACCTTAAAATGAAACCAAGAAAAGTTTGAGCGTGGTCAGAAAATCACACAATATAATCACCCTTATCTTTATTTATAAAGAGGAATGTATGTTTATTTGTTTGTTTGTTTGTTCTTCATATAAATCCACAGTTTTCATCCGATCTCGATGAAACTTTTCACACTTATCCTTTGAAACAAGGAGAAAAATACTGTCTACATTTCGCTGAAAAATTATCTGTATAAGTAACACATGTTGTCTCATAACTTCGAAATACGGCGATAGACAGACACGTTGGATACGGACGTCTCCGTACCGTGTTTCGGTGTAGTGGACTTTCAGCTCGGTGGTTAAAGCACTTGCTTACGAACGTCGTGGTCTCCGGTTCAAATCTCCGTGCAGGCTAAGATTTTTAAAAATTGGTTTTCATCGTAAGAGTCAGGCCTAGGCCGTAGGTTATTCGGATTGAATGTTAAACTGTAGATAATAGAAAGTTAGGGGTGCAATGCGAGGCAAATCGTAGGTAGTCTTGCAATGTTGTAGGTGTACACTTTCTTACGTTATAATGATCCCTCAGGTGATGTTCGCAGTCAGTGTGTGAGTGTGAACCTCAGTAATATTATTATAAATACGGAAATAAGTCTCTGTCTTTTTGTTACGTTTTGACGACTAAATGGCTATATCGTTGGGATGGAATTTTATAAGGAAATCTGTATGAAGGTCACAGGATATTTTTGCAGTATGATTAACAGTTGTAGTCACGAAATTTTGAGACCTTATCGAATGGTGACAGAAATATGTTGGAAATTGATTCTATTCAAGAGACAGGTTCGACGGTACAGTGTTATAGTGATAGCTTTCCTGTCATATTATGCCGACTCGATGTTGTTTGGGACCAATCCTTCGTTAGCAACAACTTTCTATATTTAATTCTGGCAAAAAAATTCTTAATCGACGCGCGCGAAGTCGCGGGTACGAGCTAGTAATCCATATAATAAAATTTCCTGTTCAACACTGCTTGCAGCAAATTCTAGCTACCGGTAACTATTTCAGTTTCAGTTTATATACCGATACAGCTTATAACGAGTAAGACGCGCTTTTTCTGCGTCTAATTCGGTAAAATATGATGTTACCTTACCTCTCACCCAAACATAAAGGGACCAGTCTTAAATGGATTTATCTGACGTTTCCCTCGGCAGCAGAAGTAATTACAGCTACTGGAAGTATTACAGTTGCAGCTTTTGCAGAACCAATCTGTATCTCCTGAAACAAAAAGAATACAATGAAGGTACTGTATTGGTCCAAACAATTATTTTTTAAAAGAAAAAATAGTCAATTTTCCATCTCAACAAACATATATCGCACAAAAACAATTACATACATTATTTACCGCGAGCCATTTATCACCCTTGACATCTAACTGATATACATACATTATGTGTAATTTTAATCATTAAGGTCACATCATATTTTAAAAAGGGAATCTTTGGGATTTCGTCCCTTAAAGGGCAAAAGTGTCAATATTTATATAACTTTTTTTTTTTTTTTTTTTTTTTTTTTTTTTTTTTTTTTTTTTTTTTTTTTTTGCAACGAGCTATTTAAATCCCTTGATACCTATCCGTAATCGATAAATAAGGTGTCACTTAAAAGATGAAGGTCTCCAATCAAGCAGAATTATAAATTAAAACGATATTTTCTGAATTTGACGCTTGAAGGACAAAAGTAATAACTGTGATAGTCGCGCGTATGAGACAGTTCAGAGCCAAGCCGCTAGATAGCAGCAGCACATGTCACAGAGATATTAATAAACTGCTCCACTGGCTTCGACTTTAGTTAACCACCTATTACACTAAACAAATAAACAACTGAAACAGATGAGACTATTGTTCTTTCATCTAATTACAAACCACCAATCGCATTAGCGAAATTTTCGCACGGATTGTCTAGTTCTTGCAATAATAGGTCAAGTCTCGTGATTGTGCAGTGACAAAAAGTAAAATTTAACACTTTAGGTAAACTTAGAGAAAATCTGAGGTGTTTGAAGTTTTTAGGGTAGAAAGCTATTTCACGTTTTCAGTAGGTAAAAGGTAGATATTTGGAAATTTACGACTTTTCAAATAACCTGGCTATAAAACATTATCTGTGTATCAAATTTAAGCTTTCTACAATTGCGGGAAGTACCTTAGGGTTTAAAGATCATCAGCCAGTCGGTGAGTGAGTGTAAAAACAAAATCGGCGAAATTTGCATATGAATAACATCCAAACCAACTAAATTTTCTTTGCCAAGATTGCTGATATCTATGTATAACAGAGATTTTAGAGATGTTGCATCAGTGAGACTGAAGAATCTGTGATTCAAAAATGTCCCGAATATCTTCGAGAAAACTACCACATCCACAAATCACTGGCAGAAGAGAAGAACATAATAAACGAATACACGAATCCGACTGACCCAACACTATACGCAGTACTCAAAACGAAATAAGAAACACAACCATCTACCACAAAAGGACACAGCCAATAATAATAATACACCAAACAAAGCACGAACACAAATTTAAAAGCGCGCCACCCACCGAGTGAAACAGAAGACAAACGGTAAACAAACCTGCTAATCAGCGATGTACAGTAACTAACGTGAGACATCAGATCTCAACGTATTACAGTGCTACGCAAATAATCACAAAATTGCAACCAACATGTGTAATGCATACTGCAGCTACAAACATAACTGATGCATTCGTTCGCTAGTCGCCGAAGTGATAACTTCCGGGTAGCTCGGAGCAGTGAACGTGTGCTTGTGTCTTCCTGTTTACAGGGAAGCTCAACACTTAGAGTTGAAATAAGTTCATACAAGTGTAACGAAAACTAGCTGTATTCACAAGTGTAGCCTGTGCAGCGAGAACTCATCAACCACCCGAGATCCTCCCCCGCTGCTGGGCGAGGATGTTTGGCGGCCACTACGGAGAAGGCGGAGGAGCGTCTTCGTCCCCGACGGCCGCAGAGGCATCAGCAGGAGTAGCTGCAGTTGGAGCAGCATTAGTTCAAGCTGTGAGTACAATAAGTGAAAGTGATGAGGCGGAGATGGATATGGAATATAACTTGCAACCGGAAAGTGATGATGCAGAACGTGTGTATGCTAGAAAGCGTCCTATAGAAGCAAATGTAGAGGTTATGGCAGAGAAAAAGAAAATTGCTAGTGTATGCTACGAACCATCCCAAATAGAGAAAAACTCAGAGCTAGGACGGGAACAATTTGTACAAAATGAAAAGTCGAGTAATATGCAGACACAACCCGAGAACAACAGACCCCAGCGGTTCTATAGAAGGTCGGACACTGGCCCATTCATTATATTTATTGAGAGCAGAGATAATAAAATAGGAAAATTACACCCAATGTATATAGGGAAAATTCTCCACTCATCAATCCCCGAAAGTAAAGGAAAGATCTTAAACATTAGCTACAGTGGTAGGAATAGACTAAAGGTTGAAGTAGGTGACCCAAATGCTGCCAATAATATTGTTAGATCATCAGAGAAAATATCCAAAGACTTAGAAATATATATCCCCGCTCATTTAGTATATAAACAGGGGGTGATAAGAGGAGTCCACCAGAGTATCACGATGGAGGAGTTACTAGCGGAAATTCAATCACCGGTAAAGGTAGTTAGTGCAAGAAGAATGAACAAAACAGTGATTCAAAATAATGAAAAACTAGTAATCAATCTCCAAACATGTGTTCTAACATTTGACAGCCAGTCCATCCCACATCACATAAATATTCACGGGACTAGATGCGAAGTAACACCATTTTTCCCGTCAGTTAAAATATGCTATCAATGTTATAGATATGGACATCTTAAAAAACAATGTCGTGGACAAGCTCGTTGTATTAAGTGTGGTGGGGCACATCCGGAGATCCAATGCACAATTCAATCTATTACATGTATCCAGTGCGGGCGAGCTCACTACGTTACGCATCGAATATGCCCAGAGTATAACAGGCGGAAAAACATTCAGGAATTTGCAACCCGAAACAACATGTCGTTAAGGGAAGCGGAATCCGCTCTTAAAAATAGATCATATGCACAAGTCGCTAAAATACATGAACCAGGAAAATATGATCTTAACCCTACTGTAGCGCCGGATATAGAAAACTACAGCCAATTTCCACCTATTAAATTAGACTATAGGGGAACTCCCCCTGGAAATGCCTGGAACAAGCAATCAACTATTTAATCTACAAAAACACCCAATCCAATATCTCAGTGGGGACCCTATTCAGGTCCGGGAAAATCAACCGAAGGGCCCAACTGGACCCTTGCCGATGTCCGATACTAGAAGACAACAACCCATTTCAACACAGGTTCCCTCGGCCAAAGCACAACACATCAGCAATTGTGGGTCACTGGAGAATAGGGCGAAACATAGAACACAACAGCACTTTAATACATATGAATATCAGCAGCTTTGGTACCACCCCACAAATTTACCAGTAACACCTATTGGCCAAAATCCCTATCCTCCCAAGTTGCAGAAACCAAGCAATCATCCTCAGTTCAGAAATGAGAAAAGTAAATTAGTGGAAGGAATCTTCAACCTAATTTTGACAATAACAAGACACGTAAAAGATGAAGGGATAGAGGCCCTACAGCTGGAGGAAATTCGAAAATCGATAGAGACAGTAATACAACCTAATTATCCGTAATGTCAAACACTCAGAATAAAGGTAACTCAAGGAGGGAACTGCATGTAATCCAATGGAACGCGCGGAGCCTCAGCCCCAAATGCAATGACTTTATCAACCTAATGAATGAAGGGAAGGCAGCTATAGCTATTATCACTGAAACTTGGTTAAAGCAAGATAGTAAAATAAGAGAAAGACAATATAAAACCTTTAGAAAAGATAGAAACGATGGGTATGGTGGGGTAGCGATCATGATTGCAAAAAACATAATAGCAGTGACGAAAAATATACAATACAATAACAGTAATATAGAAATAATATCCGTAGACATTTTAAATTTAGAGCCTGTGAAGAACGTAACAGCTATTTACGTGCCCCCTCATGTCACAATCAATGAAACAGAATGGAACCACATTTTCTCCCAACTTCCAAATGGAAGTATTGTGGCAGGAGACTTTAATGCCCATGACAAAATGTGGTACGATGAAATAACAGACCATAGCGGCCAGGAGCTAGCAAAAGCAATAAGTCAATCCGACCTAGTGGTGCTAAACACCAAGACACATACCCGCATAGGCACACCATACCATAGACCCTCCTCGCCGGATTTATCGTTAGTATCGTCAAGGATGGCCATAAAATGCTCGTGGGTGGCCATTGACCACAGAGTTATTAAAATATCCATAGAAACACAAGCTACACATACGACCCAAAACGGGATATTTAGTCACAGCCAGATAATAAATCTAAAACTTATGGACTGGCACAAATATCAACAAGAAGTAATAGAAGATTGCGGGAATGCCCGGTTGTAAGAGACCCACAGGAAACCTACAACTGGTTTGTAGAAAACATTTTAGCAGCTGCGAAAGAGAGTACACCTGCTGTGAAATATAGAAAGGACTGCACATACCGAAGGAAGCCCTGGTGGACGCCAGAATGATCTAAAGCGGTAGCAAGAAGAAGACTGGCTCTCAAAACATATCGCAAAGAGGCGAACTATCAAAACTTCATTACGCTCCGGAAAATAACAGCACAAACTAACAAGATCATCAAGAAGGCGAAGAAAGAAGGATGGGAAAAATACTGCTCGGAATTAAGTGGAGATCTCTCAACACAAAAATTATGGGAAAAGATTAGGTGGTACAAGGAACCAAAACTAAGTTCTGAAAGCTTAAGAGTAAATACGGAAATTGCGGAACAATTTATGAACAAAATAGCTCCCGATACGGTAGAAGATGCACCACTGGAAGTCACTGATAACAATGAACACGTAACATATCCTAATTGCAACCTAGACCGACCCTTCACCCTGGTGGAAATGGAAAATAGCTTAAAAGAAAAAGATACAACCCCAGGATTAGACCAGATATCATGTTCAATGTTGTACCACCTACCACCCGTTGGAAAAGAAATGCTATTGACAATACTTAACAACCTGTTTAAACAAAACATCGTACCCCACCAATGGAGGAGAATAGGAATAACTCCGGTGATCAAAAACGGAAAGGATCCAAATCTATATACATCATATAGACCCATATCACTCATATCATGCATATGTAAACTTATGAACCTAATGATTAAACAACGGGTAGAATGGTATATGGAACATCATGAACTCCTAGCAAACCGTGTGATGGGTTTTAGAAAGGGATACAGTACTGTAGATGCAATTTCAACGTTAATAACAGATATACAAATAAATAACAGTTATAATTCGTATCTCATAGCCGCCTTCCTTGACATACAAGATGCATATGGACAAGTGTACATACCGGAGTTAGTAAATGTTATGATAGACTGTGGCATCCCAAAAACAATAGTCAAATGGTGCGCAAACTACCTATCATTAAGAACATTGGAGTTGTGGATAACCAATAGTACGATATGTTTACTCTGGCCTACCGCAAGGAGATCCCCTTAGCCCACTGCTGTTCAATATGTACTTATACAATGTGTTTAATAGACTGAGTAAATCTATCATGTACATACAACATGTGGACGACATAGTGATATATGTAAGAAATAGGATCAAAGAAAAGGCAATGCTAGAACTACAGAGGAGCCTAAAGAATATAATAAATGCCCTGAAAGAAAAGATGATGGATGTGTCACCAGAAAAAAGCAAGCTAATGGTCTTTACAAGACATAGAAATGTAAATGATGTGAAGATCATACTTAATGGTAAAGTCCTTACTGCAGATCACCGAGTAAAATTTCTAGGCATGTGGCTTGACATGAGGCTGACATGGAAAAAGCACACAATGGAACTACACAGCCAATCCATGAAAAGAATTAATATCTTGAAAGCCTTAGCTGGTACCTATTGGGGAGCTAACCCAACAATACTATTGCGCCTCTACGGGCAACTAGTCCGCAGCAAAATAGACTACGGTTGCATGCTCTATAACACAGCCTCGGCATCAACCTTAGCCAAACTAGATAGACTGCAATCAGTAGCCCTACGTATATGTGGAGGATTTCTACGTACAACTCCGATAAATGTACTACACATAGAAACAAGCACACCACCACTTTCAATTCGAAGACATATGCTTTCTAGACGCTTTATCCTGAAAGTTAGGTCAATGATCAACCACCCATTAAACTGGAAGTTAGGAGCCATAAGCCAAATGTTAAATAAGAAATACTGGAGGAAGAAAGCAACCCCAATTAAACAGTTAAACATTATAATGAAATTAAAGAATGGCCTATAGAACGATGTAAAGTGAATGCTGCGTTTTTGGGGGAAATATGGCCTCAAATAATCAATATCAAAATGCAGAGTATCCTACCGTAGAACTTTGTAAAACTACACTACAAACCTTAAATGATAAGTGGAAAACATGGTCAAAAATCTATACGGATGGCTCCAAAATTACTGGGTGCAGTACGGGGGCAGCAATTTATGATGAAAATCTTAAAATATGTAAATCAATTAAACTCTCAAAGGATATGTCAGTTTTCTCGGCAGAGCTATATGCAATTCTAGAAGCAATCAAATATACACTGGGAAGGAGAGAAGAAAAAATTTTAATCTGCTCAGACTCACTGAGCTCATTACAATGCATAAGAATGGGGCCGAAAGGGAAGACGAAAAACTATCTAGTATATAACATTATAGATAATCTGAATAAAGCACAACACCTAAGAAAGGAAATAGAATTTCAGTGGGTTCCCGGGCACGTGGGAATCGAGGGAAATGAAAAGGCGGACCAACTCGCAAGGAGGACAGAGGACCATGAGTCAACGGAAGTTATTTATTTATTTATCAATCTTGTTCCATGGATCCCTGCTGAGGAAATACCTCTGGGATGTGAAACATGTCATTGTTGATACATATACACATAATATGAGTCATATCATAGTAAATATATACATATTTTACAAATACAAGAAATAATAATAACATACATTTTTGCAACTGAGTTTTGCAAACGTCATAATGAGTGCAATTAATTATTTTCTTCAAATTCTTGAATGGAGTAGAAGGAGTTGCCAATAAGATAATCTCTAAGTTTTTGTTTGAATACATCTTTATTATCTGAAAGCTGTTTTATACGATTAGGTAGTTTATTAAACAGATGTATCCCAGAATAATTAACTCCTCTTTGTACTAATGACAGAGATGTTTGTGTTTTATGCAAGTTATTTCTGTTTCTTGTATTGAAACTGTGTACCTGTGAATTAGGTGTAAACAGGTTAAAATTTTCTATGACAAAGCTCATGAGAGAATATATATACTGAGAATACATTGTAAGAATATTCAGTTTCTTAAAGAGTTGTCTGCAAGAAGTTCTTGGTTTTACCCTACACAGAAACCTAATAGCTCTTTTCTGTGCTATGAAAACTTTTTTACTTTGTGAAGAGTTTCCCCAAAAAATTATGCCATATGACATTACTGAATGAAAATATGAGTAGTACACCTGTTTCATTAATTCTAGATCTGCTGTTAGAGAAAGTGTTCGTATTGCAAAGGTGGCACTACTTAACTTTGCCAGTAGTGTAGTGATATGATCATGCCAACAGAGTTTCTGATCTATTTTAATACCAAGAAATTTTATACTCTCTGTTTCTAAGATTGTGTTGTTTTTATAGTTTATACATATATCTGGCTGTGCATAGTTTTTTGTTTTAAACCTAATATAATGTGTTTTTTTCAAAATTTAATTTTAATGAATTTGCCTTAAACCAATTTGCTACTACTCTAAGTACTTCATTTACATTAAATTCTATAGTACTGTTTGGTGTTTTACGCACAGTAAGGTTAGTGTCATCTGCAAATAAAACACTCTTAACTTCGTCGGATAAATTTCCAGGAAGGTCATTGATGTATAACAGAAAGAGGAGGGGACCTAAGACAGAGCCTTGTGGAATTCCATGTTTTATTTTCTCCCAGTCTGATGAAGCATCTTTACTTATTTTAGAATAAAAAATTGAAACTTTTTGCATTCGGCTTTCAATGTATGATTTAAACCATTTACTTGCGGTCCCAAAAATACCATAGTATTCCATTTTTTTCAAAAGTAATTCATGATTTACACAGTCAAATGCTTTTGCAAGATCACAAAATATTCCTACAGGATTCATTTTATTATTCAGTTCCTCAAATGTGTTATTTAAAAATGAATATATAGCCATTTCTATGGATGATCCTTTTTTGAACCCAAATTGTGAATTAGTTAGGATATTATAGTGTGTAACATGTTTTATTACTCTTCTATACATGACTTTTTCAAAAACCTTTGAGAATGTTGAAAGTAATGAAATGGGACGATAGTTGTCTACACATGTTACTTCTCCTTTTTTAAATAATGGTTTTACAACAGCATATTTTAGTCTATCGGGAAAAACACCTTGTATTAAGGATTCATTACAAATGTGAGCAAGTACATGACTGATACAGTCTGAACATCTTTTCAGTAATTTACTTGAAATATTGTCATAGCTGGAAGAATTTTTAGGTTTTAATTGTTTAATGAGTTTATTTATTTCTGAGACTGTTACTGGTGGCAATTTCATCTCCACAAAGCTATTTGGGAAAGCAGTCTCAAGAAGCCTTAGAGCACTATGTGGGGATTGCTTTTCTATGCCTAATTTATCTACTACTGACGTAAAATGTTTGTTAAATATTTCACAAACTTCCCCTACTTCGCTATACACATATCCATTTTGTTCTATTTTTATGTCCTTAGAGTGATTTACAGTTTTTCCTGTTTCAGTCTTTATTATATTCCATTTTGTTCTCATTTTATTGTCTGAATTTTCTATTTTCGCCGATATGTACCTGTTCTTGGCCTTCCTTATTACATTTCTTAGTATTTTAGAATAAAGTTTATAGTGAACTTTCAGCGCATAGTTATCCGATTCTCTCATTTTTAAATAAAGGTCCCTCTTTGTTTTACTAGAGATTCTAATACCCTTTGTTATCCATCCCATGCCCAGTTCATTGTTTGGAGTGTTGAGAATTTTCCTTTTTTTGAAACTACCTTCAAAAAGTGTTAGAAATATATTCAGAAAGGAATCAAATTTCGCATTAACACCCTGCGCATTATATACTTCTAACCAGTTAGAGCGCCATACAGAGATCTCCTAAGTAAAATCAGAAATTTACTGAAGTCGGAGTGGGAAGAGGTAGGAGAGATCCAATTCAGATCTAAAGGTGCCTGGTACCACGCAATTCAACACAACATTCCGAAGCAACCATGGTTCAACATAAAAGTGAATAAAAAAGAAGCAACAATAATAAACAGGTTGAGGCCAGGGCACACCCTGCTAAATTCTAAAAAGTTTCTCCTAGGCCAGATAATATCACCGGAATGCGAACATTGTGGTGTATACGAAGACATTTTACACTTCATTTTGGAATGCCCCAAGTGTGCTCAACAAAGGAAAACAATACTACAGAATCATGCAGACGTGAAAATTACGAGCTATGAGGATCTACAATACTTTCTTGCGACAATAACCGACGCCAAAATGAAGCAGTTATGCAAATATATTGCTAAATGCAAAAGGAAAATATAATATGGAGTTACGAAATAAGAAGGAATCATACTTGTACCTTCTGGGATACGCAATAGAAACATCATTAAATATGTCAGAAATCAAAGTAGGCTACTAGATCCTTACGGTTTTTGTGGCCCAGCCTAGTACTACGATCAGAATGATACGCTACAACACAATGAGCTTTATTACAAATGTTTGAGTGTGATTACTGAAAAATTATGTTCTTATAATGGCGAAATAATGATTATAAATGTTTGTAATGTATTTGATGTTAAATTTTTATTTTTTTTATATAAAAAGGGTTAAAATATGGGCCTATGTATGCTAATATCATAAAAATGTTTGAAAGTGAATGCTGCAAAATATGTTTTTAATGATGGCTCAATAATGTATTTAAAAATTATATATGGTATCAACTAAACAATGTTCAATTTTAATGATAAATAGTATAATGAAGTACAAGTGCTCAAATGCTTTTGTTGCTAAATACTGTATTACAAGTGTCTGTAAATTTTGATGTGAAGTAATGTTCTTCTGTTAGCTGGTCAAATTGGCGAAAGCCAAAGACCATAAAATAAATAAACATAACTGATGCTGAAACGCTGTACAGTTATAAGCATATGTGACCAAAGAAAAATGTAAGTAAGCTTAAATCTGTATATACCACAAGTTTCATGTTTAAATTGTAAAATAGAACAAATGTAATTATATGCATAAATAACCACAGGCAGAACCGCTGAAGATGCTTCGCAAATGAAGCGAAACGGGTTCGGAAAATAAAACAACAATTTCAATTGCATCGGCGTTACAATTATTTTAAAAAAATGGTAGGCAGTGCCACCATTTACTAGAATCTTATCTCCTACTCTTCACAAGATCACTTTAGCAACGTCTTTGGCATATCAAAGTATGTGTATAGTCACATCTAGCGGGAACAAGGAAGTAAATCCCACAGAAACAACTGTTGTAAAATTAGGGCCAAGTCTCGTGGTTGTTTAGATACAACAGTTACGCGCAGTGCTCCTGGGTTAGCGATGTCGACTGTTAAAAATTTAAAAAAAAATGATGTGTTAGTGATTTGAGGAATGTAGCGTGAACCAGAGCAAAGCACTTAACGCACAACCACGCGCCGAAACGTTTCATGTTTCAGGTTGTCACTGAATACATATAGCAATAATCACCAATTTTCGACTTTTCTTGTGATTTGAGAGGTGAACCGTATAAGTGTATCAAATTACCTGTTCCTAGGACTGCGAAATTAACATGATGAAGTATGGAAGTCAGTTAAAAACTTTGAGTTTCGGTAACTTCCAAAGCAAGGAGAAGAAAGAGGTAAAATTTAAAACAAGCTTAGTAAGCTCCAATATAACCAACATTTACGTGGAGCTTCCAGTAAACGAGATGAAACTTCAGGGTTTGAGATGGTATGAGATGTTATTTCGGTGATAACAAAGTCGAGTCAAATTTAAAAAGAACTCGGCAGTGTGACGTCATTTATCAGTATGACGTTGCTCCCCTCTGTCCTGGATGCACTGATTCTGTTGTGAAGGCTGTCATGAAGCCGTTGTGTCCTCTCCTGAGGCAAGCTGGCCACAACTGTTGTACCTGATCCTTGATATCCTGGATACTGGCACTGGGACGGAGTTGACGTCAGAGCTGGTCCCACACATGTTCTATCGGGGACAGATCTGGGGATCTTGCTGGTCACGGGAGTACCTCAACATCACGCAGACAGAGACACGTGCCGTGTGTGGACGAGCATTGTCCTGTTGGTACTGTCGCGTGAGAGGTGACACATAAGGACGCAGGATGTCCGTGACGTACCGTTGTGCCGTCAGAGTTCCCTCGATCACTACCAGCCGTGACCTGGAGTCACACCCCATGGCTCCACACACCGTGATGCCAGGAGTAAACCGCTGAGCCTCTCCAAAACACTGGGAGAGTGGGACCTCTCCCCAGGTCACCATCATACTCGCCTACGATGGTCATCCTAGGTAGTGCAGGACCGCGATTTTTCACTGAATACTTTGAGACGCCATTCATTGTATTTAATGATTCTGCCCTCGTTCACACACGGCACGTGTGTCTGTGAACTGTCTACGTGGTGTTGAGGTACTCCCGTGACCAGCAAGATCCCCAGATCTGTCCCCGATAGAACATGTGTGGGACCAGCTCTGACGTCAACTCCGTCCCAGTGCCAGTATCCAGGATATCAAGGACCAGTTACAAAAGTTGTGGCTAGCTTGCCTCAGGAGAGGACACAACGGCTTAGTGACAGCCTTCACAACAAAATCAGTGCATGCATCCAGGACAGGGGGGGTGCAACGTCATACTGACAAGTGACGTCACACTGCCAAGTTCTTCACAAATTTGGTCAAACAAAAGGGGAGGCGAATATAGTTTTTGGGCAAGCTCTGCAGTTCGACCGCCGGTTGACAAGAATTTCGATTTTCTGCGCATAAACCTCTGTCTTGGTATTCCTACCGGGTATAGGGACCAACAGTTTTACGTGAAATATCGTCGTACATCCTGCTAACCCCTGAAGTTTCATTTCATTTCCTCCCCTCCTTCTCGACACTTCAGATTTTTTTGTCATGCAGTGTAGCTAAAATCACAATAACAAATAACAGGAAAAACACAATGAAAAAATACACGTAATAACGAAATGACAGAGCTGCAATGAACAGACATATAAAGTAAAAAGCAAATGATTCGTAATAAAAAAATCACCCACTTTCAATAGTTTTAACGCCAAATCTGATATCCACCGAAATACCGACCCAAAGAAGGCGGAGCACTTATTTTCGGTGGCCGATGGAAGACGGCAGGTATAAGACTATTTTAGTCTCTTAACTTACATTAATTTTGTATTTTCTTTAAATGGAATACGTGAATTTGTTCAGTTGATGACGTAGTGTCCATGCCTTCCTTGTTACTTAGCTAAGGAATAACACTCGTAACCTCGAAGTTACAATAGCATCTCTGGCCACAGATAATCCGGAACTGATGGCTGGGCCCATGACGTCACAGCTGTTGGGGTGACCATGATGGACGGAGTCTACGAAACTATGCGCAGCGATGAGGGACAGTCCATAAACTACGTGGTAAAGAACACTCAGCAGCATGTGAATAATTATTTCCGTCGTTTAATTATCTCCGTATGTAATTTACGATAGTCTGGCAAGAGAAAACAATACATAACGTCTTCTGGAATCAAAAGGAAAAGAGCTACGTGCTACACGAAAAGAGGGGTGGGGTAGAAACAAAGTCACGTCAGGCAACGGGGGGGGGGGGGTTGTTTCACAGGAGGCCAAATGGAGCTACGTGGTTTATGGACGCTCCCTAAAATGATCTGAACTTACTGGGAATAGTGTCCGCTTCTACCATCGCCACTGCGACCAAAAGGAAGGCGAGAACCAGTATACAAGCCTTCATGGTTGATTACCACTGGCTTCTGGAGCGGCGACAACTCTTATATATCAGTTACCCCCACCACTTCTCTCGTCACCTCCCACTATCACTACCGCAAGCCACGGTTAAGGTCAACACCATAACAACCCCCAGCAAATTCTCATTTGCAATAAAGAATTTCATGCGTCATAAAGTGTTCACTTATCTAAAACTGCTTCTCCTCTATCAACACTGAACAGGGAGTTTGTGTGTCTGAGGCCTCTGTGTATTAAAGCATAATAAGCTATTTGACAGTATTAAAAAAAAAAAAATTATTAAAAATCGAAATCATTCTGGTAGATTAATGCTTCAACAAGCTAATTTTTTCAGTTTTGAAAAAAAGGGTGGATTATTTTTAATAAAAAAGCGAAATAAAAATGATACTTTTCTTACCTCTGGTCACATGACAGAAAACGCTCTAGGATTGGTGGTCGCTTGAGTGACGTCACATGTCTGTAAACGCTGTGGCTGTGAATGGAGCGTTTCCTATAACCCAAGTTTTCAACTATTTTTATTGTTTGTTGCTGGTCATTTCTTGTTATTAATGAAATTTCATTTTGAATACAAAATAGAGAACAATTTGTAAAAGCCTACAGCGGAAAAATATCGAAAATAATAGCCTTATTTGTGGGGCTAGCTATATATAAAAAAAACTGACTTTTATTTTGCTGAGCCTAAAAATGTAAGAGCTTCAATTTGAGACTCATTTATATTTAAATTAAAAGTTAGAGATTGATTGTTTTGCGTTAGCGAACCATACGTCGAAAAATTCTGTAGACCTACGCGAAATTCGTACAGTCATGCTGAAAATAAAGAAAAGTTGTATGGGTGTCGAAAATATGCGCAAACAAATGAAGGTATTTCTTGTAGCTAATAAGCAGGTCTTTCAAATAAATATAGTAAAAGATCGGTATAATGTGGTATAATGAACTAAACCTCAACATGAAATTGGCTCAGTTTTTTAATTAAAAATAATCTCGCTCTGTGTTAATTATGCTAATGTATCACGGAAAAAATCATGCGTAAACTTACCTTTACGTTCGCCAAAAGCAATACCAACACACTAATCACTACTAACACGCAGAAACACATCATTGACCAAGCTCAGTGGAATGACGCGGCCGACTGGAGCGCTTGATCGGTGGATCACAGGAAGTCCATTGTTCAGACTATTCCTGGACAATCTTATACCAAACGTGGTACACATACGTATGCTCCATACAGCAAGAAAGATTTTTACGAAAAATCGAGCCATAATATTGAATATATATATATATATATATATATTAAATTTAAAACTCGTGAATTCGAAGCCTTTCAAGCCTGTGAGTATTAAAGCCTTTGTGTATTAATGCGTCATGCTGGAATACCTGGAGCAATTTACGCCTAACTTATGTTCCGTATATCAAGTAAAGTTTTTACTGAAAAATGAGGCTTTAATATTGAATATATTTTTTAAATTAAATTTTTAGATTTGTTTTTTTGAAATCTCTGTATATTAAAGCATAATTCAGGAATTCCTAGTCTAATTTCCGACGAACTTGCTACAGATATACTCCGTATTTCAAGGAAACGATCTATAATATTGCATATCTTTTAAGACAAAAAAAAAAAATAGATTTGTGAAAGTTTGTGAATTTAAAGCTATGTACTAAAGCATAACTATGAAATACATAGAAAAATTATACTAAACTCTGTACATATATACTGCGTATATCAAGGGAGGTCTTCGAAAAAACTGGGTTATGACATTGAATACAATTTTTTTTTTTTTAATAAATCTTGTTAGTTTGTCTGTTTGAAGCTCTGTATATCAAAGCATAACTCCGGAATACCTGGAGCAATATATCAAGGAAGGGTTCTACGAAGAAATATTGAAAGCATTTTTAAAAAAATAAATTGACTTCTCTGAAAATTCTGGGAAGAAATGATCGAATTGAACCTCCCACCGAGGGATATTTTACCGCCATTAATACAATAAGCCACTAAAAAAATCAATGCGTTAAGTCCTGGTTACACCTAGGGTTGATCATTAACGGACATTGGGCAGCCGGTGGGAAAGGGTTTCAAAATTCTTTATTTATTGGCGACAGTGTTAAGGGGATGTAACACACTAGTGCAGGGGTGGCCAATCCGCGGCCCGCCTTGAATATTTTTGCGGCCCACGAGATTCATTATACTTTTACAAAATATATTTATTTTATAATTGCCAAAGTAGTGAAAACTTAAAGCTGCTTTTGAAAGCCGATTTAGTTGGCTAATTTAGAGTTAGACGATTACAACCAATTTTTTCAAATATATTCATCTCCCTTTCATGTTGAAATCGAGTCGACCCCAGAATATCTCCAAATGGACCTGGTTGACTTAAATAAAACACGTTTTTGAAACACCAGATTAAAAAATAGATTTTTATAACACTTTCGTCACAAAAGATAAATTTTCCAATTTGAGAAATCTGAAACAAACAGTTGTTAGCACTTCTGGTCCAACTTACACCTGCGAATCGTTTTTTTTTTTTTTTTTTTTTTTCCGAAAATGAAATTTACCAAACACAAAACACACTCAGACATAACGGACTCTAACCTGCAACACCAAAAACGATGCGCAAATACGCAAATTGAGATTGATTTGGAAAAGTTGAGTGAAAGAGTGGAGAAACAAATATCGTAATGGATTTTTTTTTTAAGCATTTCTTTTTTTAAATTTATATTTATATTTTTTTTATATTTCAGTGTTATACATTTCTTTACAATGTGCATATAGTATCATTATTATTATATTATCTACGTTTACAAGTAAGAAAAATAGTAAACAAAATAATAACAGCTCATTATGTTTCAATTTTTCACTCCAAAAAATGTCTATAGTGGGTCTAAATCTAATATTAGGATATATAATTTTATATGCAGCCCGCGGAGTTATGATGCATTTCCAAAGTGGCCCGCAAGATCATTTGGCTTGGCCACCCCTGAACTAGTGTAACAAAACTTTGGTTGACCTTTGGTTGAATATGGTGGTATAATTTGTGACACACATTTAGGATATCTAATACAGGATTTGGAGGGGGTACAAAGAAGGACTGCTAGATTTGTCTCTGGAAATTACTGCAAAACAAAATCAGTAAGTGATATGATAAAGGAGCCGGAATGGGAATAATTGGAAGACAGGAGGAGGATGAAGAGAGTCATGGGATTATATGTACAGGTGTACTGTATATTGGTGATGAGACGTGGAAAGATATTGGTGGAGGAATTAGGGGAGGTGCATTGAAGGGAAATGATGACCATGACCACAAGTGGGCACTCGATTTGAGGAATAAGGGTGTGGGGATTTTTTTTTTCGTATCTTTAAAACGATACCCAGTTTTGGTTATGTATGAAGACAGAATGATGGCTAGTCACAAAAAGACACCTTTTAGTAATAATTTATATGATTCTGACGTGAATGATATATATGAGGTGTGTGAGAAAAGTAATGAGATTGGTAACACTGCGAGTGATCTGGCAACGCTGTGTCTACCGGTCTCTGCTAGACCAGTTTGTTCATCCCTTCCACATACTCAGTCCGAGTTTCAACTCCGTTCAGCCAACACATTATATTTAACAGCGCCATCAGGGATGATGTGTTTTTCTTGTGTGTTACGAAATTGGAGAGTCGGAATTTAGAGCAACGTTGTGCAATCAAGTTTTGCGTTAAATTTGGGAAATCCGCGAGTGTGACCTTTCAAAAGTTGAAAAATGCCTATGGGGAACATTACTTATAAAGAGCACAAGTTTTCCGATGGCACAAATCATTTTTGGAAGGCAGAGAACACGGTGAAGATCAACCTCGCTCAATGAGACATTCAACTTCAAAAACTGACGAAAATGTTGAGCGTGTGAGAATTTGTTCCTCCAGGACAAACTGTCAACCAAGTGTTTCACAAAGGTTTCAGTGAAAGTCTCTGGAAAACAGTGATTCGTGACATTGCAGACAAGTGGATGCTTCATCATGACAATGCCCCGTGTCACACGACTTATTCCAGCAGTAAATTTTTGACCTCAAAAAGTATTCCTGTTGTTCCTCAACCCTCCTATTCACCTGATTTAAGTCCTTGTGACTTTTTCAGTTTCCCGCAATAAAAACATGTCTTAAAAGGACATCGTTTGGAACTCTGGAGAACATTCAAGAGACTGTGACCGACCAGTTAACAGCCCTACCAGTTGAAGCCTTCCAGCGCTGCTACCGAGAGTGAAAACAACGACTCCGCCAGTGTATAGCTGCCGAAGGGAACTACCTTGAAGGTGATAATCTTGTTTAAAAAAAATAAAAACTTTGATAAGTAAAAAATCGGTTTCATGACTTTTTTCACACACCTCGTATATATACGAATTGTGCACTGTTTTAGAGATGCGTCAACATTGTTTCCATTTACATAAAACCTTTCCACTTGTTTTGATCTGGAATTCCAATAACCAAAAACTAGGTACAATTAGTTTAACCTTGCGTTTCTTATTGTATTGTCGCCGTAATTCCCTAGTGGTCGTCCAGATACTGGCTTTCATGCTGAATGTTTGTTGTAATTACAGGTACAGTAGTTTTGAATTCGTTACTGAAATTAGCAGTGTTGATCCTGGTGCCTCAGTTATTGATTTGTTGTGTTGGTGGGTGCTGTTGAATGTAGTATCTTGTCGCAACATTACACGCCTATAATGTCATCGCGTTCATCCTGTAAAAGGAAGCATAAATGTCTCCAAAATGAAGCTGCCTAAAATAAGAGAAATCTTTTGCCAGGGGTATGTAAAATTTTAGGTTCCTAATGTAATTTGAAAGGCAATAAAAAACTATACAAACCGAAGCTATACAAATCGAAAATCGGAATAAATCGATAATCTGAACCACCCTCCGTTCCAATCATCGACGCTCTACGGCAGTGGTGCCAACCTTTTCAGCAGCCGGACGAAATTTTAGAAATAGAATTTTCAATCGGGCCGCTCGTACTACTTTCATTGAAAAAAAAAAATTCTTGAATATTTTTGTGGAGGAAAGAAATAATTAAAAATGAAACATATATATTTAATAAAGTATTAAAAATATAGTTATTTGAATGCGTTGAAGTGCTGAATGTTGTTGCGGATTGGCTACGAAGGCTGTAGCCTAGGAGCCCATACCTCATAAGAGAAAAAATCAAACATGTGCAAAGAAAGTAACCTATTCCCGAAACTGTGAAATGCTCGTGAAAACCGTAAACAACGTCCACGGATGCGCAGTTCAATCCTTTGAAGTGCGGGTGTACTGTAAAATAATATATCTGTGAACTTTTACCGAAAAGTAACAACTTTGCGGCTCAGCGATGAGTTATAACCCTTAAGGTTGCAGTATACTCTGGTTGGGGCGCATGAATGTAAATTAAAGTCCCCCGTCCGGGCATCCAGATTTGGGTTTTCCATGGTTTCCCATATCACTCCAGGCAAATGCCGGGATGCTTTCTTCAAAAGACCATGGCCGAATTCCTTCCCCTTCGTTGCCCCCCATCCTTTCCCGTCTCTAAAGACCTCGTTCTTAAGAGACGTTAAGCAGTTAAAAAAAAAGAAGTAAACTGAAGTCACTGTCGTGCAGCTGCAATACCAATTAAAATTCCCTAGCCTTCATGTCCGCAAGGTTAAGTAAGATAAATTAATTTTGTATACGATGTAAACAGCGACAAGCGGTGAAAGGTACAAGGTTTAATGTTTGTTTGAAAGTAAGTATATTTATAATATATAGGTGTATTTAGAATTCAGTATTAATTCTATTTTTAAAAAGTTTTTATTTAAGTTGTTGTTTGAAGTCACTTTTTATTTCTTTGAAAACTTTATTTCAACATTCAGGATTCTCGATCGCTTGGTGTAGTGGTGGAAGACTCTGATTATTGGAGCGCTGTTTAAAAACAGTTTAGTTGCCGTCTATTTTTAATCTTTCTCTCTTCCCTGCTTTGGTGAACATAAACATCTTTTATCGTTTCTTTTAAAAAAATTCTGTTTGTAATTCCACGTGCTTTTGCTGATGGTGTTCGGTTGCAAGAACACAACTACTCTAGGCAGCACCCTGTATATCGATCATCAGTGGAAAAACTGAACGTCGGAGAATCAGTTGCTAGCCTCGTTCAGTTCAGTCTCCGAAACGGTACAGAAAGCACGGTTCAAACTTTCGATTTTTCAGTAAGTTATCGTACATTTTTACTAGCATTAAAACATCCAATATTTTGCTTTAAAAGGTTTCTTAATTTGATAATAAGTAATCGAAGTTTCTTTATATATATACACGACGATTCCCGAAGATATGCAAATATTTTAATATGTTATTCTACGAGTAAAACTATAGGAAAACGTTCATGTAAACATAGGTCCACAAATGTTTAGTTATGGAGTTTTGGCTAATAAAACATTTTGCCTGAAATTAACAACCTTGCTAATATGAAGCCATCACAAAACTGTACGAGGTTACAGAAAAGCACGATTTCCATTTATTTTGTTGTTATTGATCTGGTGAATATAATAAAACAAGTCCCAGACGTGTATCCGCAGTAGTTTTCCAGAAATACAGGTGCAACAAAGAAATAATTTGGGAAAATTTGTAATTTATTAACTACTTGGCCCAATTTTTTTTTTTTTTTTTTTTTTTTAAATTCAGACAATTGCATAAAGTTTTCAACAGAAGTTGTAGAGAATTTAATTTTGTAAAATGATGGTAATAAAGTTAACTAAAATTGTATGAATGTGTCATATAATCTGCTTTTATTAATACCATAGCTCATTGTCAAGGAAGTTGTACTACATACAATTTCACAATACATTCACAATAAATGTTCAAAAATGTCTCCACCGAGTTGAATGCATTTAGCTGCACGTGTGTGAATAGATTTTGTTCCTCGTTTCAGTTTCACAGGGTTATTCTTAATTTCGTCTATTGCATTCATAATGGAAAGTAAACAAATTACTTGTATAATCTCTGGAATTTCTGGAAAACTACTGCAGATACTCGTCTGGGACTTGTTTTATTACATTCACCAGATCAATAACAACAAAATAAATGGAAATCGTGCTTTACTGCAACCTCGTACAGGCTTCATATTAGCGAGGTTGCTAAATTTCAGGCAAAATCTTTTATTAGCCCTAACTCCGTAACTAAACATTTGCGGACCTATGTTTATATGAATGTTTTTCTTTAGTTTTACTTGTAGAATAACATATTAAAATATTTGCATTTGTTAGTGATTCACCCTGTATATAAGGGTATAGTGGTACCGAACTTACCGGTTTTTCGCTATTTCCATCGATTTTTGAGTCTGTCCTATTGAAATACCGAAATGTAACAATTTTCCCACGATTTTACACTTTGAAGTCAGCAACCCTTTTCGTTTATGTTTTACAGAGAATTCAGAGATATATTATATGATAAGTAGTTACCTACTGCATAATGTTCCCTATACCGTTTCGGAAAAGCCCTTGCACCCTACATGCTCGACATTTTTAGGGGCTTCCCGAGTTAATTCGCTTGTCTATATAAACTAGGATTGTTATTTTATTTCTTTATTGGTTTTCATCACTTAGAAGAGAAACTTTCTGCTGGTTACTAAATAAAAACATCGTCAAAGGAAGAAGCTAGTACAAGCGTGGGTGTAAAAATAGAAATCTATAATTTAATAGAAAAAATGGGAAGAAGAATTTTTGGATTGGCTACAAAAATCTTGACTTCAGTTTTTTTTATTTTATAGTTTTGGGCCACTAAGGAGCGCGTGGAACCATTAATTTGCATTGTTCTTCTTATTCTTCTTGCTCTTCTTATTTTCCCAAAACTTCCTCATCCTTTCGCTGTGGGCTTGACGTCTCTCTTGTGTCCATGCATTTCTGAGTTTCAGATTTTTAACTGTTGGGATCTTAGGAGAAAATTTATGGGAAGTGATTAATCGTCTATATTTACTGCGTGTGGTTGTCAGTGGGCCTATGCTGACTTCTGCGAGGTCCTTCTGGGTTTCAATAAACCAGCGTACTTTGGTTTGCCGGGGTCCGTCGACGATGTGGAAGATTCTCTTGGTCAGTCGCGAGTCATCCATTCGTGCTATATGTGCGTAGTATTTCATGCGTCTTTTCCGTGCGAGTGAGGTGAATCGTTCCGTCAGTGAATACAGCTCTTCTGAGCTTTTGCGCATCCAGATGCCATCTAGCATCTTGGGGCCGAATATTTTTCTCGGTATCTGTCTTTCTATTTTGACTTCAATTTATATTATAGCAAGATTAAAAATTATATAAGTATGAATCCCATCTTTGAATGTAAATTGAAACCAAAATTTTCACTTCAATTTTTTGTGACAAGTTGTAGTCCAATCGCGGCAGATGATTGCCATCAATTTGCTGCTCAATTTGATGTCAAACTGGTAGCATGTCTTGTAGTTCCAACTCTGGTAATCAAGTTGGTTGGACAGGAAACCTCGAATAACAAATATCACACAGCAAATTGACGTTTTATTTTAAATTTTTTTATTTTTTTCAATACAATGATTTTGAGTACAAATATTCCGACGTTAGTGGACAGTTCTACCGATTTCGCATTTTGAGTTCCAGACCAGAGCCCTGAATCTCGATGATCCAGTCCGCGGTCAGGCGACTTACCACCTGAGTTATATGGCCACCTGTTCCAAACTTTTAACTTGATATTATTAAAAAGGCTGTGTAGTTATATCAAAATAAAACAAAATTTAAAAAATCTCACCGACAATATTAAATTGCTAGACAATCTAAATCGCAAGCAGTGGATTTTAAATATATAGACGGTGCAATTTGGTTGTTCAAAATAAATAGTTGATTGTGTTTGGTCAATAGTTTAACAATCCCCCTATTGTGGACTTTAAAATGTTTATGTTGACACAACTATCCGTATTCTAAATTTAATAATCTGTTTACAAATAATACAATAAAAAGAATATTCATACAACAAAAATATTAATTTATAATAAAATTTAGTAGATATAAATATAAGGATTTTTGTATCCGTAAATAAATATCCAACAGATGTGTGTTCCAAATTTATTTCTCCATCGATAGAAAATACGTGACAAATGCACATTGAGAGTTTCATTGATTTTAGCTGGTTGTGATTATCTAAAATCCCAACCAGCTAAAATCAGTTAAAATAAACAATATTCTGCCGAATTGAGCTTTTTGATTTTACATTATCAACTAAATAATTTTTATTGATAACATTTCATAAACATAAGCACAATTTTGACATCCTATTTTGACATTTTTAGAACCTATTTTCTATTGGAAAGATTGTATTTTAGGCACCAAAAATGAGATTTTTAGAGCCTAAAAATCCGGTTACTGCTTATCACCATTACGACGATAACTTTAATTATAACCACTGTTTTTAACGCGTAGTTTAATCCGGTATCGCGGACGCTAGTTACTACGATAAAAGGACATTGGACATTGGACAATAAAAGGTAATGTCGCCTCATCATTAGTGCAGAAACACAATTTCAGAGAATAATTGGTCACTATTATCTGTGGCAAAAAGTATCCGTTAAACCTTGGAAATAATCTCGGCAATCACAACCCAACCTTTAAACACCCTGTGGAGCCCGTTATGATAATGCATTTAATAACAGTAAAAGTGCTGAATAGATTCCAAAAATAACTTCAATAATTAAAAACTAAATTTAGAATAAACTGCTAAAGAATGCCGGTGGCGAAATTACACTATAAGAATTAAAGATAAAAATTAATAAGAAACATGCTGGGGCCATACTTTATATACGTAATTGTTATGGACTGCTCGCTCCGAACAAATTTACACTTTTCATCTAATCGTCTAATTTTTCCTCTGCGAATTTTAATTTTCGATTCTTTCATCGTTTATGTAAATAATTATTCATCAATGGTAATTTGTTCCAATGCCTGAAATTCTGCACTTGGAGAGTGTGATGAGGAGATGTACGAGAGAAGTAAAGGAATTTGGTTACAAAAGTTTGGTCAGACCATTGCTCGAATATGGTAGTGTAGTATGGAACCCTCATTTTGCGTATCAAATACAGGAGTTGGAGAGGGTGCAAAGAAGGGCTGCTAGATTTGTTTCTAGAAATTATCGCAGAATGCAATCAGTGACGGATATGATAAAGGAGCTGGAATGGGATTCATTGCAAGACAGGAGGAGGATGAGGAGGGTCATGGGAGTGTACAGGGCGTATACTGGCGATGAGGCATGGAAAGATTTTGATGTAGGTATGAAAAGTAGTGCATGGAAGGGAAAAGATGACCATGACCACAAGCTGGCACTTGATTTGAGGCACAAGGGTGTGGGAAGATTCTCCTTTTTAGGTAAGGGTGTCAGGGATTGGAATGAGTTACCAAGAGAAATGATGAATAATTTACCGAAAACGTTGAAAGAATTTAAAGATAAAATTTGTAAAGGGCAAATGTAGGTGGGTGCAGGATGGGGGGAAGATGGGAGTGTAGGGAAATTGCCACTGGAGCCTGTGCTCAATTTCAATCAAATTTAATTAAATTAAATGAAAGAAAATTTCATGGTCATGTTAATCTTTTCCCTTAATTCTTCAACCAATATTTTCCCACGCCTCATTACCAATATATACCTTGTACATATACTCCCATGACTCGCTTCACCTTGCTCCTGTCTTCCGAGGAATCTCATTCTATCTTCATTACCATATCAGGTACTGGTTGTGTTCTGTATTAACTTCCTCAGACAAAACTAGGTGCCCTTCTTTGCACCCTCACCAACTCCTGTATTTGATTCCCAGAATGTGTGGCACATACTACACCACCATATTCAGCCAATGGTCGACCAAAATTTTGTAACACTATTCTGATTCATCCCCTTAACACTGTCTGCAATAAATAAAGAATTTTGCAACCCTTTCCCAGCACCTTCCCGATGTCCGTTAATGATTAAACCTAGGGGTGAACAGGACTTAACACATTGATTTTTTTTAGGGGCTTATGGTATTAATGGCTTTAAACTATACGTAAATGGGAAGTTCAATTCCATTATTTCTTCTCAGAAATTTCGGAAATGTCAATTTTATTTTTCAAAAATGCAATCAATTCTACAGTATCGTTTCTTCGTAAAAACCTTCCTTGATATACGTAACATATATGTAACAAGCTTGTTGTGAATTGCTCCAGGTAGTCCAGAGGTATACAAATTTATTTAAATTTTTTATTTAATATCATAACCCCATTTCTTCGTAAAATCTTCCTTAATATTCGCAGTATATATGCACCAAGATTGTCGTAAATTGATGTAGGAATTCCAGAATTTGGCTTTAATAACCACAGGCTGCAAAGCCTTTAGACGAAAAATTTTCAAAATTTATTTTAAAAAAAAATAATTATATTATTATATACCTGTCCCTTCGTAAAATTCTTTTTTAATCTAAGTATAATACGATTTTTATTTTATTAAAATTGCAATCGAGCGCACGCTTGGGTGGCAATTTCCCAACACACCAATCTTCCCCCTTTCCTACACCCACCTACATTTGCCCTCTACAAATTTTAACATTCAATTTTTTCAAGGTTTTTGGTAAATTATTCAGCATTTCTCTTGCTAAATTATTCCAATCCCTGACACCCTCATATAAGAAAGAGAATCTTCCTACACCCTTGTGCCTGAAATCGAGTGTCAGCTTGTGGTCATGGTCATCATTTCCCTTCCATGCATTACTTGTAATTCTTACAACAATATATTTCATACCTTATCATTCCCATAACCCTCTTCATCCTCCTCCTGTCCAATGAATTCAAATTCCATCTGTTTTATCATGTGTGTTACTGGTTTCGTTCTGCGATAATTTCCAGAAACAAATTTGGCAGCCCTTGTTTGTGTCCTCTCCAATTCCTGTATTTGATACACACAATGTGGGGTCCCATACTACACTACCATATTCAAGCAACGGTCTGACCAAAGTTTTGTAACCCAATTCCCTTACTTCTCTCGTACATCCCCTCATCACTCTCTCCAACAAGTGCAGAGTTTTGAAACATTTTCCTACCACCTGTCAAATGTGTGCTGCCCAATGAAGTTTGTTATGAAATGTAATGCCAAGATATTTCCATTTCAGGTCTTCTACAAGCAATTCTTTTCCCATCTTATAATCAGAATGAACCTTTAGTTTTTTATTTGTGTATCGAATAAGCTGACTATTTTTGATGCATTTACCTTCCTCCCATGTTTACCAACCCAACTAGATATCCTGTCCAGATCACCAAGCTTGGTGTAAATTACTCTAGGAATTTCAGATTTATGCTGTAATACACGGAGGCTTCTAAGAGTCAAACATAAAAATTTATTTTTATAGCCTCGTTTCTTTATAAAAACCTTCCTTGATGTATGGAACATAAGTTTGACGAAAATTGCTCCAGATATTCCGGAATCATGCATTAATACTGTAAGCACCTTAGAATTTTGGTAAATTCTAGTTTGCTTAGCTTAAAGCACAAGGGAGGGAGTAAGGTTTCCAGTATTCATATAATTTTCAGTGCAAGTATAGTAAGTGAGAAACGTTTCATGCAGAAGCTGATACTGCAACCTAACTTAAATAAATAAACCATATTAAAAGCAGTAAAGCCACTTAACACACAATACAAGCTCTAAATAAACATTTTTAATAGTAAAGAATTTTAAACTAACGTGGAATAGGGTAATCCATTATTGACCAACTTGCAAACAAGAGATTTTTGCTACGTGATCATTTCACTAATTCTCGACACTTTTTGATTTAATAAAATAATTTCAAAATAATAATAATTCAGAAGAAATCTAAATTCATTAAAATTCCGTAGTTTCAGGCCGTGTAAATAGCTTAAATAAATTTTTAAACACCTTATCGAGAACACTTTCATTTTAAATATTTTTTATCATATGTTTCCAATAATTTCTCGAACTAAAAAGTAGATTCCCTGAAAGAACTAAAAATATAGTATAACATATTTAAATTTCGGAACATTCCATGCAGTAGAACAGTTTTTATATACATGTTAAAATTATTTCGTCACTAATCACAATGTGGTAATTTCTAAATTAAATTGCGATTAAACGAAGCCACTTTCGTAAATAAAACGACTGTTAAAAGATATAACTAAATTCAAAGAAAATTCAGACAACTCCACGTTTTAGTAATTATGAACCAGAAACCAAGGGTTTGCTAAATAATCCTCAAACCCGATCTTGTTAGACTCATAACTTTGCCATTTCACCACCGATCGTAATAAAATTTACATCACTGGAATAAGAAATTTTTATTAATACGATAACACTAATTTTATTGCGAAAATTCGCAATCCAGCAGGGTTGCCTAAAAATTGAAAGAATCCAGATAGAAATAGGGGAATCCCTACTTAACATTCGGAATCTTTTATCAATACGCCGGTTAAACTAAATTCGTTTATAAAGAAGTTTATCATTTGAGAATTCTAACTAAACACTTTTTTATGTACCTTGAAGACAAGACTACATGCAGTTAAAGTTTAAACACCTTCTATAATCATAATCATTTTTCACTATTTTGAATAAGTGTCCGTATACATGTGGTATACGGATGGTGGGATATAAGCAGGAGCCTGGGAGAAGGGGCTGTCTTTTGTCTTCATGGTTTCGTCTTTACCGTTTGGTCTATTGTCTTTACACTGGGAACGTTGCGTAAAAGTAGTCTGCGCTAGGTATGGTGCGTGTGTTGGGATTATTTGAACTTTGAGAGACCAACATGCTAAATTTTCTGACGAGTGACTAGTAATGACTTTGACCTTTTAAACTTTCTAAAGCGGTTTTCGGTCGGTTATCTTCTCTCCATAACCTTGCAATTTTTGGAAACGTTTGATTCGATAGCCTATTTGACTGTAATTACTGTTTTTCTCAATGTGATTTTGATAAACTTTAAATTTTTCAACAAGTGGACTTTTCAAATGTGTTAAACTTGAACAGCAACCCTTTCCTAACGGCGGCCGATAAGCATTACAGCTGAACATTCCACAAAATATATTCAATGTTATAGCCTCGTTTCTCTGTAAAAACCTTCCTTGATATATGGAGCGTAAACGAGGCCTAAGTTGCTGAAGGTATTCCGGAAATATGCATTAATAGACAAAGGCTTTAATGCTTTAATACAGAGATGCTGCAAAAACTATGAATACACCAGATTTTAAAATTTATATAAAAAATATATGCAATATTATAGCTCGATTTTTCGTAAAAATCTTTTTTGATGTATGGAGTATATGTGTACCTAGTTTGGTGTAAATTGGTCCAGGTATTAAAGAATTATGCTTTAATACACAGAGGCATCCGACACATCCACTTTAAGAAATAAATATATGCCTGTTCAGTGTTGATAAAACAAAAGCAGTTTTAGACAAGTGAACAATTTATGACGCATGAAATTTTGTTAATGGATATTAGAATTTGCAGGCGGCTGTGATTCTGTTGACCTTAACGGTGGCTTGCGGTAGTGGTAGTGGGGGGGGGGGGACGAGAGGAGTGGTGGGGGTAAGTGATATATAACAGTTATAGCCGCTCCAGTAGCCAGTGGGAATTAACCATGAAAGCTACTACAGTAGTTCTCGCCTTCCTTCTGGTCGCAGCGATGATGGTGGAAGCGAGCGTTTATTACGGTAAGTACAGATTATCTTAGGGAGCATACATAAACCATGTAGTTCCATTTTGGCTTTCCCCCCCACATAATCGGATGTGTTTTTACCTCTACCGCCTCCTACCCCTTCCGTGGCATGTAGCTTGTTTTCCTTTTGATTCCAGTTAAGTTAGAAATCAACAAACCTCCTGAAGGTCCCTTTCAGTGTCACCGTTGTCAGAAATTCGTGCACGGTCAGACTAACTGCAGAATTTATCCTCGTTGCGTTTACTGCTCTGGGGAACACCTTAACAGAACCTGTACAAAAACAAAAGATGGTCCACCAAAGTGTTCAAACTGTGAGGGGCAACATCCCGCGAGCTTTCGTGGATGCCCCCATATAAGAAAATTGTGCAAGCCAGAAATACCAGACTCCAAAGTCAGAAAAAGGAGAAAGCTGACTCTGACAGGCAGCAGTCCTGGTCAGCAACAGGCTGGTCTACGTCATTAACTAAACAAACTTACCTGCGAGAGGGTACCAATAAAAAGAAAGGAATTATTTTTTAGGTCACGCAAAACATGAATCAAATTCAAACTGTTTTTTCAAAGCATGAAATGTTTCAACTCGACATTCGTTTTGATTGTCAGTCAGAGCCCGAGGAACAAACTTGGCATCAACCCTTTTCATTCCAAAATCTTTGGTTAAAATTCGCTAAACTGAGCTCCAAGATAACCCACTGATCTCTGACAGTTGATCAATTGTCTGTTGACGGTCTAAGAGCACAAGCTCTTCAATTTTTCCAATATTTTCGTCGTTCCGGGCAGTTGATGATCTTCCAGAACGAGGTTTGTCATCAAACGACATGTCGCCATTTTTAAACTAAGCGAATCTCTCGTACACCTAATTTATGTATACCGGTTAGATGTCAAGGGAGATAAATGGCTCATGGAAGAAAAACTCCTTTTAGAAATAATATATGTGATTGTTTTTGTGGGATATATGTTACATGTGATGAAAGATGTACTATTTTTTCTTTAAATAATAATTGTTTGGGTCGATATAGTCAACTAACTATCTCCACTGAATTCTTTTTGTTTCAGATATAAGAAAAAAGATCTGTAAGCACTGTGACTGTACCACAAACGATGATTGTACAAAAATGTGCTGCAAGCCTAAACGCAGTGTTAAATCTCAAAAGACACCGAATGGTCCACATCGGCCTAAAACCGAGCAGTTTCAAACCGGATGGTCCAATTCAGACAAAAATGTATGAGCCTGCATGAGAAGTAAGGTAATATCATCTTTTATCAAGTTAGACGGGGAAACAGCGCGCATTAGTCATTAAACGCTGTATCTAGGGGGATCCCGCATCATTTGACAGTCTGGCGGATCCCGCACAAAATTAAGCGGATCCGCAATCCGCAAAATACGGATAAAACGCGTGTCAGTGCGTGACTCGCTGCCCCACTCGGTCTCTGTCGGATGTATTGCACTGTTTGCCTTATACCCTTCCAGTTGGCATTTGGCGCGTGTGAACAAACGTTTGTTTTTGTCAACCTTCGTCATTCGTAAGTAAATAAATACACTTTTCTGTATTCATTTTCGACTACACATTTCTGTAATTTGAGTTATGGTGTGTATTTAGTACGATTTTGTAACTATATAATTATTTTTTTATGTGTTGCGAACGTTATCTGAACTACACAGTTCTAGCTTTTTATTCACGGTTTCATTATTCCCATTTTCTGTGTTTGCAGATAAAGTTATTGTGAATATTTCCTTTTTTGCGGCTTAAAATTTGATTATCGTTGATAGGAAACTAATTTTTTCGTAATTTTAATCGCATACCTATTTATTTAGCAGCTATCAAAAGGCAATTATATATCCTTTGACTTATTGCTGTTTTGGCCGCTGCCTCAATGCGTTTCTTTGACGAAAGCCGCCTGTTTACATGTGCCGCTCAGGCTACAGATTAATACCTCTTCTCCTTGTTATTATTTCTACTAAAGGCAAAAAAAGTTATAATGAAGTTTTCACGGCTGTATCAACTAATTGTGTTGTAGGAACACCATACTTCGACGGCTGCCTCCCTCACGTGTGAAATGTGTTTTTACAATGAAATCCGTAGATACAACCTATTAAAACTTCATTCGCCGAGAAAGGCTCCTTTCTTACTAAAAAGTAATAATTTCCACTCTTAAAACGTCGTTACGCCACATATGTAAAATTGAAATCTTTGACAGTTTAAGTGTTGGTGAGTAGTTTCCTTTAATAACATTGAATCAACTGTAAGATCAATCAAGCAATCAAGAGAGATAATAATGAATCCCACAAAAACAATTTTTGTAAAAAAAAATAAAAAATAAATAAAGCCAAGTCTCGTGCTTGTGCAGTGACAAAAAGTTATGAGATCTTGTTCTGAGCAAAGTCTACAATTTACACAGTATATTCACTTCACTTTGTGAAATGGAATGCTTTCTCTCGGTGTTATGGAACGTTTATTTAGAATTAAAAAAAAAAAACTCTGGTAACTTGGCCACTAAGCAAACCGTGTTTTTAAATTCATGTGATGTAGTGTAAGGCACATAATATTACCTAACACTGAATATTTTCAATTGATTATTATTTATTTAAAAATTGGTTTAGATTAAAAAACAAAAATGTAAAACCTCGAAATGTACTTAAGACATGCTAAACACTTTTAATATCATTTTGCCAATTAAAATATTGTTAACTATTAATTTTTATCTTTTAACATTAAAATTGATTTATTATTTAATTTATTAACGTTTTAAGTAACTATATTTTAAATGTAACCGTTAAAAAACTGTTTGCGCCAATACCGCGGGATTGAAAACACTGCGGGATTGCAATCCTTAGCTGTATCGGTATAAACTGGAATAGTTACCGATAACTAGGATTCGTCCGTAGACAGTGTTGAACAGAAAATTTTCTTATATGGCTTATCGGGAGGATTGTGTGATTTTCTG
Source organism: Vandiemenella viatica (assembly GCA_031002005.1). NCBI lineage: Eukaryota > Metazoa > Arthropoda > Insecta > Orthoptera > Morabidae > Vandiemenella > Vandiemenella viatica. The sequence goes on along the minus strand of CM061918.1, from coordinate 139,469,955 downwards.
ACCGCGCTCAAACATTTCTAGGTTTCATGTTATGTACCGTAACAGTGTAGAACTGGAGAGATTAACATTTTTAAAGTATTTGTAATTTCACTTCTTCAGTACTGTAACATCTGGTTTTCATGATGTTATTATAATTAGAATAAAATAATGAGCATTAATTAATAAGTTAATTTGCAAAATTAATCCCGGGTAGGGGCCAAGAATGGAAGTGTTCTCTATCCGAGAGAAGCGACATTCCAATTCTAAAATACTTTTAATCAAAGCAATTGTAATTTTAAAATACCATTAAAAAACAAAAATCTTCATCTATTCAAATGATATACTGATTGATTGGAAAGGAAGTTATTGAACGCAGGGTTTACAAACCCTATTATTTTCTTTGAATATAAAATTGATTGGTTTATTGAACAGATCTAAATATTAAAAGTTTCTTTTGAACAATTTGGAGCATTATTCTCATCTCAGAGTGTTGAATGACGCAAGAGTGTCTATACATCGTCGGCGTTCTTTACCGTAGCAGATGACGTGCAGATAAAACAGTCTCATAGACCCTGTTGATCAGCTGGGCGAAGGTCACTTGGCGAGGTAGCTCCCCACAGGTAGTAACCTCTCCGGCAATCTCCCGGGGTGCGCCGGTGCGGAATGTTTGCTGGCCAGTAACAGAATGTCTTCTCCCCCACTTGTTCGCCCCGTTGAAAACTTGCAGGCTCCGGAGTTTTAGCAGAGCGGGAAATTTCAGCGAGTCGCAGCGTTTGGCGGGTCGTCCACGATCTCCATTGGCGCTCCTCATGCAACATAAAAAACTTATGGTTTCTAAAAGTTCGTAACACAGTTTGATTCGCTGGTTCCCAACAGAGGTGTTCCGCAACCTGACTTTTTCTCCGAAGCATCGTTTCTCTAGTTTCAACTTTCTACTGTACCAGGAAATCCTCGTTTCGCCACAGGCCCTATACTGTCCTTTGAATTTAATTTAATGCGTAAAGCTTTTAACTTTACGGGCTGCCATAAATCGTTCGGTCTTTCAGCGCAGGTATGAGTCACCTGGCTCTCGCCGATGCCAAAGAAACGTGGAATTCACACGCATAAATTTCCCGTCACCAAGGGACATTACAGTACTTAGGCAATGTATTTGATTTAATTTTAAAAAATTGCAATGGAGCGCACGCTCCGATGGGAATTTCCCTACACACCCATACACACACTTTGCGTCATCTTGTAGTATGTGTGTTAAGATGCTGGGATTTGGTACTGACGATTATCATTAAAAATTAGTTCTTTGTTTTCGTGTGTCATATTATCAGCTGTTGCTTTAAGGAAAATAAATTATATCTTAAAAAACGAATGTAAGACTGTTTTCGCATTCCCTCTGTCTTCCTCTCATATCAACCTTATGAACTCTTCTAACTTACAAGTTTGTAATTATCCACTACTTTAGCTGCCTGTTTATTACTCATTTGCTAATAGTCTTTGGTTAATACATTTAACAACTTTATAAATACACTCCATTCTTAACACGACAGTAATTTAAGGCTTTTTAATGAAGCGAACAACTTTAAATTTTTTCAGGATCAAATTTGATTTACAGACTTCCAGCAAAGTAACAAATCTTTCAACAGATGCAGGTTCTTTTTATATCGAATCGCAATTTATTGTACAGAACTAGTCCTTAATGTAATACAGTCTTTGGGACTTAATACCCTGTTCATGAAATATGTTTATCTATCTAGACCAACATTTATGTATATTACTGTTTCTTCATACCGGTTTATTTAATGTCCTTGGTAACACATTATTTTACAGTCTAATCATAAATGTTAATATATCTCTTCCTACTTCTTTTCGATTTTTAACGACCTAAAAAATTTAAGCGTATTATTCACATTTTCTGTACATCTCTTATTTAAACCTGCTCTAACTGTAACATAAAATATTGGGGAGACGACAGGTGAAGATAATTACTAGGACGTTAGCTGAGGGCCTGAAGAAACATTTCCTTTCTATAATCTGCATGGGCTTCATATTTATTTGTCATATGGCAAGCAACTAATAAAATAATAAATATATACAATGACAAGAACGTTGGTAGCGTTCACAAGCTGATGTCTAATTCTTCCAGCCATTCTAAGAAGGAACTTGTAGCTCCAAAAACATCTTCATATGGTCCATCATACTTCCGTAGAGGGCATTCCCTGATAATATGCTGCACACTCTGGGAAGGAGCTCCGCAGTCACATGCAGGAGAATCCTGAAGACCCCACTTATACAGCGTGGCGTTGCATTTCGCATGGCCTGTTCTTAGGCGATTTAGTTTGACCCACTGGTCTCTATTTAGATGGAATCCTGGAAGTCCAGTTGTGGGATCTTTAATACCTGAATGTTTTACAGATGTGGAGTTCCAGCTTTGTCGCCATTTTTCCATGACATCAAAGTCAAATACATCTTGCCATACCGGATTTCTTGATTTAAGACGAGTGGGTGGTAAGTTATTTAGAACCTCGTGGATTGGGAGATCTTGTGGATGATCAGGATGGTGTAGTTTTATCCACTCGCGTGCCGTTGCTTCTTGGCGTCTTATCTCTGGAGGTGGTATTTTGCTGATCAGGTGCAACCAGGGGACTGGGGTGGATTTTAGGGTGCCAGTTATTACTCTCATACACTCATTCAGGTGGACGTGGATTTTTCTAGTATGAGCACTGCGTTGCCACACTGGAGCACAGTACTCAGCAACAGGGTAAACCATGGTGAGAGCGGTTGTTCGTAGTGTGTTTGCATCAGCTCCCCATGAAGTACCAGCTAGCTTCTTCATGATGTTGTTTCGTGTTTTAAGTTTCTGACTTGTGTTTTCGATGTGTTTTTTGAATGTTAAGGAGCGGTCTAAGGTGATGCCAAGATACTTATGAAAGCCAGCAATTCACCAACTTTAAAATGTCTGCGTTTTCCTTTTTATTCCTTGAATTGTGGAAACTTGTGGCGTAAACTATAATATATATATATATATATTATAGTTTATACATATATATATATATATATATATATATATATATATATATATAAACATACACACTAACATTTATTTCCAAGATAAGTAAACTACTTTTTTTTAAATGTAGTTCCTAAAGCGGTCTGTTTGAGTTCATGTTTTTGCAAAATTATAAAAGAGGGTATGTCACAAATGTAACTGTTCTGCAGGAAATAATTTTCCTATAAGAAATGTATGGTGGTTCTTTCGATGACCAATAGAAAACATGTGATGAAAATATTTTTTTAAGATTTTTTTTTTAAATTGATCAGTGTTCGATTTATATATAACACTTGAAATACAATTTTGCAAAAATTATCATCATCAATTTCAATTTCCAACTGCTGGCTGGGCCTGCTTTGTGCAAAAGCTTCTTCTCTTCTTTCTTATTTCTTCCCACCACCTTGCTCCAGTCCTATCCTCTCTTTACTGCAAACCCCTCCACTTTCCTCATCCGTTCATCACATGTTCTTTCTTTTCATTATTCTTACCAATGATTGTGCTGATTGTTTACTATCAGCAGTTAGGCTGTTTGCGGATGACATAATGCTATATGATAGGATGAAAACAGAAGAAGAACGTGAACAGCTGTAATGTGATCTACACAGGATATCTAGCTGAGTTTGTAATCATCAGATGAAGATAAATGCAAAGTCTGCTTATTAGATACACAGATAAGAAACTAAAGATTGATTACGATTATAAGGTGGTTAAAGGATTGCTTGTTGAAGACTTGAAATGTTGTTGTTGTTGTTGTTGTTGTTGTTGGGGCTTAGGGGCGCGTCGACGACGGGGTAATTAGCGTCCTATTGAAATTTAATAATCTTGGCATTACATTTGGTAACAAGCTTAACTGGGCAATACACATTGGACAGGTAGTAGAAAAAGGGTTTAAAATGCTACATTTGTTGCAGATAGTGATGAGATGTGCGAAGGAAGTAAAGGAACTAGGTTAAAAAACTTTGGTCAGACCATTGCTCGAATATGGTAGTGTAGTATGGGGTTCACATTTTCAGTATCAAATAAAGGAGTTGGAGAGGGTGCAAAGAAGCGCTGTTGGATTCGTTTCTGGAAATTTGTGGGGGGGTTTGGGGTGTTATGGCACGAGTGGTTGCTTATTATTTTAACTATCCAACATTACTAAAGACTTTCATCTAACTTAACTTCACTTGTAACCGAAAAGGGGGGGGGAGGAGGAAATTAGCTAGGAGATGTTAATTCTAGCAATATATCAGGGTCTGACACCAGGTACTCTTTGATTACGCAGAGATTACCAGACTGCGATTGATTTTATACTTTCTTACCTCATGGAAATAAAACTCCGTTCACTCTTCTTTATAGTATCAAATTAACATTATTATTCTGAAACACGATACGATATCATATCAGGATGCTGTGGGGTTATGGGTACGTTAGTCTACGAGTGTTATTGAGACCAAACATGATGCGGATTAAGTTACAAACCATTTAATATAAAAAACCTAACATACATTTTGTCAGATTCCAACTAACACGAAGAGAAAATGACACGTCTTTGCATTATTAAACGGAATTTAATCTGCTCACGGTTGCCACATTATTACTGCCTTTACTTTAACAAATGCTTCCTACAAATCACTTATTACTTTACAACCATTAACACAATAGGCCGCTCTCTCTCTCACATACCCAACATCACTGAAATACAACGGCGACTGAATAATTCTTATAACTGGCGGCATCTTCTACCAACACATATAAATGGAAGCCTAATCAACCAAATAAGTTACACCGGGGCAGTTTGAGCTACTTAACGAAATATTATCCAACTTCAGACCAACCGAATACTTTAGAAATTACTATAACAAAGACTGAACACTTTTAGAAACAAACTGACTAACTCGGAACCCAAACTTATTGACCTGGAGAACAAACCGAGGCTGCTGCGTGTCTTACCTTCTGTATGCAACTACATGTTTTCTGCGCGCTGTTCCGTAAAGAATGAAGGACTCGAGCGTGCAGGCTAGCTATGTACCAAGCCTAAAAGTGCTGAATCAACGGCGTCACCACGTGACATATCGCGTGATACTGCTTCCGCTGGCTACTAGCAGCGACTTCCAAGCGACTTGTAACTTGCACGTACAATGACAAAATTTACGTACCAATTCTCAAATAAAATTAAATCCTGTTTATTATCTTGGTTCCCTTACAAATTACCGCAAAACGCAATCAGTAACAGATATGATAAAAGAGCTGGACTGGATGTCCGAATTCCTTCCCGTTCCCTGTCCCCAAACCCATGCTACCTATAATGACCTCGACGTCGACGAGGCTTAAAGCCATAAGTAAAAGAAAATAAAAAGTCGAGCTGTTCACCTGCCATCACATTTCACTGGATATCTTGTTCTTTTTTCTGGTTGTGACCAGGTATTAAAATTTCTTCATATTGAATTCCAAGCCATATTCGCCCAAACTGTCTACCAATACAGCTAACTGCCAGAGAATTTCCTCTTCGAAACCAGTAATAAACTCTATTTAAGAACGATGAAATATTTTTCACTTTTTAGCGAATTGAGTTTAGTAAACACTATGTCGTCGAGACTAACTTACTCCCGACTATTAGTTACTTTTGGGATGCGTTTTGCCTCTCGTCGACATATCATCATAGATCGTATGTCCAACTGAGAACCAACTAAATCATTTACGATATACGTACAAAACACAATGTAAACCATCTTTGGATTCAACTTTCGATTCCTAATTATAATACGACGAGACGTGAAAATCAGCCGAAAATAAAACATTATTTGAATAAAAATTTGACTTTTAAAAGAATAATTACTTGATGTTTAGAAAACTCCATTTTAATGATGTATTTTTTGTGTCTCTAGGTTCACGTGATTGGACGGATGTAAGAACCATGACCACTGCCTCCATGATGACCAGTTCCGGCCTTTGCTTTGTCAGTCAGTGTCTTTGAGTCACTTACGAACATCTCGTAAATAAAGCACTGCAATAGAACTGTGTATTTTCTTTATTTTGTTAACCTCACGACCCCATCGTCTCCTCTGCTAAGCTCAGTGTCATGCCAATAAATTCTTATTTCCGAGAAATGGTGTCTCAAAAAAATACTGAAATCCTTTGTAAAAATTTATGTCAACTAGTTCAGGTGTGTAGGGTTTGTGAGAGACTGTATCAGCCTCACCCAATCAGATGCCAGCCTCTTAGTCACGTGGTACAGCTTTTTGCTTTGGCTACTCAATGAGGAGTTACCCCACTGCTAACCAACGGCCTTCTGAAGAACAGAAGAGCGGTGAGTTTTCCAGGGCACCCCCTTGCCCCTGGGGTTGGAAAAGTCTCCTAAAGGCGGAAAACAGCTGCATTAAAAACCAACAGGATATTCCAAGGACATGTAATTACAAATGGAATGATGACTTCTTCCTGGGTAAAATGTTCCGGAGCTAAAATAGTCCCCCAATCGGATCCCCGTGTGGGGACTGCTCAGGGAGGAGTCATCAGAATGGATAGAAACATTCTACGAGTCGGAGCGCGGAATCATTAAATTTTGAATACTGCAGATATATCAGAAAATACAAAAAGCGAGATGGAACGACTTCAGTTAAATGTGCGAGGGATTAAGGTTATTAAGCGGAAGGATGCACATCATTTCTGGTTTGGGGAACAGAGAATAATTAGCACACAGGCTGTCAGTGGAGTCACTGGTATAGGATTTGTGGTGAACAAGAGAGTAGGGAAACGAGCTAGTTGTTATGAACAGTTTAGTGCAAGACATATTTTGATGACGTTAGTGCGAGCAAAAATACCTCAAACACTGATAGCATTTCTAGTAAAAATGATCGTAAGACAGGCAAATATGTTGTAGGGAAATTGCCACCAGGGCATAATCTTCACAGCAGTTACTGATAATAATAATGCCTTTCTGCAATAATTAAAAAAAAAAAAACACGCCTTTAATAGAAGACAGAGCAGTGAAGTAATTGGTTAGTACGTATACTCTATTCTTTTGGCGTTGTTCTATCATTTATTTTAAAACATTTAGTGTTGGCATGTGTAATGATATGGGACCGTGCTCGGTCCAGGGGGGGGGGGGAGGGAGGCTGGAAGGTTATGCTAGGCTACGTGGGGGGAGGGGGGGTTCTGAGCCAGGACACGTAGCTTTGCTTTCATAAAATTTTCCACAGTTAAAATGAGGAATAGAACTCACAACAGCATGTGAATATTTATTTCCCTCAGTTAATTATCTCCGTATGTAATTTACAATAGTCTGACAAGAGAAAACAGTACAAAATATCTTCTGGAATCAAAAGGGAAAAAAGCTACGGTGGGCTACGTGGGGGGGTGGGGGGGGGGGGGGGCGTTCACAGGAGGCCAAAATGGAGCTACGTGTTTAATGCCTCCTGTGAACGTCTCAAAAAAATATTTTCTTTAATACACTGCTGTTTGTTTAAAATTGCAATACCAGAAGGAGATGGATACAATGAAATTTATTCCAAAGGTTAAGTAGGGCCACATTAGGCCGATACTTGTCCGCACCGACACTCGGCCGAGTGTCGGCTCGCCCCCCTTGAGTGTACACTGGTCCGTAGCACGGCCGTGTGACGGACGGGTTCCTAATCTGCCTTCAGTCTCCTTTAACGTTTACATTTGGCTGTTTCACGGAATCAATGTTCTAAAATTTCCGTAAAAGTAAGTTGGAAATCGCCGCTAAGGTTACTACCCGTACTTAATTATAGAGTACTATATTTTCTTTTGCGTAGGCGTACTTCATAATCTACGAAAGGAAGAAAATACATTAAAGTACTCTCTTTTTTTACCTGACACATTGTCACCAAACTGGTCGACATCATAATATTATGTATACTAATATTATCCCAACGCATTGTAACAAACTATCATCACACTTTATTTGAATGAAAGATTCTCGCGATTCTCAACCCAAACCCAATGAAATGTCGGGCGTCACTCACTTCACACTTGGCGTGTTTGTTTTGTTTGAGTTTTTTTTCGATGCACTCAATACTTTTTGTTAATAAGCAAAGAGATTATTATTTATTTTAATCTGGGTACATGACAGTGGGGGTCGGAAGCTTGCCTGCTCTGTAAAGCATGACTCGCTGTCCCACTCGGTCTCTGTCGGATGTATTGCACTGTTTGCCTGTACCCTTCCAGTTGGCATTTGACTCATGTGAACAAGCGTTTGTTTTTGTCAACCTTCGTCATTCTTAAGTAAATAATTACACTTTTACGTATTCATCAAAACTTACGTTTGTTTCGAGTACACATTTCTGTAATTTCAATTATGGTGCGTATTTAGTACGATTTTATAACTATATAATTATTTTTTAATTGTCGCACACGTTATCTGAACTACACGGTTACAGCTTTTTATTCACGATTTCATTAATCCCATTTTCTGTATTTGCAGGTAAACTAATTGTGACAATTTCATAATTCGTTGATATGGAACTAATGTTATCGTAATTTTAACAATCGCGTTTATTTAACAACTATCAAAAGGAAATTGTATATCCTTTGACTTATTGTTGTTTTGGCCGCTGCCTCAATGCGTTTCTTTGACGAAAGCCACCTGCTTACATGTACCGCTCAGGCTTTCAATTAATCCTACTTCTCCTTGTTATAATTTCGACTAAAGGTAAAAAAAGTTATAATGATATTTTCACGGGTGTATCGACGAATTGTGTTGCAGGAACACCATACTTCGACGGCTGCCTCCGCCGTCTTACTCACGTGTGTAATTTCGTGTGTTTGCAATGAAATCCGGAGATACAACCTATGAGGACTTCACTGCAATCATTCGCCGAGAAAGTCTCCTTTCTTACTAAAATATTATAATTTCCACTCTAAAAACGTCGTTACGCCACATAAGTAAAACTGAAATACTTGACAGTTTACGTGTTGGTGAGTAGTTTCTTTTAATAACATTGAATCAACTGTAATATCAATCAAGGAATCAGGAGATATAATAATGAATCACGCAAAAAAAAAGCCAAGTCTCGTGCTTGTGCAGTGACAAAAAGTTATGAGATCTTGTTCTGAGCCAAGTCTACACTTTACAGAGTATATTCACTTCGATTTGTGAAATGGAATGCTTTTCTCGGTGTTATGGAACGTTTAATAGAATTTTAATAAAAACTCTGGTAACTTGGCCACTAAGCAAACCATATTTTTTAAACTTGTGTGATGTAATACAATCCTTCTATTTAATGGAACGGATTCTCTGTTTGAAGCTCTTGCTGATGGTCTGAGCAACATGCACAAAAATATTAAATTTACTGTAGAACACCAAGATGAAGGATCTCTTAACTTCCTTGACATGAAGATCACTCAAATATGCCAAAAACATAAATTTCAAATCTATAGAAAACCTACCACCACTGATCTCACAATAAACAATAGTTCTTACCCCCCTACACAACACAAAATGGCATTTTTCAACTCTGCAATTCACCGTGCACACAAAATACCCATGGACACACCCGATTTTTCCAATGAAATACAAGTATTAAAAACTATTGCTTGCAATAATGGATACAAACCATCAATGATTGAATACCTGTCCCATAGAATGAAAAATAGAATCATTCTCTCCAATTCACGAAATATATCTTACCAATCCCCTTTCTGCATACCACATGATTCCTCAAATGAGAAATCCATATACTCCAGCATCCCATACTTAGGTAAAGATTCTTATAAAATTGCTAACTTATTTCGCAAGACCAACATAACCATCAGCTTTAACACAGATAATAAGCTCCAGCACAAACTCATTCACAACACACAACTACACAATTCTCCTTACAATAAATCTGGAATTTACAAGATAATATGCACAACATGCTCTCAAACCTATGTGGGTCAAACAGGCAGAAACTTCTCTTTACTATTTAAAGAACATTTAGATGCCACCAGACTAGGTAATATTGAAAAGTCCACATTTGCTGCCCATATAATTAAAGAAAAACATTCCCCTCCATCTATAGAAGAAAACCTTGAAATAATACACATTGCTGATAAAGGGAAGAGAATGGATCTACTTGAAGAACTAGAAATCTATATCCATGATAAGAAAATGCCAGACCACATATTAAACGAACAGAAAGAACTCTCTAATAAAACTTTCCTGTACAATTTCTTAGAATTATTTGTTAAATCCAACATAAATTAATTTATGACAATACACCCATTTTCAATACAACCCATATAAAATATTAACTAAGTAATACTATATTTCTTATTCAATATAAATGTCATTATATATCTAGTAACCATTAGTCTTTTTCATTTAAATACATAAGTTTATCTCATTGTAATTTTTCATAGAAAATAACAATCAACCATGGACGAAGGAAATATATGGAGACGACGCAAGAGTCCTTCACCACGCATTGAAGTGAAGCAGGGCGGAGGAGGAGTGGGGGGGCGGCCGGAGTGGAGGGGGCATGGCCGCTTCCATACAGATACGGGGAATATGTACAAAAACCTCAAGGGGACTCTAGGATAAAGGTGACGCCGCAATCTGGTGATGGATTATTATGTAACTCGATATGAAAAATAAAAAATGAAGAATAAATTTTTTTGATATTCTGCTTAGTTTTCGAGATATTCTGTCCCAAATGTGAAATGGTTTTGGTTGAAATTCAGAAGAAAAAATTGGTTAAAGTCAAATTTGATGATTGATTCTTATTTAAAAAGACGAGACAAATGAAAAATAAAGAATAAAAATTTTCGATATCTCATCTAGTTCTAGAGATATACTGTATCAAAAGTGTGGTTTCTTCAGTTGAAATGGAGAAGGAAAATTTCGCAAAAGTCAAATTTAATGATCGATTCTTATGTAACACGACGAGACAAATCGAAAATAAAGAATAAAATTTTTCGATATCTTGCTTAGTTTTCGGGATATACTGGGAACATCGCAATGTTTGGAAGCGCAATACTGCTGCTGCCGCCGTGCGGGAGAGTTTAGAGCCTGCTTCACCGATTTAACGTCACTTCTCCTCCATATATTTCCTTCCTCCATGCAATCAACCTAATTTCATCTTTGATGTTATGCAAACTCTTTGTATACGATCATCTTTGCTTATGTTTACCTGTTAATGCAAAGGCAAAATTACAGCGTGCTCGTGTTTAGTAAAATGTTACTTCTGAAACTGTGCCTCACCACCGGTATGAGCATACTTCCCGCAGCATTGAATGTAAGTAAAATATTTGAGATTAACTTCATTACAAAATAATTAAATTTCTCTTATTCATCGCAAATAATTTTCAACATTATAGGATGCACAAATGCGCTGTAATTTGCATCTGCAGATGTAAAGTAAATGCAAACCATCTGATGATGGACAACTTTGCCCGAAACCGGTAATGGTGTAATAAACATATTTACAAATGTGACTGGTTGCTGTTTTCTTTATCATCAATTCTGATATAACAGTCACGGAGTTCCACTGATCCAACATGGATAAAATATTATAATTGAAAGACTTGAAAACCATACATCAGTAATAATTGACAAAATTAAAATAAAGCACAACTACAAAATCAATATATTGAAAAATAAACAAATTACACAAGAAACTAAAAAACCTACAACCAGTTACAATTTTTATCCCAAACTCATTAACTTTTCAGACTTGCAATTAAATTAACAAGAAATACAGCTATTACAAAAAGGACTTAAACATAACACAAATAGAACTTTTATTGAACACATCATCACAGAAGCAGAATACATAATATCTCAAGAGGAAAAATCACAATGCACATCACTCAACAATGGCTTAACGAGAGAGCTCATAGCGAAAGAAATAAAGTAAATAAACTCAAAATACACTCACACACATGACAAAAACATAAATAAAACATTGAAAACTAAATTACATACAAATGATGTATTAGTGAAAAAAGCAGACAAAGGTAATGTTGTAGTACCAATGGGGTCACCTGTCTCAGGCATTATGGCAAACATCTTCATGGACCATTTTGAACACTAAATATTTACGAAAACTAACTACAATATAATTTTTTGGTTCAGATTTGTTGATGATATTCTTTGTCTAATTGATGAACCAGAACATAAAATCACCCAGCTCCACAGTGAAATCAATAGCATCCATAAAAACATACAATTTACTATTGAAATGGAATCAAATAAGAAACTGAACTTCCTGGACATAACAGTAACTATGAACGAATCCCTCCACTCATTCAACATACAGTATAAAGAAAACCTACCCATACAGACACAATAATACATGCAACATCCAACCACCCTTAAAACCATAAACAGGCAGCAGTCAGGCACATGTTAACCAGATTAAATACCATCCCCCTTGCCAAGAATGATTATGAAATAGAATACAGCACCATCATACAGATTGTAAAGAACAATGGTTACACAGAAGAAATTATCAAGCAGCTCAACACTAAAATTCAGAAAAAAATAAAGACACAGGCCACACCAAACATGACACACCCTAACAGCCAGAAACAAACTAAAAAGCAATGGTACACAATGAGCTACACTAACAAATATACACACAGAATAAGCAACATATTCAGAAAACAAGGATTACACATTGCATTTCAAACAAACAACACAATACAGAAGCACCTGAACAGTAATAATGAGACGGATCAGTAGCAGCAGTCAGGTATATATGAACTGACTTGCCAACAATGTCAAGCCAAATACACAGGACAGACACGATACAAAGAACACATTAGGACTATTAAATGTACAAATCACTCAACATTTGCTGAACATTTCTTAGACCACAACCATCAACCCACCACGATACAGACAGACATGAGAATAATGAAAATAAACAACCACACGAAACACTTGCTCGCACTCCAGGAAAGTTACTACATCCACAAAGCCATCGGATTAAAGAAAAATGTACTTAACGAATTCACGCATTTAACAAATGAAACACTGTTCCAAACACTGAAGAATAATCCTGACAAACGAAGAGAATACACAAAGCAGTAAATACACAATACACAAACAGAGACATAATTTAATAACAACACAGACACAGATGTTACAACATAACGAAAAAGAAGTTGGCACCACTGTACACAAATGTAAATAGTGAGGAATGTGATTTGTGATATTCAATATAAGAAAAAGTGGAAAAAGCAAGAAACACATTACAATAGTGACCTCAAAAGTGGAATAGGAGTGATGAGAAAACCAACACCACATCGGGCTGTCATAACCAAAAATTCGTAAGTAGAATGTATCTTGTAAATATTTAATTGTATATAGTAATGTTTGTAAACTTTGTATTAACAACACATGTAAACATTCACAGTCACTGATGATGCCCCATTCAGAGGAGACGAAACGCGTCTGAGAGATAATAAAAAACCAGTTGCTAAAAGACGGATTTTTCATTTAAAATTTATTGTTAAGCAACTGCGGAAAGATGTCCAATAAACCATGTATGCTTAAGATGTTGTTGGGTTCTGATACTTTCATCTTGACATTGCTACAGTGGCTTTTAAAAATGAGACCTCTATCAAGAGTTACGCCCAGGTATTTTTGATTTTCACTTTGCAACAGAGTTGATCCATTCCAGGTCTCGTTCATCTTTCGCTTAGCGCATTTATTGCGTAAGTGAAATGCACAGATTTCATTTTTTTATTTTTTATTTGGCTTCAGGTCATTCTGCTTGTAGTAGGTTCCAAGGGATTCAAGAGCTGTTGTAAGTCTACCCTCAACGGCCTCATAAGTCACATGTTGAGCAGCTAGGGCAAGATCATCTACATCTACATATATGCTGTGCAATTCACAAAATTGTGGGTGGCAGAGGGTTTTCAGCACCAAAGCTAATCTCTTTGTTGTGCTTTCCAATCCCTAATGGTACGAGGGAAATAAGAATTCATATAAGAATCAGTGCGGCACCTTATTTCTCTAATTTTATCTTTCCTGTCATGCCGACCCAAATAGGTTGGTGGACGAAGTATTTCACTACACTCGTAAGTGAAAGTGGGAGTACGCATGTTTACCAATAAGTTTATACGAAACGTGCGTCGTCTATCTACCAGAGACTCCCAGCTTAGTTTACTAATCAGTTCTGTAACGCTTTCATAAGGACTGTAGCAAGCGGTCACGAATCGAGCGGCTCTTCTCTGTACTTTCTCTGTACTCTCAATCAGCCCCTTACGAAACGGATCCCAAATGGCACAACAATAGTCCAAATGTGGACGCACAAGAGATTTGTACGCTATCTCCTTTGTTTGTTCATTACAATTTTTCAAAATTCGACCTAGGAACCGCAGCCTAGAATTAGCTCTACCTACCAACGTATTAATATGTAAGTCCCATTTCATGTTCCTTTGTACTGTTACTCCCAAATATTTAATAGAATCGACCACATCAATAACTGAACTGTTTACCTCGTATTTCTGAACAATTGGATTCTTTTTGTTAGTTATGCTCATTGTCTTACACTTTTTGCAATTTAGTGTGAGTTGCCACTCAGCGCACCATGCCAAAATAACATCCAGATCACGCTGAATTGCTAAACAATCGGCCAAATTCCTTACTTCCCTGTAAATAACCGCATCATCAGCAAACAGTCTAAAAAGGCTTTTCACTTTGTCTCCGAGATCGTTTATAAAAATTAAGAAAAGAAGTGGTCCTATTACACTTCCCTGAGGTACACCCGATGTAACATCTAGATTATAAAAACTTTCTCCTTCAACGACGACATACTGCGACCGACCAGTTAGATAATCCTTTATCCATTCACAAAGCTGATCCGATATACCCTACGCTCGAAGCTTCGCTAAAAGCCGATTGTATGGCACAGAGTCAAAGGCTTTCTGAAAATCTAAAAAAATTGCATCTACTTGTGAACCTGCATCAATAACTTTCATTCCATCGTGTGTAAATAAGGCCAGCTGTGTTTCATATGATCTTTTCTTCCGAATCCGTGTTGATTTGATGTAAGCAAATTATTATCATCTAGAAAATTCATAATGTTCGAGCATATGATATGCTCCATAACTCTACTACAAACAAATGTTGTAGATATGGGACGATAGTTTCCAGGATCACTTCGATCACATTTCTTGAAAATCGGAGTTACTTGCGCGATTTTCCAGTCTGAAGGTACTTTTCGCTCTTCTAATGATTTACTGAATATATCAGACAGAAATTGCCGGATTTCCGCCGCATATTCTGAAAATACTCTTACTGGAATTCCATCACTTTCCCCCACTTCAGGAGCTCTAATTGCTTAATGATACCTGCCGTATCTATTCGTAATGATTCCATCTCCAAGTCGACACGGCGTGGGAAAACAGGAATGCTATCCTTATTTTCATCAGTAAATGAATTTTTGAATATAATATTTAGTACGTTAGCTTTATCGCGGCTTTCATTAACCTCGGAACCTTCACGAATTAGTGCTGGAATATTGCTATTGGTACAATTGACTTTTCGTACATAAGACCAAAATTTCTTTTGGTTTTCTGTGAGACTCTAAGAGAGAGAGTTGGAATGAAAATCATTGAAGGCCTCGCGCATTACATTCTTAATACGTCCTTTTAACTCAGCTAAGGTATCTAAATCTCTGCGACACCCTTTCCTTCTTGAGCGTGCATGTATCCTCTTTTCTTATTTGAGTAATCTTTTGACTTCGCATGTGTACCACGGTGGATCATCCTCCCCAATTATTGTCCGCTTCGGTATATGTGTATCCATACCTTCCCTGACTATCCATACAAATCGATGCCACATCTCTTCAACGGTATCCTTTGTTGACTTGAAGTTATGGTAATTATTCCTCAGGTAGGTTCTAAAACACTCCTTTGAGGCCTTAATCAATCTGTATACAATCCTCCATTTTCTCCCTTTTTCGCTTGGTCATTAGTTTGATAGTCGCAATTACTGCTTTGTGATCGTTTATTCCTGTGGTCGTTGAAATGTCGGTGAATAATTCTGGCCTGTTGGTAACCAGCAGATCTAAAATATTTTCGCTACCGTTATGACACCGCGTAGGTTCATTAACTAGCTGCTCGAGATGATTATCTGAGAACAAATCGAGAATTACTTCAGAAGCTGCCTTATCCCTGCTACCTTTAATGTGAACGTAAATACGCCAGTCAATATAAGGCAGATTGAAGCCGCCTCCTAGAATCATAGCATGATCCTGAAAACGGCCAGCTATACTGTTTACATTATTTCTTAACTCCTCGGCGATAGCTATGTCGGAATCGGGTGGACGGTAGAAGGCGCCTATGATGAGTTTTGACCCAGCAACACTGAGTTTAATCCATATGATTTCACAGATCGTATCGACTTCTATTTCATTACATGGGAGAAATTTACTCACAGCTATAAATACCCCACCTCCATCAGAATGTAATCTGTCTTTACGAAAAACGTTCATGCTATCTTTAAAAGTTTCGGCGGAACTTATTTCCGGTTTTAGCCAACTTTCTGTACCGATAACGATATCAGCGTAGATAAAGGACATACCATGGTTGTCCAGGAGTAGATGTTAAATAAAGCTGGAGCAAGAACACTTCCTTGAGGTAGTATATTTTTTGGTTTGCGTGGAGGGCTTTTTGAATTCTGAAAGCTGACGTAGAATTGCCGATTGCTGAGAAGTTCGTAGACTATTTTGTGAAACCGAAATCCCGGGTCATGTTGTAAACTTTAGGAAGGAGTTTTTTTTATGCTGATCGTATCAAAGGCTGCTGTCAGGTCAATGAAGACTACTCCAGTAACTAACCAGTAACTGAGCAGGAGCGGGCTGTTCTGAATCCGGCTTGTTGAGGTATCAGTTAATCTTCAGTAACAGGTGAGAGGCGTTTTAGAAGCATCCTCTCAAAAAGTTTATAGACGTGGCTGAGGAGTGATATCGGGCGGTAGCTATTTACATCATCTGGGGTTTTACAACTCGAGTTTTCCTCCATAGCTTTGGAATCTTACAACTTTGTAAACATTCATGGAACATCGCGAGAATCCACTTTACTCCTCTCTCCCCCAGCTGCTTGATCTGCTCAAGGTGGATGCGATCAACACTTATAGCTTTTCCGTTTTGGAGGGCTTTAATGCAGGTTCTCATACCTTCGAAAGAGAAAACGGCACTAATGATGGAATTTTCACTAGTGGTGTCATGGATGATCTTGGTTCTTGTGGTCCGGTACTTGCTTTTGCTGGCTGGTTTGCTATTAAGAAGATGACATTAATTGTAGCCACTGGAATTAACGCGTATTTTAATCTGGTATCGCGGAGCGTTAGTTACTGCGATAAATGGATATTAGACTTTAAAAGTAATGGAACTGCAGCATTAGTGCGGAAACACAATTTCAGAGAATCATCGTTCAATAGTGAGGAAAGCAGGGCCTGTTAAACACTGGTAATAATCTTGACAATCACGGCCCAACCTTTGACCAATCTGGGGAGCCTTTTATGATTATGCATTTAATAACAAAGAACGTGCAGATTAGATATTAAAAAACTGCAGCAGTTAAACAATAAATTTCGAATAAAGTGCTAAAGAATGCGGGTGGCATAATTACGCTACAACAATTAAAGATAAAAATTAATAAGAAAAAGGACATTGTCCACGGAGCACGCTGGGCAATACTTAATTTATTTAATCTTTTTTGATGTATGGAGTACATGTGAACCCAGTTTGGTGTAAACCGGTCCAGGTATTACAGAATTATGCTTTAATACACAGAGGCATCCTACACATCCACTTTAAGAAATAAATATATGCCTGTTCAGTGTTGACAGAAGAAAAGCAGTTTTAGAAGCGTGAAATTTGTTTAATGGAAATTAGACTTTGCAGGCGGCTGTTATTGTGTTGACCTTAACGGTGGATTGGGGTAGTGGTAGTGGGGGGGACGAGAGGAGTGGTGGGGGTAACTGATATATAAGGGTAGCTCCTCCACTGGGAATCAATCATGAAGGCTTGTATAGTGATTGTCGTCTTCCTTCTGGTCGCAGCCGCGATGGTCGAAGCGGGCTTTTTGAGCAGTAAGTTCATATTAGCTTAAGGAGCGTCCATAAACAACGTAGCTCCATTTCGGCCTCCTTTGAATCCCCCTCCCCTCCCCTTATAAACCGACGTGGCTTTTGCCTCTACACCCCCCTTGTGTATCACGCAGCTTGTTTCCTTTTTAATTCCAGAAGACTTTTTGTACTGATTTCTCTCGTCAGTCTATCGTAAATTACATACTTAAATCACATTAAATGACGGAAATAAATATTCACAAGTTGTTGTGTGTTCTGCACCTCATTATAACTGTGATGTCGCCTATTTAAACCGAGCGAACCACTTGAACACTTCAGTTTTTCCCCAGAGCGTTCAGCAGCATTTTTACTTTTTTTTAAACTGCTTTACGTCTCTCAACAGCGAGGTCTTTAGAGACGGGAAAGGATGGGGACAAGGAATGGAAAGGAATTCGGTCATGGTCTTTTTAAGGAAGCATCCCGGCATTTGCCTGGAATGATTTGGGAAACCATGGAAAACCCAAATCTGGATGCCCCGACGGGGATTCGAACCGCCGTCCTCCCGAATGCGAGGCCAGAACGCTAACCGTTACACCACCACGCTCGGTGCATTTTTACCGAGTAGAAAACCAAATTTTCACGGGTGCACATTGTTCACTTAAATTTGCCATCATCAAAAAACGGAGCAATAACAAAACAGCGCTAACAAAAAACAATCACTGCAGATTAAGAGAACAATACAGGTTGACAAAACAGGCGGCACTGAAGTGGAAATGAGTTGCGCTAGAAATACCTAGTGGCAGAATCGCGTATTACACAAGCTCCGCCCACGGCAATTCAATTCCGGTTATTTTTCGGTGCCACCTCGTATTCAATTTAAACGAAACACAGAGTAATTGTATGTTAATAGAGTAGAAAAATGTTACAAAAGCAGTCCTCCTTCGGGTACCGAAAATATATGCTCCAACTTATTTAGGTGGTACTTCGCTATTAACGATGGATATCAGAATTGACGTGAAGACTATTAAAAGTAAAAACGAGGGTGTTTTTTTTTTATTACGACTCATTTGCTTTTTACTTTATTTGTGTGTTTATTGCAGCTCTGATATTTCGTTGTTAACAGTATTTCTTCAGTGTGTTTCTTTTTGTGAATTTTATTATTGCCATTTTAGTTACACTGCCTGACATAAATACTAAAGCATTCAAAAGGATAGGAGGAAGCGAAGTGAAACTTCAATGGTTAACAGATATGCGATGTCATTTGACGTAAAACTGTAAGTCCCTATACCCGGTAGGATTACCAGGACGATGGCAACGACAGAGGATTAAGCGCGGCAATCGAAAATCTTGCCAACCAGTGGCCAAAATATACTTCGGGGTCTTCTGGACAAAAACTATTCGCCTCCCATATCGTTTTAGCAAAATTTGCAAGGAACTTGGCACTGTGACGTCACTTGCCAGTATGACGTTGCGCCCCCTCTGTCCTGGATGCATGCACTGACTCGGTTGTGTAGGCTGTCACTAAGCCGTTGTGTCCTCTCCTGAGGCAAGCTGGCCACAACTGTTGTAACTGGTCCTTGATACCAGCATGGAGGAAGAAAATATATGGAGACGACGCATTGAAGTGAAGCCGGGCGGAGGAGGAGTGGGGGGGGCATGGCCGCTTCCATACAGACACGGGGAATATGTGCCAAAAACTCAAGGGGACTCTAGGATAAACGTAGCGCCGCAATCTGGTGATGGATTATTATGTAACTCGATGAGATAAATAAAAAATGAAGAATTAAATTTTTTGATATCCTGCTTAGTTTTCGAGATATTCTGTCCCAAACGTGAAATGTTTTTGGTTGAAATTCAGAAGAAAAAATTGGTCAAAGTCAAATTTGATGACGGATTCTTATTTAAAAAGACGAGACAGATATAAAAGAAAGAATAAAATTTTTCGATATCTCGCCTAGTTCTTGAGATATACTGTATCAAAAGTGAGGTGTCTTGAGTTGAAATGCAGAAGAAACATTTCGCAAACGTCAAATTTAATGATCGATTCTTATGTAACACGAGGAGACAAATCGAAAATATAGAATAAAAATTTGTCGATATCTTGCTTAGTTTTCGGGATATACTGGGATTGGGTTGATATGCGGCCTGGACTAAAAATTAATTTTGCCAAAGCTACAATGAATTACATGGTGGACATGCAGAATGGATATTTCAGTTTTTTTTACTACTACTTGTGGTTAGGTTGAAATGAGGCCTAGACCAGAATAAAAATAGTTATTTTGTTACTATACATCCTAAGCTTAATTGGGAATAGCTTGAAGTAGTTTCCATCGCGATACACTTTTTGTCATTAACTTGGTTGTCATGAAATTACTAACATGTAACCCAATGTGAACATCGCATTTGTTTGGAATCACCGCTGCCGCTACTGCGCATGCGCGAGAGTTTAGATCCTGCTTCAAAGATTTAACGTCACTTCTCCTACATATATTTCCTTCCTCCATGGATACCAGAGACAATCTCGTGGATACTGGCAGTGGGATAGAGTTGACTTCACAGCTGGCGCGCATCCATTGCTTGCATACCTATTGTTGGTTACCTATATTCATACTTTGAATTCTGAATTGTCCTTATTCACTGATATTGAAATGGAAGGCAAAGTCTCGTGCTTGAGCAGGAACAAAAGGTTATGAGATCTTCTTCTGATCCAAGTCTTACTTTAAAGTGTGTATTCACTTCACTTTCCGAAACAGACTGGTTTAGAATGGTTTGGATTGCAGTGGGTGTAAAGAGTGATTTCATTGGGAATGTAGGGTAATGGGAAAGAGGGAACTAAATGAGGCTCTTCAGTAGTATTGTAGTATAGGTAACATTCAGAGCAGGTGAGGAAAATTTCAGAACAGGACGAAACGATCAGGGGGATGGGCGAAACGATCAGAGAATTGCGGGGAAAGGCTCGGTCTGTGGGGGCCCAATCTTTGAGGGCTCAACCTGTAGATACTCTGCCTGTGTAGGCTGTGCCTGTAGGGGTTGTGCCTGTGGAGATTGTGCCTGTGGAGGTTGTGCCTGTGGAGGTTTTGCCTGTAGTAGTTGTGCCTATGGAGGCTTTGTCTGTGGAGGATGTGTCTGTGGAGGCTGTGACTTTGGAGGCTGTGCCTGAAGAGGTTGTGCCTGTGGAGGTTGTGCCTGTGGAGGTTGTGCCTGTGGAGGTTTTGCCTGTGGTAGTTGTGCCTATGGAGGCTTTGTCTGTGGAGGATGTGTCTGTGGAGGCTGTGACTTTGGAGGCTGTGCCTGAAGAGGTTGTGCCTGTGGAGGTTTTGCCTGTGGTAGTTGTGCCTATGGAGGCTTTGTCTGTGGAGGATGTGTCTGTGGAGGCTGTGACTTTGGAGGCTGTGCCTGAAGAGGTTGTGCCTGTGGAGGTTGTGCCTGTGGAGGTTTTGCATGTGGTAGTTGTGCCTATGGAGGCTTTGTCTGTGGAGGATGTGTCTGTGGAGGCTGTGACTTTGGAGGCTGTGCCTGAAGAGGTTGTGCCTGTGGAGGTTGTGCCTGTGGAGGTTGTGCCTGTGGAGGTTGTGCCTGTGGAGTTTGTGCCTGTGGATGTTGTGACTGTAGAGGTTGTACCTGTGGAGGTTGTGCCTGTGGAGGTTGTGCCTGTGGAGGTTGTGCCTGTGGAGTTTGTGCCTGTGGATGTTGTGACTGTAGAGGTTGTACCTGTGGAGGTTGTGCCTGTGGAGGTTGTGCCTGTGGAGGTTTTGCCTGTGGTAGTTGTGCCTGTGGAGGATGTGTCTGTGGAGGCTGTGACTTTGGAGGCTGTGCCTGAAGAGGTTGTGCCTGTGGAGGTTGTGCCTGTGGAGGTTTTGCCTGTGGTAGTTGTGCCTATGGAGGCTTTGTCTGTGGAGGATGTGTCTGTGGAGGCTGTGACTTTGGAGGCTGTGCCTGAAGAGGTTGTGCCTGTGGAGGTTGTGCCTGTGGAGTTTGTGCCTGTGGATGTTGTGACTGTAGAGGTTGTACCTGTGGAGGTTGTGCCTGTGGAGGTTGTGCCTGTGGAGGTTGTGCCTGTGGAGGCTGTGCCTTTGGGGGCTATGCCTGAGGAGGATGTGCCTGTGGAGGCTCTGCCTTTGGACGCTTAAAGTAGAAATATATGGTTTTGTGAGGAGGGTGAGAATGATGGGTGGGAACTGGTAACAGGTCGTAAAGGAAATATGGTTAACAGGATAAAGAAGTTAGAGGCCCCAGATATTGTGGGGAGAAATAGGTTTGACCTGTTACCAGAGTCAGATGGGGAAGAGCCTCATGTAGATTTAGGTGTAGGTAAGGGGCAGCAGGCCTATAGGAAAATAGGTGTAGAACGAAAAAATAGGGGAAAAAGGTTCTGCTGCTAGATAGTATCCATGGGAGAGGTATAGGTATTCTTTTGCAGGATCAATTAGGCACAGGCTATGAGTACACAAGCTTTTTGAAACCCAGTTCAAAATTAGGCCAAGTAATAGAGGATATAGGTTCACTTTGTAGGAAATTCACTAAGGACAATAGAGTAGTGATAGTGGGAGGTGTGGGGAATAGTATTGATAGAAACGCGAGTTATAGTATAGAGAGTGACCTGAGGAAGGTGGTGAAGGAGGCACAGCATACCAGGGTGGAGCTCATGCAGGTCCTAAGTCACCACGATCAGCCACAGTTGAACCAAGCTGTGAAGCGGGTAAACGTGGAAACAGAGATCCTACTTGGAAGAGGCATTATTTCCGATTTGGGAGTTGTGCCTGTAAACATCATTGGTAGGTGGAGTTTTCTAGGCTTGGGCTACACCTAAATAGAAGGGGGAAGGGATTACTTTCTGAGTTGCTAGCTAAAGTAGTAAGGGACCCCACTTCCAGTTTTGATGGGATCAGGACTGTGACTTTTTTTTGGTTAGCGGCTGTTGGTGAGGGGATAAAAATAAGTGATCAAAGGGATATTGGTTGTAGAATCACTATTGGAAAAAATACAAAAGCTAAAAACCGATGAAGTTTTTGAAATAATAACATAATTAGGTACAACTGGAAAGACGAAGGTTAATGCTGAAAATAACACAAAGCCAAAAATAAGGGTGTTATTGATTAATTGTAGAAGTATAATTAACAAAGTGACAGAATTTGCAAACTTAATAGAGATACACGAACCACAACTGATAAATGACCATGAGTTACTAGGGGGAGATTTTTGGGGTGATAAAAAAATATCAGGGTATTGGCTGCTTACCATTGTGGAAGAATTAATGAGGAAGATGAGATTCTTGGAAATAAACTAAATTCACATTCACTGTTAAGAGGTGAGAGTAGAATAGTTATTATTGGAGGGGGTTTAAATTTACCAGGTGTTAACAGGGTGGGAAATAAGATAACTAACACAAGGTAACAGAGATTTGCGAATACCTTAATAAGGTAAGAGGTTTACACAAGTGGTAGAGCAAATTAGGAGGGGACCAAACATGTTGGATATCTTTCTAATAAAACCTGATGCAAATCTTGTAGGCTGTCAAGTAACTGAAGGAATAAGTGATCACTTTGCAGTAGTGATGGAAATTAGGAGATTCAGTAAACCAAGGGGAAAAACTGTATAATTATAAAAAGGCACAAACTTTAGAAATAAAGATATATTTCAGAGAAAGGTTCAGCAAATGGAAGGATTACTGAGGAACAGTGGAGGCAAAATGGGAAGAGTTTAAGGAGATGATAAAAAAGGGCGAGGAAATGTTTATTCCAAAGCAGAAAATAAAGATAAGTAGAGAACCTACATACTGCTATAGGGAAGTGAGACGGATAAAGAGGCTGGTGAGACGGAAACACAACACAGTTAACAGATAGAATGACTGTAGGGAATACTTAAAACAACTAAACAAGAAATTAATCAGCGCAAAGAGAGAAACAAAGGATGGGTTTATGAAGAGTGTTATTGGTGCAGGAGGACCAATGAACGATGCATCTAGCTGTAGAAACTTCTTTGGCTTTATTAGAATACTGAGGGGAAGGGAATATATTCAGACTATTGTGTATAAGAATGGAGTTGAAGTGACTGAGGATTTTAAAATTGCAGAGATATTGAGTGACTGGTTTAGTGCGACAACTAGGGACAATCGTCCTGTAATGAGAGGGAATGAATCAGAGGAGAGTCTCCCTAAAAGTATAAATGACGAAACCACAAAATTTGAAATGAATTCACAGGAATTTATGAAGGAACTCAGAAAGATAAAAAAACGTAAAGGGGCTGGTGTAGATAAGATTGTGGGATATGATATTGTACCTTACTTTGAAATTTTATATAAAATGAGTTTGGAGTCTTCTTGCTTACGAGAGGTTTGGAAATGAGCGATAGTAGTACCGGTTCATAAAGGAGGGGTAACAAATAGTGTTGAAAATTACAGGCCAATTAGTTTGACATCAGTGATAGGCAGAATAATGGAGAGATTGATATGCAACCATATCAGAAATGTCTGTGAGGAAAGAAACTGGTTTTCAGATCGACAACATGGCTTTAGGAAAGGATATTTATGTGAATCTCAGATGGTGGGCTATATGCAAGATATTTCAGATGAATTGGACAAGGGAGGCCATGTTGATAGTGTGGCACTAGTTCTTTTAAGGCGTTTCACAGAGTGAGCCATTAATTGGTTTTAAATAAACCGAAATCTATAGGAATAGATGAAAAAGTTACTTGCTAGGTAGAGGAATACTTAAAAGCCAGAAATCAAAGAGTTAGAACAGAAATACGTTATCAAAAGGTGCCGAAATAAATATGGGAGTGCCACAGGGTAGTGTATTGGGACCATTGTTGTTCATGATTCTAACAAAAGGGGTAAATGGGTGGCTATGGGATTGCCACCGGAGGGGTTGCTTCATCGCAATGAAATTAGTAATAACAATCATTGAGAAGCAGTTTATTAATATCTCTGTGAAATATGCTGCTGCTATCTAGCGGATTGGCTCTGAACTGTCTCGTACGCGCGACTTTCACAATTATTACTTTTGCCCTTTAAAGGTCAAATTCCGAAAAATATCGTTCTTAAAATATGATGTGACCTTAATCTTCAAAATGAGACGTAATTTAAGTATACCGGTTATATATCAAGAGAGATAAATGGCTCTAGACAAAGAGAACACCTTTTAGAAATAATATATGTGATAGTGTTTGTGGGATATATGTTACTTGAGATGAAAAGTGTACTATTTTAACTTTAAAAAATAATTGTTTGGGTCGATACAGTCAACTGACTATCTCCACTTATTTCTTTTTGTTTCAGATATTAGAGAAGACTACTGTAAGAAATGTGACTGTACCAAATACAGTCGTTGTGTACACGTGTGCTGCAAGCCGAAACGTCAGATATATCCTGATGGTCCAAATGTTCCAATTCTGCCGTAAATATATCAGCCTGCATGAGAGGTAAGGTAACACCATGTTTTATCGAATTAGATGCAGAAACAGCGCGCATTACTTTTTCTATGCTGTATCGGTGTAAACTGAAATAGTTACCGGTAATTAGAATTTGTCTGCAGACAGTGTTGAACAGAAAATTTTCTTCTATGGCTTATCGGGAAGATGCGGCATTTGTAAGATTTTCGGATCACCCTCAAACTTTTCTTTGTTTAATGATTAATTTTATTTTATTTAATTTAATTGCAATGGAGCACAGGCTCCGGTGGCAATTTCCCTACACACCCATCTTCCCCCTATCCTGCACCCACCTACATTTGCCCTCTACAAATTTTATCTATAAATTCTTTCAAAGTTTTCGGTAAATTATTCATCATTTCTGTTGGTAACTCATTCCAATCCCTGACACCCTTACCTAAAAAAGGAAATCTTCCCACACCCTTGTGCCTGAAATCGAGTGCCAGCTTGTGGTCATGGTCATCTTTTCCCTTCGATGCACTACTTTTCATACCTATTGCAATATCTTTCCATGCCTCATCGCCAGTATATGCCCTGTACACTCCCATGACACTCCTCAACCTCCTCCTGTCTTGCAATGAATCCCATTCCAGCTCCTTTATCATATCCGCCACTGATTGCATTCTGCGATAATTTCCAGAAACAAATATAGCAGCCTTTCTTTGCACCCTCTCCAACTCCTGTATTTGATACGTAAAATGAGGGTCCCATACTACACTACCATATTCGAGCAATGGTCTGACCAAAGTTTTGCAACCCAGTTCCTTTACTTCTCTCGTAAATCCCCTCATCACTCTCTCCAACAAGTGCAGAACTTTGAAACCTTTTCCTACCACATCTCCAATGTGTCCAGCTCAGTTAAACTTGTTATCAAAAGTAATGCCAAGATATTTACATCTCAAGTCTTCAGCAAGAAATTCTTTCCCCACCTTATATTGATAATTAACCTTTTGTTATTTATTTGTGTATCTAATAAGCTGACTCTTCTTTGCATTTATCTTCATCCCATGTTCACCAACCCAACTAGATATCCTGTCAAGGTCACCATGCAACTGTTTACAATGTTACGTACAGTAACAGTGTAGAACTCAAGCCATTAGCATTTTTGAAGTTTTTGTGATTTCACTTCTTCAGTACTTAGGCAATGTATTTGATCTAATTTTAAAAAATTGCAATGGAGCCCAAACTCCGATGGCAATTTCCCTACGCACCCATATACACACTTTGCGTTATCTTGTAGTATGCGTGTTCAGATGCTGGGATTTGGTGCTAACGATTATCATTAAAAATTAGTGCTTTTTTGTGTGTGTCATATTAACAGCTGTTGCTTTAAGGAAAATAAATTATAACTTAAAAACGAGTGTTAGACTTTTTTCGTATTCCCTGACACCGACATAACATACCTTATTAACTCTTCTAACTTACAAGATTGTAATTATGTACTACTTTACCTGCCTGTTTATTACTCATTTGAAAATAGCCATTGGTTAATATATTTAACAACTTTATAAATACACTCTATTTTTAACACGACAGTTATTTAAGGCTTTCCAATAGAGCGAACAAATTTAAATTTTTTTAGGATCAAATTTAATTTACAGACTTCCAGCAAAGTAACCAATCTTTCAACAGATGCAGGTTCTTATTATATTCAATCGCAATTTACTGTACATAACTAGTCATTAATGTAATACAGTTTTGGGACTTAATACCGTGTTTATGAAATATGTTTAACTGTCTAGAGTTAGACCAACATTTATGTATATTACTGTTTCTTCGTACCGGTTTATTTAATGTCCTTGGTAACACATTACTGGAAGCGAAAAGATGATCATGACCTCAAGCTGGAACTTTATTTAAGGCACAAGGGTGTGGGAAGAATTTCTTTCGTAGGTAAGGGGGTTAGGGATGTAATACTTAACCAAGGGAATTGTTGAATAATTTACCAAAAACACTGGATGAATTTGAAGTTGAAATTTGTAGAGGGCAAATGTAGGTGGGTGTAAGAAAGGGGGAAGACAGGTGAATAAAAGAAAATAAAAACGTCCAGTTGTTCACCTGCCATCACAATTTCACTGGATATCCTGTTCCTTTTTCTGGATG
This sequence comes from Vandiemenella viatica, assembly GCA_031002005.1. Taxonomy (NCBI): domain Eukaryota; kingdom Metazoa; phylum Arthropoda; class Insecta; order Orthoptera; family Morabidae; genus Vandiemenella; species Vandiemenella viatica. Next base: position 139,442,398 of record CM061918.1, on the reverse strand, counting down.
TGACCACGTATTAAAATTTTTCAATTGAATTCCAAACCATACTCGCCCACACTGTCTGCCAATACATCTAACTGCCACTGAATTTCCTCTTCGAAACATAGCCTATAATAAACTCCATATAAAAATGTTGAAATATTTTTTACTTTTTAGTAAATTCTGTTTATCAAACACTATTTGTTCGAGAGTAACTTCAAAACGACTGTTAGTTACTTTTCGGGTGCGTTTTGCCTCTCGTCGACATATCATGATAGATCGCATGTTCAACTGAAAACCAACAAAATAATTTACGAAAAATGTAAAATCACAATGTAAACCATCTTTGGATTCCACTTTCGATTCCTAATTATAATACGACGAGACGTGAAAATCAGCCGATAATAAAACAGTATTTGAACAAAACTTTGACTTTTAAAAAATATTTATTTGATGTATAGAAAACTCCATTTTGATGCTGTATTTTTTGTGTCTCTAGGTTCACGTCATTGGACGGATGTAAGAACCATGACCGCCACCTCCATGATGACCAGTGCCGTCCATTGCTTTGTCAATCAGTGTCTTTGTGTCCTTATGAACAGAAATAAAGCACTGCAATAGAACTCCGTGTTTTCTTTATTTTGTTAACCTCACGACCCCATCATCTCCTCTACTAAGCTCAGTGTCATGCCAATAGTTTCCGATTTTCCAGAAATGGTGTCACAAAAAACTTTGAAATCCTTTGAAAATTTTTTTGTCTACTAGTTCAGGTGTGTAAGGGTTTGTGAGACACTGTATCAGCCTCATCCAATCAGATTCCAGCCTCTGCGTCACATGGTAAAGCTTGTTTGCTCTGGCTGCTGAATGAGGAGATACCCCACTGCTAGCAACGGCCTTCTGAAGAAAAGAAGAGCGGGGAGTTTTCCAGGGCACCCCCTTGCCTCTGGGGTTGGAAAAGTCTCCTAAAAGCGGGAAACCGCTGCATTAAAAACCAAAAGGATATTCCGAGGACATATAATTATAAAGGGAATGATAGCTTCTTCCTGGGTACAATATTCCGGAAGTGAAATAGTCCACCAATCGGATCTCCGTGTGGGGACTGCTCAGGGAGGAGTCATCAGAATGGATAGAAACGTTCTACGAGTCGGAGCGTGATAAAAGTTTTAATTTGGCAGGTATATCAGAAAATATAAAATGCGAGATGGAATGACTTGAGTTAAATGTGCAAGGGTTTAATGATATTAAGTGGAATGATGATCAAGGATTTCTGGTCTGGGAAGTAAAAAATAATTAGCACACTAGCTGTCAGTGGAGTTACTGATTTAGGGTATGTAATGGACAGGAGGAAAGAGAAAAGAGTGAGTTATTATGAACAGATTAGTGCAAGAATTATTTTGATGACGTTAGAGCGAGCATTAATACCTCAAATACTTATAGAATTTCTAGTAAAAATGATCTTAGACAGGGAAATATGTTTTAGAGAAATTTCCATCAGGGCATAATCTTCTACATCTACATCTACATCCATGCTCTGCAAATCACAAACATTGTGGGTGGCAAAGGGTGCTAAGCACCAATCCTAAATCCCCGCATTCCAATCCCGAATAGTGCGAGGATAGAAGGAATACATAAAAGCATCAGTACGGCATCTAATTTCTCTAATCTTATCCCTCCGGTCATTGCGACTTAAATAGGTTGGCGGAAGAAGTATTTCATTACACTCCAAATTTAAATTTTTTAGCATATTCTCCAATAAATTCGAACGCATGCTACGTAATCTGTCTTCCAGAGCACTATAGGGGAATATCTGTGGCAGAATCGCGATTCTTGTGCCTTGAAACACTTCTGGAAGCACCAGAGCTGTACCTCTCCCGCTTTACATGTCGGGTGAGCCTCCAACCTCTAAGTTCTGTGATGTGGCGTGGGTGTCCACCACATTGTCGCCTACTCGTGGTTTCACCGTCCTTCAACCACTCTGCGTAGATGCTCACTACAGTAGCACGCGAACAGCCGACCAGCCTCTGCGTTTCCGAGATGCTCGTTCCCAGGTACTGCGCCCATAACCCGCTGGCCCGTAACTTAAGGGAATTCCGTGACCTGTGCGTAGAAATCTGGTGTCAGATACATCTGGAAGCCTACCAAGGAATAGTAGAATCCATGCAATGCCTAATCACTGCTGTATTGCGTTCGAAAGGTGGACCAGTATGCTGGTAAGTCGGTGGTCATAATGTTTGGCTGATCGATGTAATTTCCAGGAACTATGTATTTTCCACCTTCATACAGACCGCACCAATTGTCGCTGCTTGGGGCGGTAGTGAAGCTAAGAAAAAAGATCACCCATGACATAAGTGGCACGTTATTTCGACACCTTCTCCTATACCTATTCCGGCTCTGCCGAAGGGCCCCATCCGATGAATTTGCCACGGGCCTCAACGGTATATCTACCTACGCTATTGTTAGTGCCAGCATTCCCTTCGGGACATTGGCGCTGTCTAACGATGGTTTTGAAGATCTTTTATTTATGGCCGAGTGGCACCTTTCAAACACCATCATTCTGCTTGCTCGCGCTATCTAATACAGTCGTAAACTAATGGTTGACACTCATATCATACACCGGAGATCATGAAAGGTGGCTCCCCGAAGACTGCGAGTGAAAACGTTATCAGAAGTAATCGGGTGATACCTAAGCAACGGTATAATGCCGGGCAAACCTTTCTCACCAGAAACATCAACGTTAGAGTCCTTATCAGGGCCACAGTTAAGTATTGTCTCTATTAACATTGAAGGCGTGTCATCAGCCAAAGAAGAATTGCTACAAGTTCTATGCAATCAACACAAATACCACATTTTAAGTGTGCAGGAGACACATAGAAGAACTGAAATGGCCAACCCCAAAAAAAAAAAAAAAAAAAAAATAATAATAATAATAATAATAAACGGAATGAACCGAGTGGTTGAGAGACCTCACCATAAATATGGAAGCGTCATCTTTGTCCGACCTGATTTTCAGATCCTGTCCACGCCCTTCACAGAAGAGAACGACATAGAAGTCCTCGCCATTGAGCTTAAAAGCTGCACAATCTCATCTTTACATAAACCACCCAGCAGTAAATTCGCTGTCACACAATATTTCAACTTTCGTAATCAACACTTACAGGTTGTTATTGCAGATTTCAACTCTCGTGGTACTACTTGGGGTTACGACTCTGACGACGAGAATGGCATTGCAGTAGAAGAATGGGCAGATGTAAATCAACTTACTGTCGTACGTGACCCCAAACTACCAGCATCTTTCAACAGTGGGAGATGGAGACGGTGCTACAACTCTGATCTAATATTCAGCAGTAATCACATCAGCCAGGAGTGTGTGAAGTCTGTCTGTAGCCCAATACCAAACACGCAGCACAGGCCAATAATGTGTGAAGTGTTTGCAGTAGTGAGACCCCAGAGAGTTCCTTTCCGTAGGAGGTATAAAAGAGAGCTGACTGGTCCATGTTCACAGAAATATTGGATGCGGCTGTGTCTGCTATTGAACCAACACCAGAATCATATGACACATTTACTGCAACTGTGAAAAAATTCTCCAGAAGATTCATCCCCCGTTGCTGCCGATCATCATATATTCCGGGTATTACCTCAGATCTAGCTGTTCAGTTCATGGATTATAAATCATTGTACCAAGATGATCCCTTTTGAGAAAGGACAGTAGAAGCTGGCAATCAACTTAACTCTTCTCTAAGTGCAGCAAAAAGAGACCGCTGGATCACGATATTAGAAGAGCTGGACCTGATTAGAGAAAGTCACAAGGCGTGGAAACTTCTAAAACGCCTTAACAGTGATCCATCGAAGATCACTGGACATTCCAACATCAGTGCAAACCAAATGGCACATCAGCTGCTCATGAACGGGAAGGAAATTTAAAAAAAGTAGACCATCTAAAAAACAAAGGAAGAGATGAACAACCTCACTGAGCCCTTCAGTATGTCAGAACTGGAAAAGGTTATTCAAGACAGCGAAATCGGCAGGTCTCGATGACATACGTGCAGAACAAGTTAAGAACTTTAGATATAAAACTAATCAATGGGTTCTACAGCTCTTTAACAAATGTATTAGCTCATATCAAAATCCGAAGGTGTGGAGGAGGACGAGAATCATTGCGCTGCTGAAACCTGGAAAAGAAGGGAAACCGAACCACAGTGTTGTATGACATGTATGCAAGATTCCAACAGTCTTACTACGAGCGAGACTATCCTTCGCCGCTACTAAAACGTGAAAAATTTATAGAAACTGCCCCTATCGCCGTAATAGACTGTTCATATCAAAAGGAGTCTCTTAAAACAGGACCTGTAGACATTCGTATGGAGTTTGACAGCAGTGAGAAATTTCCTGGCTACACCATTTCACACTATCTGATCTTGCATGATCGTGTAGTAGAATATGTACCTCTAACCGGTGTTGCACGTAAGCTGACATAAAAACCAAGTAGCACCCAGTCTTACCAACCATTACCATGGCGACCATCTTCCAGGACACACAGGTATTCACGAAGAAAGATGGTGGGTTTATTTTAAAAGAAGTTGCTATATGCATAGTGTGCTCACACAAAATTATCGCTACACACTGCATTTGTGTATCGTCACCATCGTGTGGAGGTAATGAGCCAGAAGTTAGATGACTTACACATAATTACCATGGAATACTTTGGAATTCTGATGGTGTTCTACATGCAATAACCAGTGAGGATGGTTCAATCATTTACTTTAAAGGACGGTAGAAGGCAAGATGGTTGCAGAAAATTATCAGGAAGAAAGTATGCTACAACATTGAAGATTTAGGATTTCCACCACTGCGTGAACTCAAGAAAAATAAATTGAGAAAACTTTGTAACTTACATATATTTTGTAATAATATGTGTGCAATTGAAAATGTATTTTTAATCGCCAATTGGTGAGCTAAATAAAGGATTTTTTAAAAAAAATATATGCTATCTTATCATTTATTAAGGAAAAAGAATAAAATTCTGGTAAAAAAAAATAATTTTTTATTCTTCACTGTTTACAATTCTGTATACATCATTGAGTACAATCAAATTTTTGTATGCAATTATTTCATTCCTTAATTGCACAAAGTCAATTGTAGAACTGTAAGACACATGAATAGGATGAACGTTGTTGATGTGCATGTCGATTAACTTTGACACTGAAGCATTACATCTGTAGTAGTCACTCAACACTGTGTCAGCCAGCACAATCACAAACACGTTGTAGTATGCCGATGCGTTGAAGCTCCACTTTTTTCTGTTGGACAAGGATGCGGTCACTGCTGGCTGCACATCGACGTGGTTCCGCCATGTAGACACGGCGAAGAAAATGCCGCTGGTGGGATCAATACTGTAGTGAAATAATAACATTTTCGACCCAGAAACCGTCTGGCATGAAACAGTATGCTGCCCTAATTGGATGCTGCTCTGGTCGCTGTCGGTGAACATATTGTACACTGTGTCAGACTCCCTGGTGAGCACTTCCCATTCTTCGAATGAGAGGGTGATCTTGTTGTAACCCACCCTCTCAAGTACCACAACAGGATCGAAATCATGCTGTGGGGACAATCCAAAAGTCAATCACTTGGAATCTCCGTCGTTGAGCTGGTACATTGACGCGAAGAACATTACTTGGCTGCGCATCGTAGCAGACTGAGGGATGGAGGGCTGGTGTCACTAATGACGAACACACACATCATAATGCATTTTACGTCATCAAACACTAACAGTTTTTTATTTGCCTTTATTTCTATCTTTAAACATTCATAGTCTAGTGTTGAACAAGGGTTGTATGACACCTCATTGACATGAACATTATCAAAATGCATATCTATCAGATCCTGCACAAAACAACGGGGGTATTCACTATTCACTTTCACTGATAACGTGTTCACAAACTCGTTGTAGTACTTACTAGCTTGATAACTCCAGGACTTCATGGTGTTGATGGCTCTGCTCACTGCGGGGATAGTGTCGACCAAGATGCCCCATGTTGTTTCACCAAGAGACACACCATAGGTGGTAACAGCATGTTTGAAAAAACCTATAGTTTTCGCTCCAGACACTGTTCGGGATGAGATGGTGTGGTCACCAAGTAATACACTCGTTTCCAGATGTTCATCGTTGTTGAAGAAGCTACCAATTGTATGGATCTGTGTCCTCAGCACATCCCACTCTTCATGTGTGAGAGTGACTTTATTGTACCCTACTTTTTCGAGTATAACTACTGGTTTAAATCCCAGTTTAGGTGACAAACCAACAGTGAGCCGCTTGGTGTCACTGCTGTTTAACTTGTAGCTTGCAGAAAACAGGAGCACCATACTAGCCTTAGTGAACTGCACTTGACGACTGAGGGCGAGCTGGCTGGCGTGATGGTATTTATACCTCTTCTTTCAGCTATGACTCATATCAAACATGTACACATTTAATAGGAATAGGGTTCAATACATAATAGTAGCCATCATCGTCGATTTCACGATTAATAGATGGAAACATCTTGCATTCTCTACCTCTCGTATTTATAATCGTTGATCTCGTATTTCTATTTGTTGTTCTTATTTCCTTAACTCATCCATCATCCAGCTTCGCCAAATAAATAATAATATAATATGACTTAAATCCCTTTTTTATTATTATATTATAACATTCTTAACCATTTGAATAAAAACAGGTTGTTTTTTCACAGTAACTTTAAAATCCAATCCGAACGACACGGCCTTCACCAAGCTTGTCTAGTCCTGATCTTCCGTTCATCTGTTTATATAAACGTTTTTTTCGGCCACCCATCTCACAGAGTAATTATTTATAGCCTGTTATACTGCAGCCCCCCTCAAGTTTGCCATATATATTTGTAGTAACAAATTTTCTGGTAAACTTGCTGAGGACCTTTATGTCTTCGCTTTGAATCACCATACATATCTAATTTTCTACAATGACACGGCTGCCGATAAAACACTCCTTTCCGTGTCCTGTCACGGTCGTCATCTCGTATTTATAATCGTTGATCTCGTATTTCTATTTGTTGTTCTTATTTCCTTAACTCATCCATCATCCAGCTTCGTCAGATAAATAATAATATAATATGACTTAATTCCCTTTTTTATTATTATATTCTTAACCATTTGAATAAATACAGGTTCTTTTTTCACAGTAAACTTAAAATCCAAAGTGAACGACACGGCCTTCACCAAGCTTGTCTAGTCCTGATCATCCCTTCATCTGTTTATATAAACGTTTTTTTCGGCCACCCATCTCACAGAGTAATTATTTAGCCTGTTATACTGCATACCCACACCAATGGGTCCGTTCAAACTGCGTGCAGATAAAACATTAACGATATTTACGTTGCTCGGTAATGGTGCATATGGTACACGAATTAAATGTCTTCTCGTGGTGCTGATTAAACACGAATCCTTAGTGATGCGTGAGCTGGCAGCTCTTAAGAAATCGGGGTGGCGCCATCTGGTGGCGGGTTGGTGAACTAGTGACGTCACACGGTCGACAGCGGCACCCCCAGGAAGTGCTGCCATCTGGTGGCAGAAAAGTGAACTTTGTGCTTGAAAACAGGTCTTAACACTACTAATATTTTTCACAATTATACTAATAACACTTTAGTAATGTAATTTCCGTACATTTAGGTTTATTAAGTTATTAATGAAAAATAGGACAGGCATCCTTCGACAGTATCAGACATCTGAACATAGCTTCGGACAGGAATTTAAATTGTAGTGCATGCCAGGGGTTTTCCTAACGTCCGGTAGCCCTGTATGCCCCAACAAGACCGATAATTTTAAAAAGTAAAGGTGTCAGGGTTTTGCGGCTCTTGCTACTTCCTCCATTCTTCACGGAGATAGAGTTACGCATTCCCATCACAACCATTGGCACTAGCGGGATGTGACGCGTTCAGACCTCGCTGATTCTTTACTTTCCCGCCGTTACTCAGTGGACAGCATGCTGAGTGGGCACCGACAATTGCTAAACAATCTAAATCGCAAACACTGGATTTTAAATATATATAGATGGTGCAATTTGGTTGTTAAAAATAAATGGCTGATTGTGTTTGGTCAATAGTTTAAAAATCCGGATATCTGGCTATGTTGACACAATTATCTGCATTGTAAATTTAGCCATCTGTTGATAAATAAGAAAATAAAAACAATACCTATACATACACTAAAAATATTAATTAAAATTGAATAATAAACATTCGTACATATAAACAGACGAATTTTTGTATCCGTAATTAAATATCCAACAGCTGTGTGTTCCAAATTTATTTCTGCATCGATAGAAAATACGTGACAAAGGCACATTGAGAGTTTTATTGATTTTAGTTAATCCCAACCAGTTAAAATCAATGAAATTAAAAAACGTCTTGCGTAATTACGCTTCTTGATGTTACATTATAAATTAAACATTTTTTATTGAAGATATTTCATAAACACAACAACAAATTTGACAGCCTATTTTGACTTTTTTTTTTAGAACCTATTTTCTATTAGAAAGAGCCTATGTTAGCCACCTGAAATTAGATTTTTTAGAACCTTAAAATCCAAGGTCTACTTATCACCATTACGAAGTTATCTTTAATTGTAGCCACTGCACTTAACTCGTATTTTAATCCGGTTTCGCGGAGCGCTAGTTACTGCGATAAATGGACATTAAAAATTAATGGCGTCTCAGCATTAGTGCGGAAACACAATTTCAGAGAATAATTGGTCGATACTATCTGCAGCAAGCAGGGTCCGTGAAACCCTGGAAATATTCTCGGCAATGACAACCCAACCTTTTAACACTCTAGGAAGCCCATTATTATAATGCATTTAATAACAATCAAAGTGCAGAATGGATTTAAAAATAAAAAAACTGGGTTAATTATACATTAAATTTCTAATAAAGTGCTAAAGAATGTAGGTGGCGTAATTACACTACAAGAATTAAAGATAAAAATTAATAAGAACCGTAGTGATTTTATTTAATTGCTGTGGGGCGCACGCTTCTAAGGGATTCACCCTTTTCTTGCAATCGCCTAATTTTGTCCTCTGCGAATTTTAATTGTAAATTCTTTCATCGTTTTTATAAAATACTCATCACTTTTCTTGTTTCTTTGCTCCAATGCCTGTCTCCCTAAACCTATGAAAGAAAATTTTCCCACACCCTTGTGTCTGAAATCGAGTGCCAGTTTGTGGTCATGGTCATCTTTTCCCTTTCACTAACCTCTGCTAATTTTTCAACCAATATTTCCCCCCCCCCCCCTCATCACCAATAAACACCTTGTACATACACACCCATTACTCTCTTCACCCTCCTCCTGTCTTTCAATGAATCCCATTGTACCTTCTTTATCATATTAGTTACTTGTTGTGTTCTGCATTAATTTTTACAGACAAGTCTAGCTGCCTTTATTTGCACACCATCCAACTCATATATTTGATACCTAAAATTTGTGGCACATACTACAGCACCATATTCAAGCAAGGGTATGACAAAATTTTTGTAACCCAATTCCGTTAATTCTCCGGTACATCCCCTCATTGCATGTGCAGAATTTTTAATCGTCCAATGTGTCCTGCCCAGTTAAGCTTGTTATCAAATGTAATGCCGAGATATTTACATTCCAAGTTTTCTACAAGCGATTCTTTCTCTTACCTTATAATCATAATATATCTTTAGTTTTTTATTTGTGTATCTAATAAGCTGACTCTTCTTTGCGTTTACTTTCCTCCCATATTTACCAACCCAACTAGATATCCCTGTCCAGATCACTAAGCTTGGTGTAAACTACTATAGGAGTTTCAGATTTATGTTGTAATACACTGTAAGGTCGCCTTACTATATTTATAATTTTGGTGTTTATAATAATTAAAAACATGTTTTATTTTGTATAAACAGAATTATGTTGAAGTTTTGCTGAATAACATAAATAGCACTAAAGGTAAGAACAGAGAGTGAGGACTATCTTTGGAAGAAGTGGACTAGGTGAATAATCTTTGGACTGCGCAAGCATGGAGGTGCGCAAGGAATAGTAAGACAGAGAAAGCACGGTATGGCAGACCAACACCACCGACAAAACAAGGCCAGGTTACTGTGTTGGTGACGTCACAGATAGTAGTCATTGCTTTCCTATTAATCGAGTGATTGTCAGAAACAACTGATAAATCCTTAAAACCTATATTTTCTAAACCAACTATAATGCTCTTTAAAATGCAATGTAAGATTTCCCCAGACTATTTTTTTCATGGGTAGTATATGTACTACATCTTTGTATTTAGATTTTAAACTGTTTATCATAAACACAAAGGCACTTGTTGCATTTCCACAATCATTGAAAGCATGACCTACAATATCGCCTCCCTTATAATCTAAATTCGATTTTTAAATGAACTTCATTCATGAGTAAGACTACAGTTTTATCGTAATCAGTTAACAACATAAATTTTAATGATATATAATGCAATTGTTGTTCACTGTTCTACTCAAATTTAGGATTTGTCATCAACTTGCTGGACAAGAGTTTGAGTGTTGATGGACATGGAAACCTTAGCAACTTAGAACTTGTAAAGTAGCGATAGGTATGAGGTGATATTGTAAAGAACAAAATGCAAAATATTAGAAAATGAGATGAATACCCACATCACAATGTTTTCAAAATGTTCACCATTGGCACTACAGAGGTGGCGCAAACGAAGAATGAAATTCGCCATCACATTTCGTAGTGTCTCGACCGAAATGGATTCACATGCCGCAGAGATCGCAGATTCCAGCTCGTCCAGCGTGGCGGGATGCTTCGGGGACCATGTCTTTCACTGTGCCCCACAAGAAAAGTCACAGGGAGTCACATCCGGCGAATATGGAGGCCAATCCATGCCTGCACCAGTAAATTCGGGATATCCCAAAGCAATGACTCGATTCCCGAAGTATTCCTCAAGAAAGCGAAACACTTGTTCGGTCCGATGTGGTCGGGCCCCATCTTGCATAAACCATTCAGTACCTGGTCGATCCTCTAACGCTTGCTGTGTGGCGACAAATTGTTCCAAAATTGGAACGTAACGTGCACCAGTGACCGTTTCTCGAATGAAAAAAGGGCCAACAATGCCTCTGCTGCATACTGCAGCCCGTTTCGCTTCACACCAATATGGCTTTTCGGAACCCCAAAATCTCCAGTTCTGCTTATTCACGTAGCCATTCAGGTGGAAATGTGCTTCATCTGTAAACCAGATGCAGCCAACATCAAATCCTTCACTATCAATCATTGTGAGCATCTGAGTAGCAAAGGCAACCCTCTGTTGCACAGCTCGTCCGGGTATGGCCTGGTGCGTTTGAATTTTGAATGGAAACGTGTAGGCTCTTTCGCAGTATTTTCTGTGTGCTGGAACGCTTCAAACCAGTCTCCGATGCAATTCTACGGGCAGATGACATTGGATTTCACTGAATAATTCCAGACACTGGCGATATTTTCAGGCGTAACTGCGGTTGGCTTGCGGCCAACATGCCCCACTAGATCAGTTACGCTGCCTGTTCGTTGAAATTTTGCGAAGAGTGTACGAATGGTTTTCGCATCGGTTCCTTTTGGAACATTAAATCGTGCTTGAAAACTTCGCCGTGTTGACGTAGGACTCTCTTCTAACCTGTGGTACTCTAGCACCAGAAAAACGCGTTGTTCAATGGTGTACATGGTTTTAAACTCTTCCTTCGGTACGCTAACCTCCTTTCACGTTTCAATGGTGGAACTGATCGCCCTGAGCTTCAGATCACTATTTAGGCATTACGTATGGCGATTACAGCGCCATCTGTTAGCAGCTTTTGTAACTATTATTTCAAACTGCTGTATACACTTCTTACAGCTGTCACGATAAACATACCGTTTACTGCATTCCTCTATCGATCTTTGTTTTCGAGATATTTAATTTTGAAATCAGGGAGTCCTTTTCTGGACACCCTGTACACATAACAGTTATCTTTCTTCAAGAGTAGCCATTCATCACCAACGAGAAAATTCGCCAGTTTACTTTTGAATTCATCGAAAGTATTAAAATAACGATCTGTGATGTAGTCCGCAAGTGTTTCCAAACTCGCAGAAATAGCTTGGTTAACACCTTCAAAATCTAGCCTATGTCTTCGCACCATGGGATCTTCTCTTACTTCTGGCTTTGTTAAATACTTGGGGCAGTTGAAAAGCTGTGACGGAACAGCACCTGCATTATAAATATTTTCAATACTTGTTGCAATCTTAATAAAGGAAATACTTTAAACCTAATTAAAATTCATAAAGCTGCACATGTTGTAATAAAATTCTGTTACCTATCAGGAATAAGCCTTGGATATGACAGTGGAGCAGAAATTTCTTTATTATTTTTCTCATCGATCATACGAATTTCCCTCTGTATTTCATGCTTTTGAAAATGTAATTCATACACCTAAAATTAAATAAATGTTTGCTTTGTATAATAAATAAAATAAATAATAGTATCCCAGCTAGTAAACATTAAAGCTTTTGAACCTAATTCACGTGGTCAAAACAAGTCACAAATTATTCATCACTTACAAAATTACTACATAATTATAAAATTCTTAGAGATTCTTACCTTAGAAGTCTTGGAGGGCGTAAAATTTTCACGTTTAATAGCGTGTAACCACATTCTTCTTAGCACCTGATCGGTTGGAAAACCAAACATACTAACTTTTGGACCGTTAGGATAATTACCCTTACAGCAAGGTACACAGCAACGGTAAGGCATTTCTTGCTTATTATTATTTAATTATATCACTATAATTAACCAAATTAATATTAATAACAAACACAGAACGCAATAACAACGAATAGCAGACGTCAAACAAGTGATCGTTTCAACAAATGCAATAGCAATGGCAGCCAGTCATGCTCAGTCCAATGACTACGTGTGCTGACGTCATACGATATAAGATTTGCTGTCCCTAGGCCTTGTTTTCTCGGTGGTGTTTGGCAGACATGCTTGATTTCTAGCTGTGGGATGTGTATTGAGATAAAAAATAGTGCAAGTTGTTTTATGAACCGTGTGTGTATTTGTATGTTGTGAAAAAAGGAAAATAAAAGAGTAAATCTTCCAGTTAATTATATTATCCTGTCGTGTGTTATTTGTATATTTGAGTTGCAGGTTTTTTTTTTTCTGTGGTGCCGACTTCTACAGCAAAAAATATTTCTGCTTGAAGTAGAGCACTTAAGTCATTTGTGGAAGATGACAAAAAGCAGCAGAAAGGAGGGAAGCTTACAAGACGGATGCTTCAAACAGCCAAATACAAAAATTTATTTTAAAAAATATATTCAATTTCTCTGTAAAAACCTTCTTTGATAAATGGAAGGGAAGTTGTGCGTAAATTGCTGCAGTATTCCGGATTTACTATTATTACTGTTGCTATTACTCTGCGATTCACTAAAAGTGTGTGGCAGAGGGTGCATTGCACCTATCCGAAAGGGTAATAGTTTGGAAGGGATATACGGGATATGGCAGGAGGCGCCCATGGGCTATTGTGATCTGGGAAAACCATGGAAAACCCAGATCAAGATGGCATTAATACACAAAGCCTTTAATGCTATAATACAGACAAAATATCTAAATTTTATTTTTAAAAAATATATTCAATATTATAGCCTCGTTTCTTTATTAAAAAAAAGTCATTATTTGATATATGGAACGTAAGTTTGGCGTAAACTGGTCCAGGTATTCCGGAATCATGCATTAATACACACAGGCTTTAATGATTTATTACACAGGTGCTTCAATAGTTTCGAATATACGAGTTTTTAAAATTTGTTAAAAAATATATTCAATATTATTGCTCGATTTTTCGTAAAAATCTTTTTTGATGTGTGCAGTATATGCGTACGTAGTTTGGTGTAAATTGGTCCAAGAATTCCAGAATTATGCTTTAATTTAATTTAATTGCAATAGAGCACACGCTCCGGTGGTAATTTCCCTACACACCCATCTTCCCCCTATCCTGCACCCACCTACATTTGCCCTCTACAAATTTTGACTTTAAATCACCTCAGCGTTTTCGGTAAATTATTCATCATTTCCCTTGGTAACTCATTCCAATCCCTGACACCCTTACCTAAAAAAGAGAACCTTCCCACACCCTTGTGCCTGAAATCGAGTGCCAGCTTGTGGTCATGGTCATCTTTTCCCTTCCATGCACTACTTTTCATACCTATTGCAATAGCTTTCCAGTATAAGCCTTGTACACTCCCATGACCCTCTTCACCAGTATAAGCCTTGTACTCTCCCATGACCCTCTTCAACCTCCTCCTGTCTTGCAATGAATCCCATTCCAGCTTTTTTTTTTTTTATCATATCTGTTACTGATTGCGTTCTGCGGTAATTTCCAAAAACAAATCTAGCAGCCCTTTTTTGCACCCTCTCCAACTCCTGTAGTTGATACCCAAAATATACACAATATGCAGAGGCTTCAAAATTTCAGAAATAAATACATGCCTGCTCGGTGTTGATAGAAGAAAAGCAGTATTAGATAAGTGAACACTTTATGGCACATATAAATTCTTTAATGCAAATGAGAATTTCCAGGCGGTTGTTATGGTGTTGTCCTTAACCCTGGCTTGCAGAAGTGTTAGTGAGGGGGGGGGGACGAGAAGAGTGGTGGGGGTAACTAATATATATAAGAGTTTTGGCCGTTCCAGAAGCTGGTGGGTATTAACCATGAAGGCTTGTATTGTGGTTCTCGCCTTCCTACTGGTCACAGCGATTATGGTGGAAGCGGACACCCGCGACAGTAAGTTCAGATCGCTTTAGGGAGCGTCCATAAACCACGTAGCTCCATATTGGCCCCCCCCCCCCTCACAGGTAGCCCGACGTGACATTTGTCTCTACCCCCCGCCCCCTTTTCCGTGTAGCACATAGCTCTTTTCCTTTTGATTACAGAGGACATTTTGTACTGTTTTCTCTTGACAGACTATCGTAAATTACACACGGAGATAATTAAATGACGGAAATAATTATTCACATGCTGTCGAGTGTTCTATACCTCATCATAACTGTGACCAAACCACGTAGTTTGTGGACGCTCCCTCATCTCTGCACATAGCTTTGTAGACCCCGTCCGCCGCAGTCACCCCGATAGCTATGACGTCATGTGCCCAGCCTTCGGTTCCGGAATATCTGTGGCCAGAGATGCTATTGTAACTTCAAGGTTTCTATAGTTCTCAAGTGGCGCGTCAAGGTCATATTCCCCTCGTCCCGCGCCTCACCTCACCCCCCCCTCCAGATGCCTTCCCCTCCGAGCAGACCGCTGCCTACAGGCATTGTCGTTTGTCGCAGTATTGTCGTGTTTATTACGATACACCGTTATAAAAATGAAATGGCATCAGATAGTTGTTACATTAGGCGACATTATTTTTTATGTGTATAGTTTTTTAAGACGTTAGAAAACTCTGAAGAGAAAGTTAATATACTTTTTTAAGGAACCGCTAAAACTGACGGCGTATCGTTACGAACCGTGCAGCGTGTACGTAGCGAAGCCCAGCTGAGCCAAAGAAAAACATTCACCGAGAAAAACTGGTCACGGAGATGGATGACTTTCAGAAAGATGTCATTCGATGTTCCGTTCTAGAATTTTATGACCGAGGTCAATACCCTACCTTACGAAAATTGAGGAAGGTACTGAAAGAGAAAATTAACTACACTGGAGGCGTATAAATTATTAAAAGCACTCGACTTCATATACAGAAAATGTAATGACGGTAGACGTTTTCTGATGGAAAGGACAGACATTATTGCAGCAAGGGTCTCATTTTTAAGAAAAATGCACGATTTAAGGAAGGAACATCCTCTTCGACCTATCATCTACGTTAACGAGACGTGGGTAAATCAAAAAAAAGGCAGGGAAGTTTATTTGGCGACACACTAAACGCAATGGTGATCTCATCAACGATTTCTGTAAACAAACTATCGCTTCGAGTAAATATCACTTTCATTTAAAAATTTAAACGACGTTTTTAGAGAATTAACTTCCACTGGGAAAGACATCTAAAAATTGGATTTAATCGTCGAAATGTCTTGCGCAACTTTTAAAACTAAAAATAATGATTGGAAGCAGTAAGTTTTATTCATTGATATGTAACTAATTTTTATATTTATTAATATATGAACCTGTAATTGGTAAACACGAAATTTCTATGACATACGATTCACTCATTTTCGTCACGACAAATAGTTAAAATGTTGGATTTTCTGAAGAAATCATCAAATTAGATGCAACATATCGTACCTCATAACTTATGATGACGTTTGCGCATGCGCGGCAGCTGTGTCCCCTTCGCCTGTAGGGGCTGGGGTAGCGGAGTGGGGATAGAGCAGAGTGACCTTGACCCGCCCTTCCTGTCTGAACATAGTATAGTGTTATTTGTTAGCTAAGCAACTAGGAAGAAATGAACATTACGTCATTAACTGAATAAACTCAAGTATTCCATTTAAAGGAAATGCAAAGTTGATGTAAGTTAAGAAACTAACAATAGTCTTATAATTGCCGCCCTACATCGGCCATCGAAAATATAAGCTCAGCCTTCTTTAGGTAGGTATGTCGGTATTTAAGATTGATAACAGAATGGAAGTTAGGACTATAAAAAGTAAAAACGTCGGTGAATATTTTTTTTTTTTACTTTATATGTGTGTTCATTGCAGCTCTGTCATTTCGTTATTACGTGTATTTCTTCATTGTGTTTTTCCTGTTATTTGTTATTGTGATTTTAGCTACACTGCCTGACAAAAAAAAAAAAAAAAAAAAAAAAAAAAAAAAAAAAAAAAAAAAAAAAATGAAGTGTCGAGAAGGAGGGGAGGAAATGAAATGAAACTTCAGGGGTTAACAGGGTGTGCGATGATATTTGACGCTAAACTGTTGG
The DNA here is from genome assembly GCA_031002005.1 of Vandiemenella viatica. Lineage (NCBI taxonomy): Eukaryota > Metazoa > Arthropoda > Insecta > Orthoptera > Morabidae > Vandiemenella > Vandiemenella viatica. The sequence continues at coordinate 139,425,494 of CM061918.1, read as the reverse complement.
TTCCAATACCTGTTTGGATTACCAGAGCGATAGCCGGGACAGAGGTTTATGCATAGAAAATCGAAATTCTTGTCAACCGGCGCGGCGGCCGAACTGCAGCGCTGGCCAAAAACTATATACGCCTTCCCTTTTGTTTGAGCAAAATTTGTAAAGAATTTTGTGGTATGAACCTTCTTATGAGTATGACGTTTCACCCCCTCTTGCCTGTATGCATGAACTGATTCGGTTGTGGAGGCTGTCATGAAGCCGTTGTATCCTCTCCTGAGGCAAGCTGGCCACAACTGTTGTAACTGGTCCTTGATATCCTGGATACTGGCACTGGCACGGAGTTGACGTCAGAGCTGGTCCTACACATGTTCTATCGGGGCAAGTCTGGGGATCTTGCTGGTCACGGGAGTACCTCAACATCACGCATACAGTTCATACAGACGCGTGCCGTATGTGGACGAATGCAGAATCATTAAACACATTGAATGGCGTCTCACTGTATTCAGATAAGAATCACGTTCTGCTCTACATGGGATGACCATCGTCGGCGGGTATGCTGGTGACCTGGGGAGAGGTTCCACTCTCCAAGTGTTGTGGAGAGGCTCAGCAGTGTTACTCCTGACGTCATGGTGTGGGGAGCCATCGGGGGTGACTTCAGGTCACGGCTGGTAGTGATTGAGGGAACTCTGACGGCATAACGGTACGTCACGGACATCCTGCGTCCTTATGTGTTACTCCTGGCGTCATGGTGTGGGGAACCATCGGGTGTGACTCCAGGTCACGGCTGGTAGTGATTGAGGGAACTCTGACGTCACATCGGTACGTCACGGACATCCTGCGTCCTCATGTGTTACCTCTCACGCGACAGTATCAACAGGACAATGCTTATCACTGAAATAACATCACATACCATCTCAATCCCTGAAGTTTCATCTTGTTTCCTACTGAGTTTGTTTTAAATTTTATGTCATTCTTGTCCTTACTTTGGAAGTTACCGAACCTCAAAGTTTTTAACTGACTTCCATACTTCATCATCGTAATTATACAAGAAAAGTTGATACTTTTGCCGCTTAAGGGTCGCCTTCCGAAAAATTCCCTTCTTAAAATATTATATTATTAAATTACGATGTTATCTTAATCTTTAAAATGATGTTAAGGGAGATACATAGCTCATGACACACACACACATACAAACAAAAACTTTTAGAAATAATATATGTGAATGTTTTTGTGAGATATATGTTACTTGAAACGAAAAGTGGACTACTTTTTCTTTTAAAACAAATAATTGCTTGGATTCATTGTCAACTAACTAACTTCACTGAATTCTTTTTGTTTCAGGAAGACAGATCTGTCAACTCTGTGACTGTTCCGGGAAATCAAAAGCTCTTTGTACAAAATGGTGCTGTAAAGGGAAAAAGTCGAAACGTACTATATTTCCGGAGAAACGGCCTGGTCCACTTAAGGATAAAGACACTTCCTGGCTTGGGTGAGATCGAAGGTAACATCATATTTTATCGAATTAGACGCATAAATAGCGCGCATTACTCATTCTATGCTGTATCGGCATATAAACTGGAATAGTTACCGATAACTACGATTTGTCCGTAGACAGTGTTGAACAGAAAATTTCCTTATATGAATTATCGGGAGGCTGCGGCATTTGTGTGATTTTCTGACCACGCTCAAACATTTCTAGGTTTTTATGTTATGTACCGTAACAGTGTAGAACTGGAGAGATTAACATTTTTAAAGTATTTGTAATTTCATTTCTTCAGTACTTAAGCATGTAGGATCTAGTTTTATGACGTTGTTAAAATTGAAAAAATTAATGAGATGCATTATTTAATAAATTAATTTGCAAAATTAATCCCGGGTAGGCGCCAAGAATGGAAGTTTTCTCTACCCGAGAGAAGCGACATTCCAATTCTAAAATACTTTTAATCAAAGCAATTGTAATTTTAAAATACCATTAAAAAATACAAATCTTCATCTATTCAAATGATATACTGATTGATTGGAAAGGAAGTTATTGAAAGCAAGGTTTACAAACCCTATTATTTTCTTTGAATATAAAATTGATTGGTTTATTGAACAGATCTGAATATTAAAAGTTTCTTTTGAACAATTTGGAGCATTATTCTCATCTCAGAGCGTTGAATGACGCAAGAGTGTCTATACATCGCCGGCGTTCTTTACCGTGGCAGATGACATGCGGATAAAAAAGAGTTTCACGGACTCTGTTGATCAGCTGGGTGCAAGGTCATTCGTGTCGTCTGCTTGGCGAGGTAGCTCCCCGCAGGTAGTGACCTCTCCGGCAATCTCCCGGGGTGCGCCGGTGCGGATTGTTTGCTGGCCAGTAACAGAATGTCTTCTCCCCCGCTTGTTCGCCCCGTTGACAACTTGCAGGCTCCCGAGTTTTAGCAGACGCGGGAAATTTCAGCGAGTCGCAGCGTCCACGATCTCCATTGGCGCTCCTCATGCAACATAAAAAAACTTATGGTTTATAAAAGTTCGTAACACAGTTTGATTCGCTGGTTCCCAACAGAGGTGTTCCACAACCTGACTTTTTCTCCGAAGCATCGTTTCTCTAGTTTCAACTTTCTACTGTACCAGGAAATCCTCCTTTCGGCACAGTCCCTATACTGTCCTTTGAATTTCATTGAATGTGTAAAGCTTTTAACTTTACGGGCTGCCATAAATCTTTCGGTCTTTCAGCGCAGGTATGAGTCACCTGGCTCTCGCCGATGTCAAAGAAACGTGGAATTCACACGCATAAATTTACCGTCACCAAGGGACATTAGAAGCAATATATTTAATTTAATTTAAAAAAAATTGCAATGGAGCCCACGCTCCGGTGGCAATTTCCATACGCACCCATATACACACTTTGCGTTATCTTGTAGTATGTGTGTTCAGATGCTGGGATTTGGTACTGACGATTATCATTAAAAATTAGTGCTTTGTTTTCGTGTGCCATATTATTAGCTGCTGCTTTAAGAAAAAAAATTAAATAAATAAATAAATTGTAATTTAAAAACCCATGTAAGACTGTTTTTGGATTCCGTCCGTCTTCCTCTGATACCAACATACCTCATAAACTCTTCCAACTTACAAGTTTGTAATTATCCACTACTTTAGCTGCCAATTTATTTCTCATTTAGAAATAGTCTTTGGTTAGTATATTTAACAAGTTTACAAAAAATACTATATTTTTAACACCAAATTCATTTAAAACTTTTTAATAGAGCGAACAACTTAAACATCTTTTCAGGATCAAATTTGGTTTTATAGACTTGCAGCCAAGTACTCAATCTTTCTATTTATCTTCTAACAGATACGAATCCTTTTTTATTTCTAAATGCAATTTATTGTACATAAATACAAATCTGAGACTTATGTAGGAAATTTTCCTATAAGAAGTGTATGTTTCCTTCGATGACCAATAGGAAACATGTGTAAAAATTTAAAAAAAAGAATTTAATTTTCACATGTTCGATTTATATATAACACTTGAAATACAATTTTTCAAAACATATCATCATCATCATTTTCAATTTCTAACTCCTAGCTGGGTCTGACCTTCTCCTCTTCTTTTTATTTCTTCCCACCACCTTGTTCCAGTCCTCTCCCACTCTTCTCATCTTCCCTTGTTCTTTGTATTCATTATTCTAACAATGGGCACCGGCATCTGTATCTTTTTATACATTATATGTAACAATTATTATGTATTAACTAAGGATAATTTATTGTCAAGGTGGTGAACAAATTTGCACAACAACCTAGGCACCTCAATTCATAATACAAACAGTGAATTTAATAATAAAATGCTTCTTTCTTAATCTTTTTCTGTGAATTTTCTTTCCCATCAGGGGGGGGCAACTGCGCCCCCTTCCACCCCTCTCCCGGCGCCCATGACACTAACCTATGCTTGTGTTGATGGTTTGCTATTAGAAATTAGGTTGTTTGCAAATGACATAATGCTATATAAAATTATCAAAACAATAGAGACCTGTAAACTGCTGTAGGGTGATCTGGACAGGATGACTAGTTGGGTTGGTAAACATGGGAAGAAGATAAATGCAAAGAGGCGTCAGCTTATTAGATACACAGATAAAAAAAATTAGCGTTGCTTATGTTTATAGGGTGGGGAAAGAATTGCTTGTTGAAGACTTGAAATGTAAATATCTTGGCATTACATTTGGAAACAAGCTTAACTGGGCAGGACACATTGGACAAGTATTAAGAAAAGGGTTTCAAAAGTTTCACTTGTTATAGAGAATGATGGGATGTGTGAGAGAGGGTGCAAGAAAGCGCTGCTAGATTTGTTTCTGTATATTACCGCGGAACACAATCAGTAACTGATATGACAAAGGAGCTGGAATAGGATTTATTGGAAGACAGGTGGAGGTTGAAGAGGGTCATGGGAGTGTACAAGGCGTATTATTATTATTATTATTACTAAGCGATTCACTAAAAGTGTGTGGTGGAGGGTGCAATGTACCTATCCGAAAGGGTAATGTTTTGGAAGGGATATACGGGATATGGCAGGAGGCACCATGGGCTATTGTGAGGAACCATCCCAGCATTCGCCGGGAAAACCATGGAAAATCAAGATCAGGATGACCGGGATGCTTTATGAAAATCTACTCCTGTCGGATTTTAAGTTTATTCGCCCGGTAAATCCTTTATATTCCATTCCCTAATAGCTCGTGGAAAAAATTAGTACAGAAATAAATTGGTTCTGGCCCTGATTTCTCTTATTTTCGCGGTCATTCCGAGATATGAATGTTGGTGGTAGCAATATTTGTTTGCTGTCATCCCGAAATAGGTCAGCCGGGAATTTTTCAGTTAGCTTCTGTCGAGAGCAACGCCTTCGGTGTTCCAGGTCTTCCCAAACTAACTCCTTCAACATCGCACTTACGATTTCCCTCCAACTATATATACCTATCACGAATCGGGCGGCTCTTCTTTGGACCTTCTCTAATGCCTCCATTTACCCCTTTTAATGAGGACCCCATACAGAACAACAATATTCTAAGTGAGGACGCACTAGTGACTTATATGCAATCGATTTAACTTCCGGTGTGCATTGTTTTAAATTACGAAATCGGAGCATACGATTTGCTTTTCCAATTACATTCTCGATATGCTCATTCCACGAAAAATTATTGCGAATTGTTACCCCTAGGTATTTAGCGGAATCTACCGTTCTAAGGACAGTACCATTAATTGTATATTCAGAGCTAAATGGTGTCACCTTTTTACTTACACGCATGACTTGGCACTTTTTAGCGTTTAAATCCAACTGCCAGTCTTTACACTACGCAATTATTTTCATAATATCGTCTTTTAACAAAGCACAGTCATCCTGGGTTGTGATTTGACGATAAATAATAGCATCATCTGCAAATAATCTTTTCAACCCCCTTATTATGTCGCACACATCATTAATGTATATGAGAAATAACAGAGGCCCTATCACGCTTCCTTGGGGAACCCCGGACCTCACTTCGGCAAGTGGTGAACGCTCACCGTCGAGAACTACACACTGTGTTCTGCCCTTCAGAAAGTCTAGCTCAAGAACATTCCAAAGTTAGGGCAGAGGTCCTACTCCCAGGAGTCGCTTACGGGTTCTCCACAGATCCTACTATTGTCCCCCGCGACTGACGGTCGCCAGGTAGGCTTTCTCTGCTACATGAATGATCCAAACTTTCCACTGAACGCTAGCGTTTTTCACCGTTTGCTTCTTTACATTAACAATTTTACACTAATAAAATACAATAATAACTTGGCCGCCCGGGCTTATCATAAATAAACTATCTATGGTTTGAATAACCCTAATACATTCACATTTAATAAATAATTACATGTATTTAATCTGAATAAAAATACAATATTAATCCGAATAATAAATATGAATATATCTATATATTCATTGGATGATGGCGCTGTCATACTACACTCTACGCTATTTTCTGATGATTCCCCATTTTCCTTAATCAGTGACGGCATAACCTTACGAGAGTCGTATGTAGCCTTACGTATATTGGTGATGAGACATGGAAAGATATTGGTGTAAGAATTAAAAGTAATGTTTGGATGGGGATTAGATGACAATGATCTCAAGCTGGCATTCGATTTCAGGCACAAGGGTGTGGGAAGTAATTGTTTCGTACGTAAAGGTGTCAGGGATTGGAATAAGTGACCAAGAGAATTCATGAATGATTTACCAAAAACGCTGAAAGAATTTAAAGTTGCAATTCGTAGAGGGCAAATGTAGGGGTATGCAATAAACGGTGTGTATGGACCCGGCCACCTTGCGTGCTTTCCATCGGAATAAATTAAATTTAAAAGTTATCTTTGTTGTTTGTCATGGATCTTCATTTCGTGGATTTTTTCTCTGCTCCTCAATTCTCCTAACATGCCCATACCATCTGAATCTCGCTGTCTCTACCACTTCCTGTAGGAGTTTCTCTTTTACAGTGTGTCTGATCGTTTCATTGTTTACCCTGTCCAATCTTGTAACATGGGTTCTGCCTATTAGAAATTTCATTTCACTTGCTGATAATGTCGCGCTTCAGGGTTCACCACTGTACATTAGGATAGGAACGTATTATGTGCGATATGTTAATCCCTTGCGTCTCTGTGTCTCTTCCTTGTTCCATGCCAGGCTCCTCACACTTATTAAAAACTAGTTCGTACCCGCTACTTCGTACGCGTGGATTAAGAATTTTTTTCCGAGAATTAAACATAGAAAGTTGTTGTTAACGAAGGATTGGTCCCAAACAATATCGAGTAGGAATAATATGACAGGAAAGCTATCACTCTATCATTGTACCGTCGAACCTATCTCTTGAAGTGAATCAATTTCAAACATATTTCTGTCACCATTCGATAAGGTCTCAAAATTTCGTGACTACAACTGTTAATCATACTGCAAAAAATATCCTGTGCCCATCATACAGATTTCCTTATAAAATTCCATCACAGCGATATAGCCATTTAGTCGTCAAAACGTAACAAAAAGACAGAAACTTACTTCCGTATTTATAAATAATATTACTGTGGTTCACACTCATACACTGACCGCGAACAACACCTGAGGGATCATTATAACGTAAAAAAGTGTACACCTACAACATTGCAAGACTACCTACGATTTGCCTCGCATTGAACCCGTAACTTTCTAATATCTACAGTTTAACATTCAATCCGAATAACCTACGGCTCAGGCCTGACTCTTACGATTAAAAACAATTTTAAAAAATGTTAGCCTCTACAGAGATTTGAACCGAAGACCACGACGTTCAGTAAGCAACCGCTTTAACCACTAAGCTGCCAGTCCACTACACTAAAACACGGTACGGAGACATCCACATCCAACGTGTCTGTCTATCACCATATTTCGAAGTTATTTATACAGATAATTTTTCAACCAAATGTAGACAGTATTTTTCTCCTTGTTTCAAAGGATAAGTGTGCAAAGTTTCATCGAGATCGGATGAAAACTGGATTTGTATGAAGAAGAAACAAACTAACAAACAAACATACATTTATCTTTATATATAAAGATGTCTCTGCCTGCCTCGTCTTTGACTTATCTCACCGTCGAGACTTCCGCTTTCCTCTACAATACTCCCCAGCTACTTGAAACTGTTCACTTCCTCTGAGCGTTGTGGGTGAGTGGTTAGCGCTGTGTCCTCGCATTCGGGATAGCGACTGTTCGAATCCCCGTCCGGGCATCCAGATTTGGGTTTTCCATTATTTCCCCAAATCACTACAGGCCAATGCCAGGATGCTTCCTTCAAAAAGGCCATGGCCGAATTCTTTCCCGTTCCTTGTCCGCAGACCCATCCCGCCTCCAATAACCTTAGTCGCTGACGAGGCGTAAAGCAATAAATGAAATAAAATAAATAAAAAGTCCTGCTGTTCACCTGCCATCACAATTTCACTGGATATCCTGTTCTCATTTGTACAAAAATTTTGCTTTTAAAAAATATTTATTTGCTGTCTAGAAAACTCCTTTTTAATGCAGTATTTTTTGTGTCTCTAGGTTCACGTGATTGGACGGATGTAAGAACCATGACCGCCACCTCCATGATGACCAGTGCCGTCCATTGCTTTGACAATGATTGTCTTTGTGCCTCTTATAAACAGAAATAAAGCACTGCCATAGAACTGTCCGTGTTTTCATTTTTTTCTTAACCTCTCACGAACTCATCCTGTTCTCTCCTAAGCACAGTGGCGCGACAATAGTTTCCGATTTCCGAGAAATGGTGTCGCAAAAAAATTTGAAATCCTTTGTAATAATTTATGTCAACTAGTTGAAGTGTGTAAGGGTTTGTGAGAGACTGTATCAGCCTCAGCCAATCAGATGCCAGCCTCTCAGTCACGTGGTACAGCTTGTTGCTGTGGCTACTGAATGAGGAGTTACCACACTGCTAACCAACGGCCTTCTGAAGAAAAGAAGAGCGGGGAGTTTTCCAGGGCACCCCCTTGCCTCTGGGGTTGGAAAAATCTCCTAAAGGCGGGAAACCGCTGCATTAAAAACCAAAAGGATATTCCGAGGACATGTATTTACAAATGGAATGATGGCTTCTTCCTGGGTAAAATATTCCGGAGGTAAAATAGTCCCCTAATCGGATCTCCCTGTGGGGACTGCTCAGCGAGGAGTCATCAGAATGGATAGAAACATTCCACTAGTCGGAACATGGTGTGATAAAGGATTTAATTTGGCAGATATATAAGAATATATAAAAAGTGAGGTGGATCGATTTCAGTTAAATGTGCAGAGGGTTGATGATATTAAGTGAGAATGATGCACAAGGATTTCTGGTCTAGAAAATAAAAAATAATTAGCACACAAGCTGTCAGTGGAATTACTGGTGTACTGTTTGCAATGAACATGAGAGTAGGGAAACGGGTTGAGTTTTTATAAACAGTTTAGTGCCAGGATTATTTCGATGGCGTTAGTGCGAGAAAAATACCTCAAATACTGATAGAATTTCTAGTAAAAATGCTTGTAAGACAATGAAATATGTTGTAAGGAAACTGCCGACAGAGCATCATCCCAACTGCAGTTACTGATAGTAATAATACCTTTCTGCAAATATTTTTTGAAGCATGCCTTTAATAGAAGAACGAACATTGAAGTAATTGGTTAATATACTCTATTCTTTTGGCGTTGTTCCATCATTTCTTTTAAAAAATGAGTGTTGGCGTGTGTAATGATATTTTTAAACCACGTTTCTACGAAGAAAAACTAACAACGGGAGGGCACGACCTTGGGATTTTATTTTGGGACGAGACTTTGCGTAATAATTGTACCCCTTTAGGATGTTTACCTCCTGCAATCGAAGACGCAACGCTCAATAGATTCGGAGAAAACGGCCTTTGAACATTCAAGCCCAGCTTATACAGGGTGTTACAAAAAGGTACGGCCAAACTTTCAGGAAACATTCCTCACACACAAACAAAGAAAATATGTTATGTGGACATGTGTCCGGAAACGCTTACTTTCCATGTTAGAGCTCTTTTTAGTTTCGTTAGTATGTTAGTACGCTCTCCTGACCTCAACCCTCTTGACTTCCATTTATGGGGGCATTTGAAAGCCCTTGTCTACGCAACCCCGGTACCAAATGTAGAGACTCTTCGTGCTCGTATTGTGGACGGCTGTGATACAATACGCCATCCTCCAGGACTGCATCAGCGCATCAGGGATTCCATGCGACGGAGGGTGGATGCATGTATCCTCGGTAACGGAGGACATTTTGAACATTTCCTGTAACAAAGTGTTTGAAGTCACGCTGGTACGTTCTGTTGCTATGTGTTTCCATTCCGTGTTTAATGTGATTTGAAGAGAAGTAATAAAATGAGCTCTAACATGGAATGTAAGCGTTTCCAGACACATGTCCACATAACATATTTTCTTTGTTTGTGTGTGAGGAATGTTTCCTGAAAGTTTGGCCGTACCTTTTTGTAACACCCTGTATACTAGAGAAGTTACGGTCAGGCCAGCAGCGGCACAGCCCAGTCAGTAACGAGCCTGCGTCTTGCCTGGGCGTTCTGGGTTCGAATCTAGATTCCATCTATTTTGTTTTTTAATTTTTATTTTTCTGTTTTTACTATTGGATAAGTTTTTATTCAATGTTATTGATAATTTAATTTAAATTTCAAATTTTAAATCATAATATGAGTATATTAACTACCCTATAACTTACTTAAAATACTTTAAAACTATAATAGTTACAATATTATTTAAATATAATTAAATTTTAAGTTATTTTATTAACAGTGTTATAAGTTTTATTTCGGATATTACCGTTGTCCTAGTAAAAATACAGCTTTCATTAATTGTGCTCGATGCTAAAAAAATTATTGTTTTAAATGTTTTTATGATGATTATGATCCCAGCTCACATTTGTAATAAAACATTAAATAAAATCAATAATAAAAACAACCCAATTAAAGTTTTTTTACTTATAAATAAATATTATTATCATAACCATTCGTAATAGTGTATTTTAAACAATAAAATATTGTTACTATTATAGTTTTATAGTAGTTGATATATAGGAGACGTTAACCAGTTTAAAAAAAATGAAAAAAAATTGTTATAGACCAAATCGTGATTCGAACACACAGCGCCCAGGCATGACGCAGGCTCGTTACCGACTGGGCTGTTGCGCTGCTAACCTGACCGCAATTTCAATAGTATATAAGCTGGGCTTGAATTTTCAAAGGCCGTTTTCTCCGAATCTACTGAGCGTTGCGTCCTACGATTGCAGGAGGTAAACATCCTAAAGGGGTACAATTATTACCCAAAGTCTCATCCCAAAATAAAATCCCAAGGTAGTGCCCTCCCCTTGTTAGTCGACTTTACCTTTCGACGTCACAAAAAAGTATTTTCTTTAATACACTGCTGATTGTTAAAATTACAATACCAGAAGGAGATATGTGGATACAGTGAAATTAATGGACGGACGGCAGGATGAATATGGAGTCTTACTGCTTACCAGGGGATTGGAAAAGAGTCATAATAGTACCGGTTCATAAAGGAGGAGTTACAAATTGGGTTGAAAATTACATGTCGATTAGTTTGACATCAGTGATAGGCAAAATGTTGCGGAGATTGATATGCAATTATATCAGAAATGTCTGGGGGAGAGAAACTGGTTTGCAGATCAACGACATGGCATTAGGTAAGAATATTCATTATACAGCATTATGTCATCTGCAAACAATCTAATTTCAGATAGTAAACAATCAACACAATTATTCATTAGAATAATGAATAGTAATGGTCCCAATACGCTACCCTGTGGCACACCCATTTTTACTTCCACTTCTTTTGATACTACAATTCCTACCCTAACTCTCTGTTTTATAACTTTTAAAAATTCTTCTACCCAGCAAATCACTTTCTCATCCACTCCAATGGTTTTTACCTTATTTACTACCATTTTATGGCTTACTCTGTCAAACGCCTTTGACAGATCTAGTGCTACACTATCAATTTGGCCTCCCTTGTCCATTTCATCTGAAATATCTTGCATATATCCCACCAACTGAGATTCGCATGAATATCCTTGCCTGAACCCATGTTGCCTGCTTGAAAACCACTTGCGCCCCTCACATATATTTCTGATGTGGTTGCGTATCAATATTTTCATTAGTTTACCTACCACTGATGTCAAACTGATTGGCCTGTAATTCTCAAATCTATTTCTCACCCCTCGTTTATGTACCGGTACTACTATTGCACTTTTCCAGTCCTGTGGTAAGCAACAAGTATCCAGACTCAATTTAAATAAGATTTCAAGATAAGGTACAATGTCATCTTCAGGACATCTGTAGTAATATTATCTTCACCAGCCCCCTTACGTTTTTTCAGCTTTCTGATTTCCTACATGATTTCCTCAGGATGAATATCAAATTTTTTACTATCGTCATTTCTAATTGTGTTGTTAAGCTCGTTCTCCGAATTAGAGCCTCCTGTTTCAGATTCATTGTCCCTAATGCTTTCACTGAACCAGTTACTTAAAATCTCTGCCTTTTTCAAATCGTCAGTAACTTCTTCTTCATCCTTATCTATAAGTATCTCTACACCCTCCCTTCCCCTCAGTTTCCTGATATAGCCATAGAAATTTCTAGATGCATCAGTCAATGGTCCTCCTGCACTGACAATACTCTTCATAAACCCATCTTTAGCCATTTACTTTGTCGTTGTTAAGACCTTGTTTAGTTGTTTTAAATATTTCCTACTACCCTGCTGTCTCTTAACTCTGTTATGTTCTATTCGTACCAACCTCTTTAACCTCCTCACTTCCCTATTATACTATGCAGGTTCTCTACTTATCTTTATTTTCTGCTTTGGAATAAATTTTTCTTCCCCCTTTCTTGTTATCTCCTTGAACTCTTCCCACCTTGACTCTGCTGTACTTGAGCCTTCCTTCCATTTGCTGAATTGTTCTCTGAAATATCCCTTCAAATTTGAAACCTGTGCCTTTTTATAATTGTACCTATTTCCCCATTCAATTTTGGCTGCTGGTTTACTGAATCCTCCAATATCCATCAGAACTGCTTCATGATCACTTAGTCCTTCAGTTACTTGATACCTCAAAAGGTTTTCATCTGGCTTACTTAGAAATATATCCAAAATATTTTGTCCCCTAGTGTTTTGCTCAACCACTTGTGTAAATCCTCCTTCCCTTATTAAGTTATTTGCAAATTTTTGTTCCCTTGTGTTATTTATCTTATTTCCTTCCCAGTTTATACCTGGTAAATTTAAATCCCCACCGATGATGATCATTCTATTCTCACCTCTCAAATCTGAGTATGAATTTAATTTCTCCCCAAGAGCCTCATCCTCTTCTGTCATTCTTCCACTGCGGTAAACAGCCAACACTGATTTTTTCTTTTTTATTACCCCAGAAATCTACCCCAAGTAACTGATGGTCTTGATCTATGAACGCCAGTGAACTGTGGTAGTTTTTGCTAACTAGTATGAAGACTCCTCCACCAATTGCTCCTCTATCTCTGCGATACACTCTGTAACTATCAGGAAAAACCTCACTGTCTAGTTCTTCTTCTTTTAACCAACTCTCTACCCCAATTATTACTTGTGGTTCGTGTGTCTCTATTAAGTTTGCAAATCCGATTACTTTGTCCATTATACTTCTACACTTTCTCCATCATGAATATGCAATCAGTATCACTTTGATAATCTATTTCTGTCCTTTCACCAGCAGCCCATAACCTAAAAAAGGCACAGTCCTGACCCCAGCATCACTGGAAATTGGCTCTCTCACTGCTATAGCTAACAACTCAGAAAGTACTCCCTTCCCCCTTCTATTTAGGTGTAGGCCATGCCTAGTGAAACCGCACCTACCAATGGTGTTTACAGGTACAACCCCCAACACAGAAATAATGCCTTTCCCAAGTAGCACTTCCGTTTCCACATTAACCCGCCTCACAGCATAGTTCAATTGTGGCCGGTCATGGCGACTTAGGACCTGCATGAGCTCCACCCTGGTATGCTGTGCCTCCTTCACCATCTTCCTCAGGTCACTCTCTATACTATAACTCGCGTTTCTATCAATACTGTTTTCCTCACCTCCCACTATCACTACTCTATCATCCTTAGTGAAACTCCTACAAAGGGAACCTATATCCTCTATTACCTGGCCTAATGTTGCACTAGGTTTGAAAAAACTTGTGACCTGGTAACCTGTACCTAACTCATCCTGCAGAAGAGGGCCTACACCTCTCCCATGGCTACTACCTAGCAGCAGAACCCTTTTCTTCCTATTCTTGCCTTGCACGTCCTTATTCCTAAAGTTCTGCTGCATCTTACCTACTCCTACATCTACATGAGGCTCTTCTCCTCCTGACTCTGGCAACAGGTCAAACCTATTACTGAAGTGTCTGGCTTGTTCATCCTGTTAACCATGTTTCTCCTACGACCTGTTACCAGCTCTCACCCATCCTTCTCAACTTCCTCCAACCCACTATCTCTGCTTTCTGCCTCTACAGCATGAGCCTCGACAAGGTCAGCCCCCACAGGCTGTGCCTGTGCAGTCTGAGCCTCCACAGGCTGGACTTCCACAGGTTGAGCCTCCACAGGCTGAGCCCCCATAGGCTGAACCTCCACAGGCGAGGCCACCACAGACCACGCCTGCAGAGGCTGAGCCTCCACAGGACGAGCCTCAAGAACCCTGATCATTTCACGCAACTCCTTAATCGTTTCGCCCATCTCCCACATCCTATCATCCCTAAGACAAAGTGAACAAAACCATGGGAGAGCCTCATTTATTTCCCCCGTTTCCTCTTCCCCACATGCCCAGTGAAACCACCTCTTACACCAATGACAACCCATCCCCTTCGCAACGTACCTACGATAGGCGCCACAGTTTCCAGTCATGATTTTCCCAAATATTCTAAATAAAGCTTAAATTTATTTGATAAAGCAGTCTTATAAAGTTTATACTAAATTTTTTTAACGTTTTTTACTAAATATGATAGGCGCTATTCTCGACCAACTGTTGAATTGTTATATATATTTAATTTGATTGAAGTTTTATGAAAAATGACTAGGTAACTAAACTACTTAAGAACCAATGAATAAAACTTAAGATAATGGATTTCGAAAAAACTTAAGATGGAAGGTCGATACTGTTTAGTGCTAATGTGGATAACAACTAATTTGTTACTTATGAAAGATTTAAAATTTAAAAAAAAAGAAAGGTAGGAAGTTTTTTGTATATATATATAGATGGCAATTAAACACTATTAAATTTCAGACAGAACAGGTTAATTATTAGAACGTACGTTTTTGTTATCGTAAACTTTATTTCGATATCGATAGTCGAACTTAAAATAACGAAAATGTATAAACCTAATGTGAGTAACTAAATGCTATTTATGAATATTTATGTTTAATTATTTACAGTTGATTTTTATTACTATTCCGGAACTAATTAATTAAGAAACTGTGTTATTTTAAACCTAATAAAGCCTTAATATAGGACAATACAGAAAGCTTTAACAATCGAAATTCAAACTAGGTATTTGAACTTTTTTACGGTATATTAGAAATTTAACACTACAAAATAACTTAAACTACTATCTTTACCTGTGCTATAGTATTATAGTAATCTAACTATCAAGCGTATGTTAAATTTAATTCAGTAAAACGTGCAATAACTAGTAATAACGTTAACAACAATCACGCGAACTTTAAAAACTGTTATTTATGGTGTAATCTTAAATAATTCTTCTTGCTAGCAATAATTCTAAGAGTTTAGATGATAATTAAAGATTTTAAAATAATTTAGTCCACAAAAACTTAGCTGATGAATGCAAAATCGCAGTTTGATGAGCAGCTCTCGACAGACACAGCCAATCGATCGCACAAGCGTTGATGGGTTACAGTCAAAATTTAGGTATTTTGAGGATCATATAATGTGAACAGCTGCAGGGTGACCTGGATAGAATATCTAAATGGGTAGGTCAGACAAATGCCAAGAAGAGTCAGCTTATTATGTACACAGATAAAAAAAACTGAAGGTTGTTATTACGATTAAAGTGTGGGGTCAGAATTGTTTGTTGAAAGCTTGAAGAGTAAATATCTTGGCATAACATTTTATAACACACTCAACTTGCAGGTGGTAGCTAAATGTTACAAAATCCTATACTTACTGGAGAGGGAGATAAGAGGATTTGTCAGAGAAGTTAGGGAATTGGGTTACATATCTTTGGACAGACCATTGGTTGAATATGGTGGTGTAGATTGGGACCCAAATTTTGATTATAAAATACAGGGCGTGGAAAGAAGAGGATTTAAATTTTTTTGTGCAAATTATCACAGGACCCAGTCAGTAACTGATATGATAAGGGAGCTGGATTGGGCGTTATTGGAAGAAAGGAGGAGGGTGAAGAGATTGCTGCGAATGTGCAGGGAATATGTTGGTGATGGGGCTTGGAGGGATATTGATCGAAGATTTGGCTATTTGACTATTTTTTGAAAATGGTTTTAAATAGTTTATTGATACACGTTATTTACAGAGTACTAATTATTTTTTGACAAAAGTGCTTATTTTAAGTAAAATTCAACATTAAAATTTAGAGGATTTGAAAGCCCTCCGAAACGCTCCTGTGCTGCCTGGTGTGGGCCAAAGACCATCGTGACGTCACGTGCCAGCAGGCGCTCACTCTACGTAAGTAACGTTTGGTTTGTTTCTCTGAATTTGTGTATAAATTGTTGGAAATATGGTTTGAAAATAGTGTGTAGTTCATCAATCTACAACCACAACAATAAAAACTCTCCAAATAAATATAAGTGTTCCCGCATTAGCTGAATAGGAAAAAAAGTAGCTGCAACTTGCTCATAGAAACCCTGAAGACATTGCGACTAAGTCTCATATCATTTACTGTAAATATAATTTGCGCCATAATTTCTCTGAGATAATGTAATACAATGTGTAAGTCCAGTATCAGTAAAGTTAGGGTTCTTAAGTTCGATCCTCGCTTTGGAATATGTTTTGTTATTTGTGAGCGTTTTCTTTAGATACTAGTTGCTGTTGGTAGTACCGAATATTCTTTTTCTAAAATCCTCCAAAACATTAATTTTTTCCACAAATTTTTTTGATAGCTAGAGTGTTATAAACGTTTGACACATAACCAAAACAGACTTCAAAACTGAAACTGGACGTTACTTTCACACCGATAAAAAGTAAAAAAAAAACAACTTAAAATTACTTGCGCATTAAAAGTAAATACCGCTTAAATAGATGCATTTATGTCAGAAAGGCAAAATACTGTTGTATCGTCACGTGAAAATTCCAACAAAAAGTATTCAAAGCGTTTCAGAATTGTTGCGAGATTAGCGTGCAATGTTATTGTTAAAATAAATTCACCGCCGAGTAGTTGGGTTTTGTTGCAATGATGATGTATTTCTGGTATGTTTCAAAATTAAAAGCAGGAGGTTATCTTTTTATAAATGTTTTCTTGTATGACAGCAATATATGTTCCAAACGGTTGCATAACGTTTTATACTTCTTCTAATAAAAACAAGATTCTGCAAAGCAATAAACGGGGGAGAAAATGTACACATGAAAAAAAATATTATCCTAATCAACATTCGAATAAAGGTCTTCAAATTCCTATAGAATTCTTTAACCCTGCAGCTACCTAGACACCATGGCATTGTTACTTTTCTTCTCGTTAATAGTGAACAGTTTCTATGTGCGTTGAAGTGAATGCGGTCGGTAAATAAATAAACAATAAATCCTGTTTCGTTGGAGAAAAAAGTATATTATTTATCTGTAATTATTTATCCGCAGTTAAGAAATATTGTACATAACATCCAGTTATTTAACTGTTTTGCTTACCTTTACTGCACTTGCATTTTTCTCGTAAATATCTGCTAAAACAACTAATTTGATTTAAAATTTTAGTCATTCTTATGAAGGATTTCTGTTAATCTCTAACTTCCAGTTTAAATATAAATGATTCTCGAATTGAAGTTATTACATTCTCAAGCTCCGTAGAATAAAAGTCAGTGGTTGTTTCTAAAGCTAGTCCAACAAATAATTTACGGTATTTTTCCGCTGTAGGCTTCTACAAATTGTTCTTCATTTTATATTCAACGCAAAATCTCATTATTAACAAGAGATAACCAGCAGCAAATAGTTGAAAACTTGGATAGCGGGAAACACTTCATACGCAGCCGTAGCGCCTACCGGCATGTGACGTCACTTACGCGATCTCCAATCCGAGAGCGTTTTCGGTCACGTGACAAAAGGCAAGAAAAATTTGATTTTTATTTCGCTTTTTTAATTAAAAACAATCCATCTTTCTTTTCAAACTTAACAAAAATAGCTTCCTTAAGCATTAATCTACGCGAATGACTACAATCTATATATATATATATATATATATATATATATATTTAGATGAAAGTATGTTTGTTTGTTTATTGGTTTGTTTGTTTGTTCTTCATACAAATCCACAGGTTTCATCCGATCTCGATGAAACTTTGCACACTTATCCTTTGAAACAAGGAGAAAAATACTATCTACATTTGGTTGAAAAATTATCTGTATAAATAACACATGTTGTCTCATAACTTCGAAATACGGCGATAGACAGACACATTGGATATGGACGTCTCCGTACGGTGTTTCCGTGTAGTGGACTGGCAGCTCAGTGGGTAAAGCGCTTGGTTACGAACGTCGTGGTTCCCGGTTCAAATCTCCGTGGAGGCTAAGATTTTTAAAAATTGTTTTTCATCGTAAGAGTTAGGCCTGGGCCGTCGGTTATTCGGATTGAATGTTAAAGTGTAGATATTAGAAAGTTAGGGGCGCAATGCGAGACAAATCGTAGGTAGTCTTGCAATGTTGTAGGTATACACTTTTTTACATTATAATGATCCCTCAGGTGTTGTTCGCAGTCAGTGTGTGAGTGTGAACCACAGTAATATTATTATAAATACGGAAGTAAGTCTCTGTCTTTTTCTTACGTTTTGACGACTAAATGGCTATATCGATATTGATGGAATTTGATTAGAAAATCTGTATGAAGGGCGCAGGGTATTTTTTTCCAGTATGATTAGCAGTTTTAGTCACGAAATTTTGAGACCTTATCGAATGGTGACAGAAATATGTTTGAAATTGATTCTCTTCAAGAGACAGGTTTGACGGTACAATTATATAGTGATAGCTTTCCTGACATATTATTCCGACTCGATATTGTTTGGGACCAATCCTTCGTTACCAACAACTTTCTATATTCAATTCTTGCAAAGAAATTCTTAATCCACGCGTACGAAGTCGCGGGTATCTGCTAGTTTGTAATATATTTTGAATACTGTCAAATAGCCTATCAGGAATAGTGTTTGTAAGGCGATTATGGCCACAAGCTGGCGCTCGATTTCTTGCATAAAGGAGTGGGAAGAATTTAACTCTTCAAGGAAATTTAAATGATAACATAAAAGGGGATAATTAGATGACTAGTGGAATTTTCACTGGAGCGTTAGCACTATCACAATTAAAATTATTAATTATAATAACTTTCAGAAATAAATATATGCCTGCTCAGTGGTGATAGAAGAAAAGTAGGTTTAGATAAGTGTACACTTTATGAGGCATTCAATTCATTTAATGCAAATGAGAATTTGCAGGTGGCAGTTAATATGTTGACCTTAACCGTGCCTTGCAGTAGTGGTGGTGGGAGGGTTTGAGAAGGGGGGTGGGGGGACTGATATATAAGAGTGTTCACTGCTCCAGTAGCCACTGGGAGTTAGCCATGAAAGTTCTTATAGCAGTTCTCGCTTTCGCTGTGGCCGTAGCTACGATGGTGCATGCGGAACCTGCTGGAGGTGAGTTCAGATCATTTTATCCGCCCGCTGTGCCCCCACTCCCTCACCCCGGATGCCAGGCTGTGTCGTCACGTGCCCAGCCTTCGGCTCCGGAACATCTGTGGCCAGAGATGTCACTGTCACTTCGAGGTTACGAGTGTTATTCAATAGCTAGGCAGCTGGGAAGACATGAACATTACGTTATTAACTAAACAAAATGTCAGAGAGCGGAGCAGCCGTGGTTAACGACAGGACAGCGATAATATAACTAACCTAGCGGCATCAAACCAGCACAGACATAACAACAATTAAACTACGCATGCGTCATCTACGCAAAACGACAGTATTACCAACCTTAACAAAAATATAACTAAACTAGCTTCGAGTCCGTCAGAAATGACGGTTTGAACACCATATTCTGGCAGTTCATTTTTTTGTTTTTGCATTTGGTTCAATTATACGAAATTGTTATTACATAAAGCAAGTGTACTTTATATAGTGTTGTAAAAAAAATGGTTTTTTTTCTGACTTGAAAAAAAACATGTTTTTTATAACTACTAAATTTCATATTTTTAAGACATTCATCGTTTAATATGACTGTTTTAGAGTTTATACTAAGTACTTATCTTAATTTTTAAATCTACAATATTTTTCTGGTTCAGTAGAAATAAAAATTACAAAAATATTGGCAACATTGACTGAAGTATTCTTTTACGAACAGGGATTTCCCGAATAGACTAGGTTGCACGAGAAGGAATCCCCTTTGTTTGGATTGATACTCACTATTTGAACTAGTGCTGCCAGCCCTACACATTTATCTGTAGACCTACAGATCTTTTCAAAAAATTAGGAATTTTAAATTTATCAACGGTTTTTTGCCTCTTTTTATCACTTATTGTGCTTTACTTATATTCGGATACTTGTTAAACTCGCAGCATATAGTGATACTGAGTCATTAAATTGTCAGTTATTATGAATCATTTCCTTGCAAACGTTGGCGTAAACCAAGCTCCTATTTTGTATGAAAATAGATTTAAAATCAAACTTAAAAGACCGTAATATGGAACTATCGGCGCAGTCTTTATGAACAATGCGAACTTTGTTCACAATTTTAAATTGCAATCTCACAATATTTTGTGTACAATACAACCAGTAAAAGAAAATGTAACTATTTCTGAAGTTATGGATCTAGAGCAGACAGAAGAAGAAGAAACAGAAAATTCCGACACGGACCGAACTAGTGTTGGAATTACTGATACTAGTAAATGTGGTACTGACATAGAGGATGAATAAAAAGTTATATTACCTATATAGATACATTTATGAATCATTATTTAAGACATTATATGATTTAGTAAGATTTAAAACACAACGTAAAATGTAGCTTCCGTAAATAAAACTATAATTGATTCTTGGCTGTCCGGGTGGCGCCACGTCATGTTCCTTGAAACCGACGTTTCGACCCTCATTCTGGGGTCTTCTTCCATGACAGAACTGCAACAATCAACTGACTCTGGCCGCGGAAGCCTACGATTACAAAACTATAATTGTTCAAATATATTGTTTTCTGAAAAATAAAACAAATTTAGAAAAAAAATAGAGTGCTAGGTTTTTTTTCTAAAATCTGAAAAAAACTTTTTTTTTTTCAATTTGCAACACTAACTTTGTATGGTAGTGTTCTATATATTTTATTTGCTGTTCACATAGCAAAACAGTAGTAACTTCTACTGAATTGATGACGACGGACGTATAGAACCAATAAAATTAAAAACAAATTAGGGATCCCGAAAACTTTTGCTATCAATGTAATATCAGTTTTATTCGTGGTCCAGGCACAATTCAGCACGATGCGTATGGAACTACTTTAATACCTTCAGTAACATGGCTCTGATTAAAGCAGTTTAATTGGTTTGTAAAACCCATTTCAGAGTGAATTATGCTGTAACAAAAAGTGTCAGTGGGGATTCTGGTCAACTTAACCACAAACTCCACTAACATTGCTTTCGAAAATCATAGCTTCTATAACGCTCATATGAATAACTACGGGCTTCACCTGAGGTGGTAGTAGGAATTTATTCTGTAAAAGCTTGTAAGGAAAAATGAATAACGATCGGGTCTACTGGAGATTGCGATTCCGCCAAAATAACATTCAGTAATGACGTCATTATACTGCTGTTCTACTTTAAGGAATACTTCTATATATCAAAAGAATATTACGTAAATATAATGTTGTTGTTCTTTGGGCTTTAGGGCGCGTCAACATCTAGGTTATTAGCGCCCACGTAAATATAAGCATCTAATGATTGATATGTCGATTTTAACGCAATTCATTCTTTTATTTCAGTGTTCTATGAGTTAATTTATTCACTGATGCTTGCAAATGTTATTAAATAATGCGCATTTCAAAGAATAATATCGTAAAGCATGACGTCATAGCGCAACGTAATACATTGACGTCATGCGGTGACAGTGACGTCATGCTGTATGATATCTAGCCTATTATACTAATAGATTGATTCTCTTATTCATAATGATCAATGTTAATGTTGGTCTCTCTATCTGTGGAAACAATTGACTGCCTGTAGACCACTTTAATATTCGTTTCTTTCGATCCATTAATTTTGAGCTAAAATATAAATTTCAATGTTAAAGTAGTAATTAATTCTTTCTTTATAATCGGTTTCTGAAGCTGCAAACAGAATTGAATGTCTACCGGCAAGTTACCACTCTGCCTGTCTGACACTCCACTATCTGAACAAAACATTTACAATCGTAATTTTTCACGGCGTTGAATATTGATATATTTATCTCGGGCTTCCAGAATCCCGAGAGAAATATATTAATAAAAACATTTACAAAATTTCAAAAATTTACTTCGAGCAATGCCGCGTGTTCCGCTAAATCTTTATAGATCTTTTGATACAATAGCGGTACAAAGCGATACATGACGTCACTAAAATAGCGTTCATGGAAGAAGCTTAAATAACTAATAATGTTTCAGTTCTCATTCTGGCCCAGGCTGTATTTCAACCAAGTAATAAACTTCGCTAATATTACCGCTAGTAAAATCAAAGCTTCTATCACTCGCGCATTAATACATTCACCATAGTGCCTGTTAGTGGCGTCGTGAACGTCGAACTAACTTTACTCATCGTTTCAAATCGCGATACTAATAATGACACTGGCATTGTGGCGCTCGTAAAAGCGCAGTAAATTAAATACTGAATACATCTGAAACAATCAGCTGCATGAAATATGTAGTCAGCATCACGACAAATATTGCAGTAACGTAATTAAATAAAAATTATACTATAATGCTTGTAACTTACAGCGTACAACTGAAAGTCCATAATTCTCTACAACTCTAAGACAACTTTCGTTAAAATTGCTGGTCAAGTTTACACCGCGATAAAGTGACTGTTATCGCTTGTGATTTAGTAAGGTGTTTAATGAAACTAATTGTGATCGTAAGTTATGCTACACTAATTAGGAATCTTGATATAGAAAATTCTGTTGTTACTCGAAATGCAGTTCCAATGCGTTGAAGGTGTTGAGGTGTGTTCGTATCGTTGGATTTTGTAGCGGCAATATTAGCAGAGATAGTGGTTAGGTTGAAATGCTGAGTGGAACGATGTTTTGTTACAGCATAAGGCGGAAGGAATTTAGTTATTATTAGTAATAAAAAAGAAGCTTTCGTGAACTCCGTATAAATGAGATGTATCGTGTTGTAAACGACATCCACTACTGCTTCAAGAAACAATAAGTTTTTACATTAGGCCATTAAATACATTTGTTTTAGGTGAGGATTTAATAGATATTTGCAAAATATTGTACAGCAAGTAAAAAGCACTGTTTGGTGAATCATAGTCTACTGTTTGTAATGATTTTCAACAAAAATTATGAAAAAAAATCTTTAGTTACGTTTTAAATTTTTGTAAAAATAATATGTAATATTACAGAGACTGTATAGTAGCAAAAAAGAATACACACAGTAAATAAATTGAACAGAGATAGAATGGAATCCGTTACTTTTTTATAATTACAACGAAATTCGGGCACGGCCATTTTGCACTCTTAGTGAACCGACTTTGGTGCTGGTATACTCATAGCATTTTTTTTTTTTTTTTTTTTCATATGTATTATTACGCATATATTCCGAACGAATTTATGGTGTAATATTTGAGATGTCATACTATTTTATATATGAAACTGGAAACTGAAGACATCTCTTTGCGAACTTACCAACGATTTTTAATTTAAGGTTACGTACAGATTTATATTTCCTGCTTCCAAACTATTATTTGTCAAGTGCATCGGATTTATGGTTTTTAAACTAAACTCAAACTTACATATGTCCGATGTTTTTTGTTTTTATTTCTGAAAAGTAGTGTTTGCAATTTACGTAAAAAGCAAAGAGTAAACGTGGTACTGCTGTCTACGAAGCAGGAAACTCTTTGTTGTTTGCGAATTGATATCAATGGCAATTTCTGAAAGAACTACGCGTTTTTGCGGGATTAAAACTATCCTATGTCACTTCACACACAATTAACTAACTTCATGTCAAATTTCATTTAATTATATTGAGTTGTTAATGCGTGATTGATATAAATATAGATTCTCATTTATATAGATTCTAAGACTTTTCAAATTTCAAAGACGTGCGAGAGAAATCAGGAATGAGTTATGGACGAAACACTGAAAAAAGTACCAAAATTTTTATGTTTATTGGCCACAGAAAATTGTTCCGAGGATGTTGGAGGTCGAAAATTTGGTTTCTGCATAGGCTACCCTCACCAATGTATACAAGATAAGAAAAAAAAAACTTCTATGTGCAAGTGAAAACTACCCCGTTTCTGGACTAAGTATGCAATTCACAATTCTTACCGAAATGGAAGGCGTAATATATATAATTCATTCTAAGACTTGTGAAATTCGAAAGACGTGCCAGAGATCTCTTTGCTTTTGTGTATTTGTAAATTGGATACAAAAACACATTTGAGGTATTTATCCATGTTTACTAAAACATATTATCATAAATAATGGCCTAGTCACTAAAATTTGTTAAATTCTAACTAAACCTTTCTGTTTCAGATACATTGCTAAACGCAGACTTAGTGCAGAACCGGATCTCATAACTTTTTGTCACAGCACAATCGCGAGACTTGATCTGTTATTATAAGAACTAGATGACCAGTGCCAAAATTTCGCGAATAGGATTGGTGGTTTGTAATGGGACGAAATAAGAACAGCCTAATTTGTTTATTTGTTTAGTGTAATGGATACGTAACAAAAGTCGACGCTAGTGAAGCTGTTTATTAATATCTCTGTGATATGCACTGCTGCGATCTAGCGGCTTGGCTCTGAACTGTCTCACACGCGCGACTTTCACAGTTATTACTTTTGTCCGTCAAGGGTCAAATTCCGCAAAATGTCGTTCTTAATGTATAATGTTGCCAGAGTGAATACCTCATTCTTTTAAATGATACCTTATTTATCGATTTCGGTTAGGTATCAAGGGAGATAAATGACTCGTGACTAGTGTTGTAAAAATATCGGTTTTTTTCTGACTTGATAAAAAAACATGAAAAAAACTGTGAAAAAAAACATGTTTTTTTGTGGGACTTTTTTTTCATAACTACTAAATTTCAAATTTTTAAGGCATTTGTAGTTTAATATGACTGTTTTAGAGTTTATACTAAGTAGCCTACTTATCTTAATTTTTAGATTTACTATATTTTTCTGGTTCAATAGAAAAAAAAGATTTGCAAAATTACAAAAATATTGGCATAATTGACTAAAGTTTTCCTTTACGAATGGGGGGACTTCCCGAAAAGGCTAGGTTGCGTGAGAAGGAATCCCCGTTCCCCGTTGTTTGGATTGATACTCGCTATTTGAACTAGTGCTGCCAGGCCATATAAATTTATCTGTAGACCTACGAATCTTTTCAAAAAATTAGGAATTTTAAATTTATCTACGGTTTTTGGCCTCTTTTTATTACTTATTGTGTTTTCCTTATATTCGTATACTTGTTAAACTCGCAGCGTATAGCGATACTGAGTCACTGTCAGTAATTATGAATCATTTCCTTGCAACCGTTGGCGTAAACCAATGATTGAAAAAAAATAAAGCTCCTATTTTGTATGATAATAGGTTTAAATTCAAACTTAAAAGACTGTAATACAGAACTATCGGCGCAGTCTTTATGCACAGTGTGTACTTTGCTCACAATTTAAAATTGCAATCTCAAAAGCTTTTGCATACAATACAACCAGTAAACGAAAACTTAACTATTTCTGAAATTATGGATCTAGAGGAGACAGAAGAACAAACAGTAAATTCCGACACCGACCGAACTAGTGTTGGTAGTGCTGATACTAGTGAATGTGGTACTGACATAGAGGATGAATAAAAAATTATGTTACCTATATACAGGGTGTCCAGAAAAGGACTCCCTGATTTCAAAATTAAATATCTCGAAAACAGCAGTTTGAAATAATAGTTACAAAAGCTGCTAACAGATGGCGCTGTGCGCTGTACAGCTGATATCAGCATACATAAGTGAAATAATCGTATGAAAACAATCTTTTCAAACGATCACATCAACTCTTCCTTCGGTACGCTAACCTCCTTTCACGTTTCAATGGCGGAACTGATCGCCCTGAGCTTCGGATCACTATTTAAGCATTACGTATGGCGATTACAGCGCCATCTGTTAGCATCTTTTGTAACTATTATTTCAAACTGCTGTATACACTTCTTACAGCTGTCACGATAAACATACCGTTTACTGCATTCCTATATCGATATTTGTTTTCGAGATATTTAATTTTGAAATCAGGGAGTCCTTTTCTGGACACCCTGTAGACACATTTATGAATCATTATGTAAGACATTATATGATTTAGTAAGATTTAAAACACACATGTAAAATGAAAGTTCCATAAATAAAACTATAATTTATCAAATACATTGTTTTCTGAAAAAAAACAAGGGTGTTAGGTTTTTTCACAAATCTGAAAAAAAAACTTTTTTTTTCAGTTTGCAACACTACTCGTGACAAAAAAAAATAAAAACACATACACACATACTTTAGAAATAATATATGTGATTGTATTTTTGTTTCTATGGGATATATGTTTCTTGAAATGTAAAGTGTACTATTGTTTCTTTTTAAAAAAATAATTGTTTGTAACGACATAGTTAGTTTACCTGCGGTGAATTCTTTTTGTTTCAGATCATGACCAACATGATGGGTCTTGCAGTCATTGTGACTGTAACAGCGGAGAGAGTTGTACAAAAGTGTGCTGTAAGTCGAAAGGTCATACACATTCGCCGGGAATGGGAATGGTCGATCCATTCCAAGCTCAATCTGAATGAGAGGTAAGGTAACATCATCTGTTATCGGATTGGAAGCAGAAACAGCGCGCCTCACTCATTACATGCTGTATCGGTACCTAACTGAATTGATGTACACAACTACAATTTGTTTGGAGACAATTTTGAACAGAAAGTTTTGTTTCATAAATTGTCGCTAGGCATCGGCATTTGTTTGTGAATTTCTGACACGTTCAAACTTTTCTTCGTTCCTTGTTATGTAACAGGGTAGAAACTCAAGAGATTAGTGTCTTTAAAGTATTTGTATTTTAACTTTATTACTATCTACTATAAAATTTCCTAAGCTTACTCACTCACCTCTATAGCTATTGAATGGAAAACGGTGACGTCACGTGCCAGCATTCAGTCGCAAATTAACTGGGTTTTCCCCAAATCACTCCAGGTGAATGCCGGGATGCTTCCTTCAAAAGGCCATGGCCGAATTCCTTCCCATTCCTTGCCCCCCATCCTTTCCCGTCTCTAAAGACCTAGTTGTTATAGGAGACGTTAAGCAGTTAAAAAAAAAAAGCAAATTAACAGCGA
Organism: Vandiemenella viatica; assembly: GCA_031002005.1. Taxonomy (NCBI): domain Eukaryota; kingdom Metazoa; phylum Arthropoda; class Insecta; order Orthoptera; family Morabidae; genus Vandiemenella; species Vandiemenella viatica. The sequence continues at coordinate 139,398,229 of CM061918.1, read as the reverse complement.
CCAGAGATATTATTAGTAATTAGAGGTTAGGTGCACAGTTTGATAGCTAAGGAACTGCTGCGGAATTAATTTCCAGAATACATTAATTTTGCGTTTCGTAGCATTTTATTTTTATAAAAAATACGGAAAAACGTAGAAATTTTCAGGAACATATCGCACGTTATTAATAATTTAATTGCGATGGCAATGCATGCACTTGGTCATCTAATAACCCCCGTTTTATTTTTTAATCATCCCATATAATTTGAGTGTTAAATTCCTCCCTGATCTACTATTACGATTAACAAATTTTAATTTTAGATTCCTTCAGTGTTTTTGGTAAATTATTCATCACTTCACTCGGTAATTTGTTACAACCTTACCGCAAAAAGAAAGTTTTTCCACTCCCTCATGCATAAAGTAGAGTGTCAGCTAGTGGACATGGTCATTTTTCCTCTTCCATGCACTATTCCTAATTCTTCGACCAATCTCCCTTCAGTTATGGTCACCATCATATGCCCTGCACATTCCCAGCACTCTCTTCACCCTCCTCCTGTCCTCAAATGACTCCCAATCCAGCTCCTTTATCATATCAGTTACTGACTGGGTCCTGCGATAATTTCCACAAACAAATCTAGCTGTTCTTCTTTGCATACCTTCCAACTCCTGTATTTGATAACCAAAATGTGGATCCCAAACTACACCACCATATTCGAGCAATGGTCTGACCAAAGTTTTGTAACCCAATTCCCTAACTTCTCTGGTACATCCTCTCATCACCCTCTCCAGCACATGTGGGATTTTGTAAACATTTCCTATTTGCTGTCCAATGTGGTCTGCCCGCTTGAGGTTATTGTCAGACGTTATCCCAAGATATTTTACACTTCAATCCTTCAACAAGCAATTCAGTATTTTGCGTTTTCTTGTAGTATATGTGTTCAGATGGTGGGATTTGGTATTAATGACTATGTTTATAAGTTAGTGCTTTGTTTTCTTGTAGCATATTATCAGCAGGTGCTTTAAAAAGAATAAATTATAACTATGAAACAGAATGTTTTCATATTCTCACGCCAACATAACATACCTTATGAGCTCGTTTAGCTTAACCTCTCTTTTTCCAAATGTTCCAACAGACAGAGATTTTTTTTTTTTTTTTTTTTTTTTTTTTTTTTTTTTTTTTTTTTTTTTTTTACTTCTACTTGCTATTCATTGCACATAACTAGCCCTTTATAGAATATTCTTTTGAGACTTAATAACCTGTTTATGAAATTAGTTTATGTCTAGCTCAACGTTATTGTTTATCATTGATTCTTCGAACCAGTTTATTTAGGTCCCTTGGTAACACATTATTTGCCGGTCTAAACATATAATATTAATACATCTATTAGTACTTTTTTGTTCAATGTTTATAAAACCAAAAATAAAAGATATGTGCATATTACTCACCTTTCTGTACACATTTTATTTAAAACTGCTCTAATTATAACACAAAATTTAGAAAACTCATGGGGGATAATTACAAGGGGTTTAGCCGAGGGTCTGAAGAAAATATTTCCTTTAGATAATCTGCTAGGGCTTCAAATGAAAGCCGGCAAACCGACACCTTTAAAAGTCTGCATTTTCCTTTTTATTCCATGAATTGGGAAAGCTTGTGGCGATATATATATATACAGCTGCCACAATATATATGTACCATTCCAATCATCCCCCTCCCACCCCTACACATGCACACAAACAATTATTTCCGAGATATTATTTCCACACACACACACACACACGTTTATTTCAAAAATGATTCAAGCGATTTTATACACACACACACACACACCCATACATGTATATATATAAATACAAACTTTGCAGGAAACCTAAAGCGGTCTGTCGCGAGTTTATGATTTTTGCAATACCAAAAAAGAAGGAGGAATTTGAAAAATCTGACTCTCCAAGTGACTAAGAAGATAAAATAAGTATCTGATGTAATTTTCCTATAAAAAGTTGTATGTTTCTTTCGATGAGGATTAGGAAATGTGTTGTGTTTCTTTGGTAAACAATTTTGTAAAACATATCATCCTCAGATTGCAGCTACTGGCTGGTCGGCTTTGTGCACAAGCCTCTCCATTTTCTTCTTTCTTCCCTTCTTCCCCCCCCCCCCCACGTCTCTGTAACCGCCTTGGTCCAGTTCCCTCGTTCCCTCCTGTCAGTCATTGTTTATCATGAATCTTCATTTCGTGGATTTTTCTTGGTACTCGCTGCTCTTCCATTGCCATAACATGCCCATTCCATCTTATTCTGGTTTTCTCTGTCTTATCTAGTGTTGTAAAAAAAACGGTTTTTTTCTGGCTTGAAAAAAAAACGAAAAAAAAACATGTTTTTTTTCTGGGACATGTTTTTTTTCACAACTACTAAATCTCAAATTTGTAAGGCAGTTATTGTTCAATATGGCTGTTTTAGAGTTTATTCTAAGTACTTATCTTAATTTTTAAATCTACTATGTATTTCTGGTTCAGTAGGGAAAAAAAATACGAAAATATTGGCAACATTGACTGAAGTTTTCTTTTACGAACGGGGATTTCCCGAAGAGGGTAGGTTGCGCGAGAAAGGAATCCCCGTTCCCCGTTGTTTGGATTGATACTCCTTATTTGAACTAGTGCTGCCAGCCCTACGAATTTATCTGTAGACCTACGGATCGTTTAAAAAAATTGGGAATTTAAAATTTATCTACGGTTTTTTGCCTCTTTTTATTATTTATTGTGTCTTCCTTATATTCGTATACTTGTTAAACTCTCAGCGTATAGTGATAATACTGAGTCATTAATTGTCAGTAATTATGAATCATTTCCTTGCAACCGTTGGCGTAAACCAACGATTGAAAAAAAGTAAAGCTCTTATTTTGTATGATAATAGATTTAAATTCAAACTTAAAAGACCGTAATACAGAACTATCGGCGCAGTCTTTATGCACAGTGTGTACTTTGGTCACAATTTAAAATTGCAATATCAAAAGCTTTTGCATGCTAAGTTTTTTTCATGTTTTTTTTTTCACAAAGTTGAAAAAAAATTGTTTTCTTTTTAAATTTGCAACACTAGTCTTGTCCTATATTGGTTCCTCTATTACTGAATGTCTAAGCGTTTAATTCTTTATCCTGTCCGTTCTCGAAACACCCATTCTGTCTGTTAGGAATTTCTTATCACTTGTTCGTATTCTGATACTGTCCCGTTTCCTCATTGTCCAGGATTCAGCACCGTATGTCGGTATAGGCACGCAGTGTGTGTAATGCTCTTGTGTCACATCCCTGTTCCATATCAGGCTTCTGTAGTTTCTCAAAAATGAATCTACCTATCACCCTGTTTAACTTATCGCACCATCGAACCTTCTGCTTTCATCCGCAACGCTGCACAGGTATTTTCACAACTGTTCTCCTGCCATGACAAATCCCATGGTTAGGGAGCGTCCATGAACTACGTGGCTCTGTCTGGGTGGGGATGGGGGGTGGGCTGGAAAGCAAAGCTACGCTACGTGGGGGAGGGAGCTAACGCGCGTAGCTTTTGATTCGTATTATTTGTCACGGTTAAAATAAGGTACAGGACACACAACAACATGTTAATATTTATTTCAGTTATTGAATTATCACCGTATGTAATTTACGATAGCTTGATGAGAAAAACAGTAGATAAAAAAGGTATGTACCACGTGGCAGAAGAAAAAGACGGAGGAAGCAGGGTACAGCAAAAAAAAAAAAAAAAACTCGTGATACGTGGGTCTTGGAGGAGGCCAAAATGGGGCAACGTTGTTTATGGACTCTCCTTTTTTTCCTGTTCTTCTTTCTGGTTGTGACCATGAACTCGGTTTTCTTGGTTTTCTTTATACTAAATTTCATACCAAATACGTCACCCTGAACAAACTATTAGTTACTTTTCGTCCACATATCAGCATAGACCGAATGTACAACTGAGAACCAAGAAAATCATTTACGATGAATGTACAAAACTCCATGTAAACAATCTTTGGATTCATGATGGACGAGACTAGAAAATCAGTTGAAAATAGAACATTATTTGAACAAAAGTTTGACTTTTAAAAAATAAATATTTGTTGTCTAGTAAACTCCATTTTAATGCAGTATTTTTTGTGTCTCTAGGTTCACGTGATTGGACGGAAGTAAGAACCATCACCGCCACCTCCATGAAGACCAGTGCCGTCCATTGCTTTTGTCAGTCACTGTCTATGTGCCACGTATGAACAGAAATAAATCACTGCAATAGAACCTGTGTTTTCTTTATTTTCTTAACTTTTCACGACCTCATCCTGTCCTCTCCTAAGAACAGTGGCGTGACAATAGTTCCTGATTTCCCAGAAACGGTGTTTCCAAACAAATTTGAAATCGTTTGTAAAAATTTATGTCAGCTAGTTGAAGTGTGTAAGGCTTTGTGAGAGACTGTATCAGCCTCACCCAATCAGATGCCAGCCTCTGGGTCACGTGGTACAGCTTGTTGGCTCTGGCTACTGAATGAGGTATTACCCCACAGCTAACCAATGGCCTTCTGAAGAACAGAAGAGCGGGGAGTTTTCCAGGGCACCCCCTTGCCTCTGGGGTTGGAAAAGTCTCCTAAAGGTGGAAAACCGCTGCATTAAAAACCAAAATGATATTCCGAGGACATGTATTTACAAATGGAATGATGGCTTCTTCCTGAGTAAAATATTCCGGAGGTGAAATAGTCCCCTAATCGGATCTCCGTGTGGGGACTGCTCAGGGAGGAGTGATCAGAATGGATAGAAACATTCTACGAGTCGGAACTTGGAGTGATAAACGTTTTAATTCGGCAGGTATATAAGAATATATGAAAAGTGAGGTGGATCGATTTCAGTTAAATGTGCAGAGGATTGATGATATTAAGTGGAAGGATGCACAGCATTTCTGGTCTGGGGAACAGAGGATAATTAGCACACAGGCTGTCTGTGGAGTTACTGGTGTAGGGTTTGTAATTTACAGGAGTGCAGGGAGACGGGTGAGTTATTATGAACAGTTTGTTTCAGGATTATTTTGATGGCGGTAGGAACTATCAATACGCCAGAAACGTTAGTGCAAGCAAAAATACTTCAAATACTGATAGAATTTATAGTAAAAATTCTGATAAGACAGGGAAATACGTTGTAGGGAAATTTCCATCAGGGCATAATCTTCACAGCACTTCTACATCTACATATATACTCTGCAATTCACAAAATTGTGGGTGGCAGAGGGTGCTCAGCACCTAAGCTAATCTCATTGTTGTGCATTCCAGTCCCTAATGATACGAGGGAAAAAAGAATTCATATAAGAATCATTGCGGCACCTTATTTCTATAATTTTATCTTTCCTGTCCTTCCGACTCAAATAGGTTGGTGGAAGAAGTATTCCACTACACTCGTAAGTGAAAGTGGGAGTACGCATGTTTACCAATAAGTTTAAACGAAACGTGTGTCGTCTATCTACCAGAGACTCCCAGCCTAGTCTACTAATCAGTTCTGTGACGCTTTCATAAGGACTGTAGCAAGCGGTCACGAATCGAGCGGCTCTTCTCTGTACTTTCTCTATACTTTCGATAAACCCCTTACGAAACGGGTCTCAAATGGCACAACAATAATCCAAATGTGGACGCACAAGAGATTTGTACGCTATCTCCTTTGTTTGTTCATTGCAATGTTTCAAGATTCGACCTATGAATCGCAATCTAGAATTTGCTCTACCTACTAACGATTTAATGTGTATGTCCAATTTCATGTTCCTTTCTACTGTTACTCCAAAATATTTCATAGAATCGACCATATCAATAACTGTATTGTTTAACTCGTATTTCTGAACAATTGGATTCTTTTTGTTAGTTATGCTCATTGTCTTGCACTTTTTACAGTTTAGAGTAAGTTGCCACTCAGCGCACCAAGCCAAAATAACATCCAGATCGCGCTGAATTTCTAAGCAATCGGCCAAATTCCTTACTTCCCTATAAATAACCGCATTATCAGCAAACAATCTAAAAAGGCTATTCACTTTGTCCCCGAGTTCGTTTATAAAAATTAAGAAAAGTTACTGATAATAATAACGCCTTTCTGCAATAATTTTTTGTTAAGGACAGGCCTTTAGTATAAGACAGTGCGGTGAAGTAATCGGTTAGTATACTTTGTTCTTTTGGCGTTGTTCGGTCATTTATTTAAAAAATAGACTGTTGTCATGGGTGATGATATCTTTAAAACACGCTTCTTTGAACAAATATTAAATCGGTGTTCTCTTTCGATGACACAAAAAAATATCTTTTTTAACGCACTGCTGTTTGTTAAAATTACAATTCCAGAACGAGATATGCGGTTACAATGAAATTTATTCCACAGGTTAAGTCGGGCCACACTAGGTCGATACTGTTCCGCACCGTCACCGCACCGACACCCGGCCGCGTGTCGGCTCGCACCCCCCCCCCCCTCGCGTCCTCACTGGTCTGTAGCTCGTCTGTGTGACGGACGGGTTCCTACTCAGTCTTTATTTTCCTTTAACCTTTACACGTGGTAGTTTCACGGAATCAATGTTCAAAAATTTCCGTAAAAGTAAGTTTGGAATCTCAGATAGGGTTACCGCCTGTAATTTATTATAGAGTTCTGTTACTTTATTTTGTGTAGCCGTACTTCATAATCTAAAAAAAAAAAAAAAATTAAAGTACTCTATTTTTTTTACCTGACACGTTATCACCTAACTGGTTGATATCTTATGTACAAAAATAGTATCCCAACGCAGTACATATTAACAAATCAACTTCACAGTTTACTGCAATGAAAGATTCTTGCGTATCTCAACGCAATCAAAAAGAAATGTCAGGTATCTCTCACTTCACACTTTTGTTTTGTTTTGAGGTTCCATTCGATTCACTCAATACTTTTTGTTAATAAAAAATGAGATTATTATGTATTTTAAACAGGGTCACGGCAGTGCAGGCGCCAAGTCGAGTCAACGGCGGCACTGCCTACCCTTTACTCGAAGCGATTCGGTCCAGTTTTGAATCTCTTTTTCTTTTTTTAACAGCGCGGTCTTTACAGATGGGAAAGGATGGGGGCAAGGAATGGGAAGAAATTCGGCCATGGCCTTTTGAAGGAAGCATTCGGGCATTCGCCTGGAGTGATTTGGGAAACCATGGAAATCCCAAATCTGAATGCCCGGACGGGGATTCGAACCGCCGTCCTCACGAATGCGAGGCCAGAACGCTAACCGTTACACCACCACATCTACACAACATCCTAATAGCTCTTTTATGTGCTATGAAAACTTTTTTACTTTGTGAAGAGTTTCCCCAAAAAATTATGCCATACGACATCACTGAATGAAAATATGAGGAGTACACCTGTTTAGTTTATTCTAGATCTGCTGTTAGAGAAAGTGTTCGTATTGCAAAGGTGGCACTACTTAACTTCTTCAGTAGTGAAGTGATATGTTCATGCCAACAGAGTTTCTCATCTATTTTAATACCAAGGAATTTTACACTCTTTGTTTCTAATATTGTGTTATTTTTATAGCTTACTTGTAAATCTGGCTGTGCATAATTTTTTGTTTTAAACCTAATGTAATGTGTTTTTTCAAAAATTAATTTTAACGAATTTAACGAGTTTAAAAAATATATATTAATTATAGTAAACTGCACCTTAATGCTGTAATTTTTGTGTGTCTCCAGGTACACGTGATTAACGAAAGTAAGAGTCATGGCCGCCACCTTGAAGAAGATTAGTTCCGTCCGTTGTATGGTCAATAAGTGTCTTTGTGATACTTATGAACAGAAATAAAGCACTGCAATAGAACTCTGTGTTTTCTTTACTTCCTTAGCCTGATGAACCAATCTTCTCCATTGTTAAACACAGTAGCACGACATAAGTTTCTGATTACCGAGAGATAGTGCTTGAAAACAATTTGGAATCCCTTGTAAGAATTTAGCCCAACAACCACTCCACTAATATCTTGGTTCTGCTGGTCATCTTCTCGTGACGATATGCAAGATATTTCAGATGAAATGGACAAGGGAGGCCAAATTGATAGTGTAGCACTAGATCTTTCAAAGGCGTTTGACAGAGTAAACCATAAAATGGTAGTAAATAAGGTAAAAACCATTGGAGTGGATGAGAAAGTGATTTGCTGGGTAGAAGAATTCTAAAAGGTAGAAAACAGAAAGTTAGGGTAGGAAATGTAGTATCAAAAGAAGTAGAAGTAAAAATGGGTGTGCCACAGGGTAGCGTATTGGGACCATTGCTATTCATTATTCTAATGAATAATTGTGTTGATTGTTTACTATCTGAAATTAGATTGTTTGCAGATGACATAATGCTGTATAAAAGAATCAAAACAATAGAGGATTGTAAACAGTTGCAGTGTGATCTGGACAGCATATCTAATTGGGTTGGTAAACATGGAATGAAGATAAATGCAAAGAAGAGTCAGCTTATTAGATACACAAATAAAAAACAAAAGGTTAATCATCAATATAAGGTGGGGAAAGAATTGCTTGCTGAAGACTTGAAATGTAAATATCTTGGCATTACTTTTGATAACAAGCTTAACTGTGCAGGACACATTGGACAGGTGGTAGGAAAAGGTTTCAAAGTTCTGCACTTGTTGGAGAGAGTTATGAGGGGATGCACGAGAGAAGTAAAGGAATTGGGTTACGAAACTTTGGTCAGACCATTGCTCGAATATGGTAGTGTAGTATGGGACCCTCATTTTACGTATCGAATACAGGAGTTGGAGAGGGTGCAAAGAAGGGCTGCTAGATTTGTTTCTGGGAATTATCGCAGAATGCAATCGGTGACGGATATGATAAAGGAGCTTCAATGGGATTCATTGCAAGACAGGAGGAGGTTGAGGAGGGTCATGGGAGTGTACAGGGCATATACTGGCGATGAGGCATGGAAAGATATTGCAATAGGTATGAAAAGTAGTGCATGGAAGGGAAAAGATGACCATGACCACATGCTGCCACTCGATTTCAGGCACAAGGGTGTGGGAAGATTCTCTTTTTTAGGTAAGGGTGTCAGGGATTGGAATGAGTTACCAAGAGAAATGATGAATAATTTACCGAACACTTTGAAAGAATTTAAAGATAAAATTTGTAGAGGGCAAATGTAGGTAGGTGCAGGATAGGGGGAAGATGGATGTGTAGGGGAATTGCCACCGGAACCTGTGCTCCTTTGCAATTAAATTAAATTAATTAATTAATGAAGCCCACAGCAAGAAGTCTGAACCGTTAGGTTTTAATAAATTTACGCGGCTCCACCCAGAGAACCAAGGTAATACTTACAATGACCGCGGAGCCCTTGACAGGTGGCCATTCACGCTCGCTCCATGGAGCGACAACACACTATTATCGCGTCGCCTGTGGGGAAATTGATTTGGATGTCGTGGACTGACAGGATTTTTTGGATATCCGGTCAGTCCAATATCCACCAGTTTCGTCCACATCAAGCCAACTGACGGTGTGTGGGGAAATCCACGTGGAGCGACATCAGATCATCACGTGGGTGCGCAGACTTCCGCGGTCGTTGTCAATGTAATCTTGGTTGTCCGGGTTGAACCGCGTCAATTTGTTGAAACCTAACGTTTCGGCCATCATTTTGTGGCCGTCTTCAGAGTACTGTCACGGCTGGACCAGATAATATGAACGCGGACGGCGGGCTACAACTTGACCAAATATGGTCATGATTGATCAGGAAAACGCGGGACGCAGGCCCCCATCGGACCGGCCACGCTGGCGGCGGTAGTTTGAGTTACGTCACTCCAAACGGCTAGCTCGTTCTTCGGGAGCTATATATAGGCGGCAGCAGTTCCAGCCGTGACAGTACTCTGAAGAAGGCCACAAAATGATGGCCGAAACGTTAGGTTTCAACAAATTGACGCGGTTCAACCCGGACAACCAAGATTACATCAGATCATCACATTTGTTTCTGGAAATTACCGCAGAATGCAATCATTAACAGATATGATAAAAGAGTTGGAATGGAATTTATTGGAAGACAGAAGAAGGGGGAAGAAGGTCATAGGAGTGTACAAGGCGTGTATTGGTGATGAGGCATGGAAAGATATTTGTGTAAGAATTAATGCATAGAAGGAAAGAGATTACGATTACCACAAAAACCGGCACTCGATATCAGGCACAAAGGTGTGGGAAGATTCTATTGTTTATGTAAGTGTGTCAGAGATTGGAATAAGTTGCCAAGAGAAATGATGAAAAATTTACCAAAAACGTTGAAAGAATTTAAAGTTGAAATTTGTAGAGGAAAAATTTAGGTTGGTGAGAAATGTAGGGAAATTGTCACCGGACCGTGCGCTCCATTCCAATTAAATAAAAATTTAATAAAGTGATAAACTAATAACAGACATTCATATCATACATACTGGTAACCTCAACAGCCATTTTGAAATAACGCGTTATTTATCACCAATACGAAGTTAATTGTAACCGTAGCCTCTTCATTTAACGCGTATTAATCCGGCATCCCGGAGCGCTAGTTAGGGAGTGTTCATATAATACGTGGCTCGCTCTAGGGGAGGGGGGAAGAGGTTGGCTGGTATAAAGCTACGCGGGGCTACTTGGGGGGGGGGGAGTTGGATTTCTGAGCCAAGCCACGTAGCTTTTCATTTATTTTGTGACACTACATTCAACACGCAGTGAACATGTATTTCCGTCGTTTAATTACCTCCGTATGTAATTTACGTTTGTATAAAAGGGAGAAAATGGTACAAAATATCTTCCAGAATCAAGAGGGAAAGAAACTATGTTCCTCATCGAAGAGGTAGGGGAGGGGGTGGGGGAAGGGAGAGTAGACGCAGAAGTCACATCGGGTTACGTGGGGGGGTGGGGGAGGGATTCACAGGAGTCCAAAATGCTACTACGTGGTTTATAAACGCTCCCTTACCGAGTTAAATGAACAAAGTTAATGGCGACTCAGCATTAGTGCCTAAACACAAATTCGGACAATACTGGTCAATATCCTCTGCAGCAAACAATGTCCACTAAACCTTGGAAATAATTTCGGCAATTACAACACAACCTTTAAACACTCTGGGAAGCCCATTATGATAACGCGTTTAATAACAGTGGAAGTGTTGGATAGTTTCAAAAAAAAAAAAAACATGCCAATAATTAAAAATTAAATTTCTTATAAACTGCTAAAGAATGCGGGTGGTGAAATTACACTATAATAATTTAAGATAAAAATTAATAAGAAAAAGGAAATTGTGCCCGGAGCATGCGGGGGACATAGCTAGTAACTTTAATTTGATTACTGTGAATCGCAGGCTCCCACGTGTAGTGGGTGCCTTGGTGGGCAAACTACGTTACAATTATCTTTCATACCTTTATGATTAATAAAAGGGGATTTTTAATTTTTATGAAAGAGTGAAAATTATTTAATTTTGCAAGAATCTCGATGTTAGTTGGAATTTAGGAAAATTGTCACAATATTACATTTATTTTCTTATCATTGGCGATTACAAGTCTGAGCGAATTTACCGTTAATATTAACACAAATTGGTAAAATCATAAAAGCAACGATCAGAGGTACAATTAGCCGTCATGAGCAAGCAAAGAATTGTATATTTACTTTTAAATATATCTTAGAATCAAAATGTAAGAAATAATGACAATTGGAAACAATGAAAAATACAAGTTATGACGACCTCAGACAAAGGTATCATAATACTGTGACTTTACAGTTAAAAAGAAAATCATGGGCGCCACGAATGAACAATATATCATTCGAAAATAACTAGTTCTGGCAAATTATGCCGCTAGCTCAGGGGTTTTTACAATTACAAAGTGAGAACATGGATCTATCCTCTCAAAGTCGCTTAAGGGTTCTGTTTCACGGAATGCACAATCAGATGGCTTGGTCGTAATAAGTTACCATTGTAGTTCTGCGTCTGATGTCTGCGGTGACCGGAGATGACCCACGGTATGTGAGACTATCTCACACGGCGGCTACAGACACGTCCTGTCTGTTAATGCGCATCGTCGCATTACTGGCGGTGTCGCCGTGATAAGCCTGCTCCGGCAAGCCGGCCGTCAGAAGTCGTACAGCGGCAGATGGCGAGAGAAGCCAACTTTCCAAGTCCACCTCAGACTAGACTCGACTAGAATCGAATGTAGAATGTCCAGCTCCTCGCTCTTCGATCCACGAGGAAAACTTCTGGCTCCACCCCCTTGCAGTCTCGAAGATCACATTCAACAGAAAATTCCCAGGATTTTAAGTTATATGCTCATTTGGATTGGATCTTCAGGTTGGCACCTAATGTCACGTGATATTCCCGATATCTTATTTGCCCCGCGTAACTAACAGAGGTCGGACATATTCGGTTGCGTTCGGGGACGACTCTGTGTTCGGGCGGCAGGCATTTCCCGCCAGGTGAGTGACCTTGTTGACCGCCCATCCCCAAGGAGCAGGGTGTGTCGTCCGGCAAAACCCTAAATCCGCGACTTCCTGTCGCCATGGTTCGGGAAGACCACGATTCACTTCAAGCCTACGCAGCTCAATAACTCTTTAATATTCGCTTTACCAAGATATACTGTATGTTCACCATTGCATTACAGTCCTCACTTGGAATCTTGCGTACTTTATAAAATTACAACAAAAATCTATTTAGGTGGTCACTCAAGATTTATGTAAATTACTCTAACATTATGACATATATAATAAAAATGCACCTTGTAACATGGCGACAGCGCGTCACGTTACACACGGAACTAACCCATTCTTATACTCGCCTAATTTTGTACTCTGCGAAAATTAATATTTAAATCTTTCATCGTTTTTATAAATTATTCATCACTTCGTAATTGGTTCCAATGATTGACTCCCTAACTAACGAAAGAAAATTTCCCGCACCGTCATGTCTGAAATCGAGTGCCCGCTTGTGGTCATGGTCATCTTTTCCTTTGCATTCTTAATTCTTCAGCCAATATTTTTCCACGCGTCATCACCAAACTACACCTTGTATATACACTCCCATGACTATTTTCACCCTCGTCCTATCTTCCAGTGAATACCATTCCCTTGGGCGCCGGCAAAGTTACTTTAAGGGAGGTGCATTTTTTTTAAATACCTTATTCAAATAAAACACTTATTATACATTAATTAAGGATACTGAATTTATTGTTAATGTGGTGAAGAAATTTGGACAACAACCTAGGCACCTTAAGTTATTATTCAAACAATGAATTTAATAATAAAATTTGTGTTTCTTTATATTTTTTGTGTAAGTTCCTTCATAGTAGAGGGGTGCAAGTGCACCCTCTTGCACCCCCCTCCCGGCGCCCATGCCCATTCCATCTTCTTTATCATAGCAGTTAGTGGTTGGGTTCTGCATTAATTTCCACAGACAAATCTAGCAGCCCTTCTTTGCACCCCCTTCAACTCCTGTATTTGATGCCCAAAATGTGCGGCGCATACTAAACCAACATATTCAACCAATGGTCTGACCAAAGTATGGTAGAACAACTCTGCTTCATCCCCTTAACACTGTCTCCTATAAATAAAGAATTTTGAAACCCTTTCCCACAACCTGCCCAGTGTTTGTTAATGATTTAACATAGGGGTGAACAGGACTTAACGCATTGTTTTTTTTTAGCGGCTATCGTATTAATGGCGGTAAAATATCCATCAATGGGAGTTTAAATTGCACTATTTCTTCCCAGAAATTTCGGAAATATCAATTTAAAAAAAAAAAATGCATTCAGTATTACAGTCTCGCATCTTCGTAATAAGCATGTGTGTAACACGCTTGGTGTGAATTGCTCTAGGTATTTCAGATTTATGCTGTAGCTAGCTGATACCCGCCACTTCGTACGCGTGGATTTAGAATTTCATTGCAAGAATCTATATATTAATACGCTAAGCGAAATCTTATGTTACATTTTTAAGAATATTGCGCGCACGGAGAAGTGTGAGATTTGGCATAGTTAAAGATTATATGGAGAAGAAGTGAAGGAAGCTAAAATCTATATACAATATCCGTTACAAATACATTAAATTAAGTAAAATAAAAAAACTCGCTCGCCTACGTAGTAATATTGGGCGAACGGAGGAACTTAAAGAAATACAGAAAGCTAAAATTATATATAATATATTTTACAAACCTATACATGAATATGCTAAGCAAAAATTTCGGATCCATTTTCAAGAATAAGTGCCGTGCACAAACGGAGGAACTTAAAGAAATGCATCACGCAATGAAAAGTGTAAGATTTTTCATAGTTAATGTTTATATTGTAATAGTCATCTAACTTTACTTATTAAAATTCTTACTAATGTTAATTTTTTTTTATTTGTTCGGGATCCAGAAATGAAAGATTTCTAACTAGATAACACACTGCATTTAATCTACATATTAGTCTACAAGATGTTACGTCAAACAAACAAATAAATGATTATAGACATATAGTTACCTCAAGATCACTTCCAGAAATTATTTTCGCTTAATATAAAATTACAAATTTATCATTCATACTGCGGTATAAAATCATTCTCCCTTCTATATACATATGAAATTAAATATGATTAAGCCGGCTAGCTATTAGGCAACCCCAAAACACTGATTGCATTTGCATAATTAAATTATCTTTCAGGGCGTGTTACGGTTTCCTTATTCGTCATTGTTCGTCATAATTCAGTTGTGCTTTACCGTTTCTTGTAGAATACAGGAAGCGGCCACAGATCGCTTCGTGTCTCGTCGCCAAAACAGGTGGGCTAATTGATACAGTAAGTATCACTATTAAGCACAGGTAGAAACCAAGCTTAACCAATCAGCCGCTCGTTAGCTTGGTTCATGCTGCATAAAAGCAACAGAAAAACTTTTAACACTCCTACTGGGCAGTCAGTAGAAACTGCGTGTCACACGTTTAGTGCTCCAGAACATAATGAATGTTTTCTGAGCAGGTCTCGGCAAATTCCTACGCACAGGTAGAGAGCGACCCTCTCCCGCCACTAAAGGATGCCGCTAAGCCGCGAACAACAGCATTTGGCAACCTGCCCGTTCGACCCTTTGCGAAAATCTTCAGCACACTTCCTCCCAAGCCCCGCTAATAATCGATACATTCATAAAAAATACTAAAATGTAATTTGGACCATTACATTAACTTCCCCCTTTAAAACAAATCAAAATACTTTGCAAAAGATTTTGATTTTCTTTTTTTTTTTAACAGTTTAACGTCCCTTTTTAACAACGTGGTCTTTAGAGACGGGAAAGGATGGGGGCAAGGAATGGGAAGGAATTCGGCCATGGCCTTTTGAAGGAAGCATCCCGGCATTCACCTGGAGTGATTTGGGGAAACCATGGAAAACCCAAATCTGGATGCCCGGACGGGGATTCGAACCGCCGTCCTCCCGAATGCGAGGCCAGAACGCTATCCGTTACACCACCACGCTCGGTTTTGATTTTCCCTTACAATTTTAGCTCCCCTATGAATCACATCCAAATTTTATGCAAAATATTTTAAACATCTTATACCTAAA
Source organism: Vandiemenella viatica (assembly GCA_031002005.1). Classification (NCBI taxonomy): domain Eukaryota; kingdom Metazoa; phylum Arthropoda; class Insecta; order Orthoptera; family Morabidae; genus Vandiemenella; species Vandiemenella viatica. The sequence goes on along the minus strand of CM061918.1, from coordinate 139,382,736 downwards.
ATTAACATTTATATTATGTCTTATAATAATACAGATTTTACAAATTGTACGTCATTACTATGACATTACTTAAAATTATGTTGTTATTTACATTTTCACAATTTCTTATAATTGTCTCTATTTAAAAATGTTCACAAATACGTTGAAATTGTCATTTTTTTCACTTCCCATAATGTTCAGATGAGCAATGGTACTATACGGCCAATGAATATTAGTGTTATCACTTGACCGTAACCGCTGTGTTTTGTCCTGAGACATTTTGTTTTCACTTTGTCTGTTCACTGAATTATTTGGCTGTACACTCGTTTTAACATTCTCCAAATTTTTTATTGTTAATGCCAGTGGTTCACTTAAATTATATACTAGATATTTAAAATTCAGATTATGTTAAAATCTTTCATTTCTAGACATTCAACTATTTCTAATATGAGTTAAATTAATCTATATTCGCAGGCAACACACCTCAAAATATGCAAAATCTCCCTTTCCATGCCACATGTCAGAGATCACTTCGGACATGCTACATTCGTTCGAAACATGCATACATATTACATTTAGAAGTACGCTGCAACGTAGTTTTTAGAGACTTGATTGTTTTTTTTTTTTAATTTGAAAACACTATTTTTTTTTTTTTTCATATTCATACCTCAGCTATTTGGATGATATCTTCATCTACAATGATTGATTCTTCCTTATCGAATTCCGGTCCTCCCGATATCCAGTATTCCAAATTTTTATCTACTTCTCGCCGTTTGGGTTTCAAAGTATCCTCCTGATAAGGCGACAGTCATGCCTTTTGTGGTACCAATGGCATTTCATCTACGGTATCATTGTCCTTACATTTCTTTGCTTGAGGGACCTCGTGGGGTTCGTTACTCTCTCTGTTTACTATAACTGCATTTATTCCCTGACGATCGTATTCCTGATTTCCCCCCGCCTGTTTTCTAGGTTGGAAATTTTCATTCCTTGGTTGGAAGAAATGTTTCCTTTCTTGTCCATTATTCCAGCTTCCTTGCCCTTGATTTCTTGCCTGTTGATTGTTACTAAGACCATTCCCTTGCTGGTTTCGAAAATTTTGATTCTTCGGATGATTCTTCTGCGGAGAATCTTTGCCTTTTTCAGTAGTGTCCACACTAGGCTTGTATGCTGAATCAATATTTTTTAAAGTATTTAGGAATTGGTCCATACTATGCAGAAACACTGGATTCAATTGACATCTTATGTGTGGGGAGAAATGAGAAGTCAACGCAAATATCAATTCTGCATCTTTAGGCGGATTGTCTAGTTCTCTTGACAGTATAGTTAATCTAGAAGCATATCTATACATTGAATCTCCACCTTTTGGATTGAAACGGCCTTTGTAAATTCTTAGCATCAATTCTCCTTGTGCATTTAAATCCCAGTAAGTGGCCAAAAATTTCTCTTTAAACTCATTGTAGGAAACATCCGATAAATTAGATACACGAAGCCAGGATTTCTCATTATCTAGCGCCTGCATGATCAACATCATCTATAAAGATTCAGGAATATTTTTAATTCGAAAATAATTCTCGATTTCTCTTAGGAATTCCTTCGGATTAATTTTTCTTTTAATCCCGAACTTTGGAAGATTAAGTTCCACAGAACTGTACACATTTCTCCGATTTTGTGAGGTAAATTCAGCTGGCATCTGATTCATGACGTCTTGTCGTATATTGACCAGTTCGTCTTCTACTTTGCTAAATTTTCCCGCGATGGAACTCTTAAATTCGTCATGAGATTTTATCAGATTTTCACGTTCTCCGCGAGCTATTTCAAAAGTGTCTGCAACATTCTGTAAGCCCGTTTCAATCTGCTGGCACCGATCCGCAATTGCAGTTTCTGCCAGTTCCCTTCTTTTTTCTTTCATTTTGATCTCCTCGCGGATTTGATTTAACTGCCCACTGGTTCTGTCTATGTCTTTGGCTGCCTTCTCTTTAAATTCATCAAACCCATCGCATCTGGACTTTAAATCAGCTGTTTTATTGTTCAAAATTTTGACGTCTCCCTGTATAGCATTTTGAAACTCGTCAAATTTGACATTTATTTCTTCCCGCACACATTTTAATTCATTTTGGACTGATTTGTGAACATTTTCAATTTTCTCTTCCAATGATTTTTGAAATGATTCCTGTCCCCTTTTCATTTCTTCATGCCCCCTTTTCATATCTTCATGCCCCCTTTTCATTTCTTCATGCCCCTTTTTCATTTCTTCATGCCCCCTTTTCATTCCCATTTTTGATCATTTCCATCAATTGTGATAGCAATTGTTGTGGAAATAAACTTTGCATTCTTTCGTCAACCGTTTCGCTTAATTCCGGCCCGCTAATGACAGAGTTATCTACCTGATCGTTTTCCGGTGGCGAAATTTTCTCAGAATCTTCTACCCTGGAGAGTAAATTTTCATTAGAACTTCCGGCTGCTAAACCCTCTAACTTTTCCATTTTATTTGTCTTAACCTTACCAGATCGAAGAAACATAAAACTTTCCAAAATTATGCTATTCTTCTCCCAAGTGAAAAAGAATGTTTACCTTGTAAATTTACCTTTTAAAACACTATACCTTACGCATGGCAAAAACCTCTCGATAACACAGAATCATTAAATTTTAAACATTATTCCAGTTACATCAAATTAATTCTCATATCCAACCATTCAAACATCAGCTCGACATCAAAAATAACAAATTTCAAATCACTTACAACCATCAACGCCGTTAAATCTTGCTGCAGATTTGGAAATCTGTGACTGAAAATAAATCATGCTAATATACATTTTCATGCATCACTCAAACTATGATCTCTGACATGCCACAGAAAAGAAAACCCCGCAATACCGAGTTGAATTGTCCACCTGAACAATTTTGATTTTATGCATTAATTAATTAAATAATTAGCAACAATTAATAGCCCGTAGTTGGTCGCCAGTTGTAATAGTCATCTAACTTTACTTATTAAAATTCTTACTAATATTATTTTTTTTTTATTGTTCGGGATCCAGAAATGAAAGATTTCTAACTAGATAACACACTGCATTTAATCTACGTATTAGTCTACAAGATGTTACGTCAAACAAACAAATAAATGATTATACACATATAGTTACCTTAAGATCACTTCCAGAAATTATTTTCGCTTAATATAAAATTACAAATTTATCATTCATACTGAGGTATAAAATCATTCTCCCTTCTATATACATATGAAATTAAATATGATTAAGCCGGCTAGCTATTAGGCAACCCCAAAACACTGATTGCATTTGCATTATTAAATTATCTTTCAGGGCGTGTTACGGTTTCCCTATTCGTCACTGTTCGTCATAATTCAGTTGTGCTTTACCGTTTCTTGTAGAATACAGGAAGCGGCCACAGCTCGCTTCGTGTCTCGTCGCCAAAACAGGTGGGATGGCCGGCCTCGGTAGCGTAGGGGCTAGAGTGCTAGCTCCACGTGCCGAAGGCCGCCGGTTCGAATCCGGCCGCGGGCAAGGATGTTAAGTGTTGTGTGTCTGTGTGAATGTCTTGTCCGTCCTGTGGCGTCCATACATTGGAAAAAATGCACATTGAGCCGGCTGTATGGCCTCCGTTGCCGAATGCCATTAAAAAAAAAAAAAAACAGGTGGGCTAATTGATACAGTATCACTATTAAGCACAGGTAGAAACCAAGCTTAACCAATCAGTCGCTCGTTAGCTTGGTTCATCATGCTGCATGCAAGCAACAAAAAAAACTTTTAACACTCCTACTGGGCAGTCAGTAGAAACTGCGTGTAACACGTTTAGTGCTCCAGAATAGAATGAATGTTTTCTGAGCAGGTCTCGGCAAATTCCTGCGCGCAGGCAGAGAGCGACCCTTCTCCCGCCACTATAGCTGTGGACAGATTAATTGGCGGGTCAGTGTGAACGCGCTGTTGCCGTACTTGGGGACAAACTCGCGATGCGCTCTCTTTCTATCACCTGAAAATTGCAACGCTGTGCGGCCTGTGTTGCCTAGTCCAAGCGTCAACAGCTCTTTAACCACCCCCAAACCTTCCACCTCCCTTTCACTAAAAATGTGTGAACCTGAGAATCGGAATTAGAAAGTGTCAGTGTGAGTGTAAACTTGCTCGAGAGAGGATATTTTGATTTTTAGCGATTTACGATTTTTACGTGCGATTTAAATAATTCCTTTTGGTTATTTATTAATTGTAGTAATTTAGTGTAATAATTTTACCGAACAAAAAGTGCAGTAACTTATAACTAGGGAAATTTAGCAAGAGAATCTTGCTACTAAAAATGGATACTTAGGAAGAGACTTATTCTCCTATTCCAGGTGTTTCCGAACTAACGACTCCCAACAAGACGCACGTCATCGACAGCAGAACCCCCGCTGCTGAAGCAGACAACACAGTAAATCTATCATTCACAATGTTTATAAATATTTCAAATTTCTTGTGGACAATGATCGAGAAATTTTGTCTTCTACATGTACGCTAGTAGGAAAAGACTTGAAAGATATGGACGTACTTGATATTGACGAAATAAAAACTGCAGTGATTTGTTACCGCAAAAAACAACCATATTGCGAAAAAAATTAGGGAATGGACAGGCTATTTGCGCTGCAGCTTGTGGTTGTCGGTTTGAGAACTGTCCAGCGCGTGTGTCGTGAGGGAAAATAACCTACGTTTGTTTCTCGAAAGAAAAATATGAAACAATACAGCACTCTAACAAAGCTTAGCGACTTTGACAGTCCTTTGTCAGGAGGACAGTACACGAATTTTACGATAGTGATGAGTGGTAATATATAAACAGATAATTTTGTCGTTAATTAAGCAAGTTTTTCAGTGCAGAGGATGACAAAATAAAATTTTGATTTTAGTTATAAATATACAAACTGAAAATAAAATGTAACACGTGGAATTTTAGCCACAAATAAAAGAAGAGTATTTCCATAAGTTTCCTTAGTCTGTCGAGAATTTTATTTTTCTGCGCAGATAATAGAATAATAAATAACAGGTCTTTGAAACCTCCAATTATATTAAACGCATCTGCAATGCATAACTTTCTTAACATGCATCAATATTTTATGACAGAATAGTGATCATAAATTACTTAAAACACGTTACAAACCATTACTACAAGTAAAGAGGTGAATACAACTGTTACGCGCACGGCTTGGCAACGGCGCATTTGACGTCACCCGCCAATTAATCTGGCCAGAGCTAGGATGCCGCTAAGCCGCAAACAACAGCATTTGGCTAACCTGCCCGTTCGACCCTTTGGGAAAATCTTCAGCACACTTCCTCCCAAGCCCCGCTAATAATCGATACATTCATAAAAAATACTAAAATGTAATTTGGACTATTACAATATGGAGAATAAATGCAGAAAGCTAAAATCTGTGGATAATATGTGTTACAAAAATACCAAATTAAATAAAAAATTCGTTATTAATTGACTTTCGGGTTATATCGCGTTGTTTATTTCATTACCTGAGCTTTCAGCTGGTATGCTCCAGCCTTCGTCAGAGATACTGTTTTTTTTTAATGGTAAGCGAATCTGCCGATATTTGCTATCTTAGTCAGCAGTAAAGAAAAAAAATATATGTGGGTTGGAACAGTCTCCACCAGCGAAATACTGGTACTGACCTTTTGAAAAAAATGCCTAAATATAACACTGCAGCGCTGCTATTAGTTGCCGCCGGCGCTGCGAAATCAATGATAATCTCTTGAATTGTTGGTTTAATTCTTTGTTGTAATATTTTCTTGCCGTTTTAGCTTCACTCCGTTGCAAAACGTCGCATAAAATTAACAGATACAAAATTTTTATCCGAAATGCAGTACTATAAGGCTCACCATCTTGGAATCGATATATGCAGTCAGAGATAATCGATTGCTTCAGTTGTAAACAAATGCGCAGTTTGTCTCTGGTTTGCGACATGGGCTGCCGCTGAACGAATTTCCCGTAAACATTTTACTCTTGGTCCAGGCCGAATTTCAACCTAACCGTGATCACTATGACAAAGTAAACCTATTTAGGTTGATATGATCCCTGTACCGATAATTTTTATGTCATTTTTACAGTGCTGCTAACATTTCGCGGTTGCGGAGCATCCCATATTTCGGATTTTTAATTTAATTCGTGGCGACTTTTCCGGAAAAGGAGTGTGCTAAACGTGATGAGGACACTATAAGGAAACAGTTAATCCAAATTTCAACAGGTCAGTAACAGTTTTCACTGGTGGAGAATATCCCACCCTACCCAAAAATATAATAACCATAGTTAATACATGTTACAAATAGATTATTAAAATAAAAAATTAATTTGCGAGCGTGTGTGTGTGCGTGAAATAGGATCGGAGCCAACGTTTTTTACGTGAATGCCCCGCATTGAGACACTCTGTGGTCTTTGGTAAAACGAAAGACTCGGATAAAGTAGAGATTAATGTTTGAAGTTATAAAAGGAATACTTCGAAAAGGAATGAAGCGATTCTGCCAGATACTATATGGTCATTTGATTATTTAAAATGTTAAACTTTGGTTAAGTATCTTTTGATTTTTTAAGTTCAGTAATTTCATTAGAGAGAGAGAGACAAGAAATAAGGAATACTTATTTGCGTGAATTTCAAAATGATAACAGACCAAATTTAAATAGCGAACACACAAAATGACGAAATTATTTTCATAGATACATTTAAATGCGCATGTTTTATAAAGCTAAAGCAGTTTTCCGAGCCTTAAGTCAAAATGAATATTTTGAATTCAAATGAACCATAGAGAAATACAGTTCATCATTTGCTATGGTTAGAAGCTAAAATTTAACATACAGTCACGCGTGGAGTGTATCATTTTAATTTTATAGGTAATGCAGAGAATTACTAGATTATTACTCTTTCATGAAAGAAACTAAATAACTTAATGAATTACGGTCGAATTTCAATCGCTGGGCGATCACTAGTGGAATATAGAAAGCTGTTAGTAATGTAGGATTGGTCAGAAACAACACCGAGTCGGCTTAATATGACAGGAAAGCCATCACCATATCATTCTGCCATCGAACCTGTCTCTTGAAGAGAATCAATTACCAACATATTTAAAAACAAACGAAGGGCAACTTTATTTCAGCTTGGTCTTTTCTTCTTTCCTCAGCATGAGCATCCGATTCTTGGGTTCTAATAACATTAGCTCCTCGTGCTTTGCTAGAGCTACACCTTAGGCCAGTTTACGCCCGAACGGTAAACAAAATAAAGTGGTACCAAAAAACTTTAGGCAGACTCAAAGTAAAAGTATAGTGCAGAGCAAATCGACATCTATACTAAACAATACGTTTTGTCTCTAAACGAAATTTATTAATAAATCATACAATGACAGACGTACAGCTTTAACAACCGACGCGACGTATCATTAAGGACTAACACACGCACTGTATGTCCATCAGAAAATGACAGATTCTAGAAATTTAGTGAATAGAACTGTTATTCGTAAAGAAAAAATGTCCTGTGTCCATCCTACAGATAGAAAGTATTTCCTTGTCAAATTCCATCAATATCAGTATAGCCATTTGGTCGTCAGAACGTAACAAAAAGACAGACTAACTTCCGCATTTATAACATTTAATTTATTTTAATTGCAATGGAGCACAGGCTCCGGTGGCAATTTCCCTACACACCCATCTTCCCCCTATCCTGCACCTACCTACATTTGCCCTTTACAAATTTTATCTTTAAATTCTTTCAAAGTTTTCGGCAAATTATTCATCATTTCTCTTGGTAACTCATTCCAATCCCTGACACCCTTACCTAAAAAAGAGAATCTTCCCACACCCTTGTGCCTGAAATCGATTGCCAGCTTGTGGTCATGGTCATCTTTTCCCTTCCATGCACTACTTTTGATACCTATTGCAATATCTTTCCATGCCTCATCGCCAGTATACGCCCTGTACACTCCCATGACCCTCCTCATCCTCCTCCTGTCTTGAAATGAATCCCATTGAAGCTCCTTTATCATATCCGTCACTGATTGCATTCTGCGATAATTTCCAGAAACAAATCTAGCAGCCCTTTTTTGCACCCTCTCCAACTCCTGTATTTGATACGTATTGCTAGTGTTAGCCGGTGACCGTTTTTTGTGTATCGTCACGGGTCTAGAATAGTTCCAGTTTCTAGGATGAAAGATTATGACAGGTTGACCTGATTTGACCAAATATAAACTTGACCTGTGTTTCAGGGTGAATAAAATCTCTTGAGCTTGAAGAACTCAGAAGCATTTATAGAGTTAGGTATTAAACACGGACAGGAACGGTAGCGCAATCGTATAATTGTTTCAAAGGTCGTAGACTCGAACTTGCTTATATACAAACTTGACTTGATTTTGACCCTTAAAGTTCACTCTGCAAATATTTTTAAAAAAATCCGGTTTGCTTCTAAAGCATCGCGTGGTTTTTTTTTATTGAGACTGGGCAAACACTAATATAATCATTGGACATAATATTTGTGACGGCCAGGGAACTTAATACACATTGCATATTATTCAACAGTTGAGAAACTTGAAAAAATGAATTGCCCGAATAGTTGATTCGGTAACATATTTGGTGATATCCTCTTAAAATAACGTAATAACTCACGTACAGCGAAGATGAACAAAGACAATTAACGAAAGTGGTCAGTAAAATACCTAAAAAGCAAATAAAACGTAAAGCATAAATTTTGGTCAAGCAACAACATTAGTGATAGTTTTAATTATATTGAAACCTTTCCTAAGCTGGAATGACAAGTGTCATTATTGGTTACAGCAGAGACCATGAGTAATTTAATTTTAAAAAAGTTTTTTTTTTAAGTTGTTTTATTATCAACATATTACTGAAAAGCAGATGCACGTTTTTTCGGCCCCAAAATGTATCAATATTTTTTTACTATGAAACGCTACGAAAAGCAAACTTAATTAATGAATTATGTAGCAGTTGCTTCGCTATTAAATTTTGGACATACCACGAATTCCTTCTAATGGTATATCTGGTCACTGTTTTGCGAGCGAAGGCTGACACGTGACACCGTTCTCCAGCCAATAGCTATCGAGGCGAGTGAATGAGTGACCTTACGAAATTTTATAGCAGATCACACACACACCGACTGCGAGTAAAACAACCTCTGAAGGATTAATATAACATAAAAAAGTGTACACCTACAGCACTGCTAGGACCATCTACGATTTCCTACGCATTCTACCCCTAAATCTGTGGAATCTACAGTAGAGTCAGTGTTGTCACCCTACGAAAACAAAAGTCGCTAGACGTGGTCTCAAAACTCACTAGATTGCGGGATATTTAAAACTAAAATATTTACTATTAATCACTAAATAAAATAAAGGAAAATGGTAAGGTAAGAAATATAAAAATATTTTAATAATTAATATTTTTATAAAATTAAACATAACATTGTATTAAATATCAACACCAAATTTCTTCAATAGGTATTTCTTCTTCATCATCTTGGTCTATCACTGCAGTCTTATTGTTAACATCTTAACGAACTGCAGCAATCACATCAGCTTGTAACAGTAGCAGTTTTTCTCACAATTTTTAACTGATTCCTTATAAAAAGATTTCTATCAAAAGTATTTACAGCTATCATATTTCTTAAAATGTTTTTAAGGATGTTCATTGTACGAAAATCCTTTCTACTGCGGCATGCGAGAGAGAAAGTGATAAGATATGGCTAAATCAGATAACTACAGAAAGGTATTTATTCCAGCAGCATTCTTGTGTTGGGTAATCCATATTCCGTTTTCAATACATTATGTACGCCATTATTTATTCCATATATGGGCAACCCCCGGCCCCCGGGCCGGATCCGGCCCTCCACCAGCTTCAATCCGGCCCGCGAGAGATTCAGAAATTTCAAATAAGCTTCAAACTCAAGTCTCTCATTAATTTTCATTTGATTTTTCTATGTGTTTTTGTTAATTTGCTTTTTCTATGTTTTATTATACTATTGTAATTCTAATAAATAAAAAAAAATATGTTAATTTTTATCGCCTTTTTATTCACTACTACCTACTTATTTCTTACCTACGGCCCGCGTCCTGATTAAGTCCCGAAATTTCGTCCTCAGCTAAGCAAAGGTTGCCCATACCTGATTTATACGAATCATGACAGAGGCATTACCTTCTCCATTTCCAATCAAGTTTTTCGAAACTCTTCAAGGTTGAATATCACTAAAAAACACCAATTTTCTTTAGCGATTACATATTTAAGAATATCGCTTTCGAGCTTCAAAATTCACTAAATCTAGCTACAAAATCGATAAGGTTGCAACATTGTCTAGAGTTAAACACGGAACCCGAACAATTGATCGTCAAGGCGTGGCTCATACGATCAAAAATATTTCTTAGAAATCATTGCTTCCACCGAGATTCGAAACGCGAAGCACGCTCAAAACATTAGTTAGCACGCTCATTAACCAATGAGCTACCAAGCCGCTATGTGGGAAGGTACCACAGAGACTTTCACAACATAGGCGACTATCGCCGATCAGTAATTTTTCAAAAGTACTTGACAACATGTATTATTTATGCAGAAAAAAGTATGCTGTGTCCATCATAATGCCAAATAGCATCTCCTCGTCAAATTTTATCACGGTCGGATGCGCCGTTTAGCCCAAGAAACGTAAAAAACAGACAGAGAAATGGTTGGACATAGCTACTTTCGCATTTATAATATCAGTACAGACACGCAGAAGCTTCGAACAGACAAAATATCAAAATTTAATTTTTAAAAATATACCCAATATGATAGCATCGTTTCTCTTTGAAAACCTTTCTTGATATAGGGAACGTAAGTTTTGCGTAAATTGCTGAAGGTATTCCGGAAATATCCATTCTTACACAAAGGCTCTATTGCTTTAATACACAGAGGCTGCAAAAGCTTCGAATACACGAGTTTTTAATACTTTTTTTAATAAAATTTTACTCAATTTTCGTAAAACTCTTTTTTGATGTATGGAGTATATACAGGGTGTCCAGAAAAGGACTCCCTGATTTCAAAATTAAATATCTCGAAAACAAAGATCGATAGAGGAATGCAGTAAACGGTATGTTTATCGTGACAGCTGTAAGAAGTGTATACAGCAGTTTGAAATAATAGTTCGGGAATCGAGTCATTGCTTTGGGATATCCCGAATTTACTGGTGCAGGCATGGATTGGCCTCCATATTCGCCGGATGTGACTCCCTGTGACTTTTTTTGTGGGGCACAGTGAAAGACATGGTCTACCCGAAGCATCCCGCCACGCTGGACGAGCTGGAATCGGCGATCTCTGCGGCATGTGAATCCATTTCGGTCGAGACACTACGAAATGTGATGGCGAATTTCATTCTTCGTTTGCGCCACCTCTGTCGTGCCAATGGTGAACATTTTGAAAACATTGTGGTGTGATTGTTTGCAAAGATCGTTTTCATACGATTATTTCACTTATGTATGCTGATATGAGCTGTACAGCGTACATCTGTTAGCAACTTTTGTAACTATTATTTCACACTGCTGTATACACTTCTTACAGCTGTCACGATAAACATACCGTTTACTGCATTCCTCTATCGATCTTTGTTTTCGAGATATTTAATTTTGAAATCAGGGAGTCCTTTTCTGGACACCCTGTATGTGTACCTAGTTTGGTGTAAATTGGTCCAGGTATTACAGAATTATGCTTTAATACACAGAGGCATCCGACGCATCCATTTTAAGAAATAAATATATGCCTGTTCAGTGTTGATAGAAGCAGGGCAAATTTAAGCCTACCGCAGTCGCGGGGGGCCCCCACGATCCCCTTCAAAATTTGTCCTTACTTAACGAACAATTTTCCTGCGAAAATAAATAATCTACAAATTTAGAATGTAATAAAGATGCCTTCACAATAGTCCTAGTGTCGACAGCACCTTCATTGTTGATCCTATTTTCCGATTAACAGGACAGAATATGCCTGTCGTCTATCTGCGACGTGTTCGGTGTTATTTTAGACTTGACAACAAATAAATATAATCTCAACACAGGATGTAGAAAACTTGCAGATGCTTTGAGAGACGCTAAAACGCAGTCAGAAGATCTAAATTCGGAGGCTATTGAAAATGAATTGGAAATGTTGTCACCTATGCTTTCACAAGAAACCAACACATGTTTAGAAGTACTTCAGCACATCTTCGAAAACAACTTGAAAGAAGTTTTCCCAAATGTATCAATTAAGTTAAGTACTTTTTGTGCATGCCAGTGTCTGTTGCCCCTGCAGAACGTAGCTTCTCCAAGTTAAAGATAATTAAAAACTATCTCAGATCTCCAATGAGCAACAAGCGGCTAAGAGGTCTCGCCATAATAGCATTGGAGAGGCAAATTGCGTGTTCCCTCGACGTGGAGAAGTTAGTGCTGGTATTCACTGCTTACAAAGCAAGAAACGCGATGATTTAGGAGAGTAATTTTTAAAGTAGTATATATATATATATATTTTTTTACACAATGCAGTAGGATTTTCGTGTGTGTGTATATATGTGTATATTTTTTTTATTTTTTTTTGTTTTTATATCCTGGTACATAATAGCCCAGCACATAGTTTCTACTCTGGGCCCATATTTCCAATATATTACAAGAGGTACATAAGATGAAATTATAGTTTGCAGCTAATAGCTAAATATTGTTCAGGATGTAAAACAAGTTAGTAACGCATAAACTTATCAAATTTCACAAAAATTTGTTACATAATTAAATTAACAATGTGTAAGAATGTATATGATATGTGTTAGTGTTTTTTGATATATACATATATACTGTAAATTAGTAATTTGAATAACATACATTCACACACAATACTACTATATATAATTAAACAAAGAAACTTTCACATACACAAATCACTTATTTCACTGTTGTCCCACTGTTTCTCACTTTGTACATTTATGACACTTTTACACATTTATGTGTATATAAAATCACGAAAATTTTCAAAAGTCTAGGCAAAAGTACGTCTAGAAAAGAAGTAGGGGGGCCCGAAATCAAACTTCGCAGGGGCCCCGAAATTCCTTAAACCGGCCGTGGATAGAATAAAAGCAGTTTTAGATAAGTGAACACTTTATGACGCATGAAATTTGTTTAATGGAAATTAGAATTTGCTGGCGGCTGTTATGGTGCTGATCTTAACCGTGGCTTGTGGTAGTGGTAGTAGGGGGGACGAGAGGAGTGGTGGGGGTAACTGATATATAACAGCTTTCGCTGCTCCAGTAGCCACTGGGAATTAACCATGAAAGCTTGTATAGTGGTTCTAGCCTTCCTTCTGGTCGCAGCGACGATGGTGGAAGTGGACTCTCATATCTGTAAGTTTACATCATCTTAGGGAGCGTCTATAAACCACGAAGCTCCATTTTGGCCTCCTGTGACGACTTCCCTCCCCACCCCACTACCCCTTCCCCTCTTTTCGTGTATGACGTAGCTTTTTTCCTATTAATTCCAGAAGAAATTTTGTACTGTTTCCTCAGATTATCGTAAATTACATACGGAGATAATTACATGACGGAAATAAATATTCACAAGCTGTTGTGTATTCTGTTCCTCATTATAACTGTGAATGACCCACGTAGTTTGTGAATGCTTCCTTATTTCTGCACATAATTTCTAAGACTCCGTCCGCCGTGGTCTGTCTCCCCCCACACCGATAGCTGTGACGTCACGTGAACAGCGTTCGGTTGCGGATTATCTTTGGCCAGAGATACCACTGTCACTTTGAGTTTACGAGTGTTATTCATTAACTAAGCAACTGGGAGGATATGTAGACTACGTCATTCACTGAATAAACTCACGTTGGAGAGGGTACCCAAAAAAAAAAGGAATTATTTTTTAAAAGCTATATTATTCGCTTCGAAATACTCTCATCATCATCATTAGTTTTCTGCCCTCGGGCAGGTTTTCACTTGGCTGCTCTCCTTGTTCTTCTATCTTCTGCCTTTCTCTTAAGAACCATGTAGTTGCCGTCTTCCTTGATGTTGTCTATAATTTGGTATCTCTTTCTTCCTCTTATTCTCCTCCCATAGACTAAACCTTCCAAGGCGTCTTTTATCAGGCACTCCCCTCTCAACAAGTGCCCCATCCAGTTTTTCTTTCTCTCCTTTATTACTTGGAGAATTTTTCTGCTTTCACTGACCCTGTCCAGCACTTCAGTATTGCTTATTTTATCCACCCAGCTTATCTTCTCCATCCTCCTCCACATCCACATCTCAAACGCTTCTAACCGATTTTCATCCTCTCGTCTCAGTGTCCATGTCTCCGACCCATAAAGAGCTACACTCCATACAAAACATTTACAGAGTCTTTTTCTAAGTGTTTTGTCTATTTTTCCAGTTAGTATCCTCCTTTTCCTATTAAACGCTTCCTTCGCTACGGCAATGCGAGATTTTATCTCCTGATGACACCTCAAATCTTCGGTGATCATACTCCCAACATATTTGAACGATCTTACTTGCCTGATATCAGCTTTTCCTAACTTAATATTTATTATATTCCTTCCTTTTCCAATCACCATACTCTTAGTTTTGCTGCATTGATTTTCATTCCAAACTCTTGGCAAGCTTCATCTAGAACTTTCAGCATTCTGTTTAAAGTTTGTTCGCTTTCTGCCAACAATACCATATCATCAGCAAATCGTATGCACTCTATTTTCTTGCCACCAATACGCACTCCTCTTTTTCCATTTAAGCCTTTTCCAATAATTTCTTCTAAGTATAAATTGAACAATAATGGGGAAAGGCAACAACCTTGTCTCCTAATGCTGCTTTCTTCAGACATCTCGTTTCCGATCTTTATTCGTACTTTATGTTGTAAATATAGGTTCTGTATCAACCTTCTCTACTTCCATTGCACCCTATCAAAAGCTTTTTCCAAGTCAATAAAGGCGGCATAGATGTTTCTTCCTTTCTCAATATATCTTTCCCCTATGATTTCTTAACAGGCCGATAGCATCTCTTGTTTCTTTTCCTTTTCTAAATCCAAACTGTTCTTCTCCAATCAATCTATCTAACTTTCCATATAACCTTCTGTTCAGCACTCTCAACAACACTTTAGCAGCATGTGAAATACTTTCCATAACAACTAATACATTAGTCCCACCGGTGCTTCCACTGTGCTGTAATCTTTAGAAATGGCTGACAGCCCCACCCCGTTTTTTTCTTTACCTCTTCAATGTTGTCAAATCGGTGTCGTTTTGTGCCACTTTTCATGCGTGGAAATAAAAAAAAGTCGCACGCTGCCACATCAGACGTAAATCTGGATCAAATTCAAGCTATTGTTCCAAAGCACGAGATGTTTCAACTCTACGTTCCCTTTTTATTGCCAGTCAGAGCTAGGGTTGCCAACTTTTCAGATTTCCACTGCCGGACAAGTGCCAATATTTCAGATCTCCACGACTGGACAAAAGCCCACGGGTGGGGGGGAGGGGGGTTGATGGGGAAGGTATTATGTATGTTAGAAAAAGCAAAATTTACAGAGCAATTCGTTTTTATTTTTTTATTTTTACAATTAATTGTTATTATAACAACTGCGAACTATGAAGTAAGAAAAAATTAATGTTTGGAATAACAATCACTAATATTTAATAAAATTAACAATGCACTAAAATAACTATTATTCTATTATTATTTCAACAAATTTCTGCAGAAGAAACAGTGTCTTCTTCAGCACAGCCTTCCAATGTGTGTATCACAAAGAATTGCTATCAAAAAAAGCTTACCGTTAGTTACAAGACAGCACACTGATGAGAAAATGTCTTCCGGTTAAACTGAAGCTAGAAACAACTCTCAGGTTTCTAGTAACTGCTTTGGAACACATTCACATAGAAGCACAAATTACTCATCTCTCTCGTTTTAAAACTTTTGTTAATTCGCTAGAACACTTGGTTCGTAAAGTTTTAATTTTGTACCTGTCTTCTATTGTCAACAATGGGAGATTCAATTCTTTAATCATGTCCTCCGTTTTTTGTAACATTCAAATTCTGTTTTCTATAAACACTGGTTGTGATGGAAAGACTTTAAAATTAAAGAAATATTTCTTCTTTCCATTTAACACAATTATGTGTTCAAAACAACAACAATTGTGACCGATCCAGGAGCAAGTTTCACTTCGATATTTTGACTGTTACATGCTGTAAGAATACACTGCTTCTTAGTTTTTAAAGAGTTGGTAATTAATGTTTTTTATGTTCTTTCTGTGGGAATTGTTTACCGACAGTGGTATTTTCGATTCACCATTTTGTTTCTGATTAATGTAAAGCTGATTGTATGTGTATATTGTTAAAAGTGCTGTATATCGGGTTATTATTATTTCTTAAGTATTATGTCAAAGAAATTCCAAGCATTGTTATTACCAGATGAACAAAGTACATGAAAATCTTTGGACAGTACAGAAAGAAGATCTTTGGGCAAGAAGAGAGGAGATGAAAGCGGTATGCAGAGAGGTACGCTCAGATAAATCTGCGAGTTGTATCTGTACACAGAAGGAAGCAATAAATTAATAACAAATAAAATAGAAAGCCAAGTGGGTTTTTTTGATGGTTATTTTTATTCTTTTGGTGGAATAAAGAAGAAGTATTGCCACTTTATACACTACCAAGAAGGTTAGTAAAAAGTACAAAGATGATACGTGGCGTTCCGTGACAGACGAGATGCCATATAGTAAGTAAAGAAGAAGGAGCACAAATATTATAATGCGTCACTCTTGATGATTCATCCGAGCGGAACACCAAAAGTGAACGAAAAGTTGAACCCGAGTCAATGTCTTTTATCCATCATCTTGGATGATCACTCTGGATGATTCTCTGTTTACACAGTTCACTTTCCTTTCACTGCGAGTGATTCATCCGGAGTGATTGCGAAAAGTGAACCGGTAAACCCGTCTTTACTGAGACAACAAACGACAATCAGATAGCGACCAACTGCTGTCAACTTTTGAACACAGAGTGAAACGGTTGAATTATGTTCAGAGAGAGGGGAATAAGGAGCGAGACGACCTTGTTTATTCCCATAATTTTTTTAAATTTATTAATAACCGGACATTTTGCGTCCGGTCGCACGCAGAGAACCGTACGGTTGGCAACACTAGTCAGAGCCCGAGGAACAAAGTTGGCAGCAACCCTTTTCATTCCCAAATCTTAGGTTAAAATTCGCTGAGTCGAGCTCCAAGATAACCCACTAATCTCTGACCGTTGATCAGCTGTCTGTCGACGGACTGAAAGCACAAGCTCTCGAATTGTTTCAACACTTTCGTCGATTCTGCCAGTTTACGGACGTCCAGAACATGAAGGTAGGAAAAGAGACGAGACAAGGTATCGCTTAAACTGCGAAGCAGCCTGTAAACTCTGGAGCCGACTGCGCATGCGCGGCCGCCATCTTCGTGAGTTCAAAACATTGGTCTGTTTTCATTACCTTCCTGCTGTAAACATTTGATGTTCGGATATTTCAAGGTGTTTTATAATGCCAAATTGTGTTGCCTATGGTTCCACAAACAGAACAAGTAAAAAACAACCTGGAATAACATTCCATGGATAAGTCACGTTGTAATTATTGTTCTTGAAGTATTTGTAGTGCGGCGTCTGCAAGACATAATAGAGTAGATGCCATTATAGATTTACAGTGCCTGTTAAAATAGTTTATTCACAGCTCTCAATAGGACGACGGTGTTATGAAATATTTGTTGATGCAGAGAACCATTTTATCTTACTATTTTTCACGTGTGGATCAAGTTTACATCGCTATGAAGTGAATACATTATTCTATGTGTTTTAGTCCAGTTGTACCTAATTTATATCGAAAGTGTACGATGAAATTAATTGTGATAATTTGTGATATGCGATCTAGGAATCGTAATGAAGTCCATTTTGTTGTTATCTGAAATGTAATTCGCAATACGTTTAAAGTGTTTGGTTGCATTTGCATCGTTTGACTTTTCAGCGGTCAAATTGTGATTAGGTTGAAATGCAGCCTGTTGCAGAATATTCTCTTTATAGCCTAAGGAACTAATTATTTGTTTGACATTAGTAATTTATTGAGCACCTTGTTAGTGACAAAAGCTTGCGACTTTTTATGTATGGTAGCAAGGTAATTGCACTGGCCAGTCTTGTCATTATCGTGGAGCCATAATCTGATGATGAATTCTTATGTAACTTAACGAAACTAATTGAAAGTAAAGAACAAAAATTTTTCGATATCACGCCTAGTTCTCTTTTCTTTTGGTCCAGGCAGCATTTCGATCTAACCACCTCACTTTTGTGACAGTATATCTCGAGAGCTAAGCGAAATATGAATATATATTTTCGATTTGTCTCATCGAGTTCCTTAAGAATTAATCATCAGATTGTGCACCACGGTAATGATAGAATTTAAATAGGTATCTACTGCCAGTGCAATATCTTCTGAGTAAGCCGTGAATTCTTTTGAAGGTTTCAATTGTTTTAAAGTCCTAACCATTCTGCTAGGCGTAAAAGGACAGCTGGGAAGGAATTCAGCCATGGTCGTTTGACAGAAACATCCAGCACTTCACCTGGAGTGATTTTGGGAAAACTTTTTTTTCCTATGGCTTTACATCTCGTCGACGTTGAGGTCATTAGAGGCGGGAAAAGGCAGGTGTCAATGGACGGGAAGGAATTCGACCATGCTCTTTTGACAGAACCATCCAGGCATTCGCCTGGAGTGATTTGGGACAACCGTCAAAAAACCCAGATCTAGGTGGCCGCACGGTGATTCGAACCCACATCCCCCCGAATGCGAGGCCAGAACGTAAACCGTTCACCCACTACGCTGATTCGCACCAAGTAAGTTCCCATAAGAAGATACATTTAGTATTAAATGTCTAGAACTTGAAAATTTTTATCAGTCCTTGAGAGTACTAGGGATTTATTCAATGATTTCAAGATAGCAATATGCAATATGACCCTCTAATCTTTATTTTTTTTATTTATTTATTAATTTTTTGGCGACTGTAGGGAGAAAAAAAAAGTTCTATTTCTGCATACAAAATTCCTATCAAAAATTATTTTGCAGCTTGTTTTTCTTTAATTCTAATGTTTGTAGGTTATATCAATTGGGTATTTATAAGTGTGACCCCCTAAGACTTCATTTTTAGTAATGCGATGATTAAAAACGAAGAAATTCTTCCGTTCCGTATACATTCCCTGTGTTTCTTGGTCTTACCAATATGGCGACCTCCCCACCCCACCGCTCTCCCCTCGGCGTCACTTCGTTGTATGAAGAAGGTCCCTTAGGGGGCATCCACAAATTACGTGAGGTGTTTTCCGGATTTCTGGACCCCCCCTCCCCCCTGGTGAGATTTCGTGAGATCTGGCCGGACCCCCCCCCCCCTCTGGTGAGATCTGGTCCGTGAGTACCCCCCCTAGAAATCGCCTTCGAAACTTTTGTAGACTTTTTTTTTTGACGAAATACCCTCCTAAAATCGACTTTGGCGCAAATTGTATACCTTTTTTATGGCTCTACTGTCCCCAAATTTTTCGCAAAATCTCACGTGAGATTTCCGTAGACCCCCCCCTCCCCCCCTGGTGAGATCTGGTGAGATTTCGCCGGACCCCCCCTCCCCCTATTTCACCTCACGTAATTTATGGATGCCCCCTTACGTGGTCTCTTCTCTTTTCTTTGCTCCATGGTCTAGAACAAGCTTTGTCATCAATCGACATGTCGCCATTTTTAAACCGAGCCAACCACTCGTACACTTCAGTTTTTCCCATAGCGTCATCTGTGTAAGCTGTTTCCAACATTAAAACAGTTTCAGAAGCATTTTTACTGAGTAGAAAACAAAATTTCACAGTTGTGCATTGTTCTCTTACACTTGCCAACGAGACACAAACAAAACAGCCCTAGCAAAAACAATCACCGCAGATTAACAAATCAATCCAGGTCGACAAAACATGCGGCACTGAAGTGGCAATGAGTTGCGCTATAAACGCCTAGCGGCTGTAACGCGTACTACACAATCTCCGCCCACTCTCTCGTATTCCATTTAAAGGAAACGCAAAGTATGTT
Source organism: Vandiemenella viatica (assembly GCA_031002005.1). Taxonomy (NCBI): domain Eukaryota; kingdom Metazoa; phylum Arthropoda; class Insecta; order Orthoptera; family Morabidae; genus Vandiemenella; species Vandiemenella viatica. The sequence goes on along the minus strand of CM061918.1, from coordinate 139,362,692 downwards.
AAGAGACTAAAATAATATTACAAGTGCAGTCCTCCATCGGTTACCGAAAATATACGCTCCACCTTCCTTAGGTGGTATTTCGCTATTTACGATGGATATCAGAATAGACGTTACGATCATTAGAATTAAAAAAGTGGGTAATTTCTCCTTAAATTGAGTGTTCATAGCAGCTCTCCCATTTCTTTGTTACATTGATTGCTTCATTGTGTTTCTTTTTTGTGAATATTGTTATTACCATTTTTGTTACACTGCCTGACATAAAAACTGAAGCATTAAGAAGGATAGGAGGAAACGAAATGAAACTTCAGTGGTTAACAGATATGCGATGTTATTTGAGATAAGATTGTTTGCAGATGACATAATGCTGTATAAAAGAATCAAAACGATAGAGGATTGTAAACAGTTGCAGGGTGATCTGGAAAGGATATCTAGTTGGGTTGGTAAACATGGAATGAAGATAAATGCAAAAAAGAGTCAGCTTATTAGATACACAAATAAAAAACAAAAGGTTAATTATGAATATAAGGTGGGGAAAGAATTGCTTGCTGAAGACTTGAAATGTAAATATCTTGGCATTACTTCTGATAACAAGCTTAACTGGGCAGGACACATTGGACAGGCGGTAGGAAAAGGTTTTCAAAGTTCTGCACTTGTTGAAGAGAGTGATGAGGGGATGTACGAGAGAAGTTAAGGAATTGGGTTACAAAACTTTGGTCGACCATTGCTCGAATATGGTAGTGTAATATGGGACGCTCATTTTACGTATCAAATATAGGAGTTGGAGAGGGTGCAAAAAAGGGCTGCTAGATTTGTTTCTGGAAATTATCGCAGAATGCAATCAGTGACGGATATGATAAGGGAGCTGGAATGGGATTCATTGCAAGACAGGAGGAGGATGAGGAGGGTCATGGGAGTGTACAGGGTGTATACTGACGATGAGGCATGGAAAGACATTGGTGTAGGTATGAAAAGTAGTGCATGGAAGGGAAAAGATGACCATGACCACAAGCTGGCACTCGATTTCAGGCACAAGGGTGTGGGAAGATTCTCTTTTTTAGGTAAGGGTGTCAGAGATTGGAATGAGTTACCAAGAGAAATGATGAATAATTTACCGAAAACTTTGAAAGAATTTAAAGATAAAATTTGTAGAGGGCAAATGTAGGTTGGTGCAGGATAGGGGGAAGATGGGTGTGTAGGGAAATTGCCACCGGAGCCTGTGCTCCATTGCAATTAAATTAAATTAAATTTAAGCCAGATCGACAACACAGGCGACACTGAACATAAACGTGTAGCGGCAGATTGTTTTGAATCAATTCTGGCAACTTGGCCATTATGCATCTCACAATTCTTATCTAAATGGAGGGGGTAATATATATAATTTATTCGAAGAATTGTAAACGTGAAAGACGTGCAAGGAAAAACTTGCCATTTGTGTATTTATAAGGTTAATAAAAAAAAAAATGTTTAATGTATGTATTTCTACAGGTTTGCTAAAACATATCATGTATAATGGCCTCGTCGCCGAAATTTTTTAAATTCTAAATACTCGATCGATAACACCGAGAGAAACCTTTCTGTTTTAGAAACTGAAGTGAATACACATTGCTAAGTGAAGACTTAGTACAAAACCAGACCTCATAACTTTTTCTCACAGCACAATCACGAGACTTGGCCTATTATTATAAGAACTAGATGAGCCGTGACAAAAATTCGCGAATACGATTGGCGGTTTGTAATAAGATAAAAGAAGAACAATCTAATATGGTTCTGTTGTTTATTTGTTTAGTGTAATAGGTACGTAACAAAAGTCAACGCCAGTGAAACAGTTTATTAATATCTCTGTGATATGCGCTGCTGTCATCTAGCGGCCTAGCTCCGAAGTATTATGCGCGACTTTCACAGTTATTACTTTTGTCCTTGAAGGGTCATATTCCGAAAAATATAGTTCTTAATTTATAATGTTGGCTGAGTGGGGACCGTAATCTTTTAAATGATGCCTCATTTATCGATGTCGGTTAGGTATCAAGGGAGATAAATTTCTCATAACAAAAAAAAAAAAAAAAAATACACGTATTGGAAATAATGATACTTTAGCCATTGAAGGGTCGAATTCCTAAAATAAATCCCTTCTTAAAATAGTATGTGAACAAAATGTGATGTGACATTAATCTTTAAAATTACACATAATTTATGTATATCGGTTAGATGTCAATGGAGAAAAATAGCTCGTGACAGTATATATATATATATATATATATATATATATATATATATATATATATATATATATATATATATATAAAATAAAACAACAACACGTTTCAGAAATAATATACGTGATTGTTTTTGTGGGATACATGTTTCTTGAGAGGAAAAGTAGACTATTTAAAAATATATATATATATATTATGTTTGGATCGATACAGTCAACTAACTACCTCCACTGAATTCTTTTTGTTTCAGCTAGTCTTTCATATTACATCTGTAGGCACTGTGATTGTACCAAAAACGATTCTTGTAGAATAAGGTGCTGCAAGTCAAAACGTGAGGTATATTCCGAGACTCTGGATGGTCCATTTCAGCCTGATGTCATTCAGTTTGCGTGAGAGGTAAGATAACATCACATTTTATAAATTTAGACGCATAAACATGCTGTATCGGTATATAAACTGGAAAAGTTAGCGATAGCTACAAATTGACTGCAGACAGATTTGAAGAGAAAATTTTCTTATATGCATTATCGGGAGGCTTCGGTATTAGTTTGATTTTATGACCACGCTGAAATTTTTCTTGGTTTCATGTTATGTACCGTAACAGTGTGGAACTGGAGAGATTAGTGTTTTTAATGTATTTGTAATTTCACTTATTCAGTACTTAGGCACTTTATTTAATTTAATTTAAAAAATTGTAATGGAGTCCACGCTCCAATGGTCCATTTACACATTTGAGTTATCTTGTAGCATGGCTGTTCAGACGATGGGATGAATGTCACTGTTTCTTTGTATCAGTTTACTTAATTTCCTTGGTAACACATTATTTTCCAGTCTAAACATCAAATGTTAATACATCTCTTACTACTTCTTATTCTGTGTTTTAATAACCTAAAAAATGTAAGCGTATTACTCACTGTTTCTGTACACATTTTATTTAAAACTGTTATAATATAACACAAAGTTTAGAAAAATGGTTCAAGTTTACGTCGCGATACACGACGGTGCTAACTTAAGATAAAATGATTGTATCAATGCGCGTGTGATTGAGGCTTTGAATTTGTACCACCAATATTACCGAAGATTGTGGTTAGGTTGAAATTCAGCCTGGACCAGAAAGAAAACAGAACCTTCTTGTCACAGCAAAAGGCACGAGGAATTTAGTTATTTAAGCAACTTTCATAATCACTATATCACGTTGTGACGTCATGTATCGCGACGTAAACTACTCCCAGAAAAATCATGGGAAGAGAACTGGTGAGATAATACATAGGGTTTAGCTGAGAGCCTGAAGAAAATATTTCCATTAGATAATGTCCAAGGGCTTCAAATGGTAGCCGACAAATAGCCTACTTATTAGGCCTACTCCATGAATTGTGGAAGCTTATGGTGATAATATATATATATAGATCATTCCAGTCATCCACCTTCCACCACTCTCTCCACAGACACACACACACACACACATACACACACACACACACTTTTTTCAGAAATAAGAGAACCGATTTTTTAAAAAATATATACATTCATGAAGTTTGCAGGCAAACTAAAGTGGTCTGTCTAGAGTTCATGATTTTAAAAAAATATAAAAAATATGGAATTTGACAAATCTGACTCTTCTGCAGGTAATTTTCCTACAGAAAGTCTTTATTTTTTGGTGAACGACGAATAGAAAATGTGTTGTGAAAATACTTTTCTAAAAATATTTACAAAAAAAAAAAAAAAAAAAATATTCATTGTGTTCGATTTATATATAACATTTGAAATAAAATTTTTCAAACCGTGTCATCACCCTCAGTCTCCATTTTCTTCTTTCGTCCCCCCACATCTCTTTGGCCACTTTGTTCCAGTCTCCTCCCCCACTTCCTTCAGCCATCAATCTCCTGGTCCTTCCCTAGGCTGTTTATCGGGAATCTCCATGTCGTGGATTTTCCTTGGTGTTCCCTGTTCCTCCATTCATTTAACATGCCCATTCCATCGTAATCTGGTAGTCTCTGTCATTTCCTGTTGAATTTCTTCTTTAGCTGTGTGTCTAATACTGTCCATCCTCGGAACACCCATTCTATTTGTTAGTAATTTCGTCTCACTCGCTTGTACCCCGTTGATGTCACTTCTCTTCATTGTCCAGGATTCAGCCCCGTATGTAAGGATGGGAATGTAGTATTTGCGATAGACAACCCCTTGCTTCTGCGTGTCACATCCCTGTTCCATATCCCGCTACTGATGATTCTTCCTTCCTCTTTCCTCTACAACACGAACTAATTAATTTAATTGAAATAGAGTTAACGTTCCGGTGGCAACCCCCTAGTAATCTAATTACCACTTTTTATTTTAATCTTTAAAATTTTCTATTATAAATAGAGTGTTAAATTCCTCCCCTCTTTACTTTATCAATTTACAAGTTTTAGTTTTAAATTCCTTAAGCGTTTTTGAAGAATTGTTCATCTCTTAACTTGGTAATTTGTTCCAAATCCTAACACCCTTTCCAACAAAAGAAAATTATCCCACTCCCTTATGCATCATATCGAGCGTCACCTTGAGTTCATGGTCTTTTCACACTATTCCTAATTCTTTGACCAATATCCCAGCTCCAACCCTCTGTACAATCCCAGCGCTCTTTTCACCCTCCTCCTTTCCTCCAGTGACTCCCAATCCAAATCCTTTATCATATCAATTACTGATTGGGTCCTGCGATAATTTCCACAAACAATTCTAGCTGTTCTTCTTTGCACACCTTCCAACTCCTGTATTTGATAACACAAAATGTTGGTCCCAAACTACGCCACCATATTTAACCAATGGTCTGACCCGAATTTTGTAATCCATTTCCCTGTCTTCTCTGGTACATCCTCTCATTACCCTCTTCAGTAAATGAAGGATTTTGTAACCTTTTCCAGCCACCTGCCCAATGTGCTCTGCCCAGTTGGGTTTGTTATCGAAAATTATGCCAAGAAATTTACATTTCAAGTGTTCAACAAGCAATTCTGAGCCCACCCTTTAATCATAATTAACCTTTAGTTTTTGACTTGTGTATCTAATAAGCGAACTCATCTTGGCATTTATCTTGATTCCATCCATACAGATCCATATGGATATTCTATCCAGGTCTCGCTATAGGTGTTCACAGCTTTCACTCCCCAGGTACGTGAAGCTGTTCACCCCCTCCAGCTGGTCTCCTGCCAACATAATTCCCCTGGTTATCCTGTTCTTCTTTCTGGCTGGCTTCTTTCTTCTCATTAAATTTTATACGATATTCGTCTGCCCGTACGTCAAACTGACACCCAACTTCCACATTAAAACGTATAATAAACTCTATTAAAAACAATATTTTATAATTTTTTTTTCAAGATTTACCGAATTCAGTTTAGTAAACACTATGTTACGCCTGCCAATTACTTACTTTTGGGATCCGTTTTGCCTATTGTCAACATATCATCTTAGATCGAATGTTAATTTAAAACAAATAAAATCATTTATGAAAAAAGCAGAAAACACAAAATAAACAATCTTTGGATTCCTGACTATACTAGGACGGGACGTGAAAAACATCCGAAAATAAAAAATGATTTGAACAAAAGGTTGCCTTTTTTTAAAAAAAAATAATTATTTGTTGTTTAGTAAACTGGAATTTAATGCTGTATTTTTTGTGTTTCTAGGTAACCGTGATTGGACGGATGTAAGAACCATGACTACCACCTCCATGTTGACCAGTTCCGACCATTGCTTTGTCAGTGACTGTCTTTGAGTCACTTATGAACAGAAATAAAGCACTGCAATAGAACTCTCTGTTTTGTTTACTTGCTTAACCTCACGAACCAATCTTCCCGAATGCTAAGTACAGTAGCATGACAATAGTTTTTGATTACCAAGATTTTATTTACTTGTCATATGTCTAAGCAACCAATATATTACATATAAATATATTCAATGGCAAGAACGTTGATAGCGTCCACACATTGATGTCCAGCTCGTATTCTATGAATTAAGCCGTCGCAATTACGAGACATGTCTTTTAAGTAAGTACCGGCTTGTAATTAAAAAAAGACGTGCAAATATATCTCAATAATTTTATTTTTACATGAAAGCCTGTACCTTACTCTACTTTTCTACATAATTCCCTTCAATATTGAGGCACTTGTCATAACGTAGTACCAGTTTTTGAAACCCCTCCTCATAGAAGTCTGCCGCCTGACTTGTTAACCACTGCATCACAACTGTTATCGTCTTCAAGACGCTGACCGCCCAGGTGTTTCTTCAAGTGCAGGAACAGATGGTAGACACTGGGCGCCAGATCAGGGCTGTACGGAGGATGATCTGGCGGAAGAGTACAATTCTGGTGATTCCAGAAGTGTTTCAGAACACAAGAATCGCGATTCTGCCACAGATCACCGACTATCCTGCTTTACAGAGCGGGCAAACCTCCGACCTCCACGTTCTGTGATGTGGCGTGGACGTCCACCACATTGTCGGCTACTCGTGGTTTCACACTTTCCATAGATGCTCACTACAGTAGTACGCGAACAGCCGACCAGCCTCTCCGTTTCCGAGATGCTCGTTCCCAGCCGCCACGCCCACAAACAGCTGGCCCGTAATTTAGGGGAATTTCGCGACCTGTGCGCAGAAATCTGGTGTTAGATACCTCTGCTAGCCTACCTAGGACAGAATCCATGCTACCCCGAATCGCTGCAGTATTGCGTTCCAAAGGTAGAACAATATGCTAGTAAGTAGGTGGCCATATTGTTTTGGGCAGGCCCACCGCTAGCTGTTTGAGCGCATGGAGGAAGGAAAAATATGGAGACGGCGCCAGAGACTTCACCACGCATTGAAGTGACGCCGGGCGGAGGAGGAGTGGGGGGGTATGCCGATCCCATACAGACACGGGATATATGTACAAAAAACTCAAGGGAACTCTGGGATAAACGTAACGCCGCAATCTGCTGATGGATTATTACGTAACTCGATGAGACAAATGAAAAATGAAGAATAAAATGTTTTGATATCATGCTTACTTTTCGAGATATTCTGTCTCAAACGTGAAATGTTTTTGGTTGAAATTCAGTAGAAAAAATTAGTCAAAGTCAAGTTTGATGACGGATTCTTATATAAAAAGACGAGACAAATAAGAAATAAAGAATAAAAATTTTAGATATCTCGCCTAGTTCTCAAGATACACTGTATCAAAAGTGAGGTGTCTTGAGTTGAAATGCAGAAGAAAAATTTCGCAAACGTCAAATTTAATGATCGATTCTTATGTAACACGACCAGACAAATCGAAAATAAAGAATAAAATGTTTCGATATCTTGCTTAGTTTTCGGGATATACTGGGATTGTGTAGATATGCGGCCTGGATTAATAATTAATTCTGCAAAAGCCACAATTTAATTTAATTTAATTGCAATGGAGCACAGGCTCCGGTGGCAATTTCCCTACACACCCATCCTCCCCCTATCCTGCACCTACCTACATTTGCCCACTACAAATTTTATCTTTAAATTCCTTCAAAGTTATCGGTATATTATTCATCATTTCTCTTGGTAACTCATTCCAATCCCTGACACCCTTACCTAAAAAAGAGAATCTTCCCACACCCTTGTGCCTGAAATCGAGTGCCAAGCTTGTGGTCATGGTCATCTTTTCCCTTCCATGCACTACTTTTCATACCTATTGCAATATCTTTCCATGCCTCATCGCCAGTATATGCCCTGTACACTCCCATGACCCTCCTCCTGTCTTGCAATGAATCCCATTCCAGTTCCTTTATCATATCCATCACTGACTGCATTCTGCGATAATTTCCAGAAACAAATCTAGCAGCCCTTCTTTGCACCCTCTCCAACTCCTGTGTGTGTAGGGAAATTGCCACCGGAGCCTGTGCTCCATTGCAATTAAATTAAATTAAATAACCGCGGGGCGACTGTCGATCACTCGTTTTGCCGCCCCCCTCGACGTGCCGCCCGCGTGCGGTGCGTGATCAGTCTAATTTCCAGGGACTATTTATTATTCACCTTCAAACAGACCGCGCCCATTGTCGCTGCACGGGGCAGTAGTGGAGCCGAGGAAAATGATTGATGGAGGCACAGTTTTTGACTTCTTCCCCCTTTTCCGGCACTGAATGGAGAGGGCTCCATCTGATGAATTCGCAGCGGGCCTCAACCATGAAGGAAAGAAATATATGGAGACGACGCAAGAGACCTTAACCACGCATTGAAGTGACGCCCGGCGGAGGAGGAGTTGGGGGGCTAGGCCGCATCTTTACAAAAACGGGGTATATGTACAAAAACCTCAAGGGGACTCCTTGGTTGAAATTCAGAAGAAGAAATTGGTCAAAGTCAAATTTGATGATGGATTCTTATGTAACACGACGAAAAAATCTAAAATAAAGAATAAAATTTTTCGATATCTTGCTTAGTTCGCGGGATATACTGTCTCCAAATTGAGGGGATTGGGTTGGGACGCGGCCTGGACCAAAAATTAATTGTGTCATAGCCACAATTAATTACATGGTGGACATGCAGAATGGATATTTCAGTTTTATTACTACCACTTGTGGTTAGGTTGAAATGCGGCCTATACCAGAATAAAAATAGTTATCTTGTTACCATACATCATAAGATTAATTGGGAATAGCTGGAAGTAGTTTCCATCTCGATACACTTTTTGTCACTAACATGGTTCTCATGAAATTACTAACAATAATAGATAAATTATTTGTCCCTTACACATGGCAATACAAGATGGCATTATAAAACACTTATACACATTAGAAAATGAAATAATCACAGCATCAAACACAATGTGAATATGTATGGAATCGCAATATGGCCGCTGCCGCCACCGCGCATGCGCAGTATCAGCCGAGAGTTTAGAGGCGGCGTCACAGATTTAACCTCATTTCTCCTCCATATATTTCCTTCCTCCATGGGCTCAACGGTAGAGCATCGCCACTGTGACTGACCAGCATTCGCTTCCGCACACCCGCGCTGTCTAACAAAGACTTCTCAAATCTTTGAGTGGCTCTAGTGTTCTAAAAAAACGTTTTTTTCTGACGTAAAAAAACATGAAAAAAATCTGTGAAAAAAAACATGTTTTTTTTCTGGGACATGTTTTTTTTCATAACTACTAAATTTCAAATTTTTAAGGCATTTATCGTTTAATATGACTGTTTTAGAGTTTACACTAAGTACTTATCTTAACTTTTAAATCTACTATATTTTTCTGGTTCAGTAGAAAAAAAAATACAAAAATATTGGCAATATTGGCATTCTTTTACGAATGGGGACTTCCCAAAAAGGCTAGGATGCGTGAGAAGGAATCCCCGTTCCCCATTGTTTGGATTGATACTCGCTATTTGAACTAGTGCTACCAGGCGCTGCAAATTTATCTGTAGACCTACGAATCTTTTAAAAAAATTAGGAATTTTAAATTTATCTATGTTTTTTTCCTCTTTTTTTTCTTATTGTGCTTTCCTTATATTCGTATACTTGTTAAACTCGCAGCATATAGTGATACTGAGTCATTGTCAGTAATTATGAATCATTTCCCTGCAACCGTTGGCGTAAACCAACGATTGGAAACAAATAAAGCTCCTATTTTGTATGATAATAGATTTAAATTCAAACTTAAAAGACCGTAATACAGAACTATCGGCGCAATCTCAAAAGCTTTTGCATACAATACAACCAGTAAAAGAACACGTAACTATTTCTGAAGTTATGGATCTAGAGGGGACAGAAGAAGAAACAGAAAATTGTGACCCCGACCGAACTATTGTTGGTAGTACTGATACTATTGAATGTGGTACCGACATGTTACCTATATATAGATACATTTATGAATAATTATGTTAGAAATGAATTAGTATGGTTTAAAACACATGTAAAATGTAAGTTCCATAAATCTATAATATAAAAATGAATCGCAAAATGTGTTGGTAAGCGCATAACTCAACAACGCCTGGACCAATTCGGATAATTCTTTTTTTTATATTTTCGTTATGGCACCGGGAAGGTTCTTATGGAGAGATTAAACGTAAAAATTAGAATGAAAATAGTAAGAACCACACTTTTCTTTTCCGTCAATCAAAACAAAACAAAGGCGCGTTAGGATTATCTTTGGTATGACTTCATAGGCTCCATGGAATATTAATGTATGTCTTCGTGTGATCAGCAAAAATAATATCACTGACGTACGTGTTATCATTAGTTCCTCTGTGCGTGGCATTTTCTTGGATGCTTTTAAATTTTCGCTTCTCTCGAAAACCAATTGTGTGTTTATTTGTTCAGTGTGTTTATATGTAGACCCATGCCGCCTACCACGAAAGTTTCGACTATGAAAATAGAATGCATCAGTTTAGAAGGAAGCAATACTAAGAATACCTAAAAAGCAAAATTGATTACTGGTATTTCAGTTGAGAAGCGATATGCATTATCGTCTGACGATCGATCCACACTTATCCTTTTATTTTAAGAATGCAATGTTCTGGTAAGCCTTGTGGTGATGGGTTCCATTCGTTTTAAATTATGTTCAGGTAGAATTCACGATGATTGAATTGGCTGCAAGTAAAAATACTTTCTGATCTGGTAAGCCTTGTGGTGATGGGTTCCATTCGTTTTAAATTATGTTCAGGTAGAATTCACGATGATTGAATTGGCTGTAAGTAAAAATACTTTCTTACTTTTAAAATCTATATAAACAAAAATTAATCACCAAATGTGTTGCTATGCGCAAAACTCGAGAACGGCTCGACCAATTCGGCTAATTTTTTTCATATTTTTGTTAATTCACAATGAAGGTTTTTATGGAGAGAAAAAATGTAAAAATTGCGAGTAAAACAGTAAAATTCAACACTTTTCTTTTTGCATACAAACCAGTCAATCAAAACAAAACAAAGACACTTTAGGATTATCTCTGGTATGCCTTCAAGTTGATTAGACTGTATGGATGGATATTAGTCTATGCCTGCCCAAAATAAAGTTCGAAGGAAAAAAAGGGTTTGCGTGCCATCAACGAAAATAATATTACTGCCAGTCAATCATAACAAAACAAAGGCGCTTTATGATTATCTTTGAAATTACAAAATGATCGATCTGAAGACATGTTTTTAAATCAATTCATTGGCATTGGTAATGACAAAATCTCTGTAGACGTTTTGACTGGCTGCATTACATTTCCTGTCAATTTTTTGGTTGAACGAACGAGCTATATTATAGAGACAAAAACACGGATGTAAATGAAATTGCCGGTGAATTAAGGACATACAAATCAGTTGATTGTGCAACTAACCAAGATGATGTCGTCAACTATCCACCAGAATTTTGAACTCACTGGATTTGCCAGGATTGCTGCCTCATAATCTTCAATTAAAAGTAGGATCGGTGGTCATAATATTGCGAAATATCAAACAACTGCGTCTTTGTAATGGCAAATGGCTAGCAGTGAAAACATTACTGAATAATGTGATCGAAGCAACCATTCCAAGGGGAAAATATGAGGGAGAAGATGTGTTGATACCTCGCATCCCAATTGTACCAACTGACGTACCATTTGAATTTAAACGACTACAATTTCCAATGCTGCTTGCTTTCGCTATGACCATAAATAAGTCCTAGGCTGAGTCGTTGAGTGTTTGCGACGATAATCTTGAAAACCCATGCTTCTCTCATGGACAGTTGTATGTTGCCTGCTCCCGCGTTGGAAAACCGTCAGTTTTATTTGTTTACGCGCCAGGTAACCAAACAAAAAATATCGTGTACCACAAAGCATTACAATAAAAATATCATCTACATTATTACTAACGTCATGCAGTGTACGAAATAGAAAACATATTTTTGTAAGTAATCGTTGTTAATTATTGAGACATTAAATCAATAAATAAAGTGATCACTCTGTAATACGTTTTATTTATTTTTTCTATTGGGCTACGATAGGACAATAACATTTGACAGAAAGAAATCTGTCGGGGCAGCTAGTAAAACTATAATTTTATCAAATATATTGTTTTCTGAAAAGAAAAAAACAAATTTAGAAAATAACCAAGGGTGCTAGGTTTTTTTCATTTTATTTTTTCATTTTTTTTTCACATATCTGGAAAAAAAAAACATTTTGTTTTTTTTAGTTTGCAACACTAAGTGGCTCCTTCCAAACACCACTATCACTCTGCTGGCCCACGTTATCTAATAAAGCCACAAACTAATGATTGACACTCATATCAGACAACCTGGCGACCTCAATAGCCATCTTGAAATAACGCGGTACTTGTCACTAGACCTCGGAAATCAGGCAAAATACTATTTTGTTCCTGATTGAGATTAATGAAAATAACATCATATTTTTACGATTTACGGACATTTATGCCCGTTAATTGTGATTTTATAGGGCATAAAATGCCTAAATTGTCTTAAGGACCTATTTTCGCCTATTTTAGTAATTTTTCTTTCCAATATAAACTAAAGGTGCTAACTCTGAAAAACACAAATATTTTGTTAAGAATTTATTTCCAACAATTGAAATGAACGTATATAGGGTCACAGTCGCTCGGTCCCTGTTCATGGGTGCCAACTTATGGGTTTGCCCCTAAATTTTCCAATTGCTAAGACTGAAGACAAATGTTACATGGCAGAACAGCTTCACGATATCATGAGGAGAAAACCATTCAAATTTTTTTTGATTTTTCTGAAAAACGAATTGAAAAGTGTGATACAATTAAATATACTTTTTCAAAGTGACACTTACTTCCCGAAGAGGCTTGGTTGCGCGAGAAGGAATCCCCGTTGTTTGCATTGATACTCGTTATTTGAACTAGTGCTGCCAACCCTACGAATTTATCTGTAGATCTACGGATCTTTTCAAAAAAATTAGGAATTTTAAATTTATCTACGGTTTTTTGCCTCTTTTTATTACTTATTGTGTTTTCCTTATATTCGAATGCTTGTTACAGTCTCAGCGTATAGTGATACTGAGTCGATAAATTGTCAGTAATTTTGAATCGTTTCCTTGCAACCGTTGGCGTAAACCAACAATTGAAAAAGAAATAAAGCTCCTATTTTGTATAATAAATTCAAAATTAAAAGACATTAATAAGATAATTATCGGCGCAGTCTTTATGCACAATGTGTACTTTGCTCGCAATTTAAAACTGCGATCTCAAAAAAAATTTGCGTACAATTCAAGGACAACCAGTAAAAGAAAATGTAATTATTTCTGAAGTTATGGATCTAGAGGAGCCTGAAGAAGAAACAGAAAATTTCCGACACCGACCAAACTAGTGTTGGTAATGCTGATACTAGTGAATGTGGTACTGACATAGAGGAGGAATAAAATTGTTACTTATATACACTCCTCGAAATTGAAATAAGAACACATTGACGCCGGTGTGTAAGACCCACCATACTTGCTCCGGACACTACGAGAGGGCTGTACAGGCAATGATCAAACGCACGGCACAGCGGACACACCAGGAACAGCAGTGTTGGCCGTCGAAGGGCGCTAGCTTCGCAGCGGTTGGGCACCGCCGCAGTCAGTGTCAGCCAGTTTGCCGTGGCATACGGAGCTCCATCTCAGTCTTTAACACTGGTAGCATGCCGCGACAGCGTGTACGTGAACCGTATGTGCAGTTGACGGACTTTGAGCGAGGGCGTATAGTGGGCATGCGGGAGGCCGGGTGGACGTACCGCCGAATTGCTCAACATGTGGGGCGCGAGGTCTCCACAGTACATCGATGTTGTCGCCAGTGGTCGGCGGAAGGTGCACGTGCCAGTCGACCTGGGTCCGGACAGCAGCGACGCACGGACGCCCGCCAAGACCGTCGCATTCTACGCAGTGCCGTAGGGGACCGCACCGCCACTTCCCGGCAAATTAGGGACACTGTTGCTCCTGGGGTATCAGAGAGGACCATTCGCAACCGTCTCCATGAAGCTGGGCTACGGTCCCGAGCACCGTTAGGTCGTCTTCCGCTCACGCCCCAACATCGTGCAGCCCGCCTCCAGTGGTGTCGCGACAGGCGTGTATGGAGGGACGAATGGAGACGTGTCGTCTTCAGTGATGAGAGTCGCTTCTGCCTTGGTGCCAATGATGGTCGTATGCGTGTTTGGCGCCGTGGAGGTGAGCGCCACAATCAGGACTGCATACGACCGAGGCACACAGGGTCAACACCCGGCATCATGGTGTGGGGAGTGATCTCCTACACTGGCCATACACCTCTGGTGATCGTCGAGGAGACACTGAACAGTGCACGGTACATTCAAACCGTCATCGAACCCATCGTTCTACCATTCCTAGAACGGCAAGGGAACATGCTGTTCCAACAGGACAATGCACGTCCACATGTATCCCGTGCCACCCAACGTGCTCTAGAAGGTGTAAGTCAACTACCCTGGCCAGCGAGATCTCCGGATCTGTCCCCCATTGAGCATGTTTGGGACTGGATGAACCGTCGTCTCACTCGGTCTGCACGTCCAGCACGAACGCTGGTCCAGCTGAGGCGCCAGGTGGAAATGGCTTGGCATGCCGTTCCACAGGACTACATCCAGCACCTCTACTATCGTCTCCATGTGAGAATTGCAGCCTGCATTGCTGCGAAAGGAGGATATACACGGTACTAGTGCCGACATTGTGCATGCTTTGTTGCCTGTGTCTATGTGCCTATGGTTCTGTCTGTGTGATCATGTGTTGTATCTGACCCCAGGAATGTGTATATAAAGTTTCCCATTCCTGGGACAATGAATTCACGGTGTTCTTATTTCAATTTCCAGGAGTGTATTACGTTTCCAAGCACGTAAGGATTTCTGTTTGGATGTTTAATAAAAGTGGAGATTTTGTGATTAGGGATATTCTCATGTCTTAACAAGCTTGTCATCGCATTAACATATATTTGTATTGGTACAGGATTTATTAAGATCATAATCTGAAAGATCGAAGCTTTCTTATGTATTATATTGTATTAGATTACTTGTGATATTCTGTATATGTTTAATCGTTGACCATGATTCTTGTAATAAAATGTTTGAACAAGGTTTCCACTTTATAACCATGCTCCTACATGCTTCCCACTGAGTTGGAACCACACATATCAATATTGTGGACTTAACAAGCTGGTTATGTTGACACAACTATCCAACTATTTAATTATTTGTTTATAAACAATACAATAAAAGCAGTTATATACACCAAAAATATTAATATATAATAAAAATTCGTAGATGCAAACAAACGAATAATATATCCGTAAATAAATATTCGATAGTTGTGTATTCCAAATTCATTACTCCATCGCGATCGATATAAAACACTAGACAAATGCAGTTTTATTGATTTTAGATAATCCCAACCAGTTACAATCAGTAAAATTAAAAAATATTCTGCCGAATTGCAATTCTCGATGTTACATTATAAACTAAATAATGTGGTATTTCATAAACGTAACCAAAATTTTGATAGACTGTTTTGACATGTTTATAACCTACTTTCTATTGGGAAGATCCTATTTTAGGCGCCTAAAATAATAGTATTAGATCCTAAAAATCCGGTGTCTACTTATCACCATTATGAAGTTTTCTTTAATTGTAGCCACTGCATTTAATGCGTAGTTTAATCCGGTATCGCGGAGCGCTGGTTACTGCGATAAATGGACGATAGAAATTAAAGGTAATGTCGTCTTGGCATTAGTGCCTAAGCACGTTTTCAGAGAATAATTGGTCGATACTATCTGCAGCAAACAGGGTCCCTTAAACCCTGGAAATAATCTCGGCAATCACAGCCCAACCTTTAAACACTCTAGGAAGCCCAATATGATAATGCATTTAATGACAACGAGAGTGCAGAATAGATTTTTTTTTAAACTGCTTTAATTAAACATTAAATTTCGAATAAAGTGCTAAAGAATGCGGGTGGCGAAAGTACCCTACAAGAATTAAAGATAAACATTAATAAGGAAAAGGAGATTGTCCCTGGAGCACGCTGGGGCCATAGTTAATTTATTTAATTGCTATGGAGCACACACTCCGAAGGAATTTACCCTTTTTAACCGACTTCAAAAAAAGGAGGAGGTTCTCAATTCGTCTGTATTTTTTTTTATGTATGTTCAGCGATATCTTCGCAAATTTTGAACCGATTTAAATGAAATTTTTTTAGTGGATAGGGTATACCTCCAAAGTGGTCTCAAATGAATTTCATTGAGAACTTCCAAATTAAAACGTATAATAAACTGTATTAAAAAACAATGTGTTAATAATTTTTTTCAGTTTTTAGTGAATTCAGTTTAGTAAACACTATGTGTTCAAGAGTAGCTTACACCCGACTATTACTTACTTTTCGGATGCGTTTTGCCTCTCGTCGACATATCAACATAGATCGATATTTTACTGGAAACCATTAAAATCATTTATGAAAAATGTACAAAACATAATGAAAAAATCTTTGGATTCTTGATTATACTAGGACTTAGGCGTGAAAATCAGCCGAAAATAAAAAAATGATTTGAACAATAGTTTGACTTTTAAAAAAAAATATATTTGTTGTTTAGTAAACTGCACCTTAATGCTGATTTTTTTGTGTCTCTAGGTTCACGTGATTGGACGGATGTAAGAACCATGACCGCCACCTCCATGAAGAGCAGCTCCAACCGTTGCTTTGTCAATCAGTGTCTTTGTGATACTTTTGAACAGAAATAAAGAATTGCAATAAAGATGTGTGTTTTCTTTACTTCCTTAACCTGATGAACCAATCTTCTCCATTGCTAAGCACAGTACCAAGACAATAGTTTTTGATTACGAAGAGATAGTATCTCAAAAAAAATTGAATCCTTTGTAAGAATTTATCCCAACAACCTCTCTACTATTATCTTGGTTCACCGGGTTATCTGCTGATAAAGGCCACAGCGTTATGGGTGAAACGTTAGGTTTTAACAAATCCACCCAGAGAACCAACTTACGACGAGCGCGAAAACCTTCGCTTTTTTTTTTTTTTAACTGCTTTACGTCTCTCAACAGCGTGGTCTTTAGAGACGGGAAAGGATGGGGGGGGGGGAGGCAAGGAATCGGAAGGAATTCGGCCATGGCATTTTGAAGGAATCATCCCGGCATTTTCCTGGAATGATTTGGGAAACCATGAAAAACCCAAATCTGGATGCCCGGACGGGGATTCGAACCGCCGTCCTCCCGAATGCGAGGCGAGAATGCTAACCGTTACACCGCCACGCTCAGTGAAGCCTTCGCAGTTATTTAACTTCTCTACTAGCTCAAATGAATAAGGGTTTAAGAGAGAGTATATTATCTTCTTCCAACCAGCTCCGTCGCTAGGATTCTCGGGCCCAGGATAAGAGATCTTAGGCCCAGCAATCCCCTCCCTCTCTCCCCCCCCCCCCAAATTTAAGTTTAATCTTTTTTTTTTTAATATAAATGCAGAAAATTTTAATGCCCCGGATACATTTGTCAACCTCTCCTTCACGTGACGCGGATAATTTGCACGGACGAGGATTTGGCGTCTGAGGAGTCACAAGTGGGGGTTCTCCAGAGCACCCCGTTGCCCTTGGTGTGGGAAACGTCTCCAAAAGATGGAATAAAGAAGACAACACGATCCCCTTGCAAGGTTGTTTTGAGGAAATGTAATTAGTAATTACATATGGAATGATGGATTCTTCCTGTGTAAAATAGTCCTCCAATCGGATCTCCGGGTGGGGACTGCTCAGGGAAGTGACATCAGAATGAGAACGGGGAGGAATTCGGCCATGGATTTTATGAATGAATCATCCCGGCATTCGCCTGGATTGATTTGGGGAAACCATGGAAAACCCCCGTATGGGGATTGGAACCCGCGTCCTCCTGAATGCGAGGCCAGAACGTTAACCGTTCACCCACCACGCTCGATCAGAAACATTCTACGACATTTCAGGGGAACGTGCAGTCCATGGATGCCTCATAAGAAGCATTGCAAATCGCTCGCCAACACTGTCCGGGCATTGTCTTGCTGAATTTCCCAAATCACTCCAGGCAAATGTCGGGATGCTTCCTTCAAAAGGCCATGGCCGAATTCCTTCCCATTCCTTGCCCCCATCCTTTCCCGTCTCTAAAGACCTCGCTGTCGAGCAGTTAAAAAAAAAGTCTTGCTGAAATATGGCCATTTGCAGTTGCCTCCAAGAAGGGCAGTACCTCGTGCTCTAGAGGTGGCCATACACGATCGCTCCATCCGTCCAAATGGAGCGGTGTCACTCCCTTATCGCGTCGTGTGTGGGGAAACTGATGTGGATGACGTGGAGTGACAGGATTATTTGGATATCCGGTCAGTCCAATACCCATCAGTTTCGTCCATCACGCCATCAAGCCGACTGACGGTGTGTGGGGAAAACCACGTGGAGCGACACCAAGCCATCACTCCAGTCGGCTCGTGTATGGCGAAACCGCGGTCCAAACTCTTCCTGTCACCGACCACCGAGCAGACAACATCAGTGCCTTGAGTGGACTACACAACATTGTAACATTTCTTTTTTGTTTTGAATATGGTATAGAATTATTTGTTTTGCTACTAGTTAAATATAATAATTGGGGTAGAGAGTTGGTTAAAAGAAGAAGTACTAGACAGTGAGGTTTTTCCTGATGGTTACAGAGTGTACCGCAGAGATAGAGGAGCAATTGGTGGAGGAGTCTTCATACTAGTTAGCAAAAACTACCATAGTTCACTGGCATTCATAGACCAAGACCATGAGTTACTTGGGGTAGATTTCTGGGGTAATAAAAAAGAAAAAATCAGAGTGTTGGCTGTTTACCGCAGTGGAAGAATGACAGAAGAGGATGAGGCTCTTGGGGAGAAATTAAATTCATACTCAGATTTCAGAGGTGAGAATAGAATGATCATCATCGGCGGAGATTTAAATTTACCAGGTGTAAACTGGGAAGGGAATAAGATAAATAACACAAGGGTACAAAGATTTGCAAATATCTTAATAAGGGAAGGAGGATTTACACAAGTGGTTGAGCAAAACACTAGAGGACAAAATATTTTGGATATATTTCTAATTAAGCCCGATGAAAACCTTTTGAGGTATCAAGTAACTGAAGGAATAAGTGATCAAGAAGCAGTTCTGATGGATATTAGAGGATTCAGTAAACCAGCAGCCAAAATTGAAGGGGGAAATAGGTACAATTATAAAAAGGCACAGGTTTCAAATTTGAGGAGATATTTCAGAGAACAATTCAGCAAATGGAAGGAAGGCTCAGGTACAGTAGAGTCAAGGTGGGAAGAGTTCAAGGAGATAATAAGAAAGGGGGAAGAAAAATTTATTCCAAAGCAAAAAATAAAGAGAAGTAGAGATCCTATGTACTATAATAGGGAAGTGAGGAGGTTAAAGAGGTGGGTAAGAAAAGAACATAACAGAGTTAAGAGACAGCAGGGTAGTAGGGAATATTTAAAACAACTAAACAAGGACTTAATAACAGCAAAGAAAATGGCTAAAGATGGGTTTATGAAGAGAATTGTCAGTGCAGGGGGACCATTGACTGATGCATCTAGAAATTTCTATGGCTATATCAGGAAACTGAGGGGAAGGGAGGATGTAGAGACACTTATAGATAAGGATGGAGAAGAAGTTACTGACGATTTGAAAAAGGCAGAGATTTTAAGTAACTGGTTCAGAGAAAGCATTAGGGACAATGAATCAGAAACAGGAGGGTCTAATTCGGAGAACGAGCTTAACAACACAATTAGAAATGACGATAGTAAAAAATTTGATATCCATCCTGAGGAAATCATGAAGGAAATAAGAAAGCTGAAAAAACATAAAGGGGCTGGTGAAGATAATATTACTACAGATATCTTAAAGATAGCCGGATGTGACATTGTACCTTATCTTGAAATATTATTTAAATTGAGTCTAGACACTTGCTGCTTACCACAGGACTGGAAAAGTGCAATAGTAGTACCGGTACATAAGGGAGGGGTGAGAAATAGAGTTGAGAATTACAGGCCAATCAGTTTGACATCAGTGGTAGGTAAATTAATGGAAAGATTGATATGCAACCACATCAGAAATATATGTGAGGAACGTAATTGGTTTTCAAGCAGGCAACATGGTTTCAGGCAAGGATATTCATGCGAATCTCAGTTGGTGGGATATATGCAAGATATTTCAGATGAAATGGACAAGGGAGGCCAAATTGATAGTGTAGCACTAGATCTGTCTAAGGCGTTTGACAGAGTAAGCCATAAAATGGTAGTAAATAAGGTAAAAACCATTGGAGTGGATAAGAAAGTCATTTGCTGGGTAGAAGAATTTTTAAAAGGTAGAAAACAGAAAGTTAGGGTAGGAAATGTAGTATCAAAAGAAGTGGAAGTAAAAATGGGTGTGCCACAGGGTAGCGTATTGGGACCATTGCTATTCATTATTCTAATGAATAATTGTGTTGACTGTTTACTATCTGAAATTAGATTGTTTGCAGATGACATAATGCTGTATAAAAGAATCAAAACGATAGAGGATTGTAAACAGTTGCAGGGTGATCTGGATAGGATATCTAATTGGGTTGGTAAACATGGAATGAAGATAAATGCAAAGAAGAGTCAGCTTATTAGATACACAAATAAAAAACAAAAGGTTAATTATGAATATAAGGTGGGGAAAGAATTGCTTGCTGAAGACTTGAAATCCAAATATCTTGGAATTACTTTTGATAACAAACTTAACTGGGCAGGACACATAGGACAGGTGGTAGGAAAAGGTTTCAAAGTTCTGCACTTGTTGGAGAGAGTTATGAGGGGATGTACGAGAGAAGTCAAGGAATTGGGTTACAAAACTTTGGTCAGACCATTGCTCGAATATGGTAGTGTAGTATGGGACCCTCATTTTACGTATCAAATACAGGAGTTGGAGAGGGTGCAAAGAAGGGCTGCTAGATTTGTTTCTGGAAATTATCGCAGAATGCAATCAGTGACGGATATGATAAAGGAGCTGGAATGGGATTGATTGCAAGACAGGAGGAGGATGAGGAGGGTCATGGGAGTGTACAGGGCATATACTGGCGATGAGGCATGGAAAGATATTGCAATAGGTATGAAAAGTAGTGCATGGAAGGGAAAAGATGACCATGACCACAAGCTGGCACTCGATTTCAGGCACAAGGGTGTGGGAAGATTTTCTTTTTTAGGTAAGGGTGTCAGGGATTGGAATGAGTTACCAAGAGAAACGATGAATAATTTACCGAAAACTTTGAAAGAATTTAAAGATAAAATTTGTAGAGGGCAAATGTAGGTGGGTGCAGGATAGGGGGAAGATAGCTGTGTAGGGAAATTGCCACCGGAGCCTGTGCTCCATTGCAATTAAATTAAATTAAATAAATTAAATTAAATATTTTGAATGTAGTATTGAAAATAATAAAGTTTTAAATATGATTGAGTAACAATTAGTACCATATTATTTTCTATTTTTCCTTTTTTTTATACAAAAAAAAAATAATTTTGTTTCAACACGATTTTGTGGTGGACTGAAATTACCAGAAATTACATTTTCTTCCAGGTGGTGAGGTTCACCCAGCTTTATTAATGAAGGTGTATAGTGCTTATTTGCCGTCTTATTGAAATGATAAGGAGAAAATTAGATATGTTAGAAACATGTTATCTGGAGATCCCTATTTTCGGGCATACAAGTTGGTTTAAAACGTCAAAAATTCCATGATTTTGAGGCATACTGGTCAAAACAAATACAGCGAAGTGTAAAGAATAATTTCAATAATTATTTGACATTAAGCCTAGATGTCAACGCCAGTTAACGCACGAATTGACTACCGGCATTGGTAACGACTATACCTCGGAGTTTTACGTGGCTAAAATAGGCTGCATTCCAACGCAAAATACGTCCTGAAAATGTCAATACAGACTATCAAAACTCTGGTCGTGTTTATAAAATCTTATATATGTACATAAAAATAGACGTATGTTTCCTCATATTTCACTTTTCGGCCACCATTACCTAACACAGATCACTGGTGTTTGTGTGTGGAAGTAGCATGGAGTTTCCCGTCGTGCACTACGTTGGCTGAATGCTGTTAGCTGTGGGGGTGTGGGAGATGTAGGACATTTTCATATTACGACCATAATCTTCTGTGTCCCTTTACTTCTCTTTCCTGCCACAACTACATAGCGTAGACCACTGGTGTTTGTGTGTGTTACTAGAATCGAGTCTCCCATTGTGCACTATGGTGGTTAGATGTCGGTTGCTATTTTGGAGTTGGAGATATTATGGTTGAAATTGGTCGACCTGCGGCTCTTTTGCATTTCGACCAAAGACGTGTGTGCTCATGCATCACTTTTTAGCCAAAACTTTCCAGCTCAGGTCACTGGTGTTTGTGCGTGGCAGTAGCACAACGTTGGCCGAATTTCGGTAACTGTGGGAGTGTGGGAGATATGGTGATTGAAAGTTGTCGATCAAGGACTTTTTCACATTTCGACAAAAGACATGTGTGTCCGTTTATTTCACTTTGCAGCCACAAATACCCAGCGCAGATCACTGATGTTTGTGTGTGGTATTAGCACAGAGTCTCCCATCGTGCACTATGATGGTTACATGTCGGTAGGTGTCAATAAAATTTCTTTACAAACACTGATCAAGTCGTGGACACTAGCTAGTATCATCAATAAAAATTCGTTAATTTAAAATGTTACATCAGGGGCGTAGTTACTATGAGGCTAGGCGGTGCAGTGCACCGGTGCCCCAACGCTCAGGGGGCCCCAAAGTGCAACTGTGGGGACCCCCAAGCGTAGTTCAGGGCCCCCGGGCCTTCACGGCAAACTGACGACCCTTTTTTTTAGTTCTATCGTCTTCTAAAGGCGGCCCCTGAGACACGGGAGTTCCCTCACTAAGAGGCCCTCACTGCTCAGGGGGCCCCAACCACTGATCAGGGGGCCCCAAGCACAACTCAGGGGCCCCCAGCCTCAGCTCAGGGGGCCCCTACCAGCAACACAAAGCAAAAAAAAGGTCGCCCCATCTGGCCTGAGGGCCCAAAATAATTTTTTTGCACCGGCGCCCTTGTTGACCTAGCTACGCCACTGCGTAACATCTAGCAGAGTAATTTAGCAGAAACAAATAATAGTCTTAAAAATAATAGGGTAAACACAGTGACGATAAGAATATCCTATGCGTTTGTTCTTTCAAGGCGTCATTTGTAAAGAGCAAAATAAATTTTTGTAGTCCCGGTATATTTCTTAACATTGGAAACAAGCTTATTCACTTCTAAGAAATTCAAACCGTTTAAGCTCAGCCAAACAAAACAGTTGATGGCATAGCAAGACAGGTTACATGGAGACAGAAAGGGCAAAATATCTTCAGCGATTTGACAGCAGCAAACATTAACCGGCATTTATTTTAGACAAAAACATCATGGCACGTATTTATTTATTATCAACTTTTTGCAATTTACATTGTTTAGCAATCAAGTGCTGTAAGTGTGAAATGTTAAATTTACAAAAAAAAAAAAAAATACGTTATTCTGATATAAACGCACCATCTATTAATAATATCAAGTTAAAAGTTTCGAACTAGTGAACGAGGGTGGGTGAGTGATTAGCGCTCTGGTCTCGCATTCGGGAGGACGGCGGTTCGAATCCCCGTCCGGGCATCCAGATTTGGGTTTTCCATGGTTTCCCAAATCACTCCAGACGAATGCCGGGATGCTTCCTTCAAAAATTCCATGGCCGAATTCCTTACCGTTCCTTGTCTCCAGTCCCATCCCGCCTCTAATGACCTCGACGTCGACGAGGCGTAAAGACATTAAAAAAAAAACTGGAACTAGTGGCTGCGCATAGCCACAATAACAGGGCTACCAGAGGTTATGTTTTCAGAAGTGAAGTTCACTTCTGCGATACCGAGCTAGGAAGCCAGCCCTAGTTGAACGGCAATCACACTATTAAAGTATTATTGATATAATTGTGAGAACTGTTCAACACACTGTTACATTCTACTCACCTATTTGTAGCACATGTCGCAATATGTAATGTTTCCATTCGTTTAGAGATTGGGAAACTTTAAACGTATCACCATCTCTGTGCGGACAGGGACTGAACAAAAATCCCCTCACAGACGTTCACTTGAACTGTTGCAAATAAATACTTAAGAAACAGTGGCGTAGCTAGGACAACAAGGGCCCCGGTGCAAAAAAATTATTTTGGGCCCTCAGGCCAGATGGGCAACTTTTCTTTGCTGTGTTGCTGGTAGGGACCCCCTGAGCGGAAGCTGGGGGCCGTGATGGCCCGTGGGCCCCCTGAACTGCTTTTGGAGGTCCCCTGACGTACTCTTGGGGCCCCCTGAGCTTAGGGGCCCCAGTGCACTGCAACGCCTAGCCACATAGTAGTGAAACCCCTGTTAAGAAATTATTTGTTTTTTTCTGATTTAAAAACGCTTTCTTATATCCTTAAGAAAATACGTAAAATAGCCATAAAAATGATCTAACGACAATTTAGGCATTTTTAGGCATTTTTAGGCGCTATAAAACCATAAATATCCATAAATAGTAGATATATGCGAGGGAGTACCAAAAAATAACCGGAATAGCATTGTCGTGGGCGGAGCTTGTGTAGTACGCGATTCCGCCGCTAAGCGTTTATAACACAACTCATTGTCAATTCAGTGCCGCCTGGCTTCTTCTGTTAATCTGTGTTGATCATTCTTGCTAGCACCGTTTTGTTAGTGTTTCGTTTTTGATGATGGCAAGTTTAAGTGAATAACGAGCAGCTGCGAAATTTTGTTTCCTACTCGATAAAAATACCGCTGAAACAGTTTTAACGTTGAAAACAGCTTACAAAGAGGACGCTGTGGCAAAAACTCAAGTGTACAAGTGGTTCGCTCGGTTTAAAAATGGCGACATGTCGATCGACGACAAACCTCGTTCTGGGCGTCCATCAACTGCCTCGTATGTAACGTTATTTTTAGGTATTTCAGTCAGGAACAAAATAGGATTTTGCTAATAATCCGAGGTGTAGTGATGACGCTAAGCATTAGGCGATGCTCGGGGCGCTCATTAATTACGTGGGGTGTTTTCCCGGAATTCCGGACTCTCACTTTCTTGTGAGATTTGGTGAGATCTGGTCGAACCCCCTCCCCTAAGATGATGTGAGATTTTGACAGGACGCACCCCTTCTGCTCATCGACCTCGTGGTTTTTTTTTCAGACCTTTTTTAAAGATCCCCTGCTTCCGAGAGAGGTTATCCCCCCCCCCCTTTAAAGTCTGTATCCGCGTCGTTTGTAGTTGATAACAATCTCAACTGGCAGGTGGTAGGAAAAGGTTACAAATCCTATATTTACTGGAGAGGGTGATAAGAGGATGTCCCAGAGAAGTTAGGGAATTGGATTACAAAACTTTGGTCAGACCATTGGTTGAATATGGTGACGTAGTTTGGGAGCCACATTTTAGTTATCAAATACAGGAGTTGGAGGGTGTGCAAAGAAGAGTGGCTAGATTTGTTCGTCGAAATTATCGCAGGACCCAGTCAGTAACTGATATGATAAGGGAGCTGGATTGGGACTCATTGGAGAAAAGAAGGAGGATGAAGAGATTGCTGGGAATGTGCAGAAAATATGTTGGTGATGGGGCTTGGAGGGATATTGGTCGAAGAATAAGGAATAGTGCTTGGAAGGGGAAAGGCGACCATGACCACATAAGGGAGCGGTAAAATTTTCTTTTGTTGGTAAGTGTGTCGGTGATTTCCAACAAATTACCTAGTGAATTGATGAATAATTTAACAAAAACACTTAAGGTTTTTAAAATTAAAATTTGTAAATTGAAAAAGTAAATGGTGGAGGAATTTAACACTTCAATTATAAAAGGAAGTTTAAAGGATAATATAAAAAGGGATAATTAGACGATATGGGGAATTGCCACTGGTTTATTAGCTCCATCACATTTAAAATTAATAATAATAATACCTGTAGGAAATAAATATATGCCTGTTCAGTGTTGATAGAAGAAAAGGAGATTTAGATAAGGTAACACTTTATGACCCAATTTCTTTATTGCTAATGAGAATATGCTGGCCGCTGTTAAAGTGTTGACCTTAACCGTGGCTTGAGGTAGTGGTAATGGGAGGGGACGAGATGAGGGGTGGGGGTAACTGATATATAAGAGTGTTCGCTGTTCCAGTAGCGGATTAACCATGAAAGCTAGTACAGTGGTTCTCGCCTTCATTCTGGCCGTAGCGACGATGGTGCAAGCCGACCCATTCGAGGGTAAGTTCGGTTCATTTTATCTACACACATAAGTTCAGAGACTCCGTCCGCTGTGCCCCCCCCCCCACCCCGGCTGCCAAGCTGTCACGTCACGTGACGAGCCTTCAG
Organism: Vandiemenella viatica; assembly: GCA_031002005.1. Lineage (NCBI taxonomy): Eukaryota > Metazoa > Arthropoda > Insecta > Orthoptera > Morabidae > Vandiemenella > Vandiemenella viatica. The sequence continues at coordinate 139,336,171 of CM061918.1, read as the reverse complement.
TTCCGTAATATCTGAGACCAGAGATGCTATTGTCACTTCGAGGATGCGATAGTTATTCCATAGCAACTGGAAAGAAATTAATGTTACGGCCATGGAGGAAGGTAATATATGGAGGAGAAGTGACGTTAAATCGGTGAAGCAGGCTCTAAACTCTCCCGCATGGCGGCAGCAGCGGTATTGCGCTTCCAAACATTGCGATGTTCCCAGTATATCCCGAAAACTAAGCAAGATATCGAAAAATTTTATTCTTTATTTTCGATTTGTCTCGTCGTGTTACATGAGAATCGATCATTAAATTTGACTTTTGCGAAATTTTTCTTCTCCATTTCAACTCAAGAAACCTCACTTTTGATACAGTATATCTCTAGAACTAGGTGAGATATCGAAAATTTTTATTCTTTATTTTTCATTTGTCTCGTCTTTTTAAATAAGAATCCATCATCAAATTTGACTTTAACCAATTTTTTCGCCTGAATTTCAACCAAAACCATTTCACATTTGGGACAGAATATCTCGAAAACTAAGCAGAATATCAAAAAATTTTATTCTTCATTTTTTATTTGTCATATCGAGTTACATAATAATCCATCACCAGATATCGGCGTCACCTTTATCCTAGAGTCCCCTTGAGCTTTTTGTACACATTCCCCGTGTCTGTATGGAAGCGGCCATGCCCCCTCCACTCCGGCCATGCCCCCCCACTCCTCCTCCGCCCTGCTTCACTTCAATGCGTGGTGAAGGTCTCTTGCGTCGTCTCCATATATTTCCTTCCTCCATGGTTACGGCATTGACTAAACAAAAGGTCGGAAAGCGGAGCAGTCATGGTTAACGACAGGGCAGCGATAATGTAACTAACCTAGCAGCATCAAACCATGGAGGAAGGAATATATGGAGACGACGCAAGGGAACTTCACCACGCACTGGCGTGAAACCGGGTACAGAGAAGTGGGGTGGGGAGGCCGCCATATTGCTTGGCCGTAGAAAACACGGGGAAAATGCACAAAAACCTCAAGGGAATCGTAAGACAACCGTGGCACCGCGATTTGATGATGGATTATTATGTAACTCGATGAGACAGATCAAAAATGAAGAATAAAATTTTTTGATATTGTGCTAGTTCTCGAGATATACTGTCTCAAGTGAGAGGAGTTTCGGGTTGAAATTCATAAGAAAAATTTTCCTAAGGTAAAATTTGATGATAGATTCTTATAAAACACGACACGATAACTCTAAAGTGAAGAATATATATATTTTCGAAATCTCGGTTAGTTCTCGAGATATGCTGTCTTCAGATTTGGATTGTTAGGTTACGTTAAGTCAACGATTAGAATTTAAAAAAAAAAATGAAAAAGACCTCATAGCTTCTGAGCTTACTCAGAAGATATTCTACTGTTAGTGGCCTACGTAACTTTGCTAGCACCATCAGGGCATTTATCTTCTCACCATAAATCAAAAGTTAGAAGCTTAGATGGGAGTAGTTTACATTGCGATACACGTTGTGTCACTAACATGGTGCTCATGAAATTACTAACAACTAATAATAAATAAATTGTTTGTGCCCTTCTGGAACACGCCGCATTTCAACCTACCCACATTTCCATCAATATAGCCGCTACAAAATCAGACTATGTGGATCTAAATACATTAAATACATCGCGAACCATATTATGGGTTAACAGAAACCTTTGCTTCATCAATTTTAGTAGTTCACACAGCACAAATTATCACAATTAATTTCATCGTACACTTTCAGTGTAAACTGAAACTTGACTAAAGCATACACATTCACTGTATCGCGATGTAACCTTGACCCACATAAATTAGACTTTCAACACTTATTTACAATAAGGCTAGCCTTTTAGGTGCAAAGTAGTAACATATGCTGATTTTCTATACTACACTAACAAACATTTGAGAACAATATCATTCTATTGAGAGCATGGATTAATTTACAGCGATAGGCTCTAATCTTGCAGTTATCTATCAAACATTTCAAGAACAATAATTTCAATGTGATTTAGTTACGAAACGTTATTCCAGGTTGTTTCCAATCTTGTCTGTTTGTGCAAACGCATGCAACACAACTTGGCATTATAAAAAACTTTGAAATATTAGATAATGTTCACAGCAGCATACACAGTGCAAACAGCCCAATATTTGGGGGTTCCTATGGCCGCCACGCATGCGCAGTAGGAGACGAGTTTTTTTTTTTAATGAGGTTCCACCGCTTTGAAGTTATTTCGTCTCCATATATTCCTTCCTCCATGGATCAAACTAGCACAGACATAACAACAATTAAACCACGCATGCGTCATCTACGCAACACTACAGTATTACCAACATTGACAAAATAAAACTAAATTACGGATAATATTTGACATAACCTCGTACTACCCGCAGCCTTAGAAAGCTGAAATTTGTCACACAGATAGTTTTATCGCCAGGTTAAAATAAAAGTAGTAAATTTCCAAATTTTTGCCACTTACCTAACCCGAACATGTAATAGCTTTCTTCCCCTAATAACTTCATATACCTCAGATTTTCTTTGAAGACGGAGCTTATAAAGGGAATCATACGACAACCATGGCACATCAATTTGATGATATTATTATGTAAACCGACGAGATAAATCAAAAATGAAGAGTAAAATTTTTTGTTATCCTGCCTAGTTCTCGAGATATACTGTCTCGAAATTGAAGTGTTTTGGGTTGAAATGAAGAAGAAAAATTTCCCCAAAGTCAAATTTGATGATAGATTCTTATGTAACACGACGAGACAAATCTAAAGTGAAGAATAAAGACTTGTAACATACGAAAGACTTGTGAGATAAATCTATGTATATTTGTAAGCTGGATAAAAATTAATAATTTAAGGTATTTATACAGGTTTACTAAAACAAATTGTTCATAATGGTCAAGTCACCAGGATTTTTTAAATTTTAAATAAATGGTCTATAACACCGAGAGAAACCTTTCTGTTCAGAAGCAGATCTCATTAAATTTTGACACTGCACAAGCACGAGACTTGGCCTATTATTGCAATAATTATTTTTGTGGTATATATAATAATTTTTCTTGATATGAAAAGTGGACTATTTTCACAGCTGTGCAGAAAACCATTAATCAGTTAATCGTTAACTAACGAAGTTAGCAAAACTGGGAAAACGTACTTTTCAAGTTAACCTAAAAATATCATTAACGGTCTTCTTAACTTCCGTGAAGTTAAGCTTCTGTTACATTGATAGTTGGCGTCATTTTGTTTGTTTGTGTTGTGCGCCACGCCAAGCTCTTATGGCAAACAAATTAGGTAATGCGACACGCGACTGCGAGGGTAATACACATATGTTTGTTATGCTAGGCACGGTAGAGTTATGGAGTGTTTGTATTTTGCGTCTGAAAATAGAAGCTCACTTCGATCAGTGATTGATTTTGATATTTTTATAACCTTACTTTTTTACCACGAAGAAAACAGTGCCACTTCTTAGTTTATGTTTGTTTGCTGTTTTTGTGTGAGATACATTAAATTGGCGTTCGTTACATAATTACATCATGGAAACTGAAGATATTCCAGCTTATTAGATTCACAAATAAAAAACAAAGGTTAATTATGAACATAAGGTGGGGAAGAATTAATTACTGAAGACTTGAAATGCAAATATTTTGGCATTACAATTGATAACAACCTTAACTGGGCAGGACACATTGGACAGACGGTAGGAAAAGATTTCACAATTCTGTACTTGTTGGAGAGAGTGATGATGGGATGTGCGAGAGATGTAAAGGAATTGGGATACAAAACTTTTGTCAGACCATTGCTCGAATATGGTAGTGTAGTATGGGACCCACATTTTGAGTATCAAATACAGGAGTTGGAGAGGGTGCAAAAAAGGGCTGCTAGATTTGTTTCTGGAAATTATCGCAGAATGCAATCAGTGACGGGTACGATAAGGGAGCTGGAATGGGATTCATTGCAAGACAGGAGGAGGATGAGGAGGGTCATGGGAGTGTACAGGGCGTATACTGGCGATGAGGCATGGAAAGATGTTAGAGTAGGTATGAAAAGTAGTTCATGGAAGGGAAAAGATGACCATGACCACAAGCTGGCACTCGATTTCAGGCACAAGGGTGTGGGAAGATTCTCTTTTTTAGGTAAGGGTGTCATTAATTGGAATGTGTTACCAAGGGAAATTATGAATAATTTACCGAAAACTTTGAAAGAATTTAAAGTTAAAATTTGTAAAGGGCAATTGTAGGTGGGTGCAGGATAGGGGGAAGATGTGTGTGTAGAGAAATTGCCACCGGAGCGTGTGCTCCATTACAATTAAATTAAATTAAATCTAGAATCGGTTAGTGTAAGCAGCCACACCAGAAATAGCAACAAGAAGATTAAAAATCCTAGGCTACATTTACGCAGTTCAGTACATCACACAAATTAACACCAGATATAGACATAAAATTTGCAGGACAGTTCATTCAAGAGGTAGTGTGTGTGAAATTTCTAGGTTTGTATATTTATCATAATTTAAATTGGAAGGTACATGTTTCTGAATTACTAAAGCGATTGGTTGCAGCCACATCGCAATTCGCACTATTTCAGCTATAGGTGATCTCCGTATGAGGCAGCTAGTTTATTTTGCTTATTTTCACTCCCTAATGTCATATGTAATAATATTCTGGGGCAATTCTACCCATAGACACAAAGTGTTCAGAGCCCAAATGCGAGTAATAAGAATTATGTGTGGGGTTAGCCATAGTACTTCATGTAGAGAGCTGGTCAAGAAGTTAGGGATTTTAACATTGGTGGCTGAGTATATATACATTATAGTGTCCTTTGTAGTTACAAATTTTACTTTTGTTTGAAACAAATAGTAAAATACACAATTATGGCACTAGAAGAAAAATGATTACGAGTCGTTGTCATTTGTTCAAAAAGGGGTCTGATATTCAGGAATACATATCTTCAATAAGCTCCCAACACATGTTATATGTCTAGCAGATGACAAGAATAAATTCCGGAAAAAATTAAAATCATTTTTAATTGACAACTCCTTCTACTCTATCGAAGAATTTATTTCTAAGGTATCTTCAAAATAAACTACCAGGGTTTTGTATAAATGTATTTGACATAATTGATGTACCACGTATGCTATGACTGTACATCTTCTGGTTTATGTATTATTTTGTTATGTAATTGTTTAATATAGCATGTATGCTATGACTGTACATCTTTTGGTGTATGTATTCTTTTGTTATGCAACTGTTTATCTGTAAATTTAGAACTGAGAATAAGAGCTAGTCTCTTATACGTGGATCGATGGAAAATGAATGTACTGTATTGTATGCAATAACGTTGCATTTACATCAACATTGAGAGAACAATTGACTTATGAATGCAAACTGTGTATTCCTTCTCTTTTTGCAATCAAGACTCACGCCTCTAATCTTGATAATCTTAAACAAAGTAATTATGAAGAGGATGCATGCATCCAGATTTGTGTAATTTGAAAAATTAAAAGCAGGATCAACACGTGGGAGATAGAAAAAACAATTCGAAGCCTTCTGCAAGGGCGAAACCAGTTTGTTAGTTTTCGTAAAGAAATCGATACTTGCATTTCAATTCTTAAAACCCTGATATAGCGTCCAGTAATGTCTCTTATAATGTTTAAACATCAGTACAACGTTTGTTAAGTTTTAACGAATAACTTCAACTTGCGTTAAATTTGCAAAAAAAAAAAAAAATGTAACGCTTTAACTACTATCGAAGTTAACATTTTAAGTAGCGGATTAACGATTAACGAAGTTAACTTTTTTTTATTAACTGTGACCCTCTGTGACTATTTTTTGTTTAAAACAAAAATTGTTTGTAACGATATAGTGTGTGACCTTAACTGAATTCTTGTTGTTTCAGCAACTGACTTATATGCAGGGCCCTGCATGAACTGTGACTGTAACAGCGCTGATAGTTGTACAAAAAAGTGCTGTAAACCGAAACGTGACGTAGAATCGCAGCGTCTGCCTCAGGATGAAAGGTAAGCTAACATCATCTTTCTTCGAATTAGACCCAGAAACAACGCGCATTACTGATTCTATATTATATCGGTATATAAACTGAAATAATGTTGATAACAACAATTTTATGGAGACAGTGTTGAACAGAAAGTTTTCTTTTATGAACTATCGCTAGGCATCGGCATTTTTGTGATATTCTGACCACACTCAAACTTTTCTTGGTTTCACGTTATGTACCGTAACAGTGTAGTAATCAATAGGTTATTATTTTAAAAGTATTTGTAATTTAACTTTATTACTATCTACTGAATTACTTCCTAAGCTCACTCACCTCTATAGCTATTGAATGGAAAACGGTGACGTCACGTGCCAGCCTTCACTCGCAAATTAACAGCGGCCAGAGATATTATTAGTATAGGTGCACTGTTTTATGGCTAAGCATCTACTATGGAATTAATTTCCAGAATACATTAATTCAGTTAGCTTTCCGTAGTACTTTATTTTTTTTAAATACGGACAAACTTTAATGCGAATAAACGAGGAATGTTTCAGTAAATTTCGGTAGTTATTAATAATTTAATTGCGATGGAGTACACGCTCCGGTGGAAATTCCCTTTGTCATCTTATTACTCTTATAATATTTTATTTTTTAATTATCCTATATAATTTGAGTGTTAAATTTCTCCCAGATCTACTATTACGATTTGCAAATTTTAATTTGAAATTCCTTCAGTGTTTTTGGTAAATTATTCATCACTTCAGTTGGTAATGTGTTCCAGTCCCTGACAACCTTACCGCCAAAAGAAAATTTTCCCACTCTCTTATGCATGAAATCGAGTACCAGCTACCGAGCGTGGTGGTGTAACGGTTAGCGTTCTGGCCTCGCATTCGGGAGGACGGCGGTTCGAATCCCCGTCCGTGCATCCAGATTTGGGTTTTCCATGGTTTCCCAAATCACTCCAGGCAAATGCCGGGATGATTCCTTAAGAAGGCCATGGCCGAATTCCTTCCCATTCCTTGCCCCCCATCCTTTCCCGTCTCTAAAGACCTCGCTGTTAGAGAGACATTAAGCAGATAAAAAAAATAGTACCAGCTTGTGGTCATGGTCATTTTTCTCCTTCTATGCACTATTCCTAATTATTCGATCAATCTCCCTCCAAGCACCGTCATCAACATATGCCCTGTACATTCCCAGAACTCTCTTCACCCTCCTCCTGTCCTCCAATGTCTCCCTATCCAGCTCCTTTATTATATCAGTTACTGACTGGGTCCTGCGATAATTTCCACAAACAAATCTAGGTGCTCTTCTTTGCACACTTTCCAACTCCTGTATTTGTTAACCAAAATGTGGGCCTCAAGCTACACCACAATATTCAACCAATGGTCTGACCAAAATTTTGTAATCCAATTTACTAACTTCTCTGGTACATCGTCTCATCAGCCTCTCCAGTAAATGTAGGATTTTGTAAACATTTCCTCTTTCCTGTCCAATGTACTCTACCCAGTTGAGTTTATTATCAAACATTATGCCAAGATATTTATATTTCAAGCCTTCAACAAGCAATTCAGTACTTTGCATTATCTTGAAAATTTATTCCGACGCTGGGATTTGGTACTAATTAGTATCTTTACAAATTAGTGCTTTGTTTTCGTGTGCCATATAATCGGCAGCTGCTTCAAAGATAATAAATTATAATTTAAAAACGACTTTGAAACAGTAAGAATGTTTTCGCTTTCCGTCTGTCCTTCTGACGCGATCATAACATGCCTTTGAACTCTTCTGAGTTGCAAATCTGTAATTATGCACTACTTTAACTTATTATTTATTACTCATTTACAAATAGTCTTTGGTTAATATATTCCACAACTTCGTAAATACTCTACTTTTAACACCACATTGATTTAATACTTTTTAATAGAGTGAACAACTTGAACATCATATTTTTTTACAGGATATATTTCATTCATAGTCTTCCAGCCAACTACTACTCTTTCTTTAAATATGCCAAGAGGTACAGATTACTGTTTTTTTTCTACTGCCAATTTATTGTACACAACTAGAACCTTATACAGTCTTTTGAGAATTAATACCCTGTTGATGAAAACTGTTTGTCTGTCTAGTCGAACATTATTGTATAGCACTGTTTCTTCGTGCTAGTTTATTTAAATTCCTTGGTAACACATTGTTTTATGTCTAAACATAAATGCCAATACATTCTTACTACTTCTTTCACATTGCTTAATTAACTGACATTTTAAGCGTATCACTCACTTTTTCTGCCCTTCTTTTATTTAAAACTGCTCTCATTATAACATAAAATTCGGAAAAGTCATGATGAAAGGACGGAAGGAGATAAATACAACGGATTTAGCTGAGGGTCAGAAGAAAATATTTCCTTTCGATAACCTGAATAGGTCTCAAATGAAGGACGACAGCAAGCCGACTTTAAAATGTCTGCATCTTCATTTTTATTCTATTAATAATGGAAGCCTCTGGAGAGAAACTATACAATAAAAATAAATAAATAAAAATGAACCATTCCAGTCATCCATTTCCCACCCGTCCACAAACACACAAGGTTTCCCCAAGTCACTCCAGGCGAAAGCCGGGATGCTTCCTTCAAAAAGGCCATGGCCGAATTCCTTCCCGCTCCTTGTCTTCAGTCCCATCCCGCCTCTAATGACCTTAGCCGTCGACCAGGCGTAAAGCAGTAATAGTAATAATAATAATAATAATAAAAGAAGCACACACACATTTATTTCCGAAACAAATGAACTGATTTTTTTTTTTTAATGTACTCGCTAAAGTGGTCTGTGTCGAGTATTTGAGTTTTGCAAAATAAAAAAGAGGGAATTTGACAATTCGGACACTGTGCAGGTTATTTCCTTATAAGGAGTTGCAGTGCGGAATCCAGGGGGGAGGGGGAGACTAGGGGGCTCATGCCCCCCCCCCCCAAGAGTATCTAGGTCCACCCTCACTTTTTTTTCTTTTCGTTCGCTAACCAAATGTGTTGTGAAGATAAGGTTTTGAAAGAATTTTAAAAAAATTAACAGATCAGTATTCGATATATATATATATATAATTTTAAATCCAATCTTGCAAAACGTATCATCATTTCCTCCTCAGTTTCAATCTACCGGCTGGTCTGCTTTTGTGCACAAGCCTCTCCATTAGGGGGCGTCCATAAATTACGTGAGGTCAAATTGGGGGGGGGGGGGGTCCGGCGAAATATCACCAAATCTCATCCGGGGGGGGAGGGGTCAACGAAAATCTCACGTGAGGTTATGGAAATTTTTTTGGATTGTAGAGCTAAAAAAAAGTCTACAAATGACGCGAAAGTCTGTTTTAGGGGGGTATTTCGTCGAAAAGTGGGGGTGTAATCGGCTTCGGAAGGGGTGAGACCTAAAAAAAATGGTCTGAAAATGTGGCGAGGGCGATTTCTAGGGGGGGGGGGGGAGGGTCTCAAGGATCAGATCTGACCAGAGGGGGTCCGGAAATCCGGAAAAAACACCTCACGTAATTTATGGATGCCCTCTTACCTTCTTTGTTCCCACCCTCACTCTGTCGCCATTCTTATCCCGTCCATTCTCGAAACACCCATTCTTGAATTTCACCTCCTGATAACGTCCCGTTTCTTCACAGTCCTGGTTTCCTGGCGCAGTGTGTGTGATGGACTACTCCCGAACTTCTGAGTGTCACATCTCTGTTCCATGCCTGGCTTCTGATGTTTCTTAACAATATCTCTGCCTGCCATTCTCTAAACTTCTCTTACCATCCCTCTACAACACTCCCCAGGTACTCGAAACTGTTCTTCTCCAGCTGTTCTCCTGCCATCACAATTCACCTGGTTATACTATTCCTATTTCTGGCTGTGACCATGTGCTCAATTATCTTCACGTTAAATTTCTTACCATATTCGTCTGCCCATATATCCATCTGCCACCAGACTTCCTCTTCTAAAGGTATAACAAACTCTATTTAAAAACGTTGAAATATTTTTCACTTTTTAGAGAATTCAGTTTAATAAATAATATGTGTTCGAGAGTAACTCACATCCGGCAATTAGTTACTTTTCGCATGCATTTTGCCTCTCGTCGACATATCATCATAGATAGAATGTTCACCTGAAAACCAAAAAAATGATTTATGAAAAATTTACAAAACACAATGTAAACAATCTTTGGATTCCTGATTATACTAGGAAGAGACGTGAAGATCAGCCGAAAATAAAATATTATCTGAACAAAAGTTTGACTTTTTTAAAAATAATTATTTGTTGTTTAGAATAGTCCATTATAATGCAGTATTTTTTGTGTCTTTAGGTTCACGTGATTGGACGGATGTAAGAACCATGACCACCGCCTCAATGATGACCAGTTCCAGCCATTCATTTGTCAATGAGTGTCTTTGTGTCACTTGTGAACAGAAATAAAGCACTACAATAAAACTCCGTGTTTTGTTTACTTTCTTAATCTCACGGCCCCATCCTCTCCAAAACCAAGCACAGTGCACGACAATGGTTTCTGATTGCCAAGAGACGGTGTATCTGAAAAAAAATTAAATCCTGTGTCAGAATTGAATTCAACTAGTTCTCAACTGGGTGAGGGTCAAACTCTCCTATATGCACGGACGAGGCTCTGGCATCTGAATTATTCCCGGTATAAGGAGTCACCCACTGTTTGTCAATGGCCTCTTGAAAGGAGGGCGGAAGAGCGAGGAACGATTGAGGGCACCCTCTTGCCCTTAGGGTTTCTAACGCCCAGTCAAGACGGGATGCAAAAGGCAACGGGAAACCACTCACTGCATTAAAAACCAGAAGGGGATTCCGAGGGCATGTAATTACACATGGAATGATGGCTTCTTCCTGGGTAAAACATTCCGGAAGTGAAATAGCCTCAGAATCGATTCTCCGGGTGGGGACTGCTCAGGGAGGAATCATCAGAATTGATAGGGGGCGTCCATTAATTACGTGAGGTGAAATAGGGGGGGGGGGAGCAAGGTTTGAAATTATTGTAGAATGGTAGAGCTAAAAAAAAAGGTGTAAAAATGACGCGAAAGTCGATTTTAGGTGGGTAAAAACCGACTTGGCAGCATGAGACCTAAAAGGAAAAGGTCTCAGAAAGCTGCGAGGTCCATTCGTAGGGGGTGGGGGGGGGGGGAGAGGGTCAGGTCACGAAGTCTCATCAGAGAAGGGGTGGGGGGGGTCCCGAATATCGGAAAAACACCTCACGTAATTAACGGATGCCCCCTAGACAGATTCTTCGAGTCGGAGCAGTAAATGGTAAAAGTTATAATACGGCAGGCATATAAGAAAATATAAAAAGCGAAATGGGACGACATAAGTTAGATGTGCAATAGATAGGCTAACTTATATTAAGTGGAAGGATGCACAGGTTTTCTGGTCCGGAGAGCACAGGATAACTAGCACACAAGCTGTCAGTGGAGTTACTGGTGTTGGACTTGGGAAACAGGTGAGTTATTATGAACAGTTTGTTTCGTGATTATTTTGATGCGGATGTCGAAAATTGAAAATCCGCTTCCGCAAAGATCTTCTTCTCGTGTCGATAACAGCATCAGATATGTGGTAGTTTTTCCGCCAATGCGATGGCTTGTCAGTAGCTGATTGGAGGTCAACTTGAGATACGTTTATTCCGAGTTGTGGCGAGACAGCAAATGTACCATGGTTTCTCTCTCCCCACACGAACATGAGGTAACTGGCTGTTCTACCAGGTATCACCAAGTGGCAAGAGTATCTTTGCAACGGCCAACTCCAACTCGAAGCCTGTTTAATGACTTCCGTATGGGCCATGGTTGTTCGGACCCAGGTGTAGACCCTCATTTGGCTTGATCCACTTGAACCCTTGTTGTAATCTCTTCTCCCAAGCCAGTATTCTTTCATTGCTTGGAGCACCATTTGGTGGCTTAGAAGTCCGCGCGAAGCTTGATCGGGAATTTAGTCTCAATGGCGCTGGTGTATAGCCATGTAGAGGGTGTCTGGCCTCTTCGTTCACTTTAAGCCTTGCCACGCTAGTGGCGACTTCCCGGCGAATGTCTCCAGGGGCGCTGCCAGCTAGTATCTCCAGTTTGCTTAAGGTGGCCACACACGCTACGGTACACCGGAGAGGTCTACCTGTACAGGTACACCTGACAGGTAGACCGAAAACCGACGGAGCCCACACACGTAACGGTAAACCGGACAGGTATACCGGAGAACAGACGGAGCATGAAATCGTCACAGGATGAGTCTTTGGCGGTTGTAGGCTTCTTAATAGCTTTGAAATGTAAACAATTAAGAAAAAAACGTGAAAAGTGGCGTAAAAAGTGGTTGTCGAAAAGAAAAGAATATACTCATATTAATTTGTTGAACGAATTGAGGATAGAACCTAAAGATTACTGCAATTACTTACGTATGAATGAATCGGTTTATCTAAAATACTTTCAATGATTACACCTTTAATCAAGAAAAAGGATACCACTAATGAGAAGTGCTATTTCTCCACACGAAAGACTTGCAGCAACTTTAAGGTTTCTATCGACTGTTCCGGGCGAGACACATTGTTGAAAATGCTTTTGGTATATTGGCTTCGCGTTTTCGCATATACCATACACAAATTAATGTAGAATCAAAGAACATAGAAAAAATAGTGATGGCAACCTTTGCCTTACACATTTTTTGGTTGAACAAGTACTAAATTCCTATGCACCTTCAAAGTGTTTTTATCAGGAAGGTACTGAAACGGGAATATTGCGTCTGCAGGCTATGATACTCTTGCGTTCGAAACATGGAAAATTTAAATCGCCGAAACCTGGGAAATATTGTTAAGGCCGGTAAAAAATTTAGAGAAGATTTCAATATCTACTTTGTGAATGAGGGTAAAGTGCCATGACAAAATAAATTTGTTAACAGAAACAGATTCACCTAAAACTTGTTATAAACATTAATTTATGCTGCCAAGAACTTAAATTGTACATTATTTCAAGTTAAAATAAATAAAAATTCAGCAAAGACAAATTTGTAATTTATTTACCTCGCAATCACTTTCTTCCTCATTTATGTTGGAATTCGATCTTCTTCGGGTATCTTGATCACCCAGAAAATCAAATAGCTTGTAGTACCAAAGTATTATTTTATAAATGCATCTGTCGACGCTCCAGACTTCAACGAGGCTTCATATTTTTTTTTCTCCTTTCGGACGTTGCTTCTTAGGTTATTTATTTTTTTAATCACAGTCTGCTTATTAGCGCCAGATTCATACTCTTGTAATTTTTTCAATAACTTCGTTCACGCGGCTTCTCTCTTGCGGCGATCATGGTTTTCCTTGCTCTTAACACGCCACAGGACAAGGCTCTGATTTATAAATTTCGAATAAATTCTTCTGTAACTTTATTAATCTTGCCAATTTGACATGGTTGTACGTTGTAATTTGAAGCTAAACAAAGAAGAAAACTTGTTACGGCACTGAACACAACGCGATCTCTCTTCCACAAAGCTCTAAAATGAGACTGAAACCTGTACAGGTCTACTGCAATACCCCCACATACGCTCCGGTCTGTAGTCTGGCGCAGGTAGAAAGAATTGATTTTTCATTCTTCTCCGGTTACCTGTACAGGTCCGCATACCTGTGCAGGTTTGTGGCACACACGCTCCGGTCTACCTGTACAGGTGTACCTGTACAGGTAGAACTCTCCGGTGTACCGTAGCGTGTGTGGCCGCAAGGTGCCTCAATGGCGGCGTTAAGATTCTAACGTTCGGAGTTCCCTGGTAACAGAAGGCAAGTTGCCTCTGGACAACCCTACAGCTTCTAATACTGCTAAAAAAAAATTTAAAAATTTAAAAAAAAATCAGCAAAGATTACTTTCGTTACAATCATACTGCAAACCATCACAGTTTGCGTTTGCCGACCACGCCCCACAGCAATGCAGTCTGCCCCATTGCGTTGCTCTAGACCTGGGGTCCCCAAAGTGGTCGATACCGACCCCTTGGGGTCGATAAGAGATCTCCCGGGGTCGATTGATACAGGGGGGGTCGAAAGGGGGTCGATTAGTACTAAAGAGGATCAATTAAACTGTACAGGAAAAAATAGGAATGTTCTACTAACAATCAGGTCAATAAGTAAAATTAAAGCTCATCCTCTCAATTCTCGTCTGTTTGTGAAGTCATGTGAAGTAAATCATGAAAGTTTAAACCAATTACTTTTTGCTCACTGAGGTAAGGTGGTTGTCAAGAGGTGATAGTTGCAGAATTGAGAATTGAAGAGTGCCTTAGGAAGGTGGATTCATCGGTACGGTATGTGACAAGTTAAAACAGTGCAACAACCATCTGATCTCTGGCAGGTCTTTATTTGAAATTTATTTCATCTATCCATAGTTTTGTTCCTATTTTTTTTAGATTATAATAATAGTGGAAAGTATATCGTTTTTCTGTTAATGTTATTGGGTGGATTTTATAAATTATTTCGTTGAGTTGTTATGCAGGTCTCCTTATTGCTTAGCATCAGAAATGCCAAAAACGATTTAATGTTTTTATTAAATACTTGTGGGGGTCGGTAAGAAGGCAAATATCGTATCAAGGGGTCGACGGGGTAACAAGTTTGGGGGCCCCCGATGTAGGGTGTGGTCCCAAAACACTCAGCTCTCCAGTGACGGCGACCACATGATCATTGCAGTATGGTTTCTGGTCAGTGGACACCGCCACAATGGCGTGCGTGTCACCAAGCAAACCTTCAATTGACGCAGTCGAACAGTCGACACTATGGAGGAAGCTGAGGCGACGCAAGGGAACTTCAACACGCACTGCAATGAAGTGGGGTCGGGAGGTCGCCATATTGGATTTCCCTAGAAACGGGAAATATGCACAATCACCTCAAGGGGATTCTACGAAAACCGTGGCACCACAATTTGATATTAGATTATTATGTAACTAGACGAGACAATCAGAAATGAATAATACAATTTTTTGATATACTGCTTAGTTCTCGAGATATACTGTCTCAAAAGTTCAGGTGTTTTGCGTTGAAATTCAGAAAAAAATTTCCCCAAACTCAAATTTGATGGCCGATTCTTATGAAACGCGACGAGACAAATCAAAAGTAAAGAATAACATTTTTCAATATTTCGCTTAGTTCTCGAGATATACTGTCTCCAAACTGAGGTGGTTAGGTTAGGATGTGGCCTGGACCAAAACATAATTTTGTCAAAGCCACTACGAACTATACTGCGGGCATGCAGAGAGGGTGTTTTATTTTGTTACTACCCCTTGTGGTTAGGTTGAAACGCGGCCTGCACCAGAATAAAAACGTCACCAAAACCACAAGGAGCTACACCTATAACTAATTTTTGATAGTCGATATCTCGAGAGGTAAGAGAGATGCCAAAAAATTTTACTCCTGATTTTCGATTAGTCTCGTCGATTTACATCAGAATCAATCATCAAATTGCATCGCGACGTTTATGATAGTGCCACCCACATCAACACAAAAAAATCCATTGCTAAATGCAGACTTTCAACACTCGTTTACTATAAGGCTATCCTATTATGTGCAAAGTAGTAAGATATGCTGATTATCTACACTACACCAACAAATATTTGATGAAATCGTCATCCTATTGAGAGCAATGAATAAATGCAGGGGCGGATCCAGGATTTTGTTTTTTTTGGGGGGGGGGGGGGGGCTTGAGCGGACTTTGGTTTGGGGAGGCTTGGCTTGAGTGAATTTTGGTTCAGAGGGCTTGCGTTCAGTGGATTTTGAAAGGTCTCAAAACTACAATGTCAGGGTGGACCTAGATACGTTTGGGGGGGCTTGAGCCCCCTAGCCCCCCCTGGATTCGCCCCTGAATAAATGTATAATAATGATAGGCCCTACAACTACAGATACCTGTTAAACACTTAAAGAACAATAATTACAATGTGACTAGCCTATGAAACGATATTCCGGGTGGTTTCCCATCTTGTCTGTTAGTCCAATCGTATCCAGCACAATCTGGCATTATTAAAATATTAGAAAATGAAATATTCGCAGCAGCAAGCACCGTGCAAAAAGCGCAATGTTTTGGAAAATGTGTTATGACAACCGCGCATGCGCAGTAGGATTCGAGTGTTCACAGATTTAGCGGTATCTAGCCTCCACTCTTTTCCGTCCTTCCGACGTCGAGCCAACACTGGATGTACTCCGGTTACGGCAATACGGACAAGATGGCGGTCATGCCACATTGTGTGGTCCATGTTGCTGTGTACGGCACTCTCCTATCCACACGCTTGCCTCTGAGCGTGCTGGGTGAGTAGTAAAGGCTCGTTCGCACTGGGCGAGTAATTTAGTCGAGTGGCGAGTGATTTAGTAACTAAACGTGTGTGAACAGTGAGATTTAAGGCTCGTTCGCACTGGGCTAGTAATTTAGTCGAGTGGCGAGCAGTTTAGTAGCTAAATTACTCGCCACTGACCAAAAATCGTTCGCACTGCGGTCGAGTACAGTACACAAGTAGCGTGGTATTTTGCCAGAACAGGCTGCATCGCAATCAAATGAATGAGCTGATACAGCTTATGTTAAGCGCTATTTTAGATGAGATGGATGAGATTGCAATAAAGGAAAAAAAAGCAATCGGTACGAAAATGGGTTAATAGAAGGGATGAAATAGGAGATAAAAATTGTCTTCTGAAGGAATTAGCATTAGAAGATCCCTACGAATAGTTTGAGAATGTCCAAAAGTTGTGTTAATGAAAATGCAGTCGGAAATCCAGCGTGAAGATACCAATTTAAGGAGTGCAATGCCGGCAACTACGTAATTACTTTATTGCCACGCACACCTCGTGTTTATACACGAAAAATCGGGTATTTCCTAATTCATCACAGTGTGAAGGAATCTATGAAACATTAAAGGAATTGAAGTAATGTTTCGTAGAGATGCATCCAGTGAACAATCATTTTACTGAAGGAATGTAATCTGTTTCAGTACCTGCGCCTAAATTTTTGGACTACTTTTTTTAAACTTCTGCGAGTAGATAGTTCTAAAAAGATTTTTAACGCTTTAGGTAGTACTTCTAATAAAAATAGGAATAATATCTTAATGTATAATCTAGATGTTATTGTAATTAAATAATTAATAAAATTTTGCACTAAACAAATGTTTTTAATTTTCAATTTACTTCTCACCAAATTCAGGTAAGTTTATTGTATTTTCCAGATTTATGCGTGCAGATTGCTTCCTTTGTTTTTATAGTGTGGGGACTTAATACTCTACAAACATTCATGTCTACATATTTAGAAACAAATTTTAAAATTGTTTCTTCGCTCCAGCTAAACGACTAAAACAATAGGTTGAGACTTGTTTAGCGGATGAGCGAGTGGGCAGTGGCGCGTGGTGGGGGGTGCTACTCGCCCCGGTTTAATAGAACAAAACGGATCGACTCGACTAAACTACTCGACTAAACAACTCGACTAAATTTCATTGTTCACACACGGTTAGTTACTAAATCACTAGCCACTCGACTAAATTACTCGCCCAGTGCGAACGAGCCTTTAGTCGAGTTGTTTAGTCGAGTAGTTTAGTGGAGTCGATCCGTTTTGTTCTATTAAACCGGGCGAGTAGCACCCCCCACCACGCGCCACTGCCCACTCGCTCATCCGCTAAACAAGTCTCAACCTATTGTTTTAGTCGTTTAGCTGGAGCGAAGAAACAATTTTAAAATTTGTTTCTAAATATGTAGAACATGAATGTTTGTAGAGTATTAAGTCCCCAACTATAAAAACAAACAAAGGAAGCAATCTGCACGCATAAATCTGGAAAATACAATAAACTTACCTGAATTTGGTGAGAAGTAAATTGAAAATTAAAAAATTTGTTTAGTGCAAAATTTTATTAATTATTTAATTACAATAACATCTAGATTATACATTAAGATATTATTCCTATTTTTATTAGAAGTACTACCTAAAGCGTTAAAAATCTTTTTAGAACTATCTACTCGCAGAAGTTTAAATAAAAGTAGTCCAAAAATTTAGGCGCAGGTACTGAAACAGATTACATTCCTTCAGTAAAATGATTCAGTTCACTGGATGCATCTCTACGAAACATTACTTCAATTCCTTTAATGTTTCATAGATTCCTTCACACTGTGATGAATTAGGAAATACCCGATTTTTCGTGTATAAACACGAGGTGTGCGTGTCCATAAACTAGATCCGGTGGCAATAAAGTAGAGAACAGCCTGTAATTACGTAGTTGCCGGCATTGCACTCCTTAAATTGGTATCTTCACGCTGGATTTCCGACTGCATTTTCATTAA
Organism: Vandiemenella viatica; assembly: GCA_031002005.1. Taxonomy (NCBI): domain Eukaryota; kingdom Metazoa; phylum Arthropoda; class Insecta; order Orthoptera; family Morabidae; genus Vandiemenella; species Vandiemenella viatica. The sequence goes on along the minus strand of CM061918.1, from coordinate 139,317,881 downwards.
CACAACTTTTGGACATTCTCAAACTATTCGTAGGGATCTTCTAATGCTAATTCCTTCAGAAGACAATTTGTATCTCCTATTTCATCCCTTCTATAAACCCATTTTCGTACCATTGCTTTTTATTCTTTATAGCATAAACTTCTTCATCCATCTCTTATAAGAGCGCTGTATCAGCTCATTCATTTGATTGCGATGCAGCCTGCTGGCAAAATACCACGCTACTTGTGTACTGTACTCGACCGCAGTGCGAACGATTTTTGGTCAGTGGCGAGTAATTTAGCTACTAAACTACTCGCCACTCGACTAAATTACTCGCCCAGTGCGAACGAGCCTCAACGCTCTGTCCTCGCATTTCGGAGGACGCCGGTTCGAATCCCCGTCCGGACAACCAGATTTGTGTTTTTCATGGTTTTCCCCAAATCATTCCAGGCCAATGCCGGAATGCTTCCTTCGAAAGGCCATGGCCGAATACTTTCCCATTCCTTGCCCCCCATCCTTTCCCGCCTCTAATGACCTTGACGTCTACGAGACGTAAAGACATAAAAAAATCACTTCCTTATGCTTGTAATCGAGTGCCAGCTTGTGCCCATGATCATATTTTTTCCATCAAACATCTCTCCTAATTCTTACACCAATATCTCTCCACGCTCATCATCAATATACGCCTGTACACTCCCATGACTCGCTTCATCCTCCTCCTGTCGTCCAATGACTCCCAGTGCAGCTCCTTTATCATATCGGTTACTGATTATGTTCTACGATAACTTCCGGAGACAAAGCTAACAGCCTTTATTTGCACCACTGCCAACGCCTGCATTTGATAACCAAAATGTGTGTCGCAGTAGTTTTGTAATCCAATTACCTTACTTCTGCAATACATCCCCTCATCACTCTCCAATAAGTCAAGGATTTTGAAACTATTTCCTACTACCCGTCCAATGTGTTCCACCCAGATGAGTACAGGGCGTATAATAATCTCCGCCGAGACAGGGATTCGAACCGGGGAACTTTGGATCTCAACCACGGAGCTGTCAGACCGCTTCGTCCACTTCGTTTGGATGCTCTGCACGACTGACCGCGTCATAAAATTGGCCTGCCCGGTCACGCAAAGGAGGCCGCTGCTGGGACTATGTGCACGCCACCACTGCGGTCTTAAAGCGGCTACAGGCGACCCAATTTCTGTTACAATCTGCAGGAGCAATCCGGCTGGGGCCGTGCAGGTTACCGCGTAAGTAGGCAAATTGGGTCTGCTACTCCCGGTATCGGGGGATTGGTTGAGTCCGACAAACAATTTACATATTGTCCCTGCAGACAGGGAGCAAATTGAGACGTGCGTAGCGCGATTGCAACGATTGGGACAATTTCGGCTCAGTCGGCTTGGAGCAGGAAGCGAATGCGTTTCGTGCATTAGTCGTGTGCAGTGGTCTCAACCACCGAAATGTCTGTTCTATTGAAATGTAACAATGTTTCCACTATTTAACACTTTCAAGATAGCAACCGTTTTGGTTTCAGTTTTAAGGGGACAACCCCGTGGTTTAGGTAGAAAAAAATTGTTTCGGTTTTCATCAAACTTCGATAGATTAAGGTATTCTTTAAGTATCCCGAAAAGGATTTTACTAGAAAAAAAAAATTTCGGGCATTTGATTAGCATTTTCCTACCATGTGTGCATCGGTGCCACGCCCACAATACTGCATATATTTTACACCTTTATATCCCCTATATTACACATCAGGGATTTTTTTTTCTGACTCCTGAGTGTGTTGGCTAAACTTGGAGGGAAACAGTTGGTATTCTCTTGTTTCTGCTGTTTGTAAACAACACACTTTGAAAATTGAAATACGCTGTTAGCTTTGTTTGAGTGCGTTGCGAGTAGTTGTTTTCTTTAAACTCAATTTTCCGCAAACTAAAATTTTCAGTACATATGCCCCATTATATCAGAAACTATCAAAGATAATTGAATGAAATTTTCAGAGACTCTGCATAACAAAGCAAGCCACATCTGGTACTACAAGCATTAATGTTTCCCTGTTAATATGTTTTCTGCAGAAAAAAATAATATTTTTATTAATAAATATAAATAAGTATTTCCTAAAAACTATAAAATTTATAAAGTAGATATTATTACAGTTGACTTTGCTAGCTTCATGTAACATTCAGTAAAAATATTAAAGCCCAGCATCAAATAGTTTTTCCACAAAAGGGACAAATACTTGATTCAATTAACATGGCGTAGATAGGCAGGGGGTGGTCCCCTTAAAGGAAATTCATCCATCGGTTATATGATAAGTAGTTACCTGTTGCATAATGTTCCCTATATCTTTTCGGGAATGCCTTTATACCCTAGGTGTACAACCCGTAGGGGTTTCCCGAGCTAATTCGTTTGTCTATATAAACTAGAATTGGAATTTTATTTCGTCATTGGTCTTCATCACTTAGAAGAGAAACTTTCTCCTAGTTGCTGAGTAAAAAATATCGTCAAACGAAGAACCGAGCACAAGTGTGAGTGTAAAAATAAAAAATCTACAATTTTATAGAAAAAAATAAGAATTTTCAGATTGGCCAAAAATCTTGACTTCAATTTATATTACAGGAAGATAAAATATTCGACAATATGAATCCCATCTTTGAATTCAAATTGAAACCAAAATTTTCTCTCCAACTTTTGGTGACAGGTTGTAGTCCAGTTGCGGCAGTCGATTGCCATTAATTTGCTGCTCAGTTTGATGTCTAACTAGTAGCAAGTCTTGGTGTTCCAACTATGGTAGTCAAGTTGGTGTCACACGCAGGCCCGCCGCTAGCTGTTTGAGCGCCCGCGTGCAATACCGATTATGCCGCCCCCTGTCTAACTACAGCCAGTGGTGGAGTTAGGAAATTTCCGAACCGGGTCAAAAACTGTGAGATTGCCGCCCCTTTGAACATTATTTGCCGCCCCCATTGTTACCATTCCAAGTGTCGCCGGCCGCCCGAAGCAGCTGTTGAGCTAAAAAAAAGGTCGCCTGCTACATAATACGCTGCAAATTTTGTCGCGGCACAATCGAGTGGCAACTATCGCGGGGTGGCGACTGTCGATCGCTCGTTTTGCCGCCCCCCCTCGATGTGCCGCCCGCGTGCGGTGCACGCCTTGCACGCCCGCTTACGGCGGCCCTGGTCACACGGATAGACATTCTTGGACAACAAATCTTGCACAGCAAACTGAGGTTTTATTTTTTTTTCATATATCGATTGTTGGGTACAAATATACCGATTAGTGAGGCAGCTCTATCAATTTCGCATTTTCACGTTCGAGACCATTGGTCGTGCGTGTCGTTAAAATTGTGTAAAGAGAAAGAGGTGTAGTTGGGTTGGTAAACATGGGATGAGGATAAATGCAAAGAAGAGTCACCTTATTACATACACAAATAAGAAACAAAAGGTCAATTTAGAATATAAGGTGGGAGAAGCATTGCTTGCTGAAGACTTGAAATGTAAATATCTTGGCATTACCTTTGATAACAAGCTTAACTGGGCAGGACACATTGGACAGGTGGAAGGAAAAGATTTCAAAATCCTGCACTTGTTGGAGAGAGTGATGAGGGGATGCACGAGAGCAGTAAAGGAATTGGGTTACAAAACTTTAGTCAGACCATTGCTCGAATATGGTAGTGTAGTATGGGACCCACATTTTGAGTATCAAATACAGGAGTTGGAGAAGGTGAAAAGAAGGGCTGCTAGATTTGTTCTTGGAAATTATCGCAGAATGCAATCAGTGACAAATATGATAAAGGAGATGGAATGGGATTCATTGCAAGACAGGGGGGAGGATGAGGAGGGTAATGGGAGTGTACAGGGCGTATACTGGTGATGAGGCATGGAAAGATATTGCAGTAGATATGAAAAGTAGTGCATGGAAGGGAAAAGATGACCATGACCACAAGCTGGCACTCGATTTCAGGCACAAGGGCGTGGGAAGATTTTCTTTTTTAGGTAAGGGTGTCAGGGATTGGAATGAGTTACCAAGGGGGATGATGAATAACCTACCGAAAACGTTAAAAGAATTTAAAGTTAAAATTTGTAGAGGGCAATTGTAGGTGAGTGAAGGATAGCGTGAAGTTGGGTGTGTAGGGAAATTGCCACCGGAGCGTGTGCTCCATTGCAATTAAATTAAATTAATAAATTAATATTTTCGAAATTCAAAACAATACGCCCCAACTGTGGGACAGACACAAAAGAAACTAAGTAAACCACAAAATGTGGGAAGAAGGATTTCAAGTTTTGCCCGAAATATACAAGGAATTGGACCAGGAGGTAACAGTTGTAGACTTTTTTTGTTCATTAGTGTTTTAGACTTTTGCAGACGGCCCAGCTTGTTCCAGGAATGATGTATGAAAGAATTTATGGTGAAATCTGCGACCTAAATTTCATATCTTCATAGGTTTTCTACTTGCCAAAAATTGTAAAGTAACGAATGACTAACCATTCTCTGGCGCTTATACTGTCACGCATTAGGGTATTTATATATTATAAAGGGTCACTAAGTGGAGTATCTCTGCAAAACTTTCAGAATCTAATCTGATAAAGTTTCTAAAATATTCTGGCTCTAGGCTTCTCAAAATGTTTATATAAGATAACGTTTTTCTTAATAAAATACATTTATTCGCCAAATATCTTCTTTTCTCTTAGTACAAACTGTAGCACACGTTAGGGAGCGTCCATAAACTACGTAGCACCACTTTTGCCGTTTTCACAAACAGAAGTGAATACAATCCTGCTTTACCAGGACACCGTTGAATTTTACAAAGCTTAACATACAAGGTGTGTTCAGAAAGTAACGGAATTTTTAATTTCGCGCGTTATATTAGTCCGATTGTCACGATTTTCTCGTTGTTTGTGTTGGCAAACATGTCTTATAATAATAATATTTAATTAAATTGCAATGGAGCGCATGCTCCGGTGGCAATTTCCCGTACCACCCATCTTCCCCCTTTCCATCACTCATCTACATTTGCGCCCTACAATTTTCCCCCGGACGGCAAAAATCGAGGGCCTTTTCTTCACATTTGCTACGGGCCCCGC